>RSEF01000002.1:78615009-78755840 GCA_003993805.1 Himantopus leucocephalus
CTCTCTCAGCCTGTCCTCATAGGAGAGGTGCTCCAGCCCCCTGCCACTGTATGTGGTGCTACACATTCCCCCCTCTATTACTAAATTTCAGAAAGTCACCCAATTCTCTCTCCCAGCATAGTTCTGGTACACTTTAATGGCCTTAGACACTGTATAAGAAACCAAGACCACACTACTGATACCAACACAGCAGACAGCATTGAGCTTTTTGCTCCCACAACACTTACCTGTTAAGAAATTTCGTATGCTGCCTTCTTCCTCCCCCAACCATTCAAAACGAAAAGGCTGAACAAAATCTTGAAGCTAATCAAGACCAATGCACTTAAAAAATTTAAACAAACAGAAAAAAAAAACCACAAAACACACACCCCAAAAAAAACCACTGTTACAGAAGAGGCAAACTACACTGGGGGATAGGGGAGAGAGGAGTAAGCAAAACACGAAATTAGTCACCAATTACTTCCTGTAAATATGGCAAAAAGAAACAGAGCAGAAGGCAACTACTAAATGCATGTAGTAAATCTATGACAGCAGCTAGAAGTTTAAAAGAAATATTCCACAAGCAAATCTGATACTGAAATGCTTTTAATGCTGTTTCTTCAAACAGGGACATTGGAAACACCCACAAAAGAACTCAGATATAAAACCTGACTTCCCAGGTCCAGTCACTTCAGGAAACATTCAATAAACACATTGCTATAATTTACCCACTTGATCTGCCATTCACCAAAGAGGAGCTGACTGGGCTTATGGCAATCAACAGCAACTGTGGTTGTGATGACCGTGAAACACTGGAGTTCAAGATCCCGAAGGGAGCGAGGAAGGAGAGCAGCAGGGTGCAGACCCTGGACTTCAGGAAAGCAGACTATGGCTTATCCAAGAAGCTGGTAGGTGGAAGGGCAGAGGAGCTCAGGAAAGCTGGCAGGGCTTTAGCAGCAGCACCCTCCAAGCACAAGCGCAGTCCATCCCCCATACTCAGGAGAACAAGCAGACATTAAAAAGGGGGGGGGGGGGGTTTAATCAAGGAAGTCCTGAACAAAGTTCCAAAGGAGGAATTCAGAAACACTACACAGGCTTGTAGGGATGGTCTTAGGAAAGCCAAAGCTCAGCTGGAACTGAGGTTGCAAGGGACATCACGGGCAACAAATACAGTTCTAGTGCTATGTAATTCGCAGAAGACTGACCAAGGGAAATGTGTGCCCATGGCTGAACAGAGCAGGTGATTCAGTGGGAGCACAAAGATAAGGCTGTACAGATAGCCTGTACCCCAATGACTTTGCTTCAGTCTTCAGTGTGGAGGTATCTGACTCCCGTGCTTGGCAAGGGAAGTATGTTCTCTTCTGAAGAAAGTATTTTCTTCAAGCAGTTTGCTAATCCCTACCTGATAATCAAGCTACATTTAATGGGGTAAAACTCATCCCACTGACAGCAGATTCAGATAATGTCAGATTCATTTCTTATCCAATAGAAAAAAATTGAAAACCATGTTTTTAAATGGGAAATATCTTAAATGCTAAGAAGTAGTGCGGCACTGAGAGAGGATGTTAGCATCTACTGGAGAGTGCAACGTGCTCAAACTAATGTCTACTTTTCTCCTGCACAGCTCATTTGTCTTCAAGGCAGGCTAGCGCTGAAAGTCTCATTACAAGAAGCAGCTGAGAAACTTTGAGACAGACATACTCCTAACAAGTGTTCACATACATCAGAATCAAACCACATTTATTTTGCTTATGTTCCAGTTCAGTTCACAGTTCAGAGACGGCTGAAACATTGTTAGATGGGATGAAAGCACTTTGAGTTTTGGATTGTATTCAATGCCAAGCATTTAGGTTTAGATCAAATCCTCCCCGACCTCCATTTTGCTAGCATCTAAAGCAAACCCCCACCAACTTTGTAAATGCCCTTGTCAGTTACCTGAAGCGTTCCCTTTCTAGGATAGTCACCCACATTCAAGGAGAAGGACCCAGAACTAGCATTATCTGCAGTAATTCTGAGGGGATTGGTAGAACATGTTTCTTTTCCCCTATTATACACAGACACCTTAACGAACACTGTCTTAGGAGAGTGTTTCCTTCTAGTCTTTGCAATATAGCTTATCATGGAGATGAGCGAGGATAAAATGACAATGTAACACACACAACCCTTTTCCTTTTCTCCCCCAGAAGAGTCTTTATGCTTAAACATTTTTCCTTCCTACCATTAGAACCTTAGCATAAGAACAAACAGGTAACAGCCACCAATTCATTTTGGCTACAGTCTGAAGGTGAGTTTCAGGGAGAGCAATGAAGTGGAGCAACACTTTAAACAAATCAACCCAGCTTCTTTCAAAACAGTGTCTGAATACACACAATCCTCCTACTAAAATAGGTGCCCAAGCTACCCTGTTGCCCTGTTAACCAAGCAGGCTGTTCTCTATCTAACCATGCTTCTGGGAGAATACACAGCACAGAATACATGCAACAGTGCTCGTAAAGTACCCCAACATATTTTCCGTTACAATGCAGGCAGACAAAGAAGAAAAACCTTCTTAAATCTCTCAGAATACATCTGCATTAAATTTGAGCAACTGCATCTTATTAGTGTAATAACAACTCATTTTAAATTTGTGTTTTAAAATTTGCATTTGACAAACACCACTTTATACTCTGGAACTCAACTCTCTCCGTGTGAGCATTTCACCTGCAGGTCAACAAAACTACTGCAAAAGGGGTTACGTAATTGTTTTATACAGCAACACCACTTAGTAACTGGTCAAATTGTTCAAGCTGATGAATTTTAGATAAACCTCAGCAAGGTAACACTGACCAAAATAAGGGTCTTTTAATCCATTCCCAAAAAATCCCTGTGCCAAATACCACCCAGATACCTAGTTGAAATATGGAACTCCAAAAGATTTGAGAGAGATGACTTCTCTTCCTGCACAACAATTTTCTATCTGGTGCTCTGCTTTCTTTTTCAGCAAGGCAGGCCAGAAGAACCTTTTTCTCAAAGGGCCTCCCAGGAAAAACACACATACACCACAAAGCAAAAGGACTTCCTCCAAACATTTTGGCCAACTGCACAGTGGAGAAACCAAGTGAAAAAAAACAAGTACCAGTTGCAGTACAAAATGTTTAGTTTTTATCAGCCTCCTAATATAACACTGATTTCTCCTACCTTTGAGTCTTTTTTACTGATCTCTGGATCCAGAGGACACCAGTAGATATGTCAACATGATACTACCACTACTGTGCAAGTTACCCTAAAGCAATTATCTAATCTGCACCAAGTGCTACTTAGGAGAAGAGCAGGATGGATTGTTTTGTTTATGCCTGGAGCTTAAGTCTTTAAAAGTTATGCAAGTTAGGGCATCCAGGCTTAACCTTCAATTTTTGTGTTTAGAAGTAGTCATCTTTATTTCAAATTCCTCCACACCACTAGTTCATTTTTAATTGTCATTTAAGAATTCTGAAAATGTTTTCTTTAGCTGTAACACATCATGCAATACTCTACAGTAAGAAAGCCTTCTGCAGAGTTAAACATATTTCAAAACACTAATTACACAACTAGCAAACCTTCTGTGCAAGGTGACAACCCAGAACCTGGAAGGAGAAGGAGAGAGAAGATCAAATTTCTCCTTGATAAGTTTCTTAAAAATAGGACAAGTTCATTATACCAATCACACTGATGCAGTTCCTTTCTTCTAAAAAGGATGTTTTGTAATTGCAGCTTTTATACACATTTTATGATTCCTATACAACAAAGCCTAGCTGACAGAAGGGTCTCAAACTTCGTGAATTTTGTGTTCTAGCTTTGTCTCTTTGTACCCTTACAAGAGCTAATCACTGAACTGCATGCAACCTGCCTTTTTTCAGCACCCAGACACTAAAATTAACCAAGGTCAAGAAGCCTGGAGTTTAAAGTTTTTTATTTATTAGTGCTAAAATCACATTATCATACTTAATATAGAATAACTGCACAGGTTCAATACATTACTAACTATAGCCTGCAATACGTGGATTGGATGGTATGCAGCAGGAGACATAGGAGGACACTCACTGAAAAAAGGTATCGTAAATATTTATACCTTTATTTTCAAGAAGACTTAAGTTAGAAGTCTGTAAGAATTCAACAACTGCTAGAGATAGAGGCAAACTCCTCACTTAAGACACTTCAAAAACAAGATTTTTAAAAATGTTTTAAAAATTATGTCACATCAGTACCATCTGATTTTACAGTCCCCATTATACAGAATCCTTTTAGTAACAGAATGCACATGCACAAGAGGTCAGTTGGACATGACTACTCCTTGTTCAGCTATGCAAAAGATGTCCGCAGGCACAGGTAATGCTACTGACACTCATTTCTGTTATTTTAAAAATTCTCTGTAGCCCCCAAGTACCAATACCGCAAAAAGGAGACAATGAGAAGCACTGCCTGCTGAACACTACACATCTGACCCCCCAAACTGTGCTTTTCAGACTCAGTGTCTTACAGACCTTAGGACAGAAGAACTTGCCTATGAGAGGCAACGCTACAAGTGGCATGCCCTAGTCAGCAGCATCAGGCCCACACAAAGATGTAAGATCAACTGCATCAAGCTCAACAACAGGCACCACTTCTAGGTGACTGCAAAGCAAGGTCTTGTTACTGCAAATGAAGGTAAGGAATAAAGAAAAGGAAAAAAAATCCTTGATACAAAATTCTGGTATCATCCATTATAAAGATTGGCCAATGTTGGAAAAAAAAAATACTGCATATTAGTCCACAGCAGGGAGGAAAAAAGACTCTGCTAACAGAGCACAGAATTGTTACATACACCACCACAGTAAAAACCAAGCCAGCATTGCCACATACACCCACTCAGACAAAGCAAGTTCCCTCTTTCAAAAGGCTTATCCCACTCCTGTTTATTTCTACCCACCGAAAGAAGTAACAAACGATAACAAGATTCTTCAAGTCACAGATCACACGCATTTTACTTAATCATGCCCCAACAGTCTAGCAGGCACAAGGTAGCGTGTTCTCCTCTTAACGGATATCCAGAAGAGTTGAGCAAAAAGCCCCACCCAAACCCAGGCCTTAGGAAAGCGGTTGCTTCAAGAAGTTTTCTGGAAGACATGTAACAGAGCGCTGTCTTCAGTACAAAAATCCCTTGAAAGGAAACAGATTTCATTCTCATTCATCCCAGACCAGCCCGTCGGCACTCAAGGGTCAGATTCCCCCAAAGCTGTGCAGTGACAGACTCCCCAGAGCCTCCAAGAGCAGCAGCTCAGAACAGCACACAAGATCTCTTCAGAAACAATTAAAAGATAAAACAATCAAGAACCTTCCCTTGCTGTAAACCAAGCTGCATTATTAAAAAAAAAAAAAAAGAATGATCTATTCCTCTATTTAATTAAAAATGAGTAATTTTTACCAGGCAATAGGGCAATTGATATGGCAGAGCAGCCTGCGCCACCCACCACCCCCGAAGCTCTGTATTTGCTCTCTGCATCCCCCCCTTATCTGCCCCCTAAAACCACTACAACAGCAATGCCCTTGCCTATGATTGCATTTTTTTCTTCTGCAGTACAGAAAGTACACACAGCCAAAAAAAAGCTGTGGTATAACTCCAACAATCACAAATATTTAATCTCAGTAATCTAGATAATTGCCTCTGAGCTTGAAAGCAATGCTCTGAAGTCTGATTAAGATTTAAAGTGTACAAAAATTAGAATAACATACTTGATCAGTAGTGTTTACCTAGCCTGTTATGAAGCTAGGCAAAAATAAAGCTCAAAGATAAAGATGCTAGAAAAGACTTATTTTCTTTCCATTTTATTAGGGACCTGAAGAAATTTCTGCCTTTCAATCCCCTCCCACCACCTCCATTTTTTCTCCTAAATTTTACATTTAGACCCCTTAAGTTCCCAAATCTAAATCTTCTTCAGGCAGAAGCGAAGTGAAAGGCATAGCTGAGATCTTCAAGCAACAACTTGTTTCCCCAGCAAATTAAGACTCTGGAAAAGCACGCCAATGATTTCTTTCAACTAATCGCACACTGGACTAGAAGCTAACAGGAGGTTTTATTAAAACAAGAGATTTGCAGCCACTGAAGTTTTAGATGATTTAGCCTAGGAACTTGCTGATGCAAACTATTGTAAGTTCCAACATCAGGGCCACAAACATCTGCGTTAATACTCACAACCCGAACACAGCTCTGGATGAAGGTCTTTTAAAATGGAAAAATGCTTGACTGCTTTAGACAGCCGTATGGCAGCACCGCATAGCGCCCAACCCATTTATTGGAAGGTTTCCTTGGAAGACAGGTGAATGCTGTTGTTTGCAGCACTGCCCACCCGCACACTGCAGAAACTAAAAGGCTGCTGCTGCTCCTGCTCTTGTGACTTTCCATCATGTCAGAGTCATACCACAGTGAGAGGGGAAGAAAAAAAAGAAAACAAAAGTCTCCACCTCGGAAGAGTTTGCTCCCCCAAATTCCAAGATAGAACTCCCAACAGAAGGACACGAGTCCAGGGTTTCAGAGTGGGCTACAGAAACTCCCAGCCCGGGGAAGGAGCCTGGGGAGAGCTCGGGGGCAGCAGGAGCAGTGATGCAACAGGCAGCTGCACTAAACATGATGCAAGGACCGCCCCCCATGCAAATACTGCTTACAAAGGGCAAGTCAGCTGAGGACTAACATGCCTCTACTACATGTTTTCCTCCTTATGTACAGCGAGAAAGTTAGCTTTCCCTCACTGTTCCTGTGACATGCGCGAATCCTTGTACTAGCTGCAGAAAGACACATCATAGATACATTGGGTGAAAAGCTTCAGTACAGAATGAACTTTGCACTCGAGCACTCTTGGGACAAAGGATTTCAGTGTTTATATTTGCAGCAAAGTTGAACAGCATGTATAGCCTAGAGAGACTGTTCTCTCATCACACTCATGCTTTACCAATGCCATCTGGAATCTACCTTGCTTGTGGCTGCCACTGCTCTGTCAAACCATCATGTTTCCTCTTTTATAGGCAGCCATCAAAAAATACTACCTTGTCACTTCATTTTTTCTGCTATTCAATTGCTGAAGAAGGTAGCATTACCTCTTTTATTTTGAGGAATGCTTACTGCTAGAGATGAAATAAAAAATGAAAGGGTAGAAGCGAGAAAAAGCAATTCACCATTTCCCTCCCACCCCCACCCCCCCAGATTTAAGATCAGAGCTATGGAAGAAATGCGTCTGGTAAAACAATGCTGCCCACAGTTTTCAGTAATATTGAGGGGAAAGGACCAGGTGCCACAAACTTTGCCATGTAGCCCAAAGCTTTCCTAAATTTATCATCTCAAGATACTTAAGCAAAAGTTAAACATAATTTTTATATATATATATGTATATAATTTAGATATATATATATATCTAAAAGCAGACAACATGGTGCATCCACTAGAGTTGCCTACACAGTTTTTTCCCATGGAAATATGTAAACCAAAAGAAGAAAACAGCACTGTTGTATCAGTAAGATTATACAGTTAAGTTTTATCCTGTATGGACACAAGAATCCTAGAAGTTAAGAGTCCCAGCTAAATAACTGTCTATTATACTCATTATAGTGCCAACACAGAAAACCAGTGAACGAATATATGCCTGTAACACTGTACTTTCCAACTTTCAAGGTTTGAAGTAGAAATATTAAAAGATTTTCAAGAAAGGTGCTACACAACAACCACAACAGTTTTAAAACTTGCAAGGAAACTGAAGAAATTACAGAAGATGACAGAACATAACAGCGTAACCTCCATCTGACAGTCCTGATTTGCACCAACTGCTACTGCTTTGCCCATTACGCTCTTGCAAAGGACAGTGCAACATTGACATTAAAAGTAAAACAATGACAGATAACCATTATCACCATAATAAAAGTGTGTCTAAGAGTTAACCAAGTTAAAAATGACCAGAGGGAAATTCCAAAGCCTAATTTTATCCTCTTAAGTATCTAGATATATAGACATGTTTGCAGAAATATTTTCCATTCACATGATGGCTACAACATTAATTACTATCTTAAAACATTCTGCTAAACACACACACACTGACAAGTTTAATCTTACAAAGGCATATGTTTCAAGAGAGCAAACCCTACACCACTGATGGCAGGAAAAGGAAACAAGAAAGAAGTGGCTTTCATTAAAAACCAAGACATTTTTACGTGTAAAGCTCATCCACACCGTAAGTCTTTCACTGCTAGTTTACCTGTGTGATGGGTCCCTAATATCAGATTAGAAAGGCACAGGGAACACCACAGTCCTATGGAGACTGGTACTTACAGGTGGTAGTACCTTGCATGAAGCATCTTGCGGCAAATGCTCAACTCACTTATATAAGCCAGAAGCTAAACAAAAACACTTGGCATTACAGGAGAAAGAATGACTCTCGAGCATTCATCTACTCACAACTCACAGCTAGGAGGAGCAATAGTACAATTACAAGTGTTTGAACACCCCATTTTGTAACCATAGAATGTTTAGAGTTGGAAAGGACCTTGAAGATCATCTAGTTCCAACCCCCCTGCCATGGGCAGGGACACCTCCCAGTAGACGAGGTTGCTGATAGCCCCATCTAACCTGGCCTTGAACACTTCGAGGGATGGAACATCCACAACTTCTCTGGGCAACCTGTTCCAGTGTCTCACCACCCTCACAGTAAAGAATTTCTTCTTAACAGCAGTCATTAACTCACAACATGCTACCATAATAAAAAAGGGAAGGGAATTACACTTCCCATGTAGCCCCTCAGCTCTCTTACTCACAATACAGTTAGACTTTTAAAGATAGTCATCTTCTCTTTAATATTTTGTATTCTGGAAACAGAAACGAGCTAATAAAACAAGTCAAGTTTCTCTTAATTTTCTCTATTATCCACTTTGCTCCAACATCAACCCACAATTTGCTCTCATTTCCAAGTGATGCCAACTCACTTCTTGGGCTGCCTGGCAACAGGTGTTTTAACTTGTAAACCTTCCCTCAACTGACATACTCCACTCCTCCACTACTCAAGAACATCTGGAATAGTTGACCCTATTTACCTTCATTTTTCTCAAAGACTTTCAGAAACTGTTTAAAAAAAAAACACCAGAAAACCAACCTTAAAGCAACTGTGTGCTTCCATACGCTTTTTAGTCTTGTTATGAAATTGGGTTCACAAAATAATTTTTAAGTAGTGTCATTCTAAACTCTGAAGAGATTAAAAACTTACATAAATATAAAATTTTATACATATAGGCAAGCGGAAGTCTTTTTAATATAAACCTGTAAAAAGCAAAGCTGTCCCATTACTTTTATAGCTTAAAATGGTAAGCTGTTTTAAAAAGAAAAAGCTGCCATATTCAGCACCATTACTTGTAATACAAAACAGAAATCAAAACTCGTAATTCTAAGGTAAAGAAAAAAAATGAACAATATGAAAGGGCTATCCAATGGCAGTAATTTTACACTCCTTGTTTCCTTATTTTTGCTAGAACAATCCAGACATTTGGCATTACTTTCACACAGCTGCACATGTGGTAACATGTGCCATAATCCATATGTAAATGTTCTTAACAGACCACGATTCCAGAAACTATGGCACCTTAAGAAAACTACTTCATTCGCAACACTTCTGATCGCAAGAGGAGGAATTCAGACTGATCTCTAAAACTTGCAAGCTAGAAGATGGAAAGAGGATAAGGGCAAAAAGAACCCAAATACTCCACCAGAGTATAAGAGCAATGCTCTTCCTGATAGAAATTACAAAGGGAAGGAATGCAACTCAAAACCCCATTTCAGTTTTCAGAACAGGAAGTTGGAGGACAACATCACAGTAGCAAATTAAGTCTTACAGCAGGGGAATCATTAAGTCCTGTGCACACCAGGATCCAAATAAAGGTGGAATCTTATAAGAGTGATTACTTAGACCTAAAGTAATCTAAGTTTAAAACATTATTTGTAAGGGTACATCGGCTTGCAACCTTTATACTCCAGCATAAAAATGCATACTTCAGCGCATCCTATGAGCCAGAGAGACAAACTCTGGATTCCCCATCTCCAATTCAGTTTCCAGATGGAACTTGTTAGATATGGCTCACCCTGTCTACATAAAAAACAAACAAACAAAAAAAAATGCCCAAAAAACTAAATAAAACAAAAAAAACCCAAACAACAAAACAACACCAAACTACCCCCAACATTCAGCTATGGACCTTCCTGCTCATTCACATTTACCAAATGTTGTATACGCACTGTTCTGTCAAGCACTTCTCTTCCCACTTTGCAACAGAGGATCCAGCCACAAAAGTTTACAAGTGAACACCAATTCTGCAGGGGACTCTGTACTACCCCAACTCTGTTCATTTTGGTGAAAATGCATCTTGTCAAATATCTGCTATACTCACCCTAGCTAGCTGTGTACTTCACACAATGCGTCACTTCTATCAGCAGAAAACCCTCACTGAGAAGTCACTTTCCTTTCTCCTGGGCACTTTACACATCAGTTACGTCGATCACTGTGGTATCTAGTTATAAAGATTAGATACCACAGATCAGAGATGTGGGACAGCTCCTGGGAAGTGAAATGAATGTTTAAGTTTGCAAAGCATTTTGTACTTCCTGTCTACTCGCTTTGATTTAGTCATTGCTTTCTCAGTTTTGTTTCACCTACTCATCCTCTCTACCTCTACCCTTCCCTTGAACCAAAGGAAAGCCACTGTTACCAGCTTCCCCCTCACCAGGCAGCAAATACACTTCTTCATCCTCTCCTTGAGAGAGCATTAGTAACATGCTGTAGAAGATGACAAACGCATTGGCTAGAGTGTTAAAACTTGAGTAGAGAAAGAATTATTTAACTTGAGCAAGTTAAGTATAAGCAGCCGGTTACCACATGCCAGAGTAAGGTCTTCCTCATCAAACTCAGTACTTCAGAATATATGAGATTACATGTGCTAACACAAAAGTGCTGGTCTATCCCTGTTCAGACAAATCCTAACATACCAAAGTATTCAGCTATCTTGGGGCTGTGGACTGTGAACTTCTCATGATTCTTTGCTCTTTCTCAAGAGCTGCCAAGTGTATAAACTGTTCTCATTATTTACTCACAGATTAACAGTTGGTAAATTGGTCCCAGGGAATCACTGAAGAATTTTCCTTATAACCATTTCCCTTGCTTAAANAAAAAAAAAAAAAAAAAAGAAAAAACCCAACCACACAACGCTTTCCACCCCCACCCCCCCCACAACCCTCAATGAATGTGAGAACTTCCTGCACTCAGAACAGCATGAATAGACCTGGCAAGTAGTCAGGGAGATAGTACAGGCCCATGAATGCTCTGAATTCAGCTTCTGTGCTGCCGCTAAATTAAAGGAATTCAGGAGCCTCACAAAGGCTTGGTTATTTAATTATATTATAAAATAAAAGGCTGAATCTATTAGACAGCATACGAAAGAAATCCTTTCCCGAGTGCCTGTGCAGAACAAGCAGCCCCAGAGACTGCCGAACCTTCTCCCTCTCCTCTGGGTGATGTCACCACCATGCTTCTGCCAGCATCCAGCAGAGCCGGTGATGGTGGTGGAGCACTGCTCTACCTGCAAGCAAGTGTTCACCAGCTAGTCTGCAGACAGACCATGCTTCTTTATCACCTCAGGGTTTTTTTACCTTTGCTCTTCATTCACCGGGAAACTCGTGGCACTTGCAAGCAAGCTACAACTGTATTTACATCTGTACCTTCAACCTCTGACTAGATGCACTCACATGTCAGCATTCAAATCCGCATTTCCCTTCAACTGCCTTCAGTAAAAATTAAAGCACACACATTAATAAGAGTGAGTACAGCTAGCAAACAGTGACATGACAAAACCTCTATTTTTTTTTCCGGTCATGTGCTATCTTCCCCTCTCTTTATAACAGGCAAGGAGCGAACGCACTCAGCATTTGCATTACAGGTCATTAGGAAACAAAAATCAAAGCAGCTTCCTCCTACTGAGAATTCTGCTGCTCACCAAATCTCTCAACAGCCTCACATACATGCAAGAAGATGGATAGGGTGAGAAAAGAACATAGTGGGAAAGACTGAAGTAACCCACAGCACAGTGTACTCATTTTTACAGTTCAGCTATAGCCCTGCTTACCATTCAGGAACTCAGCTTGTTACATGCAACACCTCTACCAATATCAGCACCTCATCCTTATGCCTTGCCAGAAAGGTGACCGCCCTCCATCAATTCAAATCACAGTGAAATGCTCAGATTAATGGCCATGCCAACATGCCTTAATGAGACTTCTAACTGCCCACCGCCACGCTTTTCACTAACAAGAAGGAAAGCAAACAAATATTCACATTCAAAGTGAAGAAGCCAGGCACGCCTGCCTGCAGACATTCCCACAGGGGTATATTCTCCTAAGCATGAGTTGCCAAAAAGACAACAGTAACTCCGGTGCAGAGAAGCAAATGCTCAAGAGAATCTGAAAAGACAAAATGGGGTGTTTATGTATAAATGATAAGACAGGGTTTGCCTAATCTTTCATTAGGAAAATACGGATATTGTGCTACTGTGGATGAAGACACCACTATATTCAGACATTTCTGCTTTGAAAAGGTTAGTGGGTATTAACTTCATGCCACAGCATTTGTTTTGGTATGGACAGCATCTACATTACGTACAAAGGTTAGACATTAGTCTCTGACAATCTTTGAACAACTACACAAAGTTTGCTGCAAAGCAGTATAGCCATGTCTATGAAGAACGGCTCAAAGGATTTTCAACTGAGTACATGCCCTACATATTTAGAAAAATTAGCAGATATGACAATAAAGAGCTGAGCAAAAGTGAAATGTGAATGTGAAAAAAAAGCCAGGGCCACCAAAAACCTAGAAAGTGCTAAGGCACAATGGCCAAAGGACCTATAGAAAAGAGCATCAAATAACATCTCTGATTAAGGCTTGCCAATATGCACAGCATCAGACCAAACTTGAAGTACAATACCGTATCTGGAAAGGCAATTTACCAATTCTTTAAATGCAATATGGTTAAGAGCCCCGCAGAATGAAGACAAGATATAGGCGCAAGAACTGTGGGCCCCTATCAAAATTACAGCTGTTCTTGCATTTACCAGTGACAAGTATACATAGGCAATCCTCTCCTGGGCAGAAATCTGTACACCGAGTTCCCAGAACCTGCTTACCGAGAATCCATCCTTTTTCAGGACTACAAGAGAAGACTAGACTTGCCCTGTACCATATTTCTTAGCAGTGCCTTCCTTCACAATTCAGAAAGGACTATGATTGCTAACTGCCTTTTTTTTTTTTTTTTTTAATTTGANCCAGTTGATCACGCCTAGCTTAGCTGGTGAGAGCAAGCAAGAGAACAGTGCCAAATGCTGAATCTCCTCCATGTTTGCTGTACACATTCCTAAAAAGCATAAGCCTTACAAATGTGCCGCATGTAATACCACTGTTTACAAGTCAGTCTAACGTTAAAGATTCAGGACATCCAATTTTAGGTTCAAAAGCTATAACAGCATGAATGCTTCTACTGTCAGCCATAATTCTTACTATGCAAGATTAGCCTTTTTTCTTTCTTTCATAACCAGTTTACAAATTCTTCTTATAGACAAGCACTTTGACAATATAATGCTGGCCACAACCTTTGCCTCTTAAAATCCTACATTTGCAAGAGATGCACTGCTGCATGAAGAACATATGTGTAACACAGGATTTTTTGTTTAAACAAAAAATAAAACAAAAACTTTTCACATGTTTGTTTCTGTAATATAAAGGTACAGTACATGTCAAACCCCTTTAAGACTCTGCACTTTTTATCTCTTTTGGCGACATTGTTGCCTGATCCTACATACAGACACAGCAATTTGTTGTAGCTACCTACCGTGACTTGGGGGGGGGAGGAGGGGGGTAGATGGAAAAAAGGGAAAAAAGGGGGGAAAAAAGTTTAGCTGCATATTCTAGGCTAAAATGATCTACAGGTGAGCTATGCTTTGCAATCTCCTGAGAGTCTCAAGACAGTGCTGTTCACAGCTAAGGTGACAAATCTGCATTCCCCCATTTCCACAGTGTAAGTAGTATCAGTTATTTGCCATGAACTCCAAATACATCTCCTATTAATATAAAACTGAAGAAGCAAGAGGTGTTAAAACCGCTCACACTCCACTGGAACACTATACAAAGGACCACACCCCACCCAGTATTGCAAATTAAGTATAATATATACCCCTGGCTCTAGCAGACCATTTTCTCCAGAGAAACACTTATTCTGACACTGACAGACAGAATATGACTTGGTCCACTGCAGGCTACAAAGTGTCTTAATCTTTATACTATGATATCTAGTGATATTGACCAACATAATTTTGGTTTTGGTTTCCATTAGGAAGGAAAAAGCTGGAAGCTGCAAAATAAACTAGGATCTTTTATCACATGGATTCAGAAAAGAAACATTTCAAAACATTGTTCTTGCAAGAGACACTTCCAAGATGGAATCTGTAAAGCAAAATAAAATAAAATAATTGAATGTACTCTCCTCGTATTAGCAGGAATTAAAGTTGTCATTTGATTAAGAAGATTAAAGAGGCACAAACCAAGCAGTTCTCAGTGCTATAGTCTAATCTTAAGGGGAATGAATATACTTATACCAATGATACCATTGTTCTGGAACTTATGAAATGTAAACACTTTCTGTATTTAATAGTCCAAAATGCATCACATTAATCTTCAGTTTATTCACAGGGAGTGTACAGACTACAGGTTCTATTTTGGTTAATACAGACAAGGGACATAATTTTCATGCCACAAAAAAAAAAAAAAAAAA
The DNA here is from genome assembly GCA_003993805.1 of Himantopus leucocephalus. Classification (NCBI taxonomy): domain Eukaryota; kingdom Metazoa; phylum Chordata; class Aves; order Charadriiformes; family Recurvirostridae; genus Himantopus; species Himantopus leucocephalus. Next base: position 78,629,821 of record RSEF01000002.1, read on the forward strand.
NAAAAAAAAAAAGAGAGATAAGACATGTCCACAGCCACTTCACAAAGCTCGGACACTTCAAAGAGTTCAGATTCCCATTTTCAGCCAGTCCTTTCTTTTATTAGATAGGACACCCAAGACAAAAAAGTTAACTGCTTACTCTGAAAGGATATAAACTCAGGTCTACTTCTAACCACTGAAATTTTAATCCATGCAACCACACTACAAGCTCCACACTTTTACCAAGACAGTACATTAAAAACCCTTTCATATAATTACATATTACACGGCTTTCAACAAGCTCCTGTTGGTATTTCTGAAATGTTAAATTGCATCTCCCACACATATATGATTAACTTCACTTTGAGAAACATCCCATTTGCAACCTGCAAACTATCTTGCCTTTGTGTTTGTAGCCATGTGATAGAGGTACCAAAAGAAACCAAGAGCTCCCAGCCTGTTTACTTCAGGGCATTATACATGCTAGCCTTTTTCCAGGTGTTCCACCACTTCATTCATAACAGTTTTTGTCATTAACTTTTTTATTCCAGCAGGCAAGCTTTACAGCATGAAAGCAAATATACATAGATGCAGAAAGCCAATAGTGACATACGATATTAGGTTGCCTCAGACATAATTACGTTTCAAAAATAAAATGACTGCTAACGGAGACTGTTGTCCCCTAGAGGTCTGTCTGTCCCACTAAGTAACACACAGTAGAAGGAAAAATACATTCCTCCATCACTTACAATTGGAGACAATAATCATAAAATAACTGGTGATAAGAAGTCACTGGTAGATCTGACCAATCATCTTATGAGCAAGCAGACTGCATGTATAGTTAGCTTTGCTGCTGGCAGGACTCTTATCACAAACCCAGTGCTACTACTTATTATCTGCTTTAAAGAATGGTTAGAGAGGATCAGACAGGAAAAAAAAAAAAAAAGCAAGTGTTTGATTAGGAACAACAAAATGTCATTATATGCAATTCTGACCAGAAAACTTGCTGTCGACTTAGAAACTTACTAGTTTCAAGGTAGCTTTAAAACTGATGAGAGCTGCCTAGAAAAAGACCATCTATGGCTTATATAAAAGCAAAATCATTGCTAGTAAGAACATTAAGCTTTTCTGTACCATTTACTTTAAAGCAAATAATAGGTTGAACAAGGCATAGTTATTGTTTAAAGAAGCATGCAGCTTTTTCAAAGGAAAGGAGTTGGTATTATTCTCATCAACTGAAGGTGCCTGAATCACAGGTTTTGTTCTACCCTCAATGCTGCATCTAAAATTCTCTCCTCACCAGAGCTCGCATTCAGAAAAGGAGTGGCCTTATACTTATCTTAATTACATGTCTTACTATCTCTTTCTCTTTGGACACAAAGATTCATAAATCGAACAAACAGGAAGAGAAACTGCATTCAGATTACATAATGAGGTTTATGTAAATGGCACCTACAGCCTAGGGTCCTGAACTTCAAAGGCATTCCAGCTCCTCGTTACCCCTTGGACCAAGGCCCATTGTTTTGTCTTTATTTAAATAAGTTGGCATGGCACTTGGAGTGCTTGCAGATGAGAGGAACCGGTTCATGCGGCTATTATGGGGTTTTGAGAACTATTAATACAACTCAGAGGCTAGTGAAGTTGGTTCGAAGATTCCCGTTGTCATTGGACAAGACCATGAACGTTTAACACCCTGCAAAGGGCCAAATTTACCCCTGGTCCACAAAAAATGTTGAGATAAATTTTAAAAATCTTCTCCACTTACACAATTTCATTTCCCTTCTAGACTGAGAACCAAGCTTGATAAAATTGGAGAGAAAAATCCCCTGAAACTTAGTATTTTACATTAATATGTAAATAGTTATTCTTAGCTGTCAAATCAAAGAACACACAGTTAGTTGGGCAATGAATATTTCCAGCATCCCTCCAAATAAGTCAAAGCCAGCTGGAAGAAATTTTACTTCCCCATCGACAGAAAAAGCTTCAAATAATAGTATGCTATGTTGAGAAATTAAATGACGCTTCACTCCAGGAGGTCTTTCTTCCAGATTTAACAGTTGTCATTTTTAAATGCAATGTTCTTCAAAGAACAATTTTTGCCCCCTAAATAACTGGGGGGGGAGGCACAAAAACCCCCAAGAGATTCTGCAACATTCGTGTTCTTCCACATATTGTAAACACAACTACAGGAGCAGAAAGTCTCAGCCATCAGACCCAAAGGTTCCAGACTAGCTAGTTAGCTAACAGGGAAGCAAGACAAATCCTGATTGTGGTGACTGGCATAAAGAATTCGTACTATCAACGTACATAACTAGATGATTTTATGTGACAGTGGCAGAAGGTATAGAGGGGGTGACCACAGCTGTGGTATCTTAAAGAGAAAATTTCAAATGATGATTACTGCTAGTGCTTTTTTTTATAAAAAAGCAAACGCCAAAATGGGTGTGCCAGCACAGACACCACAGAAAACTGGTTTTACTATTAATTTTGCCTACCTGAAATCCTGAATAGAATCTCAGCAGGACACAATATTGTTATTCATTTACAGCCCACATACATCCCTCTGTGCTGTTAGGGCAGATGCTGCATTCCAACAGGCAAGTGATGTCTATTTCTTGCATGTAACATTTTATCATATAGCACAGATATGATAAAAAGTAAATTAAGAGTCAATTAAAATACAAGGTAAAAGGAGTTAAGTTTAAAATTCTGCAATACCTAAGATGGCTTCAGTATTTAACAACAATCAGTGGGAAAACGTTCAATTAGAATTTGCCACCAGTTATTTTTGGAAAATGATATCTAGCATATCAAGACAGTATACTGGATAAATGCCAGCCTCATTGGAAAAAATATTCTACAACAAGTACAAGTTACTTTATAGTGAAAAACGTAAAAATTACTCTAAAATGGTAATGCATGCTGCAGCTAACTCAATTGTCCAGAAAAGCTATTTGAAGGACAAAAGTTACACAAGGAATAAAACAAGGCACTTCTGAGTGAAGCATGAAGCTGAAAACCTAGAATTTTCACAGCAAGTTTCTGACATAAAATTTGTTGAGCTTAACTACCTCAAATCTATACAGCAACTCTGTCAGCTGGAATTTTAACTTAGGTTTCCAGTTTCACAGGTGATTATCATAAGCAAGACATTATTGATTATTTTAAAAATGAGGACACTGTCTTCCTGTGAAGTTTCTTAAACACCTTGTGAAGGGCTTAGTGTTTCAGAATTTCTGTCTTAGACCCAAATTTAGAAAAAGTTAAGATACATTCATTTTTCAGTGAATTCAAAACTTTTTAGTTGTTTAGAACTAAATGCATTTCTCTTAAACATGTTGGAGAAGGAAAAAAGTAAGCTGGAACAGCATGGCCATGATAGCAATATTCACAAAACAGAAAAGACTTCAGTACACTCTGTCCCATCCCTTTTACTTGAGTTAGTTTCCCCACACAAACTGTAACTGACTCCAAGCATCAAAGTCTATTCCATTTGAATCCACACCGGGGAAAAAAAANGGTAAACACAACATTCAGTTCTCTGGGTCAAAGAATGAAGTTGTTACAGGGCTATCTCAGACATACAGCTTCCCAGAGTGCAAATCCTCATTTGAGCAGAAGTTCTAAAATAGAGCAACAAAACTGAGTCAAGTGAAGCTGAAAACAAGTACACATGCAGATTTATCTGATTTAAAATGCCAGTGTGCCCCACTCCACAAGCAGTGAAATAATGAAACACTGAAGATTAAGTGAAAGTGTCTTTGCTTCTACCGTACAAGGCAAACAGAAAGTCAGTCTTTGGTTTCCTTCTCTTTTTTTGTTTTTCTCCCCTAAATCAAGGTACTAATAACTTAAACAGTTAATTCAAAATGACAATGCCTTAAACGCAGAGGGAAATACAGCTGCAAGCATGCAAGGTACATGTTCCCTCCAAATTAAAAATCTGAGTGTAACAAGTAGCACTGTTCAGGATTTCTATCTCTGAGCTTCTATTCTACATAATTCTGTATGCATATACTTTTCAAACTGACCTTCTCAGACATGGTGTTTTATACTTGCTTCTTTTCCAGAGGATCACTTGGATAACAAAGAAATCTCTCTTTATATTGTTTTATAAAACCACAAAGTAGTTTTTGGTGGTTAAGAAGCACATACCAGTTGCTAACACTGTTTCAAATTAATGTTTCTTTCTTTGTACTATTAAGTAGTATCTTCCCAAGAACCATGTGGTGCTTTAGATGCATAGCAGTCTGTCAGTGTCCTAACAGAACAGATGGATGTTTTAATTGCACAAGGGCTTTTAGGTATATCAGCAGTTCCATCACCAAGAGGATGTTTATGCACAGTTTTTTAAAAAAATAAAAATTTTAAGGAAATAGCTGGTGAGATATGGAAAGAGGGATAGTATCAAAATACATAAAGGGGTGGGGGGCGGGCGGACAAAGAGAGAATATGCTGCATTCCATGCTGCAGCAGGGAGGAAATTCAGCTCCTGGATATACTAATTTAGGCACTACATATTTAGTATCTATAGTAACTCTCATGTACATCACAGTGAAATCTCCCATGCTGGTACTTCACACGTACTTAAATTATGGATGCTAGCCAGGAGTACAACAGAATTTAAAAGTTGCAAAAACCATTGTACTTAACAGCTGTCACATACCAAAGCTCAGCTGCGGTTTCACCAGCATTCCAGCATTATCTGCAGGGCTCCTCCTGCACAGAAGGAGAGGCCATTGCACCCTCCGAGCCTTAAGCCTCACACAGCCTTCTACCTTAGAAAGACCCCATTCCAATGGTGAGGAGATAAGCAAGCGGCTATGAACATGGACAGGTGGAGCAAGTCCACAACGCTGCAGCCATTTTAAACTTTCCTGCAGAACAGGACTAGAAGTTTCACTATTTCAGTCCCACCGAGGACCAAGCTTGGATTTAAACACACTACATAAACTGAAATGAGGTAGTCTCCCAAAGTCGCAAGTTTTAGGTATTACTTCTCTTCACAGGAGATGCCAACACATAAATGATTACAAGATAAAAGAACGTACATCCAAGTCACATTAGGAAGAAAAAGAATCAATAGCACGGCAGCCCTAGGCAGAGGTTGTCTTTCCTTCCGGTTTCAGACAAGTTCACACAGACCTCCCCTTTCCAATTACATCTGTAAAAAAAACATCAATTCACATTATTGCGAATTAACTTCTTTCATGTTAAATAAGACAGTGGATTTCAGAACTAAATCAGCATTCCAACAGCAGCAGCTCTTTACGGCACAGCTGTTCTCCTACCCTCAGTTAAGAAGCAGGTGTGTCTTTGGCATGTTTTCCCCCCTTAAATGGTACTTAGCCATCTTAAATGGAGTTTACCAACGCATTAAACAGCTGAACTGAGTTATTCACCAAGTAGCGCAACAAGGCGCTAGTGATTCAATACCTGTCACATCCCACAAGGCTCAGCATTGCCAGGCCTATGGTGTTTTCATGTAAGAGTAAGCATCTAGAACTATGTTTCCATCCATACAGCTGGAAGTCTTAGTGTGACCCCAACCACCAAGTGTACTTTTTTTAAACAAACAACCAAACAATTGCTTAGATCACTGCAACTAATCCTGACCCTAGATCCTCCCACCTTTATCTTCACACTGGACAGACCAAATTTTCTTGTAATGAACTTTAAAACAAAGCTGGATTCGTTTCTCCTCACAGCTTTCTAGAAGGTCACATGAGCAAAAAGCATCTCTTCCCAAATAAAATCTGACAGCCAGTTGCAAAATTAACACCCCTAATTACACCTGGCACTTCTTAGTGTTCTGCCTATAGGCAATCAACTACTGAAAAGCTATACATTCGATAACACCAGCAGATGCAGAGGCCCTATGTCACATCAAAGAGCAGAGAATTTAATGGCGGCCAAGTGCCAGAATCACAAATAGCATCACCTTTCAATAGTAAAACAAAAAAGCCTCAAACGTCCATTGTACTGAACCAGTCTTCAAGACCAAGATCACGTTACTCATGCTCCTTGTCATACAGATGCTCCAGAACACAGCCCTGCATACGATTCTATGCTTATTTTTCATCTGAAGTCTCAAAACAAATAAGCAGTTTTGCAGTTTTTAAATTACAAGATTGGTGTATTAGTCTATTTTTCCTTCTACATGCAAATTATAGAGAGGTCAAGGGCACTGGGACAATTCATGTTTTACAAAAATTATTTTTACGGAGCAATAAGGAATACTATAACTTGTTTGCGAGAACCCTTCTGGATCACAGCCACTCTTATGGTTTTAGGAATAGTTTAGTAAGTCTGACCTAATCGGTCTCCCAGCGACAATATCATGACTGTAATTGCACTACAGATTCTTATACAATTCCATAACTCAGTAACGTAATATCTCAGTGGAAAGCTATTTAACCATATCCTTTTAAACAGAGATTAAGTGTTTCAAACTTTAAGGACAGTATCTTTTGTTGCGAGAGATTTCAACAGAGAGAAAAGTTGACATGCATGACCAGTCACTAATGCCCAATTCTGCTCAAATTCATGTTAGAGGGTGTAGGAACAGACCCTTAAAGCTGTAAGGGATTTTGTTTTAGCAATGGCATTAGGCGTTTAATGCTCAGAGTCAAGAGATTGAAGAAATCAACCACACTCACACTCTAAGTAAGGAAAAGAAAGGAGATACCAAAATAAAGATGCACCAACCACATTCTGAAACAAACCAAGGCAACGTACAGGAAGTGCTTTTACCTTCCTAGTGTCATATTTTGGTTTGGAAGGCTTTTAAATTTGGAATTCTGCATTAAAAGAACAGATATTTCATTTACAGAATGTTTGTGGACTGCTACTTATTAAGAAAGCTCTTTTGTCGCAGAAAAAAATCCTGATTCTCTGCAGTTCCAGCAATTATTTTTTTAATATGTATCTTCCAGATTCCACAACTAGAGAAATTACCAACCTACAGTAATCACTAAAATCATAGAATCATCGGCTGTATTATTTTGAATTTGTAATGTTAAGTTTCAGTATAGTAATCGTCCAGTCTTAAAACTGTCTCTCCCCAGGAAAAAAAAGCCCAAAAGTCACCACCCTGCTCTCTTCTCTCCCCACTCCAAGGGGATTAGGCGAAAGAATTCTTTTTAGAAGCAATGCAATAAATCCAGCCTAGGTTTATGCCATTTTACATCAGTACAAGACCAGGATCGCCAAATCCTACTGAGACAGCTTGCAGGAAATTACAGGGATAGAGACGCTAGTGGTTCTCTATCCATTGGGACAAGCCAGGCTGCTTAAACCAATGAAGTCCCAGGCAAACAGGAAATCACTGTTTTAAAGCTTTCCTTAGGGTATGATCCTGGAGGATCATTTATAAAGAGGTACTTCTCCTCAGTAAAACACCCTAACTTTGGGGCCAAAACCCACTCCCCTTTCCAGTTTAATTTGATGTGTATTCTTTTTAAGTGTCTCCCCACCCTTTCATCTTCGGGACGGGGGGAGATATAAAATAAGGAAGCAGAGATAACTTGCCAAGACAGTTACATCAAATCAGTATGACTACATGTCAGTAGTATTTTCTTAGCTGTTTTTGGCTGGTCTGGTACATTAGATGCTGCAACCACTGTGCTACAAGCACCTGATCACAGGTGTTTTAGATGTTGATCACAGATCCCCTCAAAGAGATAAGGATTTCAAAAAACACTGCACTTTTGAAGTACAGAGGTACAGGTTTGAAGTACGCATATGAACTTGCATAAGAAATTTGCATTAATTTAATCCTGTGTACGCTTATAGAAATACATTTAGTAGTTTTGCACAAGGAAGTCCAGAACGCACGAGCTACATTAGCAATCAAGTTGAGACACTGAAATAACAGAGTTGGAACATCCGCATTTAACATATAGAATTAATCATTTAATGCATAAAAACGACATGCAAACAGGCTTAACTGTGTGTAAGACTTAACTACGTTTTCTCATTGTGTTTTCTTGAGAACAAATCCTATTAGGAAAGGAGGCACACAGTTGTCCCATTTTCAAATGTCTCGGTGCATCCCCATTTAACAGTGGGACTGGAAATACAGGAAGCAACATCCCTTCCAGCATCACCTGCTGACTTCCACCCTCGACAGTGCAGCAGAGAAACACACAGACCACCATCATCATCTGAAAAAAATATTTTAGCTCTTTTCTAACCTCAACATATCTAACCTATTTCTGATGATCCCTTGAACAAATACTACTTCTGCACTTGTTATGCCGGGGTCATTATACAACTGACCAAGAAATCTGAAGAAAAGCTGAACTGACCACTTGCCACCACTCCCACATTCTCTTCTGAATAAAGCAGGGCACTTATCTTGTGTACTGCTCTCCTTCCCACCCCGCCATTACCGCCTCTATTTGACATTCAGCGGAATTCCCTCAAGAGAAGAATCTCTGTATTTTTCAGAGTTAAAGCATTGAATTCTCACGGTTCAGTGAAGGACCACTCTGCTCAGCCAACCCGGCAAGGGGATGGATGGCATTTGCAACTTTGCTAGCATGACCTAATCTTTGGATAACACATTTACCTATTTCACAGGAAAACTTACTAGGTATTTGAACGCTTACTTGGACATTAAACAATTTCTCCTTCTTGGACAGATGCACAGGACAGTTAAAACCCAAGGAGTTCCAAGATTACAGTAAGTATTTTATACAAACCTACTCAACTGACACACAAGGTATTTTTAAACCTCTCTAAAACTGCAGAAGGTTGCATAATTACAACGTGGGAGCTAACTTTTCCACCCAATACTCCCCAGATTCTGTAGTGTAAGTTGCAACAGCAAAGCTGTATTAAGAAGCTTCTGCCTTCTCATTATAAAGGTTTTGACTACCCTGTTTGCAAAGGCTATGTCCTGTACTTGCATACTTTCCTCGCTTACTGCCTCAGTCTCTCAGTGAAGTCCTCCTGCTCTAACAAATGGGAAAACTGACCGCAAGTGCTAACAACACAGAAAGCTAAGTCCAGGATTTTCTTTGCAGGAATGCACCGTTCTCAGCTCAGGAATCTGCGCGCCCTACACAGTTGCAACCGATTTCAGGAGCAAAACTGCCCGGAGCTTTCCCCTTCTGAACGAGCCCGCCTTCGCCCTCGGCTCCGTTGTCAGGCGGTCTCCGAGCACGCCGGAGCACACAGCTCAACCAAACCCCGAGCGAGCTTCCCGGCATCCCGCAAAGACTCCAAACAGCCTTCGACCTTCCACCCCCGTGCATTCCTCGTCACTAGTGAAAGCGGTAGATTAAGGCCGATTTAACCCCGAACGCCCAACACCGCTGCTGGAAACGGAAAACAACGGAAGAGCGACCTCCATTACCCACGCCTCGAAGGGAGGGGAGGCTGCCCTGGCACAGCCTCAGCTTTGGGGCAGCCCGGAGCTGCGGAGCGCCGCGAACACCCCTGTCTTCCCCCGGCGGTCGGCTCGGGGCAGCCCTGGCCGCCGCCGCCCCCGGCGGCGGCGGCCAGGGCTGCCCCGAGCCGACCGCCGGGGGAAGACAGGGGTGTCTTCTGGGGCGGCGGGGAGATAGATACCCGCGGGCCACCTTCCCCGTGTGAGGAGACAGCCCAGGGCCGGCCCCGGCGCAGGGGCAGCGCCCCACCGGCCGCGCCCGCCCGCCCTCCCCTCACGCCGGCGCCCGCCGGACCAACGGTCGCCCCCTCCCAACGGTCGCTCCCCCCCCCNTCACCGGCGTAGAAGCGGATGAGGCAGCCGGTCTCCGAGTCCATGCCCTCCTCCTGCACCCGCCACAGGTCCCGGAAGCCCAGCTGGGAGAGGTAGTCGTTCTGGATCTGCAGCGGCTTCTCGTGGGCCTCCAGCCGCCGGCTGGTCTCCCCGTGGAGCTGCACGTACAGGGCGGGCGGTCCCGGCGGCGCGGCCCCCGCCGGTGGCTCCCGCCCGCCGGCCGCGCCCGCCGGCGCCCCCCCTGCCCGCCCCGGGGGCATCTCCCCTGGGCAGGGGGGGCCCCGGCCCGGCCCCGCACCTGCCTCCACCCCGTCGGGGGGCACCGGCTCCACCTCCAGCTCCTCCGAGGAGGACGAGCCGCCGCCGCCGCCGCTGCTGTAGGGATCCAGCCGGTCGGAGACGCTCTCGGCGCTGGGGCTGAAGCTCTCGGTGTCGGAGCCGGCCGGCCCCAGCTCCCCCAGGAGGGAAGGGCAGGAGAGCGGCGGCCCCGCCAGGTAGAGCTCGGCCGGCGGCGCCCCCGGGCTGAGGTCGGAGGGCGCCGGGCTCGGCCGGCTGCCGGCCAAGTCCCTCTCCTCGGCGCTGCCGCCCAGCGGCAAGAGGCCGGGCCGCGCCGCTTCCCCGCAGTCTCCTCCGGCCAGCCCGCTCCGCGTCCCCCGCCGGTTCCTCGGCCTCTCCTCCGGTGGCGGCCGCTGCCCCTCCGCCGCGGGCTCGGGCGGCGCCTCGGCGGGAGTCGTCGCCGCCAGCTCGGGCGGGGGCTGCGGCGGCGCGCCCGCCTTGCCCAGCACCCGCACCACGCTGCTGCCGCCCCGGTGGCCGAGCTGCTGCAGCCGGGCGGCCACCTCGGCCGCCGTCGTCTCCAGGGTGCAGAGCACCGGGCGCAGGTAGCAGTTCATGTGGCGCTCGTAGACGTGGACGCAGCCCCGCTGCAGGTCCCGCCGCACCCAGTCCCGCTCCGGGGGCTGCAGAGGCTGCAGTTGCCGGGGCGGCTTCAGCAGCAGCGCCTTCCTGTCCAGGCTGCGGGTGCCCAGCGAGGCGGCGGGGGCAGCGCCGGCGGGCGTGGAGGCGGCGGCGGAGAGGTTCCTCTTCAGCCTCCCCCGCCGCAGCAGCAGGGAGTTGGCGTTGCCGGCCCCGCCGGGGGCCGCCGGAGTCCCGCCGGCCGCCAGCGCCGCGGGGGGAGCGAAGCCGCCGGCTCCCCCTCGCCTTCGCCGCGGGCCGCCGGCTCCTTTGCCGTCCAGCTGCCCGCCGCCGCCCGACGGTTCCACGCCGCTCTCCGCGCCGGCCGCTGCTTGACTCCTCCTGCCCGGGGAGCTGCTCTCCGGCTCCCCCCGACCGCCGACCGCCGCCGCCGCCGGGGCTTCTCTCGCTCGCTGTTGCGCGGGCTCCATCGCCCGCGGGGCCGGGGATGCCGCCGCCGCCCTGCTGGGAGCGCCGATCGGCGGCCCGCCGCGGCGCGGGGAGCGGGGGGGAGGGCGAGCGGAGCGCGGCGCCGCGTGCCGGGGGGGATTACGTAGCAGCGGGGAGCATTCCGCCGGTGCCCTCGCGCCCGGCTCAGCCCCGCTCCCCAGCTGTCGCGAGCGCCATTAGGCAGGCAGAGAGCGAGTGAGCCCGCCGCCGCGCCCCGCGCGCCCGCGCCCGGCGCCTCATGAATATTAAGCAGCCCCCGCCTCGCCGCTGACAGGGGCTGCCGCGCGAGGGAGGCTCGCGAGGGGTGACGCCACCGCTCGCGCGGCAGGGCGGGGCGGGGCCGGGCCGCGCCGGGCCGATAAACACAACGTGACGGCCCTCGGGTCTGGGAAGGAGGTGGCGGGGGAGCGCGGGGGCCGCTGGGAAGTGTAGTCCCGACCGAGCGGCCCGCCGCCGACTACAAATCCCGGCAGAGCCCGCTCCGCCCCTCTCGGCTTCCCGCCGCGCCGGGGCGGGTTGTTCCCCCGGTGGCCGCGGCGGGGGTGGGGAGGCGGGCTGCCTTCCCTCCGGTGGGTGACCACCGCCGCGGCCTTCCCCGGACAGTGTCCCAGCAGACAGGTGTGAGGTGCGGCCGCCCGCCCCGAGGCGCGTTCCCGCCCCGGCCGTGGTCCGCCGGCCCGCTTCCCTTCCCTTCCCCGCCCGCCCCGCCGCCCGTGCGACAGCCCGCTGGGCGGCCAGGCGTGAGGGCGGGAGCCCGGAATGTGCTGGAAGTCGCCGCCCCCCCGCCTCGCTGACCCCGGGGAGGCGCAGTGTGCCGCCGCCGCCCCGAAGGGCACGGCGGGCCCAAGTCCGTCTTAAAATGATTCCCGGACTTTGTCCTACGCGCGGTATTCCTTAAGTCTTATCAGAAGATTTTCCAGAAACAGCTGCTGAAGGGGAACCGTGCGGCCCCCAGCGCTGGTAATGGGAGCTGTGTGCGGTCACCCTTGTGCTGCACCTCACGGGGGACGTCGGTGGTGAGCGGTAATGGCTGTCCAGCGGCCACCCGGCAGCACACATGAGACCCTGTCACAGGTTCAGTGACCGTCCCCATTCCACTCTGTCCCATCTGAGGTGTTCTCCCCGTTGGCAGTCTCAGCGCAGAACCCAAGCGCTCAGCCCGGGCAAGCTTCTCATCTGAGGAGGGAGATGACCTCTTCAGATCCAGGACAGAGACACAGATGGAAACTCGTGTGGGAAATACATATATGTGTATATATACACACACAGATACCAAGAAAGAGCTACTTTGTGAGTAGACTCACAGACAAAGTTTCAGTGCTATCAGTCTCACTGTATTTCAGGGACAAAAATTACTGAAAATACTTACTACCTGAAACTTGCTTAGAAGCAGCCATGAAATAGCAACATTTTCCCCCCCTCAATGTGATTTTAAATGAATTACTGCAAAGGAAAATTGGAATCTGGTAAATTCGATTCACATTGTGAAAGCGTGAGTTTCCATACTGTAAGGACACCATACTGCAGTTTTTATTCAGAGAAATCTCTTACGCTCCTGGGGATGTTTGAGCTGAGTAATGCTGGTTGGATAGGGCTGTAACTGCCTGAGATCTTTCCTTTTTAATACATTTTGTAAAATCATGGTGAAGCATCTTGCCAGATATTCATCGAAAATGCTATAGACTGCAATAAAGTGGGAGTTCTGGGCAATTAACCAGTTACATCAATGTTAGGGGAGATAAATCATCACTGAGAACCCCAAGATAAACTCTTGGTGAAACATTGTTTTTAGTTGTTGGGGTTTTTTTTAGTGCATACATATATGAACCATAAATAAACCAGAACCATAATAATACTAAAGTTTACCTCTCCTAATAAAACATTCCTCCACAGTGCCACATGGCTATCTTCATACCCCAGACAAGCAAGTGAAACACATCACAGAAAACAGAGGTATTCCCCAAGGAACTTGCAATGGAAACGCGTTGACTACCTTTTAAAAGTTTTTGTAACAACGAAGCTGATGTTTTACCTTTATATGGAAACCACCCACTTTCTGAACAGAACAATCTGTAAATTAATTATGGCCTGTCCGTGCAGTTCGCGGGCCCGTGTCTGGAGTTGCAATCACCAGCAAGAGCGTCTCTGGAATTCCTGCTGCACGAGAGAGCCAGGACCACATCCAGAGCCCAAACTGACAGAAGGTGATGGCAGCACTTGGCCATTAAAGGCTTAAACTGGTGCCCAAAACCACCTTTGACAGTAGCAGCACACAGCAGAAGTGCAGCGCTGAGTATATTGAGCTCTGGTTGTGGCTGCTTCGTATGTTCTGGTTTATTTCTACTGCTTTGCACCACCCTCACACCACCTACTCTATGAAGGTTACTCCAGGTCTCCTGATTTAAATGTGTGAGAGAAATATTCTACGTGCAAACACACACACTCAGAAGAAGGATACAGCAAGCTCTAGGGACGTTATTGTAGTTAACGATAATACTTGAAATAAAAGAGAGTTTCTAGAAAACAGTTTCCAGCCCTTCTCTTCTTTGGGGAAGCTCTACTTTTCTCAAATTGTTCAAATACCTGAATGTTCATGCACACACACAAAAAATCCAGAACACAGAGCTTCCCTGAAGTTGCTTAGGAGAAGAGACCAAAGAGAGGCCTCCTGGGATATCCAATTTTCTCCCTTATGGCTGGAGATACCACCTCCTACATGTTAGTGAGGTCCCCCTAACATGGTAGATAAACAAGCTGAACATTTTGAAATAAGCTGAGCTGATTTGTCCTCCGCTGTAACTGGAAGACTGCCCCAGGGCCACCCTGCCCTCACTGTTGGGAACTTCCTTTTAATTTTCGGTCTGAATTTTACACACGGGTAGTCTATACCCATTTGCTCACATGCCAGCATTGCAGTGCCCTTTGACTCAACTAGCTTTTTTTTTTTTTTTTTTNCTTTTTTTTTTTTTTTTTTTAGTAACTCCAGAGTGTTTACCCCCCAAGGTACTTACAGGCAGCAATAGTACCCCCTGGGAGACTTTGTATTCTCTCTTGGATAGACTAAACATGCTCTTTTTGTCTCCTTTGGTGAGATAGTCCACATAGTGTAGGAACACGCAGTTAAGGTCATTAAAATAGCCTTGGGTCAGATCCTCCGTGGGGTGGACTGGTATCGCTCCAGCTGTGGATTTATGCCGCAGCTTTCTGAGTCCACACAGAGCAGCCCCTCTCTGCGATACAGCGCCAAGAAGTGGCCGGGGACGGAGCTGACCTCGCTCTCCTTCTCGCCCAGCTAACTCACCACTGCCAGCAGCCTCACTAATGAAGGGCTTCATGCAATTAAAAAACAAAGTAGCCATACTGAAGTCCTGAGGGTGGAAAAAATGTTGGATTTATCACTGCCCTGCGGAATTCGTTGAGGAGCAGAAGGCTGCAATGAGGCTCCCAGCATCCTGTGAGCCCTGAGTTGCGCTACGAGGAAAAAAGGGACCACACTGTCGCTCTTCATAGAAGGTGGCGGCTTACTGTAGTGACCCAGCACCTCCAAGGGTTAGTGGTACCAAGCCTGGTTATTTTTGCTTTATGCAGGGAAGCGTGCTTGAAATCTGTGAGTATATGCATATTTAAATTGAACTCTCAGGCTTATGAGAAATAATACCCTCCGTTTCCCAATAACGGACAGATACTCTTAAACTCCCCTGGAACTGTGAATTTTGATAGGGATTAACTGCTGTTGTGAGGCATGGGAACGGAGCTTATGAAATTGATGTTTGTCAGGAGGAAGTGGAAGGGTGAAATACATGTTTCCCTTTCCTGAAGTTTGATTGATGACGGCTGCAATCTGCAGTTTTCCAACCAGAGTCTGGCAACCTTGAAAAAGAGTTTTCCGATTATAGGAGTTGTCAACAAAAAATAAGGGAATAAAAAGTAATTTATCTCAGATTACTATAAATGAGACTATACCAAAACTCTTTATACTGAATGAACAAATTATACACTCCCACAGACAGTGGCAGGAAAATACCAGAAGGTCTTGAAACCACAAGATGTCTTTTGTGGACGATGTTACATCCAGAGTCATGGGAGCCAGAGGGTCCCCTGAGCAAGAGAGCAGACCAAAGCTTAGCTGAANAACGGTGTTACATCCAGAGTCATGGGAGGCAGAGGGTCCCCTGAGCAACAGAGCAGACCAAAGCTTAGCTGAAATCCTCGCAGAGGCCGGAGCTGTTGTGATCTTTACTGCCTACATCTCTGCCGGCAGCTACTNGACGATGTTACATCCAGAGTCATGGGAGCCAGAGGGTCCCCTGAGCAAGAGAGCAGACCAAAGCTTAGCTGAAATCCTCACAGAGGCCGGAGCTGTTGTGATCTTTACTGCCTACATCTCTGCCGGCAGCTACTACAGGTACAGCAGGAGACATCAGGCTGCTGTACGCAACCGTGGAGCTGACTGAGTAACTGCAGCGGTGCTTGGAGTAAACTGTTAATTCCTGTTCAGCTGCTTCTGAAATCTGCCTCCCCCAATTCTCACAAATTGCTGTAAAGCCCTCGGGGGTACACTGGGCTGTTCTTAGATGTTTCTGCAAGGGAAGGAACAGATTACGGGCATCAGCTGATGTCTGTGGCTTTCCTTACTCTTTCATTTTGAATGTAGGAGAGGACCAGGTCCATTTTCGATTCATATTACTGCCAGTTCTGTTCTGTTCTTTGTTAACATTATACCACTTCACTTCATGTAACCTCTTGGTTTAGCTACGATTAATATTTTGCTGGGCAATTCAGTGATGGCTTACTGGTACTGTCTAATTTTTCTGAAAATTGCTGCCATGGGATAGTACAGACAGCAGAGAGTCATTGTAGACTCTGTTTTACCATGAACTATACTCAAAGAGAATTTTTCAGTTATATCAAATACGCAATGATTACCCAGTTTGGTTTTTGTTTTCAAAGATATCATTTCAGAATAGTATGCCCTCATTAAACAGGAATCGTTTAATCCCCAATCCTTGACTACAGAAAACTTGACTGACAAGTCAGTTGTGGATCAAAAGTTGATGAGTGCTGAGAAATACTAGTGTGGGAAAGAGTATATTTATACTTTCTCTGCTATAAGTCATCATCAATGGTGCTGTTAAAGAAGGTATGAATCAGTGACTCCAGTTAACCTGAAAGTGGGAAGGGAGCTTAGAAAGAAGGAATTTAATGTCCTTCAACCCTGCAAAATGTTAGGGAGCTTACTCAGCTCTCTTCTTTAGTAGCCTGTTTTTCTAGTAAGGGAGAATTTCCCTACAGACAAGGAAGCAAGAGACTTATTTCAATGTCAAAATGCAGAAGCAAAAGACAAAACATTTGCCACTGTACAAGTAATTCAAAGACCAGGAGATGGAGGAGCAAAGGGACCATTTCAAATTAAACAACATAAGAATATCCTTTTTTGTAAAGAGAAATGGAATGTTATCCTGTGGAAGCTGTTCTCAAAATAATACTTAATTNCCAGGAGATGGAGGAGCAAAGGGACCATTCCAAATTAAACAACATAATAATATCCTTTTTTGTAAAGAGAAAAGGAATGTTATCCTGTGGAAGCTGTTCTCAAAATAATACTTAATTTTATCAGTGGGGACTAATTTCATTTTTTAAAATGCTGGGTATGCACCTGTATTCCTCATCCATATGTGTAATTGTTGCAACTGTAGGAGCAAATTGGATATGCAGATAATAAGGAACTGAAAATTTATGTTGATTGCTGCTCCAGCTGTGAGCTTGAGCACAACAGTGTGTGTATGTTCCGTGCTAGTTGTGCTCATCTTGGCGTGTAAGGCCTTCAGTGTAGTAAAGCATTTAAGATGGTGCTTATTCAAGGAAACTCTTAAGTTTAAATGTGTTCTTAGATTGAGCATATGATTAAGAACTATGCTTGAACGGGGAAGTTTCCATTAAATAATGCCTGAAATAGAATTAGGCTGTAAATTATTTTACAGTTGCCCTTGTGTTTATATATTCAGGAGCACTGGACTCACATTACCCAGAAGGTTATCTGTACCTACAGCCCCCTAAATAATTTTCAGCAAGGGTTAATCTGTATTTCTGATTCCAAAACCACTTCCATACAAGTACTATCGACCCTACTACACATTCTTCAGCAGTGCACCTCAGAGCCCTTTACAAATGTGAGTGAGTGTAACTATTTCCATATTATGAAGAGATGAGAAGAGAAGCAAGTACCTTCTTGGTGGCACATTAAACCCCTCTCAAGGCAATGGGCAGAACTCAGATCCCCATGTCCCAAAAGTGGAGCACCAGGCTCTGAAGCTCCCTTCTTGCTGAATGAAGGTCCTGTCCCAGCTTCTTCTGGGCGGTGGGGCTGGAGCTGGGTGCGGAATCCCATTGTCAGGTCATTCGACTGACATGCAGCATTACTTGCTGGCAGTACGTGGCCACTTGAATTTCAGTTCCTTGTAGAGCTAACCCGTACTGTTTTCAGCAAGGTGAGGTTTTCCTGAGCCATCGTCAGCGGCATGATGCGGAGATCCTTCGATTACACAAATGTTTTCAGTTGTGACAGGCACAGGCTGTGTTACGTTAGCATCGCAGTGGAACAGCTGGGAGGCGTAGCTTCCTTAGCAAATTTTGGAATTTCTTCTCTGGCGCAAACTTACTGTTCCTGTCACATATGAAGGCAGCAATTTACAGAAGTAAATAGCAGCTTCTCCATTGCTGTTCAAGGTAATGGGTAGCTGACACCGAGTTAACCGTATGGCTGAAAGCCCCCTGCAGGGAGACGAATTTGAGAAAAAGAAACGCCAGCTTTGTTACCTGGATCGACTACAGGTCTGTGTTATATAGTCTAGTGCCATATTAAATACCGTATTAAAATTAAAGCAGTATTTTACAGATTTTCTTTTTAATTTGTGTTGCTACTGCAAAGCCAGACCTTGTAATTGCCAGTAGACTCAGCAACCCCTATACACTAATCCTCTTACTGCGTCTTCGGCTCTTCCATTTTAAGCTACGTGTTTTGTTTATGGTTGCTTGTTTTTTTAAAGAAAAAGAGTTTCATTGCCTGTTAGATATTAATGCACTAAAAAATTATCTTCCAGGACTTTATAAATCCTTCCTTGTAATTATTTATTTTTATCTTGCATGCTCATATGGCGTCTTAAGCCCTTTTTGTTTTAGAGCCCCACAACTCCTCGAGGTACAGTATTCATCATTACTGATAGAGATGGATTAATGTGGATTCATTAAGCTGCAGCCAACACACTGACTTGAATGCAATGGTTTTACATAATATATAGCTCTAAATAGCATGTCTGGCGTATTTGAAGTGACCCAGGAGATTCAGACATTTTTGCTATCAGCTTTTCATGAGGTTAGTCATCTCCCATTAATTTGCTTGTAAATATCTTAGAGGGCACTGTCTGTTGTTAAAAGGCTGAACATAAAGGCCTTTCATGCAAGACTGAGGATACGTTTCCGCCATACAGTAGGTTTGGCAACAAAGTTGGCTTAGAAAGTTCATGCCCCTACTCCCTTGTAATTGCCCCTTCTGCACGGTGTGGCGCCCAGTCCAGTGTGCCAGTATGACTGGAACTGCACTGTCAGCCGAGTAATGGAAATGCTCTGCATTAAAATGAATTACACCTTAAGAATCTCAGGTGTTGCTTTAGTGCAGTAAGAATCTATCACATAAATGCATGTTATTTATTTGTGGATGGCATAAGCGCTGAAGTGAGAATAGCATAGTGGAAGCTAAACTCTCAAAATATGTATTACTGATGATTTATCCTAGTACAGAGTGCTATCAACAGCTGCACCTGCAGTAATTTACTGGAAGTATAAACAAAGATGCACATTATGCCCTTTGAAGGAACCTTTTTAACTTTATTTCTTCAACACCAAAGGTGTATCTTGTTAAGAGTAAACATAGAAATCCTCTAAGAAGATTAATAAAATAAAGCCTTATACAACTAAAATATTGGCAGGATCAACCTAGAAGTTAATATTAAAATAGTTCACTCTCACATCTGCAGCTCCCCAAGCAGCCCTCTCAGAAGGGCTTTCAGGAGATCAGCAGGGAACATATCTGAGCTCTCTTTGATGAAAAGGACCAGAAGGACCTAAATCTAGGAGAGCAGTGATTTTTTGTCGTTAGCTACTGCAATGACAAAATGCCCATTGACTTCCATGCGGGCGGCTGCCCGTGCGCGTGCCTACCGAAAATGCTTAACATCTCCACTCCTCCCTTGCTCACTCGCTCGGCCAATTCAGCCGTGACTGCGTAGCCATGGGGCTGTGCCACGCTGTTGCGTGCGATTAAGAGAGCTCTTAGTAATACGCTGGAACGATGGGAGTGAGCCCAGTATTCAATGGATGAGGCTAAACAAAACTTCCAGGAAAATGAGTCCTCCGTTTCACCGACAGATCACACGGCTCCCCACACAGTAACCCAGGTCACAGTAGGACCCTGCTGCTCCATGCTCTCGGTCAGTCTGTGCAGAAGCTGACCTGGGACTAGGGGGGAGGGAGGCCATAGGAAAGGGGGAACAGCTAGTGTTTTAGCATCCAGGTTTCGCTGAGGTGAAGACCTGTGTTAGCTTTGCAGATGTTGGCCAGGGCACAGCAAACTACAGTCGCGTGTATTTATTTGGCATCCAAACAGTTTCAGAGGCAGCTTCATCCTGCTTTTGGCTTTCCAGAGGTGTCCTCAGCTGTTCTGTAAGTGCCAAGAACAGAGCCGAATGATCTGTGAGACTCCACCAATTCCAATCAGAGCAAGGATAAACCAGGTTCTCCAAACTGACGTGAATTCTCATTGCTGGTGTAGAATAAAATCTTAGTTTTCCCAAGCACGTAAATGCCCAGGCACCGTCACTGATAGCACACTCTCCAGGATATTCAGGGCCCGTAAGCTACCTGTTCCACAGATCAAGACACGTCTTGTCGTTAAAATATTCATTGGCCTCTTGAGAAGACAGGCGATGAACACGTGAAAACCCAACAGTGGCCCCCGCACAGTTGGGAAATGCCGTGCTTCGAAAGTCAGCTGGATTTTTAGGAACATTGCTTCTGCCAACAGATACCGATAAGCTGTTTTCATAATAGCATCACTAACTTCAGCTTCTGCCTACCTGACACACGCCTTTGCCACACCAAACAGATCAGTCCAGTGCCGGTAGTGGGTCTGGGATTCAATACTGCCGGGAACCAAAGCTTTCAAGCACGCGTTTTCTGACAAAGCCGTCACCTGGAGCACATAGGAAAGGCTTTCCTTGCAGAGTTGAAGAGGCAGAGGGAGGGAGCTAGCTTGGTACCTGCGACCGTGAGCCTTTTAAGAAAACCCTAACAGCAGTGATATTTTCTCCAGATATTTTCTTGGTCTACAGCAACGCAAATAAGACCTGGCCGTAGGGCTCTTCTCCACAGCATTTGCAGAGGGGCTGCTGGCAGGGCTCACATCTGTCATGATTTAGCACAGCTGGGCTGCATGTATTTCTGTGGCATAGCCAATATTTTGTGTCCTACCTTTCTTGGCTGCCCTTTTATATTTTCTCCGTATGAGATGACACGGTGTACAAGGAACCTGCAACGGATTCTTAGGTGACTGGCGGAAAACCATTTACCTCATCATTCCCCCACGTGGTGGCATTGCTTGCAAAAAGTATCCGCTCGTTCCCAGTGCGTGACGCTTTGTTTTCAGGTGCTTTAGCCAGAGCTCTGCTGCCTTGAGGGAACATTTACCTTCAGGCATGCCTGCTCATTGCTTACTCTGAGAATGAATGCTCTCTCAAATCAGATGGACCACGTAGCTCTCCAAAACCAGCAGCCAGACTCAGGAGCTCTCAGGGGAGTTGTGCAGGAACATGCAGAAAGCAGTGTCTAGAAAAGCTCTGCTGACTCTCCTCCTGTTGTCAGTGGCGTGGAGCAGCTGTCACAGGAAGTGGTCACACTGCTCCGGAGTCACGGTGGAGTGATGGAGGCCAGGCAGGTACAAAGGCAGGCTGCTCCATGACCAATGTGTAGCCCTAAAGGGATGCGTGGACCAAAGGAAGCCAAGCAATTCGGAAAACTTCTATACGAGACTTAGAATGAACACGTCTCATTGCAGAGGGGAAGTATTGATAAGTAAGGTGCATTACGGTAGATGACCTCTGGGCCTCCTCTGGAGGTCATCCTTCTCGGAGCAGGGCAAACATCAAAGGGAGATCACATCGCCCAGGGCCTCGTCATGCACAAAACCTAAGTGAGGCAAGACTCGACGGCTGAAATTAGCAGCCTGAGTCACGCGGCAAGAAATTGGTTGTCAATGTTGTCGCCGTTGAACATGTGTAATGACAGATTGTCAAATACCTAACCGACGGCTCTTTTTTTTTTGCAAGAGTTGAGATATAGACAGGATTTGTAAATAATTTGTAAGATTTCCTACCTACAACTTTTCAGGAATGTAAGTGGATTAGACTACTGGTCTTTCTAGACAGTGTCCTGTTGCCAAGTGGCTGTTACCACACACTTCAAGGAAAGATGCAAGAAGCGTGATGGTAGATGGTGTGGGATAACTAACCAGCCTCAGAAACCTTTTCCCAAAACTGCAATGCTTGGATGCTGGCTTCTTCCCAGGAGCACGAGACTGTAAATCCCTTCCAAAGCTCTTGTTTATTTTTATGCATGCATTACCAGTCCTGTTTTGACTCCTGCTAAGATTTTGGTTGTGATGATACTAGGAAGGAAGGGATCCGGCTGAGTAATTGCATGTTGTGCAAAAAAATTATGTCCTTTTTATCAGTTTTAAATGTGTCCCTTTTCAACTTAATTGAATATTCCCTTGTGTTTACACAGTGGAAGGGAAACTAGCAGCATGTATTTATGAGCAGATTTGCTGGACAGGGGCTGGGATTAGCTTCCCACTGCTTCAAACCAAGGGAAATCACAACAGAGTAGAATAAGCAAATTAAGGGTTCTGGTTAATCAAACTCAATAGTAATTTGTAACAAAGGGAAAATCTTGAACAGTTTCTTAAGAAAGTTAGTCCTTATAACACACCAAAGATTTTTTTTTTTTAACCCCGTCTCCCCCACCCTATTTTCCTTCCAGGAACAATTCAGTACAATTCCTTACTATAAGGCAAAAATCAGGCAAACACCCTAACCCTAACCCCTTGCTCTGGCTGTAAAACGGACACAAGAACATCCCTTATTAGAGGGGCTAATTAAGTACAGGATCCCTTTTTCCTTCCCGTAAAAGTTGTTGGAAAGCAACCCAGACAATATCTTTATTAAGGTTTTGCTGGGAAAGTTCCTTCTTTGGCAGAGTAATTGTGATAGCAAGCTGCTTCTGTTCTCAAATTCCCTGATGTGCTGGGGTCATGTCACATATTTACACTCCGCNATCTTTATTAAGGTTTTGCTGGGAAAGTTCCTTCTTTGGCAGGGTAATTGTGATAGCAAGCTGCTTCTGTTCCCAAATTCCCTGATGTGCTGGGGTCATGTCACATATTTACACTCCGCTTTAACAAGGAATAACAACACGGGCAGAAGTGCTTATTTTTGGTGTCACTACATTCGAGCAGATGTTATAGGCTCAATTATCCCGGTACTTCAGCTGTAACATTGCATTATTCTCTAAGCTCCATTTCTTTGGCTGAAACTATTTTGTTGGAAGACACCACTTTCTGTAAGCTGCTGCTTCTGCTCCTCCACGTAGCAGAGCCTGGCAGCTACCTTCAGTAAGCATATTTATCTTTTGGATTGCTTCTGCAGCGTAGCCACAAATCACATGGAATGTACAGCTGAACAAAACGTGGTTTATAATATGGCGTATCTGCCCATTATAAGAATATCCAGCGTTTTAACACAGGATCATTAGTCACCAAGAGTAACATGATAAATTACCAAGTTCTGCATATTTTGGTCAGTGTTCAAATAAACCACACTTGCGTAACGCAGGAATATCCTCTATTCAGCATCCTCACACTGCAGGTGAGTATCTCCATATATAACGATGTTGTGAAACAGAAAGAGACATCCTGCAGCTCCTGAATCACAGCTTTGAAATGCAGCATGACAATTATTTCATTTCGAGGCCAACGGTGATGAGCCCTGTCAGTGTGGCGAATAATTATAAGAAATACGGATCACTTGACTCATTTTTTCTTCCTGCCTTTGCCAAGTCTTTAAACATACCATCTTCACCGTCTAGAGCCAACTCTGTTCACTTACTGCATCAGCTTGCACTGGAGTTATGTTTATGAAAGGGGATTCTGCATTGTTAATGTAAAGGGGTTTTTTTCCTCTTTGCAACAACATAAGCATCTTAAACGCTTTCTGAAGAGGATATGTAACTTAGAATGTGCAAATGAAGTTGAAAGTAACTGAAAATAATGAGTCAAGCCAATAAAACTGCCAGAGGAATTGGCCAAATAGTAGCTCAAACAAAGTAAATCAGATACTTAAAAAGAGCGGAATCATTTTCTTTTAAAATCCAGCTGAACACGCAAATCTTTATCTCTGTCACCTAACGCCTGCCACATCTCCTACTTTATGAACACACGTAAGCTTTGCTTGGTAAAAAGACAGAACCTTTCACCACAATGTATAGCAAGATGAGGCAGCTTTGCACTATTTTTGGTAATTCAGTAGGATTATAATGAGAGGGGACTTGTTAAAATTTTATTGTTTTAGTAGCAGTGTTCTCCAGAGAAAACACTAATAAATTTCCTACACTGTGACTGTCTAAACAGATTATCCAACAATTACGTATTAATTATTAATCACCCAGTGATTCAGAAGCCACCCCGTGGCTCTCTAGAGCAGGAACTCTACTGCTTTTGCAACCTAATGATGTGATTTTCCCGGTTGCGGTGTTGCAGTGCTCCACCAGACAGAAGGCTAATGGCAGAAGGAGCGACAAAGTTATGGGGACACCTAAGATTACACCTTGCCTTGCTTGGAGAAGGTTATGAAAAGTAAGCTAAATAAATTCAGCAGGGAAAATACAGAAAACTAGTTAGATGATACATTATAAACAGAATTGGAGTGGGAGTGTGTTTTAAACGGTCTGTATAGGGATTAATGGAAATGCCTGAAAATAAGTAAACAGGTAAGAAGATCTTTCTCTCACACATTCCCCCAGAACAGCTTTTCCGACTCGGTGTTTCAATGGCACGCCTGAGAGCCGCGATTTGCATTATCTGTACAGCATTCTTGGCTGTACATGTTTACCGCGCAGGAAAACAAGATTGATGTCTCATTCTTAAGCACATTTATAATGTCTGTGCAAATGAATGCAGGGCATATCCCGGCTAGATCAATATTTATGCAGCCTACTTTAGAAAGAGCAAGGGAGTTGTTTCAGAGCAGCAGGGGAGCTTGGCATTTCTTTTCCTACGGTTTCCTCTTTTCCCCCTTTTTCAGTGAAATTCGCTTGCGTGATGCTCCGTGCTCGCTGCCAATTAAAGGGAGTTTTAATGAAGGGAGACCCCCCTCGTCCCTCTGGAGGGGCAACCTGCCTCTGGGACGGGCACCCGGAGACCGTGTCGGCAATACGGGAGCCGCTGGGGCGGAGGATGGTGTGTGTCAGCCCAGGAAGGTGCGGGCCAGCGTGTGGTTATGGCGAGCTGTGCAAAGGCAGCAATGATTTATGCCACCCCCCACTGCGGCGAGGGTAGGTCTCCTCACCGGCCCCCAGCGGAGCTGGTGGCTTCCTCCCCCTCCCTTTCAGCCCCATCAAACCACTTGTCTTTGGCCTGTGGCTTTGCACACTTCATTCCGCTTGCAAAGGAGCAGCAACTAATTATCCTGATTAAATCCAATGGCAGAATATCGAATGCTGTGGTTTATTTCATACTTTAAAGGTTCATCTCTTCCGTGCGTGCTTTCCCCATACTGCTTGTGGCAGCTAATCTCTTTCATTCGTTTTGAAACAGAGAGGGGAGAGAGAACGGTACATATAATAAAAGGCAGTAGCGAAACATTAAAAAGAGCCAACCTCCCAGCAGTATGCCAGCATCCATGTTTAAAAGGATCCTTCTAAATAGCTGTTTTCTCACAGCTCAGCTTTCATTTTCTTGACGCTTAGGAGGAGGCGACTTCACCAACCCACAGACAGAGGTGGCCTCTCTGAATAACCTTTACTCTTTCTTCTGCCCTATTTACCAGAAATTTCTTTTTTTACCCTGACTTGAATAAACTCAGAGGCATTCAAATGTCCCTGGGGGTGTAGGTTCCTGCACAGCGGTGCATGTCTTCACAAATGACTTGGGAGCTGAAGATCGTTAACTTTACAATACCTGTGTCCTCTGATTGACTAAGTCAATTTAATTCTCCATCCAATAAAATACACTTTACATATATAAAACATTCCCTGCAAGCATTGTTATTTTTTTGTAAAGGGGCTCCGCCATGATTCAAACATGGCAAACTCTAGGCTATTAAGGCGTCTTGATTTCCATGGCCATCCCTCTGAAATGCAGCATTAGCAAATACAATATATTGAATGCCTCTCTTGTAAATAGTTCAATTTTTCTGAGTAGCTAACTAGGCAATAAGAACCCCGTCACTTCTGTGTTGACAAAGTATCTTAGTTACTGAGTAACTATAGAGATGTTTCCCTTATGCTTGACGTAATTATCAAAATGCCTTTCATTAGCTGGTGAAAACGTTAAGGCTCACAGCGTAATTCCTAGAATGTAGTTCGCTGTTTGTAGTGGCATACAAATCAGAGCCGCACAAGCCAGCCATGCGCCCACAGCTAAAAAGATTTTCAATTTATTTCTTCCTGCCAGCAGCCCCTTAGAAGCAAACCGGAGCGTCTGAGGCCGCCCTCCAAAGCAAGTTTCAAATTTGGGCTACCCTGGGCGTGCGGGCAGAAGAAGAGACAACCGCAGACATGTCCAGCAGCCACAGCTATGGCACGAGTCACAGATTACCTTGTTCCTCTTAAATCTCCAGCTACTGGAGTCCTGTGATTAGGTAAGGACTTGAACTTCATCTTTGCTTGTTCAGGAAGGGGGGGTGCATTTGAAAGTGTGTGCAAAGCTTGCCCTAAGAGCTCCAAACCCAAAACGATACCGGTTTTTCTACCTCCCCGATCTGCAGGCAAATCTTTCTGCAGGCTCTCTGGCCTGTGTTGCTTTAGTACTTAGGGGTGGTTCAGATTTTGCCCTCCTACAGTTCACTCTCTACAGATCTTGACTTGCTGGAGCCTCTGATGGACACCCCAAAGCTGGATGTGTCCCGTGGCCCGGAGAGTATGGGCTACTGCACTGTAGTGGGGGTTACTTCCCACATGGCATTCACGCTACACTGTGTGTGGGTGATTTTTCTCCTACAAACGATGTGTAACGTGTAGAATTTCAGCCTGAGCTGTTCTTGGTAAAGAATGCAGGCTGGAAGGGACCCTACTGGGATATTTACTGTCTCTTACTTAGGGTATTATATATAACCATACAAAAATATTACTTATAGTACAATGTAAATAATAATGTGTGAACTGCACCCACGTTGTTCCAGCAGATTATCTTTGAAGACATGCAGTGATGGAGGCTCCACCGCCTCCATCGCTGTCATCTGTCCTCTGCCTCTCTGCCCTTACCAGCTATAATTATTTCCCGGTGACTAACCAGAAAATTCCTTGCTGCCCCACAGGCAGAGAGTAGAGTAATTCCCTTCCGCTTTGCAGCCCCACATGTTGAAATACTCTTCTTTCCTACTGCAGGCAGAACAACTGCAGTCAGTGCATTTGGTCTTTCCTCCAGGCCCCCTGTCAGCCCCGTGGCTGCCCCCCACGTCACGCCCAACCGGGGTGCGCTCCTTCTCGGGGTGCCATACCCCAAAACCAACTGCCTGACCTCCAGCTGCAGCTCTGCCCCTGCAGGGGAGAGGAAAAGGGCTTCTGCCCGCGCCTCGCAAGCTGTATCCTTGTTTGTGCATCCCAGCAGGGCGTTTGCCTTTGTCTCAGAAACAGGGTTGCTCCCAGGCTTTAGCTCGCACGCCGGGGTCCTGCCCAGCCATCTGCCAGCCAGGCTATTGCCCAGCTGGATCTGTCCATCGTTCCTGCCCGACAGCACCGTCTCGTAGGAACTTGTCCCTACTCTGAACTGCACTCTCTGTTTCTCCCCATCCCACCCCACAGGGCGGGGGTGCAGACCAGTGCGGCGTCCCTGCTGCCCTCGGCGGCACCAGCGGCGATGCTGAGCGGTGCCAGCCCTGGCACCAGCCTGCCCTGTTGTTCCCAGTACGTCTCGCCACTGCGCCTGCTGCCGCTCACCCTCTTGCTACGGTTTTTTGACAAGCTTTGTGTCACCCTCTCGTAAATCTCTCTTTTGAGCTCACTTATGATGAGAATGGCATCAGAGACACTGTCAAAGGTACTCAGAAGCCAAGATACATGACATTTACTGCCTCTCTCCTTTCTGTAAGACTGGTGACTGGCTGGAAAAGGAAATAAATTTGCTTTTGCTCATTTAGTGCTCGTTGCTTTTATCGCCAAGTGCGAACTGGTCCATTTGATTATTTGCTCCAATATTTTCCTGGGCATTGAAATGAAGTTGACCAGTCTTCTCCTTTCTCCCCAGTTTTAAAGGCAGCCACCTTATTNTCCATCAAGTCTTACAACTAACTACTCATGGCCCAGAGGTGTCATTAGCCAGGCCTTCAAGTATCTGAGGTCGAAGTATAGCTGCCAATTTGCAAATAATTAACTTCTGCATGAACTCTTTCCCCTGTCCCTTCCTTACTCAAGGCACCTCTCTTGCCCTTTGGCACCGCTGGTATTTGCATTATCCACCCACGTGCAACGGGTGTTTTCGGGAAGAAAAGTAGAAACTAAAAGGCACTAAATGCTTCTCCTACAGCAAGGAAAGCGATGAAAGCTTTCTTATTGCAGCGAGTAGAGATCAGAACAATACCTGGCCTTCCCAGTGTCCCTTGCTAATCCCATCTCGGTTTACGCCTCGGCCCTTTCTTGCCCCTGCATGCCGGGGCGATGCTTTGTACGCGCTGCCTGTCAGCTCGCCAGGTCTCCTCTTCCTGGGCACTTCTCTCTCGTGCCCAGGATGGAAGACGACAACAATTGAAGAATAAAAGGTGGAGCTTTTAGAGAGCAAATAAGTGAATCGCTATAAATAAAATAAAGCAATAAATCAGGGGGTTTCTCGGAAACAGCATGGCCCAGGCTTTGCTCACAGAGCCGGCACAACAGATAACACACATCCACAGATCCGCGCAAACGTGTCCGTCCCAGGCGCGTGATGCCCACCCTCACTCGCAGGACCAACAAGGCCCATTTTTCACAGCGCCGCTCACATTGAAAGGAGTTGGTTCAGAGTGAAAAACGCTCTTCTACGGCAGCGTAAATCAGCCCTAAGGAAACTCGGCACTCAGCCTTATGATTAACAGCGGAGCTGCTGTGCCGTTTCGAACTGGGGAGAAGGGACATCCCCGAGGCAGCACAGGGAGAGGCGGGGAGTGGGTAAAAGGAATGCCAACCTACAGGTATTTGACATCATCTTTTGAAAAGGCCAGTGGCTGCTCTTTGCCACTTGCCCACCATTTCTTTCTTCTCTTCGGCTGACAGAAAAACTCAAAACACACAACCCAAACTCAACCACATTTTGTTAATAATGAAGAAAAATGACTCTTTGCTGACAAAGCCGCAGCTACCCATCCCCAGATGTGCTGTGAGCAGCTCCTCTCAGGAGACCTACACTTGATTAAACTGAACCTTGACTTCCGAAATACTGGAGCAAGGGCTGTTGTGGGGCTTCATCCAATATAACTGTGGGTTATTTTTTATTGCTCCTCATCTGTTTTCCCTGATTTTGACAAGGCCAGAGAGCACCTTGGCTCAGTCATCTCTGTTCTCAGCGGTACGAGGAGAGCTGTGCATTGACTGGTCTTCCTGAGGCGCCTGCCACGTAAAAACCCTTCTGCCATCTGGAGTCCTGCCTGCACCCCCTTTTCTCTCTCCTCATAAATATTTATGGTGGCAAAACTGGATATAGTCTGAATTAGTATGGAATTTTAAAATTTTGCAATGAGCAATTTTGTATAAAATGAAGTTCTTCTGCAATTCTTCTATATATTTGTATCAATAAAACTCACGCATGTGCAGTTCCCAGGGTGAAATCCAAATTTTTTTTAGGAGGGGGCAGAAAATGAATGTGATTCTCCATACACTTTCATCCCCAGACATTGCTGGTTTTCTTTCTACAGTAAACTGGTGATAGCGTCCTGCCACTCAATTTATATTTTCCTTTGCCCACATATCACTTTCCTCTTCCTAGACTTGTCTCTGTTTTACATTCCTTTTTTTGTATCTCTCTTTTTTTTTTTCATTCCTGACATCTAAGATCATTGTTTTGTCGCGAGACACTGCCTTCCTCAAAATACATCAATAATGGAGAAAAACGGAGAAGGCAGTCAATGCCATGGTAGGTGGAAGAGGGTAAAGTAGGTTAGGCAGTTAGCATTCATCAAATATTTAATAGGCGACGCAAACGGAGGCCAGCTATACAGCATCTTGATATGTTCTCGCTTTGCGCAACTTGGTTAGTCCATCGCGCGAGTCCCTGCAGAGCACCCCGGGACTGACCCGTGGCCCTGACCTGCACGTTACACGGCGTGTGCGCCCGCCTTTCCCCAAAGGGCAAAGCCGGTGTGTGAAGAGGGTTTCGCTCCCCTTTGAAGGCGGCCGCAGCCACACGCCAGCAGAAGCCCGGCGGTCGGCCCCCACTCGTGCTGGCTGTGCCGTGTGCTGGTGCAGGCGCTGCTGTTGTAGGTAAACGTTCACAAGCTCTGGCTGTAAAACAGTCTGTGTGTTTCCTCTTTTCTTATTCCACCCTTTCCTTATTCTATTTTTTCCTCTTATAGCAGGCACCGCTCTGGGAGAAGCCAGTGTTTCCCAGTGGTAAGATCAGCTGAGCCAGTGTAATTTTCCTAAGCTGCGGTGCTGGAGGGTTGCCTTTGGTTGGGTTTGTTTTGTGTTGGTTTTGGTTTTCCTCCCCAAAGCACCAGGCAACATGCTAAGGAAATATCCTATAAAGGCCAGGGAATGGGCTACCGATTCAAAAAGGCTTTAACATTCGCAGGGAGGTGAAGCCAGCAAGCGCGGCATCGCACCAGGCTTTTGTCCTGTCACCCCCACCAAGCGGCAGCACGCTCGGGGCTGGCCCTGCCTCTGCAGTGCCCACCGCAGATGGGGCCAGGTCCCTTCTTACGCTGGGCTGTGCCGTCACGCAAAGACCTGTGCCTGTCCTGAACCCGCAGACACAAGGACCTGGCACAAACCGGCAGCCTCGCCTCATCCCTTAAACCACGCAGCGTACCCTTTCCACTGCCAGGCTTATTTCCCCAGCGTCCCAGGTGTAGGTGTCCTGCTTTACACAATGACTACGTGGATTCCTCTTTCTTTACAGCGAGGCCGGGGCTCCCGACGTCTCCCCCAGTTTGCCATTGCGCCCCTGTTGCCTCCTCATCAAACTGCCTGCCAGACCACCGCACACCTTTTGGCTCCCGCAGCCCAAACTCATGGGGTCTCGCGCAGTGGGCACCCGCCGAGCGCATCCCTTTGCTTTCAGTTCTGTTCATCAGGATCCCTGTATGCCGCAGCGATGCCCTGTGTGTAGGGGATATTACGAAAACACAAGGCAGCAGGATAAGCAGGGAGGGACGGGCTCAGAAATGTTCTCCGATTTGCTAAAATTGCCTGGTGCAGCTGATGGCGACAACTTCAGGCTCATGGGAAGCACATAACAAAAGTAGCACCTTTAGGCAAACCCTCATTTCTCCCCTTTAATTATTAAAAGGGCAAATTTAGTGGAAAATATTAATCCCTGTCCGTGAAAAACTTGCTTTTCTCTTTTACTCCAGGCTATAAGTATCAATGGAGTTAAACATTTATTGACGCTTGCGCAAGCACAGCCAGAGCACGAGAGCTGAGTAAAGGCAAACCCTTTCGAAAAAGAAGCCGGAGCACACTGACGCTGGCACGAAGATGTGGGGTTCGAAGGAAACAAGGATGAGCGAGATTGCAAAACNTGAAGATGTGGGGTTCGAAGGAAACGAGGATGAGCGAGATTGCAAAACCGGGATGCCTGCGCTTTCAAATTACTTGAGAAGGGTCCCGAAATGACTTGTCTAGTGCTGTTGTTTTACCTTTTACCTACCACTAGGTATGCAGCTAAACTCATTAAAGGGCTGTATCGAGTCATATAATTTGTTTACAGCTAGTTATTGTCCATTATAATAACAATAGCATGATACATGCAAAAGCACGCCGGCATTTTGGTGGTAGTATGCAGGCGCGCCTTCTGACGGCAGCTTATCGCATGCCGAGAGCCCAGTTGCAAAACACTATTCAGCCCTATTAGGAGTAATTTCGGGGGCAAACTGGGGAGCACGAGTCCTCCTTTTGCCACACACAAACACGTACGGTTTAAACTCGTTTCCTTCCTAATTGCTGGTGAGCAAAGCACAGGCGCTTTTCTTTCTGTCTAGGTCATTTGGGGTTGGAAAAGAAGAAAAATGAGGGAGACAAGAAGTTACAACACCAGCATTTTTACTTCCTTCTACATACACTGTACCCATGCAACAAGCTCTGTCTGAAAGCGGTTTTCTAACCTCTCTATCCCCGTTGGAACACATGCGATCGTACAACTTCTTTTGTAGCAGGAGCGATGCTCCCTGCTCCCAGCAAAACTGCCTAAGCCGTTCCTCTGGGTACCAGCTCAGAGAGTTACTGCTTTCCTTTTGCCACAGTCCTTAAGCTGACCTGGTGTGTGGGGATGACAAAGGCAGTGAATCAGCACACAAAAAAAAGGACAAAAAAAGAAAACAAGAATCGTATTGCTGGCTGAACCTCAAGTGCTAAAGGGAATTTGGCCTGCCTGAGGCAGAGCGCAGATTTGGACTGGTACGTCGTAAATCCTGCTAACGTCCTCCTCTGGCATTTGGTGGTTCATCTAAAGAAAAAATATTTCAGATCTGAGGATTTGGAAAGGGGTTTTGTAAAGTTTTTTAAGAAAAGTTAAAAAAAAATCCAGGTAATTAGAAACGATTCAACTTTTACAAAATACGCAATTTACAGAATTTCTTTTGACCAGCTTTAAGTACCACCAGGTTCTGACTGAGGGGCATAAACACATTTTTTGGAATAGCAACATTTTTCCTGGTAATTTATTATTCTCTGAGCTTGTCATGAAGCACAGCGCAACTGTCAGTAATGTGCCCTGCGAACACAAAAATACCTCAGATAACATCTTCTATAGCAAGATTTTGCCTTTCAAATGTTCCTCATTGCAGCGAGCACTGTGTTTACCAAGAAACAAAAGATATAAAGAGAACAGGTTCTGTTTGGTACAGTGATATATCTAGAACGATTATTTGGTGGTTATGGAAAAACCCTTGCTGTTTTCACTGTATATCTTGAGAAAGATTCTTTCTTGCCAAGACATCTTATGAAAAGCTCAGGCTGTCCTACAAAACCATGCGGTATGCTTAATTTAATCACGGAGAGCTGATATAAAATGCACGGACTGCAAACGAGACATGGAATCTCACGACTTCACGAGAATCTTCTCTTGCAACCTAAGACAACTCCTGACTTCATTTTTTATTGCAGAAATGTGTAAGTCCTGACATGTATTTTCAATTAGTAATATCTGCGCAAGTTTCACGCTACAGCTCCAGGGGCAAATAAACCTCCTATCAGAATGGTGGACACCCCTGCCTTCACAAACATCCCCTTAGCAGAGCATTTGGTGGCTGAAATCTGTGGCTGAAGGGTTCCCTTGGGAGGGTGATCTCTTTCTTGTTCATTTTTCCCACCTGACTCTGGTGCCAGGCTCTCCCTGGCTTCCCATGCACGGCAGAAATAATTTTCTGATTTTCCTGGAGCAGAGAGTAACTTGGGTCTCTGTGTAACCCTACCTTTGTTTTTGTTAAGGGCTGGAGGTTTTTTTGCATTTGTCTTACAGAACCCCAAATTACATTACCCACCGGTGCTGCCTTGCAGGGGTGTTTCTGCAGCAAGGGGAGAGAGAGGCTGCCAACACTGACTGTGGCAGCTACGGTGCATTTGCTAAAAGCCTTGCGACGTGTATTATGCAGAGAAAAGCCTTCAGCTCTCCTAGTCTGGTCTTGTGGGGCTCCCAGCTGGATCTAGGCATCTCTGCCTGGAGACGGTTTTCCCCTAGAAAATGTGTCAGAAGATGGCAACTTCATCTGTCTCCCAGAAATAACCAAGATGCTGCGACTGCAGCGGATTTACAGCAGGATTTTTCTAGAAGCAACGGGAAAAGGATTCAAAGCCAGAGCTCACCAGGGCACTGCTTCTAAAATGTCTCTCTTTCCGTAAGCCAGATAAATAGGAGCAACTAACATTTTTTAGGTTTTTTTCCTTTTTTTTTTTTCCTAGGTTGTGCTCCTTTGGCAGCATGAGTGTCCCTGGGTATGTCGGATATATCTTGGGGAAGACAGGTTTGACAGGGATCGCTTCCCCTGGCTATTCGAAGTGGGAAATTTAGGCTTCACTGTGTACACTTCATGTACAAGTTCGCTTTGTTGAGATGTCACCATCACCTGATGCTCTTCGCTGGGATTTTGCCGCTGCTTCAACTTCTTTTTCCCTGTTGCTCGCAGATGCCTTGCATTTTCTGCCGTAGTAGACGCCAGGTATTAGTTCAGATGTGTTATCTTTGTTCCCTCAATTATGCCAAGCACATTACTCTTGATGCAAAACAAATTAAAATGTTGTCAACTATGTTGGGGCAGTTTCTGTGAGGGGGATGTGTGTATGTAATGTACAAAGTTTCCAGTGTCTAGGGTGTGCTTCGTTAGCTGAAATCAATTAGTCGGAGTTCCTTGATCTCCAGCACAGGATCCAACTGTTGTGTAACTCTGGAAAAACCTTCTGTTGTTACACAATATTATTTGGTGTCACCTCCATCCGCGATGCAACTGTGCAATCAAAGCTGTATTGCAAGCACGAGCATATTTGTACACCATACATACCTCTCCCTGCCCAGCTGTGTACAGATACGCACACCAAACACCGCTTGCTTGTTTGGGCAAACAGGGAACAATCCTCTTTTTCCCCCACAAAGCATGAGGAAAACGAGGTCAGAAGCTGGAGTAGGTCCATGACCACCCTAGATTTTGTATTTGAAGTGCATGAGTGGATGCCATTTTACACACAGGAAAGACAACCAGCCCTTGCCCTGAAGTATCGAAACCCCACACGTCCTGTGCCCAAAATGAATCTTGTGAAAGCAAATACGAATCGCCTGTCGGGACTGTGACTTCTGGGCCAGCTCTGCTTTCCATTCCTGACTTTTTCCTGGGATTCATAAACCCTGGGTTGTTCCCATTTAGGTCACATCAAAGAGGAGGAGAAAAGCCGCTCCTGCCGCCCCCACCCGTGCATTGGCCAACCTCTGTGCCCGGGGTCGGTGGCGATACAGCCATGCAAGACATTTTGCTCCATCCAGAGAAGGGATTGAGTCGGACACTGCTGTACAAAAGCACGTGGGGGTCACCGGCGCTGCCCTGGGCTGCAGGACCGAGTGAGTGGCAACTCTGCCGTGGCCTTCGGTGGCCGCAGGAGTATGCGGTCTGATATGATGGGTTTCTTTTATTCCAGCCAAGCTTAGCCTCACATTATTCCATTTAAAACAAAAAAGGAGGGGTCACCTTATTCATGTACCTCTTCCCACACGTGCCGTGGACGCGCACGCAAGGATGTAGACCTATGGATGGAGCAGGGCTGTGCGTGCCAGGGACAGGCGCTGCCGCCAGCAGCTCCCAGCAGGCTCAGGGCTCCAGCACCGGTCACGCAACATGACACGACACAACACGACGAAGCATTTCAGCCTCACTGCAGCCCTTGATTGCACCTGACCACAGCACTCCCAGCATCATTAACACCCGTGTCGTTCTTTACAGCCACAGAGCTCAAGCTGTGGTCAGTAAAGCCAGACATGACTGAAGTGGGGACACCAGCACGTGACGACCCGACTCTTTATAATGTCCCTTTGAGAAGAACAATAAAGATCAGAGCTCATAATTTTACAAACACATAGGGACCAGTCCTTGTCCCAGAGCTCTTGCAACACCTCAGAGGTGAGCAGACAGCAATGAAAGAGAGAAAACCAAGGCAAATAGATCTTCTAATGGTATTTAAGTCCTCAGCTCCCACTGAAATGGGAAGGCAGAAATTAGCCTGGAAGATCTGGCTTAAATCAAGCAGGAGATGGTCACACCACAGGTTGCACGGTGGTAGAGAAGGCAGTAATCCTAAAGTCTCCCGAGTCCCAGCCTTATGCTCTTTCTTCCTAAGTTCATGCCAGAATGCTTACTCTTCAAGAAGCTTACGCTAAGATTTCCATGTTTGTTTGAAGTTTTAAAATGAAACGTAATCCCCTACAGGGAATCCTACACTGCTATTTTTTATTATTTTTTCTTAATCCCAGATGCAAAACAGCCCTAAACCTGCTCTGCAGATCTGCTGACACAGAGGAGAAGAAATATGATTTTGTTGGGTTTTTTTAAGTCCTTATTGAATTTTTTTCTTGGGTTCGTGAAGGGTTCACAAGTGAGAGGGGTGGTCCTTCAGGTATGACTGTCCATTTTAAATGCCGCCTTCTGCATTGAAGTGTTAAAGGACAGGCTGCAAAAATAACAATACGGACAGTTATGCCAGAGCACTTGCTCATGCCCTGGAGCCCCACCAGCTTCATCTGAAATATGGTTTTCTCCTGATGTAGTTAAAGCAACACAGAGAGTGCTGTGTGAAGGTCATAGCCGTTTTAACCAAGCATGGTGCAGTTGAGTTCAGAGAGCAGTGAATTCAGAGCGACTGGCCTTCTGCAGGTGTCAGAGGGGAACGACCTACTTCCTTTTGGACCTGCTGGCTCACCTCAGTTTGTAATTGCCCAATTGATCGTCTTGACACGGGGAGGTTGGACTTCATCCCCAGTGTGCAGATACAGAGCCACCATGTGAGAGCCATGGGCATCCTCTGGGCACCAAACCCTGGGGCCAGGTTTTGGAAGTGGTGGAGCAGGGCTCCCAGCAACACCAGCTGGTACTCAGAAATACCCACATGTGGCTGTCGGTACCACCCTCCAGAAGAGAGGACCTCATGTTTAGACCACCTCAGGAAGGAGACACAGGAGCTGAGCTCAAGTTCGGACCTTGATCATCTGCGTATCTGGAGCATCAGTCCCCCGCAATACCCCTGTAGGCCACATCTGCTGGAGCCACTGCCTGGTTTCCAAGCGACCACCTGGCTCTTGGTCATGACTTTTTCAGAAATCTCGTTCTTTGAAATGGTTAGAGCACGTAAACTGGAACAGCAAAGGGAAAGAGATGAGCATACTGAAAGAAAAGGTGCTGCACAAAGAGCTGCTCTGACAATTTCAACTTAAACACATGCTGTCCAGTAACATTATAAGAAAGTGAAAACAGGGTCTTATTATGCAAGGTGATGGACAATGGTGATTACACTTGTAGTTGCCTGAACTACAGGTATACATATAAATGGAAAAATAAAATCAGGTATACCTATAAACAAAACATAGAATCACACAGTAATTAAGGTTGGAAGGCACCGCCTGGCCCAATCCCCACTCAAGGCACAGCAAGCTTTAAAGTCAGAGGAAGCCTTTGTCCAGTAGAGTTTTGCACATCTCCGTGGGAGCTGGTTTGACCACCATCCCTGTGAAAATTGTTTCCTAATGTCTGAGATTTCCTTCTATGTAATTTGTGTTTGGTGCCCCTCATCCTTTCACTGTGCACTTCCAAGACAACCCTGGCTCTGTATTTTCTGTAAACAGCCATTAGATAGTTGCAGACAGTAGTAAGGTCTCCTCTGCAGGCTGGACAAACCCAGCTCTCTCATCCTCTCCTGGTATGCCGTGTCCTTCTGTTGGACTTGCTCCAGCATGTCAATGCTCCTCTTGTACCAAGGACCCTACGACTGGACAGGGCATACTTAGATGTGGCCTCACAGATGTTGTGCATTTTCTTCCAGAGAGGCCGATCGTTTGGTTATATTCTAACTTCTCTTAATTTAGGAGATTTTGCTTTTCCTGTTTAAATATGCTACTGACTAACGCTGGACATATGATACTCGGAAGGATCCTTCAGCTGACCCCACATGGCTGCTCCCACCTTCTTATTGTGGTTTCTAATCATCAGAGCAAGGAGGCTCCTGAACAACTTTTTACTGAGAGAAGCAGGACAAAATCCAGCCTAATTACCTCTATAACAGAGCTAGGTCAGTCTGGAACAGAAGTCTACAGTGAGCTGTGGGTGATGGTAGAGGTTGCAGTCTTGGACTGGAGTCTCAGGACGTCTCTTAAGCCCCTACATTCCTCTTCACCATTTTAAAACGCAAAACCCGTGCTTGCCCTTACCTCAGTGCCTGTAAAGCAAGGCACAGCCTGCGGCAGTGATCTCAGGTCATGCTTTCGTGCCACTCCTTTTTTTCCTCCGAACGTGCAGAGTCATGCAAGGTGAGCCAAGCAGCTCCTCGCACCCCGCTTTCCTCGCCCCTCCAGCCATGGGCGCTGCTCCCACGTGCATCTCCCCTTTTCCACACTCTTTATTTTTCCCCGTGGTCCAACTTACACATTTGTTTTGGGTTTTTTTGGTCACAAGCTTCACCTTGGCTCCGTGAGAATGACATGAGCTTCAACCCAGCGTGGTCATGGTCTGGTCTTCCCCATGTGTTTCCTTCAGGGTGGCCTCTGTGCGTCGGGAAAGCATCGCAATAAAAGCCAACCAGCATTGAAGGCTGAGCCGGCTTTTATTCCAGTAAATAATCAGGTCGTGAAAACATTATTGGACGCAATCGGTTTTGCCATCTCTGCAGGCGAGTACTTCAGCAAGGAGGGAAAATTGTTTGGTGCTACGCTTTGTGGTAGAGCCAGAGCTTTGCATGGTCTGTGGCCACATCCTATCGCATTTGAGATGATCACACTTGCCTCTGCGCAGGCAAGGAAAGGAGGAGGAGTGCCGGGGCGCTGTAGCCAGCTTTGCAAAGCCTGTCTTGCTCCTCTCTACCCCCTTCCCCCAGACCTCCCTCCATCCCTCCCTGCCCTTTGCCGGCTGCAGGTTTGAGGCGAGCCGAGGCAGGCGGCCGGCCTGCAGAGCAGGAGCCGCCGGAGCACACCAGCAGATTTCAGCCTGGGGATGTTTCCCTTTGAACAGCGCTTGACAGCAAAGGCTTTCATGCTGGAGAAGGCCGACTTGCATCGGCGGCTCCTCCTCCCGTGTCGCCACCGTGGGATTTGCACACCAGGGGCTCAAACCTGGCTTTGGCTTTAGGTCAAGTGCTTGGGCAGGGTGGAGCTGCCAAGGTGGCCTCCCTCCCTCCCTCCCTCCCTCTCTCCCTCCCTCTCTCCCCGGCTGCAATCCCCCTGGCCCTCAAGGTCTTCCAGGACAGCCCCGGATCTACGGGATGTCTTATAGCTGAACTGCACCTTGGCAAAGCTGCTTAGTATTCATCCTTTGGGGCCAATTGCTGGCTATCGTACAGAACAAGGGCAACTCACGGGGAAGAAAAGGCATCTTTTAAAAAAAAATAAAGTGGGTTGGTTTGGGTTTTTTTCCCCCTGCGAGGCAGAGTGACAAGATGCATGAAGAGAACATTTATGCAGACGAGCAGCGTGGCCTATTTAAGAGGAAAGTGAAAGAGCAATTATTCCACAGCTCCATTCTGATGTTAACCCAAAATAAAGCATCAGAATTCGGCAAAAGGACCACACGCAGCCAAGGAAGCGGTGCTGGCAGAGGAGAGGGTTACGCTGGCAAAGGGACCCTGTACGGGAAGCAAATGAAAGCCGAGGCTCCTGCTCACAAAATCACCAACCAAATTGCAGGAGCAATTGCCACAAGGAAAAGCATTAAAACCCCTCTGTGAGGCAAACTAGAGGCAGTACGGAAATTAAGACAATTACTATTGTACTCGTTTCCCCGTTCAGAAAGGCTGCGCACAGTGAGGGCTAACTCTGCCCTCTATTTCTGGCCGACCAAACTCACACAAGCTATGCCGCATCTCGGACTAAGGATATGGCAGAGCTGCCTGGTTATTCTACAGGCACAACCCCATAGCTCTTAGGAAGACATTTTGGAAGCCTTTGCAGAAGCCACCACTGATTCACACTAAGAGAGAGCAGCCAGTTTTGTCTACAAAGCAGCTATTTTCTCATTTTTTATTTTGTCACTTAAAGGAGATTTTCTTATTTCAGGTTTCAGAGGGAGGAAGAGCGGACTAAGTTTGGGGGAGATGGTACCAGATCTGTTACCCACGGCGCAGCTGAAAGTGGGTGCACTGACCCTCTCTCGGCAGCTGCGTCGACACATACGGTGACAAGGGAGAAAGTTAAGGTGATGGGTCTAAGGCAGGGAATTAATACATTTCGGTATTTGAGGCACCTGCTCAGATTTCTGAGCAGAAACCTCACCAGGATGAGCAAGAGCAGCTCACAGAGTGCCAAACTACCTGCAAGCTCCAGCACAGGTGGCCCTCCATTCCCTCTTACTCCCTCCGCTTTCCAGCTGCTTTCTGCAATGGTGACTTACAACACAGCAGCGTTGCCTGCTTCTGTGCTTCTCAAAGGTGTTTCTTAAAGACTGACCAGAACTCATGGACTCCTAAACCCTCAAAAGCAGATTCCCAGGGTACTCTGCTAAATAGCTCCCTGAATAGCTTGAAGTTTGCTCTCCTGAAGTCCAGGGTAGCAACTCAGCTGTCCTTTTTTGTCATCACACCGAAAAATTTAAACTCAACCGTTTCATGATCAATATGACCAAGACAGCCACCTACCATCACATCTCCCACGAGTCCTTCTCTATTCATAAATAGCAAGTCTAGGAGGGCATCTTTCCTAGTTGGCGCACTGAATACCTGTGACAAGAAGTTATCTCCTACAAAATCCAAGAATTTCCAAGACCTGCTTGTCACAGCAGTATGATATTGCCAGTTGATGTCTGGGAAGTTGAAATCTACCATAAGGACAAGGGCTACCGATCCAGAAATTTCGCTTAATTGCCTATAGAATAACTCATCCATGTTTTTTTTGTTTGGGTTTTTTTTTTTTTTCCTCTGAAAGAGGGGATTCACATTCTCTTAACTCTCTTAAACTTGCATTTGGCATCTAACTCGGGTGCTCTCATCCCCCCTTTACTTCCTTGACATCCACCCAACTACATCAAGGACACAGGGATGTACCTACATGGGTCCGGGAGGCGCACAGAAGGGACGGGTCCACCACCAGCACACTCCGCAGCACCACCCCACCGGAGCCCAGCTGCACCATCCCCTCAGCGGTCCCAGGGACAGCGCGGGCAGATGACCAAGAGGCAGCAGGGGGAGGCCACCGTGCATAGTGGGGCAAAGGGGTAAGCTGCGTGGAGTTGGGTGGCGTGGTGCACTCCATCCCACAGTCAGGGAACAGGCTTGATTTAAGAGCATGGACATAGCCCTGGGCTTCAGTCGCCCGCATTTCTCCCAAAGCCAACGCCTGTTGCAGACAACATGATTTATGCCTTCAGCTTCGTACCTCTGTTTACAATCACAGGACAAAAGCATCTCTATGTCTTATGGAGGGATGGAATTAATTATAGAGAGAATTCCTAAGTGCTCAAATAACTGGATTTTTAGGACTCCTCTACATACTGTAGCTACATCCTCAAGGCTTAAAAAGAGAAGGAAAACATCCCCACAGCTGGATACTGGCAGGATGCAGAACAGGGCGGCTTTTCCTCCAAGCGGGACAGGGAGCGAGGCACGTGGCTGCGTGCAGCCTTCTCACAAGGGACAAGACATGTACAGGGTGAAGGAAAACGCAAGAGGAACAGAACAGGAGCGTGCAGCACCAAGGGAAGTAAGGAGTCCCATCAGAAGCACCAATGCTAAGCTAGGCTATCAGACTCCAGCAGGAGTGCCTCTGTTTGGATGCTATTCCACTTGTGGCTAGAACAACGGAGGGGAAAAATTGATAAAAATTGATAATCAATTGATATCAATTAATAATGGTTAATTTTGCCGATTGCCTCCACTGTCAAGGGCATGCAGCAAGGGCCTCCTTCGGCCGCCTGTACAGGGGTGTCTCACTCACTGCCACCCGAGTCACCCACAGCTCCTTGTGGCAGCAACGCAGGGATAGAAAATAAGGCTCAAGACATACAGGAGATGTGTCTGGAGAGGCAGCTGGAGGCCCGCTGGGGTGTGCCAAGGTTTCTCAAATGACACTACACATCAATGCATGGGCTACCAAATTGAGCCCCATGTCTACAGGGATAACAAACACGGCATTAAGTAGGACAGGAGAAGACAGTGGTTTATTAAGGAATTGTTATGATAAATCTAGAAGGGGGATGTCCCACAGATCTTGTTCTGCATGATTGTGGAGGGCGCTTGGACATATCAGTGATGGGAGGCCACCAGCTGAAGCACAGTCCTGGGGGACAGCTGAGACCTGCGGGACTCGCAGCGCTGGCTGGGTCAGGGCAGGAGATGGAGACATATTCCCACATCACAGGTGTTCACCGGGAGCTGCTGAGCCCAGCAGTGGGGGCTGCAAGAGGTACAGGAGCAAAAGCCATCCAGCACCTGCCAGGCAGGGCAGGAGTGAACCTCATTTCTTAACTTGCAGTTCACCTGTATACATTGATCTGAGAGGTTTTTACTGCTGCTCTGTTTTCAGCTGGAACTTCAGCATGAGGACAGGAAATTTTAGAGCAAATGAGAAGGACTCTCAGCCTGTCCTCAAAAACCAAGTTGCTGGGTTTTGTTTTTAATAGAAGAGAGAGATAAACCCATCAAGGGAGGAGAGCCTCAACCCCCCACATTGACGGTGGCTTCAGAGGCGCTTTGCCCCAAGCAGATGCCCCAAATACCATCCAGTTTCCAGGCAGAGCAAGCAGGACAAGGCCACTGCAGAGCCACCAAGGTGTGCCTGTTGTGCCAGGTGGGTTTTCCGCCACTGCTCTTGTGTAAGCCTCACTTTTCCCATGGGTTGTAACACAGTGAAGTTTGGCTCTGGTTTGGTCTCTGGGGCAGCAGAAGCATCCCAAATACACGCACACTTCCACGCTAGTCTGGAGGTCAGCTGTCCTCCTGCCACGCACTTAGCTCCAGTGACTGCTGAAGTGATGACCTCGCCTGTGCCCAAGTTTCCACCTAAATCCCACAAGAGACAGAATCCACACTTACACTCCTGCCCAACGTCCTGTGCCCCAGACATAGGTGGGCCTCATCTCCCCACTGTAACTGATGCTCACCATGTGTGAGAAGACAAGACCAATCTGCTTGATGCTCAGAAGAAAATGAATCTGGAGAGTGAGCCTGTCCCTGATTACATTTGCTGAAATTTTAAAGCTGTTCAAGCCAAAACATGACATCATCCTAAAGTAACATGATGCTAAAACAAACAACACAGAATAAAAATACATAAATGAATGAAGAGATAGCTCTGAGAAATAACTCACAGCCAGCAAAATCAAAAAAAACAGGACAGCGCAAGGTCTTTGTGGACACACTGAGGCAGACAAACAGCAGAGTACAGCATTCGCAAGGGGATGAAATGGAGGGAAACCACAGGAAAACAGTGTAACTGGAGAAGAGAAAGTACTGTCCAACGCGCCCAGTGGCAGACCTGGAAGAAGGGATTTTGCAGCTGACCCCATTGCCTCACTGGAAGCAAACAGGTACAAGAAAGAACATGGGAGGTGGTAGCACAGTAGGGCTTGAGGCCGAAGATGAGAGAAGATCCAACAGAGGCAGCGCAATGGAAATGAAGGGACAAACGACCTTGTCTTTCATTTGGATAATTGTGCCCAGCTGAGCCCAAGTTGCTCCTCCCACATACCCCACCTGCGAAAGCCCAGCTGGCGCTGCCCTGCTCTTAACAGATAAAACAAAAAGGGCGGGCAAAGCCCGGATTGGGAATAAGCTGCTCGTAGGCTGGAAACATCTCTGGTGAATATAACCACCCTCACACCAAATGCGTTTGCATTCACATGTGTAAGGCAGTGCCGCGGGACTATTGCTGCGTTTTGTCTCAGGGAGGGAAAAGTGACATTTTAGACCCCACGTGCTGGCAGATGAGTTTTTAGGTGAGGCTATGGTACCTGTACATTAGAGAAATGTGTTTTGCTTTCTCTGATAAGGCAATGGCGGTCCAAAGCAAAATCTGCCCTCTTTCACCTGTCCCTGCTGCCTCAGGCACGCTGTGTAATACCTTATTTTAATAGGTCTCAAATGAGCGGTGAAATCCATAACCACACAGTTTAATGGCTTCCTCACTGCTGCAAAAATACTTGCATAAAAGTGTAGCTGCAAAGCCCTGTTTACTTCACTGGAGAGACACAGGCGGCTCAATCAGCACCGCATAGCTTGGGCTTTCCGTTTGTTGCATGACAGAAGTTACCTCAAGAGTACATGGGACTGAATTTGAACCTCAACCAGCCTTAAATAACCAACATTTAGTGACTCTAATAGCTACGTTTTAGTCTGATTCTTTCCATCTCTTCTTCCCTTCCCTCAGCTGTGTTTTGCTCTTCATTTTTGCTGCAATTATCAAGCACTTAAAATGGTGTCTTCTACAAACTGGATGACCTCCATCTCTCTTTATTTGCCTCCCACTGTCCTTTGGCCCATAGCCAATACAGAACCAGTAAGAAGGAAACCATTACCTACCTGGAAGGGGTTTTGCAGAAGGCATCCTCAGGAGATGAAGAGGTGAGCTTTGCAAGACACCAGACAGTGCTCACCAGGGAGCTGCAGGAGAGCGAGGTGGCAGCCGAGGGTGACCCAGGCCACCCTGCAGCCCCCCAGCAGAGCCACCGGCGGGGCATGGGTCCATCAGCAGCCCCAGACCAGGTGCAGTGGTGGGACAGGTCCAGGGTCCACCCAGGGGTTCTGGGCAGGAGAGGGGGACACCTACAACATGGGTCTGAGACCCACCTGGGAAGACTCATCCACCACTTAACTGGGATGAGGCGCACAGCCAGCATCGCTCCAGCAGGCACCAAAGCCCCTGGCTGAGTTAAACTGGGGCTGCTGGGCCCAGGGCAGGGCGGGTGGAGATCCTGGGGGAGGCTGGGCAGGCTCATTAAGGCCTATTAGTGCTCCCAAGGCCCCGACGATGCCAGCTGTTCATTTTTTGCATTAGCTTTGGCTTGTTTTTTCCTCATCCTTTATTGAAAAAACACCCTGCTGGTGCTCTGCATGGTGGGTCGGTGAATCACGGCTCCCCACTCGGGGACGGTGCAGACAGCTGCGGTGGCTCCCCCGCCATGGCTCCCTCTCCCGCCTTTAAACTCTCACGTTTCCTTGTATCAAAGGCACGGCCATCTGTAAAAATAATATCCTGGCACAGATGAAACCATCACGGCATGATATGCAAACACCTAAGCAGAGCAAAGCGACGCTGCGCACAGCTCAAGAGAGTTTGAAGCAAAATTAATTTTATTTAATTTTATTAAAGAACCAAGGGCGCTTCCCAGCTTTCAAGTGGCAACAGGAGGAGCCTGGCATGTCCCTCCATCAGAGACGGAGATGGGATGAGCTCGCTGACCAAAGGGAATACGCATATGGAATACGTTACCCGCGTTCGTCATGGAAGGAAGGAGCTTTAAAGAGTTCAGAAGGAAATTAGATACATTTCCAAACAAAGAAATGCTGAAAAATTGGGGGTGAGTGACAATGCGTGGTGGGGAGGGGAGAGGGCTCACATAGCCTTCCCTCTGCCCGAGTAAGCCTCAAGTCTTGAATACGAAAGTTGTCTAAAACTGGTTAAAGATGTTCACTGAAGAGCTGAAAGATGAAACTTAAAGGCATAAATCAAGAAGGTTTGAGGGGACAAAAAA
The DNA here is from genome assembly GCA_003993805.1 of Himantopus leucocephalus. NCBI lineage: Eukaryota > Metazoa > Chordata > Aves > Charadriiformes > Recurvirostridae > Himantopus > Himantopus leucocephalus. The sequence continues at coordinate 78,674,803 of RSEF01000002.1, forward strand.
AAAAGTAAGGAGCCAAATAGCTGACTAAAATTTCTCGGTGCCCACACTCCCGCTATACACACCATTGGTACTGTCGGGCTGGCTTGACCTCTGTCTCGCTGTACTTGCTTGCGAGAAGACTACTGATTAGGAAGGATTTTGCTTTTAAAATCGAACAAAAAAGCAGAAATGATTGAAGTTTGGAAATGAAGCTTCTGCAGCCCACATCACCACCGAGCAGCCCCAGTCTTCCCTGGCTCCCGATCCCAGTGCCCGCTCCTCTGCCCTCCTGGGCAGCATGTTGTACACCCCCACCCACACATAAATTAAAAACTGCCTTAAAACTATCCAGCTGCAGCCCATTCACCTGCCGCTGACCGAGAGGTGGCCCTCCCCGGCCCGAGGGGACCTGAGGTGCTCTGGGAAGAGCAGGGGGGTCAGGGCAGATCACCAGCTAAGTGCAGCGTGGTGAAGATGTGGCGCTGAGGGACACAGTTCAGTGGTGGACTTGGCAGTGTTAGGTCTACGGTTGGACTCTACGATCTTAAAGCTCTTTTCCAACCTAAATAATTCTATGGTTCTATATAACCCGTAAGCCACAGGACGGTCACTGCTGAAGTGAACTAATCTTCCAACTGCTGAACATTTCCTGCTTCTGTCGTCTTTACCAGAAACGATGGGGCTGTCGGTGCAAGTGAAAACGGAGGTCACGCAGATGCCTGAAAAAAAACTTCAGAAAATGAACATCAGCGTCCTCTTTCCCTAAAATCCTGCGCCAGGTTTTGGGCAGCGGTCCCCTTGTCCTTAGCCAGGAGGCAGAGTGCTGGCAGGGAGATAACTGCCCTGCTTCTGCGAACCTGCCAGGTCTGCGCGAGGCGGTGGAGAAGCACGGCTGTCCCTCTGGTTGTCCCACGCGGGCACCGGCATTAGGAACCTGCTGGCAATAGAGGGCAATCAAAGCATTACAGCACTGTCTTCTGTGGTCAAGAAGAAAAATGAGGAAAGCGCTGTCGTAAGTCTCCAGCAACTTGGCTAGGCAGCTCTGGCTTGGACAAAGCGACCGCCATGTCCCGTCTCAGGGTAGCCGCTCTCTCCAGTGGCGCTGGAGGCCTGACAGCCTTTGGGCACCACGCTTTAATTGTAGAGTAGCCAAGCACATTTGTTTTCCTGTCTAACTCTAAATTAACATCCCATTCTTTGCCTCCTCCACCTGAGAACTTGCTAGACATAAGATCTCCTTCCTCACAAGGAAGAAAAACGCGGTGGTTTCACAGTGCCATGCTAAGTCCCAGCTCCCAGTTAGCTGCCTTTGCAATGGCAGGTACTGGCGCAGGCTCACGCTGGAATAGTTACCCCCTTGCACGGCCTATTTAATTTTGGATTAGCAAGTTGTCAATGTTATCGTTTGGGAGTTTGCATATCCTGGATTAAAGCATTTCAAATGGCCCTCCATCTTGTGCACGGTTCTAGCATACAGGTAAAAGAGGCTTTAAAAGGCCATCAGGGCAAAATCGAGATTAAAAAAAAAAAGGCAAATGCATAAATTAAAAATGGAAAACAAATAAAAGGGAGACAACACTCTAAAGGACGTGTTAGCCAGCTGACAACGCTGTGCAGCCATAGGAATTACGAACACCGTAAGATTTTAAATGTATGTTTGTTCAAAGTCCACACAAATTAGCCTCAGGTAGGTTGCTGGAAGTGCCCGTCTCTTCTATTACGAGTCTGATAGAGTCAACTGTGCTGTGGTGAAATGCAGAATTCAGCTGGTTTTGTACCAAATGGATGCAATCACTTTGTGCAGTTCTTTGCTGTGATATGGATCTGAGCTGCGGTAAGAAATAGAGTGATGTGCGAAAACGGTCTCACCTCCAGCACACCCCAATAGTTGGTATCTTTTTGGCGTTGCTGTTGCTTTCCCCTCCCCTCCCTTCCCCTCCCCTCCTTACGCTTTATTGATCTTTTCACTTGAGGTTTTTATTTCGTCTGTTGACAGAGGCCAGGACTTCCTGGATTACACGCTCAGCGTGAGATACCTAGAAGTCCATGTCAATATGCACCTCAGAGCCGACCTCGTCTTTAAGGAGCAATTAAAGTAAGTCCCATGGTGTTTTCACCCGGAAGTCTTGCCACTGCTAAGCCGTCCGCTCTTTTGCTGGCGCATGTGCATATCCTGTAAAAAAAAAAAAAAATTAAAAAAAAGAGCAATTTGATAGCAACACAATTAATTGTATACGTTATATTGACCACTCTACCTAGACACGGCGTCAGTTTCCAAACTTAGTTTCAGTCAAAACGAGAAAAAAATCTGAAGCTGTTGAAAACACCCTGGTTTAATTTTCAAACTACAAATGGTGTAAAATAAGACTATTATAATGTAAGCATAATATTTTATTCTGTAAATGATATTTTATTATGTAGACTTCTATTTTTTCTAAGGAGTCTCTAACCAATACTTTAAAACCAAAATTAAATGCCAAATGAGTTTTTGGAGCAGCAATCCCCGTCTTTCATTAGTCACGCCGATCAGCATCGTAGGAGTTAATTCTTAACTGTGTATCAGTCATCAACATCCTCTGTGTCTGGAAAAAACCATACTTTAGAAGTCAATCAAAATGGCCATTTTAGATCAAAGAGGGGAGGTCTAAAATGAATGCACTAATGGTTAAGATACAGCTATTCTATCCTTTTATCAAGTTCAGCAATTTTTTTTCAGCCTGTGCTTTTGTACGTTGTTTTATTGACCCATTCAGACAACAGTGACCCTTTATGCTAGTCAGAGAGCATGTATCAGTATTAAAAATAATGGGTTTATTATGTTCCATCTCTTTGAAAACACGTTCCTGAGCATGAGACATTCCAGATAAATATCTGATCTGATGTTAAATACTATATTGTGGACCTTCAGACTAAATAGAGAGAGACAAATACGAGAAATTATCCTGAAAGGTAACAAGACTCCCTCATGAATTATTCTATTTTGGGGAAAAAAAAAAAAAGCTGTATGGACTTCAGAAAGCATTCCTCACTGTATGAATACAAATATACAGAACCATATCTAATGCTCAGCGGTTCTTAAGACACGGCTTTCACATTTGGCTGCAGTTCTCTGGGTCTTCACTATGAGACCGGGGCTATTTTAGCTTTAGGTAGTTAATACTTCAGATACGCGATTAGCGCTTTTTTTTTTTTTTTGAGAAACAACAATTAGTATGCTCTTCATGTGAGAAAAAATATGTAAAAATGAGAAAACCCTACAGAAACTAACATTACAAAATCACAAGTTAAAGAAATCCCCTGAGTAAGCTTACTCTGATGGCACGAAGAAGCTGAAACCCAGTTAAAATGAAGCATCTCACATGGTGCCTCAGAAGTTCCCGTATATTCCACTGGCAGAGTTATGCTGCCACCTATTGTGGAGATGAACTTAAGAGACTCATTTCATTTCGCTAGGCCACACATTTGCAAGAATTACCACTTGTCTTTTTCTTTTTCTTTTTTTTTTTTTTTTTTTTAGCAGTACTTTGTTCCTAAATATCTGCTACTGATCATCGCTGGAGACAGGATGCAGCCATAGGTGGTGGACTTTCGGCCTGACCAAATACAGCTGTTCGTACATCTTGGTCTCTCATCTACTCCAGTGTACAGCAACGTACAGAACCCGACTGTCTGCAGCTGTTAGTTCAAAGGCTAGATCAAAACTACAACCCTGTTTCTCCACCCTGACGAGCAGCCGAGGCACACAGCAGCCACAGGCAGAGGGGCAGCACGCTCTCCCGGCAGTACCGCTTCGAGATGTGCCTTTCCTTCCCACCTTGTTAGAGGAGCACAGGACTGTAGGTTAGTACCTGGATCCTGTCCACGTTAACCGAGACAGCACTTTAGCCCTCATATAACCTCAGGACTACGCCTTTAGGACAACCTTTCTTCTTTCTTGCAAGCACAAGTGCAGTCCGTATGCCCTTCATATATACTGTACTTGATTCTGGCAGCCGTAGTTACCAGCCCTGAGCAGGAAGCACTATTGCCCAAAGCTGCTTTTTTGTGGGTGCAGAATTTAGGCAACCTTGTTTCAGGAGACCACCTGCAGGACGTGCAGGTCAGCACATTTCTGGAGGCAGCCATGAGCAAAACTGAAACATATTATGATGGCACCTCCATCTCTCTGCAACTAGAGTAGCTTGGAACTGGTCGAGTTTTGCAGTTCTCAGTGTACCTTTTCTACACATTTTACTTTCCACCTACCCTGGTGTGACACATATGCCCTCTGTTCCTTCACCTCTTCAGTAGCAACAGCTAAGATCTAGGTGTCAGGCCATCACTGCCACCCTAAGGTGGCTTAGCTGGGAAAACAAGGCCATCTGTTCACTCATAAGCAAGCAGTGGGCATCATCGCACTCCCCTATGCTCTCATCTTTCCCANATTTTTTCTTCCAGCTTTAGCGACCAAACCATTTGTACAAACAGCAGGTTTCCAGCTGCAGCAGCACTGCAGCAGGCAATACAAACCAGGAGCAGTGCAGTACTCGGGAGTCACTCCCGGGCAACCCGGATAGCTGCTCGGGCCAACCAGCTAGTGGGATTTTCTCATTTATCTTTAGGGCATTCAACTGTTTCCAAGGCACTCAGGTGGGAGCGAGAATCTCTCTCCTGAACTGCAGTTGTAGTTGAACCCAATTGCCCAGATGGCAGTGGTGCAGCCAACGAGGACAGCTAGGTATGAGTGCTGTTAGGTCTCCAGCAAAACAAGCATCAGAAGACTGAGGCATGTTATACTGTTTGCTGTGCCAGAGGGTATGCAGTTTTAAATTTTTGAATTGATAGATCCAACTGTGATCTATTAAGTCAGGGTTGCCTGCACCATGCAGGCAAATGAGAGCGTCAGCAACTCAGATTTCATACAGTAATTCACAAATTCCTTGAACAGATGCCTGCACTCCCTTGTGTCCAGGGATGGGACACAAGGCACTTGCAGAAATGGAAGCTGTATGATGATGCTTGCGTGACACCTGGGCTCAATACCCCCCCATTGCTATGGGAGTTGCCTGAAGAAAAGAGGTTGAGTTTATTGGCAACTGAGCGTTCTCATCGGGTTCGCTTGTTTCTCAGGAAGTAGGTTGTTCCGGGGAGTAAGCTGGGATAAGGATCTAAGTCTGCGGTCCTCAGCTCTGTAGATAAGCTGCTGCTAAGCAGTGGGAATTAGAGGCACTGTCTATACAGTAAAGCGAGGTGACAGAGTAATTAGTACCCTTCTCTTTCTCGGTACTACCCGAGCACATTCGGGTACTACATTCCCATCAGACCTTTCAGCTGTAATTGCACATTTCTAAGCTTCCTCCCTACTCCTGGCAACTCCTGTTGTCCCTTCCATCTATTTTAGCAGACGGATGAAAGATCTCACTTTCCAGTTACTACATGACTAGCACACACATTATTTGCACTGCGGTCAAAAAAAAAGCACGTTTAAACTGGGTTTTAGCCCAAATCCAGGAGCCATCAGAATATAAAACAGGCTTAACTGTTCTGAAACAGCTTAGGTCAAAGTCCTGGGTCTATCACACAAGGTCATCCTCTTTCTCCCAAGAGATCTATCTATGTTAAAGAAGTTTAAAATCAAGACAGTATTCCTGACTTCAGATACAAGACTGACCTTACCTTAAGTCAAATACTCTCAGCTTTGTCTTAGAAGTGACAGATTCCAACCAAAATGGTAGCTTGCCAAAACCTGCCGCGACCCCATCCCTACACACAGAGGCAGAGCATCACACTTATTTCGCTGTTCTCAGTGATAAAGTACTTGCACACAGGTTCTTTTTTTTCTTTTTTTTATTGCTGTTAATTCAAGGAAAAAGGTTGCATAAAATCCAATCTCTTCTAGAAATATAAGTGACCTTTCCAGTACATTTCAAATATCAAAGTATATGGTAAACATACAAATAAAGAGAAGGTAACATACCTCCTATTTACAGTACAGTATTTTAAATCATAAAATAAGTTCCATAAAGTACAACTGGCAGGTAATTCACAATACAAGTCCATTGGTGGTTTAACACCCTCACTTCAACTCAAACGCAGATCATTCATTTCAAGTGGTCCAAAAATACCCAGATCAAATAAAAATTTTAATCAAAATAATTTTCATTTACTACTTAAACTTTTTTTTTTAAATTAAAGCTTTCATCTACCTCCCTCCCCGTTCCCCCCCTCCAAGAAAAAAGTTTCAAAATGTACACTGGTGCTATAAATATAAATGCTACCTATGAAGAAATGTAGTAATCAAGCTTTTTTTCTTCAAGTTTTTTGTTTGTTTAGCAATTTATTAGACGGCTGAACCAAAGATTGATTTTATTTCATCCCTCTACCGGACACCAGGTCTGATTTTAAGAAAAAACGTTTCTGCCATGAACTGTGAGGAATGCCAAACCTTATGGATATACAGTGGTAGTTGTTCATCGGTGTTGAATGCAGCAGTCAAAAAATACACTCATCTTCCAGATAACCTCAGTGCACTTTAGGAAATCAAATATTACCTGGAAGCAATTTAGTACATATATTGGCTTTTAAAAATAAAATAAAAAATACAGCAGCATTAAACTTACTTACTCATGATACTGACATGATTAATACCATCTTAACACTCATTTCAGTCTTTCACATTATACCGTAATTACGCATAGTGGTAAATTGTTATAAAATAGTGACTTTGCTATTTGGTAGACAGGTTCTAATACTAATACCTGACTATTTTGTAGAAAACCATAGCTTTTGTTCAGTTTGAAATAAAACATTTACATTCTAAGTACAATGCAACACTGTAATAGTTCAGGAAAAAAATATTCAATCAAGTAATGTTCATTCTGTGTTGACACAATGTAGAATAGCTTTAAAAAAGGAAAAAATGCTGTCAACTTTCATTACAAATGCAAACACACTGAGTACAACATTCATACCATTTTTTTCACCTTTGTTGCTGAACATACAGGCTAAAAAGCTACAATGGAAGAAAAATCTGTCAATTTAAGCTCGTTCATTTTTCTAAATCTGTTCCAGTCCACACAGTTTCAGCCCCTTCCTGCTCTATGTATTTTCATTTATTTGGGACTCAAGAGCTGTGTATATGTATTATTATCAGATATAGTACACATACAGTATAGTGTGTTCCTTTGGACTCTCCTAATAGGACATTTGAAAATCTCCCCTCAATTCATGAGCATTAATTTAGAGTACGGGCAGGGTCTGTATGAACTGCTAAACACTCATGCAAGTCCAACGAATCCACGTGGACAAACAGGGAAAGAAAACAAAACAGCAGCATAAGGAGAACAGGGAGGGAAGGAAGAAGATTGTGGTGGGGAACATGACCAAGTTTCTTCTTTCACCATATGGCTGCTCCACCAGTGATGTCAGAGGTCAGAGGACTTTTTTTTTTAAAAAAAAAATGCAGTAAACATTGCACATGTCTCAAGTCTTCAGTGCAAAAGCATGGTTCGAATGCTCTTTTTGATTGTTTGGCTGTGTGTTTGAATTACATGCATTACGCAAGCCTTTTGTAGAACCAGGAGGAGACCAGGGACTCAGCTTTCTTCTTTTGAATGGAACAGAGGTGCAAAAGCAATGAAAAATTCCAAAAGAATATAGAACCGGGAATGTCCCAAAACACAAGACCAACCCCCCCCTCCCACACACACCTTCCCCCAATTCCCCAAGCTTCAGTTTAAGTAGGCAATGTTTACTTGTTTCAGTCTGCAGAATCCAAGGTATCATTGGAAGGGGGAGGGGGAGGTGCGTATCTCAGTCTGTAAGTGCCTAAAACAGGAAAAAGAACTACTAAGTCACTGCTCACAATTAAAATGGATTACAAAACCACTACAAGGTATCAAAATGGACATGCTCGTCAAAAGGCACTATCATCCTCCAGTCCTTTTAAAGTAGGTCCTAAGATTTTATACTATTTTCTTTCATCTGCTTGCTAAAACTGTAAGTTTAAAAAAGATACAGATCGTAGACACAGGACTTTACCTTAATTGGAAAAATGCAAAGAAAAGACGACCCCCATCAAGGTTTGTCTTTTCTGTTCCAGTCTGACCAAAACGAGTAAAGTCAGAATGGGCACAGGCCAAGAATCAAAAGTAGTTCATGCTCTATGCAAATACTGCATTTCCCCCATTCTTCTGGATGGGGAGAGGAACGGCATATAAGACTGAAGCCACTCCTTTGATCTTTAGTTCCAATTGGCTTCTGCCTTTTTGCTGCAACTTGTCTGAAAACTTAAAGCATGTTTCATTTATGTATTGCGTGATGGGGCACAGAAGGATGGTTGATTGTGCAAAGGTAAGCTTTAAAAAAGTTAAACTATCAAATGGCCAGTCTGTTGGGTTTTTTAAATTCTCACAAGTTTTAAGAATCCAAGTTCATATCATAGACAGTAATTGATGTCTTTCACTTTTTGCCAATGGATTCTCTCCACAAAAACACTGAGCGGGAATGAAAAAATTGAAACAACATGCAAGTCTCAACATAATGCCAAAACCAAACCAGTGAAAAAAGAATGACAATTTAGGATTGATATAGTTTGACTTCCCAGCTCTGAATCATTCCCGTTTTCTACTTCACGCTGTGAACCCCGTTCCTTTGCACTGTTCTACAAAATTTTCAGGCAGAGATAAGATACTTTGCAGTTTTAGAGCAGGTCACTAGTGCACAACCATTTACACAAAACATACACACGCACAACCTTTCTGCAAGACCAGAAACAGCACATTCAGAAAGGTAAAGAGAAACTGCTAAACTCAAAAGCAAGTCCTCTGGGAGTTATCATGATTACCTTGTTGACTGGCCTCCATGGATGACTGCTTACAGTCCTGCGCATAGTGTCCACTTACACCACAATTGTAACATGAAACGTTCCCATTCTTCTTGGGTCCCGACCCATTTGTGTTGGCAACTACGTTAGGTGCTGGATATACAGGATAGAACCTCCCAAATCCTGCCATCTGCTGCATACCATAGTTGGCTTGGCTCCCCATCACTGGGTCATGCATAAGCCCGTTTGCATATGGAGACTGAGGCAGGAAGAAAGGAAGTTGTGTTCCATTGCTTTGATGTGCTTGATTGAGGTAGCTGCCATTGCAGAGGGATGGCAGAGTGAAGAAAGATGGAACTCTGTAGACTTGTCCATGAAGTGGGTTATGATAAAAATAGCTATTAATCTGAAGGCTTCCATTGGTCCCACAGCTACACCTACGTCCGCAAGAACCGCAAGGACCAGATCCCAACTGCTGCGGAGGTAACATTGTCCCGTTAGTGTTATTATTTCCAACAGCGTTTATGTAGGATGTGCTGTCACTCTGTGCAGTGCTGTGTGTTAAAGCAGGGCTCGGGCTAGGGGCAGGGCCTGGTGTATGCGTAGGTATTGCAGGAGGAACAGTGGACTGGACCTGACCAACACCTAAACCAGCTGACTGAGGTGGTGAGGAAGTCGCTACAGTGTTTAGCACGTTTGTATTCTGGTTGGGCAACACACTGGTAGCATGAGGACTGCCTGGCAAAGCGTATGAAGCTGGTGGAGGTGGCGGTGCTGCTGTGGAGAGACCAGCTGCTGGAAGAACTACCTTTAGATTGGTAGGCTGAGGGATTGCTCCTGGGTTTCCCTCAATGTGAGGCACCATTTGATTCAGTCCTACCACCTGGGATGCAGGTTTTGTGATGGGATCTGTAGTAGGAACTGGGGATCCTGGGAAACTACCTGGATTGTGGACTGGGATAAAGGCAGTATTTGGTGATCCAATACTTAAGTTTCCTGTTGGCTGCTGCGGTCCATTAACTGTGCAACTTTCCGATGATCCCTGTGGAGAGGGCATTTTCAATCTATGTATTGCCAAATGCAAAGCAGGGCTACCAGGCTGGACAGAATGTGGAAGGAAAGTGGATGGGACCGGCAAAGGGGAAGCCATCAGCTCAAGGCGTTTCTCAGGTTCGCCAGAGGTCACTGGGCCCATTCCACCAGGAGGCGAATTTGCAGACTCTCTCACTGGCGAGACAGCAACAGGTGTAGTAACAAGCATTCCCATCGTTTTACCATCTGCAGATATGGGTGGCGGGACAACTGCTTCAGGCTTTTGGGCAGCGCTGTGCATCACACAGTGTAAGGCAGGCATGAAGGAAATATGTTGAAACTTTGCATTCAAAGGATCTTCCGAAAGGCTTCCATTTTCATTGTTCACTGAAGAGATCTGAGCAGATGATTTGTTCATATTTGATGCACTGACAGCACTGTAGCCTGTAAACCTGGTTGTATTTTGATTCCCAGAGTCCTCAGAATTGCTGTCTGTATCTGTGGAGACAAATGCATTTGTCAGTCAGAAGAACGAATCTGAAACATTACAGAGTCATGCCCTGGACTCATTTACCCATATAAAACTTCCTAAGTTTGATGACTCAAATGATAGTTATGTCTTCCCAAATCGGAATAACTTTGAGATTATTTTCATTCATCCAAATCAAGCTAGGCCAACCTCTATCACTTGCCTGTATCAAACTGCCCGATTAGCTACTGTGTCTTTAACTTGTGTATATCTGCAAATGCGAACAGTAGGACATAAACCGAGTTAGGAATTTGCATCTACCTAGAAAGACATTAACACAGCTTACTCAAATGTGGAAGGAGCGGCCAGTTAAAACTGCCAATAAAAAAAGAAGGACCTCTCAGACATGCCACACATATTTCAATACAAAGCCAGTCCCTTTCATGCCAAAGTTTTTCCCATTACTGTACTACAGAAATTTCTCAAGACAGCTATGCCACAGTGGTCAGAAAACTACTACACGTACGTAGTAATCTAAAACTCCATGGCATTTAAACAGTCCTGCTACTTGCTAGAAGCCTTCAAACTGTCCAGTCATGAAACCCACAAAGCAAAATGTGTTCTGTGGCTAGTTCAGAAATAAAAGCAGCTTATAAAACTGAGAAACTAATTAAAATTAATACAAGAGATTAGTCTAGGAACACAGACGTTCATGCACACTCTCCATAAATACAACCTCTGTCTTTTTCTTCTTCACTATCAAAGCTTTCCCTCCCATCATGTCGTGGACTAGAAGGAGAACTGTAACTTTCAGATGATGTTTCTCCACATGTATCATGACCAGATCCAGCGTCCAAATTCAGATCTAAAAATAAAAATTGGCATTTTTATTTTTAATCTCAGTATATGGAAGTGAGGTTATTTTGGTTTGCTCACATCTCACACTGTTCAGATTTTTGTTTGTTCCTACTTAATTGCATCTATCCCCTGTATTCCTAACATTCCCACTCCCAGCAGTCAGGACTGGTCCCTAAATTTATGATGACTAAATCCTTGGTGTTAAAGGTGGTGACATTGAGAAGTCATATTTATGCAAAATAGTGAAAAGCATAAGCTTCCTTAATAGATGCTTATACCAAATTGCACTACAATAATAATTGCCTCTGAATGGTAGCGATCAAATGTTCCATTCAAAGAGATGCAATACTCCTTGGTCATACCAGCAAAGGCAGAAAGCTAACTCAGTGGGCAACATCCAAATAATACACCTTTTTACACTTGCCTCTTCTGGAACAGGCTTTAAGCAAACTTTTTCTTTAAGCAGGTTTTGTTGATAAAAAGGTGAACTAGGAAAGTGTAAAATTGTTTTCTAAACAATTCCGAATGGGATCATGGGAAACTTATTTGCTGGAAGCCAGCTCTCAGAGTGGGTTTAGATCCTATTAGTGAATTCAAGTAGGTAGCTAGTATGCTCTGGCTTTCAGGTTCAGCCTCAGAGATGAAGGATCAAGACAGGAGAGTCCAAAGGATGCACCCTCTCTCAAAACATATATGCTAGGCACTAGCTTCAAGGAAACACCAACCCCCAACACCTTGGTTGGCAAAACTCCAGGACAAAAATTAGAACACTATTATTTATTTTATTAGTTCTAATATATTATTACTTTATTCATTTATTATTGCTATTGCCAGTAGAACAGGTTGGGATAAGTCATCAAAAAGCTGCCTTAATGCTTCAATTATTGAAATAATTTCCTGGATTAAACCTGTAATTGGTCAAATTAATTTAACAAGTGATTTGAATACCTAATATAACCCTGGAGTAGCAGTGTCAACCTCACATCACTGAAAGCAAGCGTCTAAATTGCTAGTCACAAAGTATCAAGTCTTCAAATTTACAAGTGTACCTAACTGATGACTAAGAAAAGCTAAAAATAGGGAGGAAAAAATGGAAGAAAACATGATGCAGTTAAGAGTTACTGACCCAAAATGGATCGTTTCAAACCAAACCTAGATATATAAAGCTAGGCAGAGATTCAGACAGGAAATTTTTTCTTTAGACTCTGTCTCCAATAGGGTATCTCAAAAGACATTTTGAAGGTTGTATACAAACGCACAGGTTTGTATCCTGCATCTCTGAGCAGGACTTAATTGCTTCCAGCCTCTGTGGGTTGCAGTTTGTCCTTGAAGTGGCCTTAACTAGTCAACAGTATCAGACAGGCAGTTTCACATCTGTAGAGTAGTGTGTAGTGAGCCGGCAAAACTCCTAAGGCAAAGCATTCCCTATTTAACTTGGCACTACGTCACACAATTGCACCACCTCTTAAAGTTATCGTCAGTTCATGAAACATCAGTGCGTTTTGCCTGACAGCAAGAACAGTAATCAATCACAAGTGTATAGGGCAAAGCCATCCTGTAGAGTATGTTTTCTGCCTGTACAGCCCTTAGCCATAACTTTCTAAAATTGTCCTGTTTTTGCTAAGTTTGTGAACTGTGAATTCTTAAAGTTTTAGTCAAGTACTGTTTGTAGAAGCTAACAAAAACTGGAATGGGATCCACCTGGAACTCTCAACGGTGAGAAGAAAGAATGAAAGCTTAATCAAGACTGTACCCCAAGTGGAAGCAAGACAAGGCACTTTGTAAGAGTCCTTTCAACACTTATCCCAATTAGGTGGTGTAGAAAAAGGCAAATGCTTTGTCAACTTTCTGTCACAAGAACCAAGTATACAAGAGACAATGTCGCAACTGGTATTATGAGCTTAGAAAACATCGAGATGGCAAAGTCAACAGGTAACGTAGCCCCTCAGAAATCTGTAATAAAGCTTGGAGATTCAATTTACTAAAGGAACACAAATATCATTTTGTCTTATGACTGACTGATGTACACAACTACTGGCCCAGAGACTAGATTTTGCTGGATTACCCAAAGTTGAAAACCCTGTTAGGATAGCGTATGCAGTTCTGTGTTGTAGCTCAGTAGTCACTTGGTTTACACACTACAGTTCACCAGAGGGTTTTTATACCGGTTCCTCATGGGTCATTCCACAACAGCTGAAGAAACTAGTGAGCTGCAAACAGAACGCTAATGACGAGATGCTTGACCTCCACACACTTGGACTGCGAAATTTCATATAGAAGTAGCCCAACATCAACTGTTTCTGCAACTACTGCTACACATAAGGCAACTTATGGAGACTTTACTGGGATTTTTCCAGTTATGCATAAAAAGAGACATACCCTAAGACAACTGCATACAGATGACTGAGTCTAGCATGTTCAATACAGCAAGTCAAAGCACAGACGAGACAGCCAACGTGCTGACTTGCACCAAACCAGATTTCAGACTTGTGATTTCCCCTTTACTGCAGAACAATAAATAAATCAGAAAAGCTGAAAATTGTTTCTTACAAACAGCATGGGAAAAAACACCTTACCTTTTGCTGTACCTGTACGAATGTGCTGTGATGCTGCAACTCTAACTCCGTTAGTCCTGTTATTCAACCGGCAGTCAGTTTTCTTTGCTTTCTCCCTGTGTAAATAATTTCATGGGTTTTTTTCCAAATGCATGGGCCCAAATAACCAACCACGAATGAACATATAATGCCACTGTAAACAAAGGCAGTGACTCCAGGCCAGAAATGTGTATTTAATAGATATAACAACAAATGTACATAATAAACAAATAGGTAAAGGCTGATAGTGCAATATACCAGGAACTAAACTGCAAGCAGTGTTACTTAACATTATGAATAAAGATCTAAAAAGGAAAACACACAAAAATAGAACTGCTGCAGCTGATTCTAAAGCTGTCTTTGAAAGCTGATGCGTGTAATGCAGCCATACACCAGACTAGTATAAAAGCAGATGGCTACAGAGTAACAAAATGACAGAAAGTCAACTTGGAAGTAGGCAGAGTATTATTAGATAAGGGTGGAAATGTTTTCACTTCCTTGCAGTGCAGGACTGTGTAGCCCACAGGAAGTTCTGAAGCCCTCTGATGTGCAAATTATCTTCAATAAAACATTTCAGCAAGTTACCACCCACTGCATAATGCTAAAGGTTGCTGTCAATCCTTATTTGATTTTCAGTGTTTTCTGGACAGCTTTACACCTTTTAACTTTTAAATACATACAAAGGGAAAAAGGCAATTCAATATTGGTTAAGAACCTACTTCTGCTCCTTCATCTTTTTGCTAAATGACAATTGGTATTTTGAGAAATGCATGCATTCAATTACATTCTGGTTTTCAAGTTACTTCTTTTCAGAAGGATTATAAGGATTTTTTTTTGGACTGGCTTCACACTATGCCAGATCTTGTTCCGCAATAACAAAAAAAAGCACCAAATTGATTGTAGTCTCTGTTTATCAGAGTAAATGCATTACACTTTCTGGATTACTGGTTACATTGGCAACCTACTTTTCCAGCTGTGGCTTTCCTTTCTTCTTGCTTACTGTAGACAGACTTCGTTTTTCTGTTGTATGCTATACAGAAAATACAAAGACGCCAGTCAAACAACAGAATTTGTATCACAAAACCCAACAAAAAAACCTCCTTCTAGACTGATAGGTCCATGATCCCAAGCCTAGTGCGCTCTCAAGTGCTATAACCATACAAATAACTACTTGTACAGTGTATCCAGGCCTTTAGAATAATGCATCTTGTCTCACATTTATGCTATTATCAACAAAATACTCAGCAAATTACTACTTGCAAATATTCCAAAGATATCAATCAAATTATTGTTTGCATGCTGTCATTCCTCTCGAGGATAAAAACAAATGTGTTTTATCACATACCCACTAAAAGGCTAACCACAAGACTTAAGGGACTACAGAATTTATTTAAGTGGAATTATTTGATGGTTGGGGGGTGGGAAGTACATGTAGCAAAATTATTTTACATAGTGACAAAGCACATACTCAGCCTTAAACTGGAGGTTGCTGCTAAACTCTAGCATACAACCCAGAAGCACATAAGAAAAGACACAGCATCTGCATAATTATTTAAGTATACTATTACTAGCTGCTAGTAATATCTCATATTTGGCAATGGAGTAAAATTTATGAAAACTCAGCAATAATCTCTGTCCAAATATGCTGTATGTGGACATCCTTTAAACAGGAAGTCAGTTTTCCTCTGCTTGAGTATATTGATTTTTTTCTTGCCTCAAGCTTGCAGTATTTCAAGCTTTGATGCAGTCTACCATTTAATCTTTAGAAGCAAATCTCAATTCATTACTCTGCTTTGTGAAATAAGGAAACAATCTTTGTTTGGCTTGCTATTCCCCACATAATAATCAATAGCCAAATTCTGCATGTAGAATACGAGTAATATTGAGCAATTCTCACATTCAAGGTTTTTCAGATGTAAGCAGTGAGCAACCTTCCTTCCCCCAATTTCAGTAGATGATTTTATTTATAAATAATTATTCTTCTCAAATATACTCACGCCAAAATTGACCACTGAAGAGAAACAAATCTCACAAAAAGTGTATACGCACCTAGCTATTAACTTTTTTTCCACACAGACTAATACTTAAGTCACTTAGATAATGTAGGTAAGACAGAAAGAGTATGTTTTAAACCTGTTGTTCCTACTGCAGCATTAATATGGTTTAGTTATTAATACAGCTTTTAGTTTGTTCCTTGCAATAACATAGAAATTCCCCAGGCATTCTGAAATTCTCTCTGATGACAATATGTTACAACAACAGGAAAGTGTCTTATTAGAAATGAACATTAGACTTTTCTGATTACTTATATCCTACCGGGAAATTTTATTTACAAATTCATAAACAAAATATGCAACTTTATGAGACAGTGGTAATTAATTATGAGGGTTTTTCTAACCAAGATAAGTCAGTAGCAACTTGAACTTTGACACTTATTTGTACAATTTTAGCAGGGATCTTCACCTTTTAAAGCTAAATCTAATCATGTGTAGTGGACAGTCTTCTCAAGTGTCTCAGGATATTACTTTAAAGAAAAAACAGCAACACACCTGGTCAAGTAGGTTTGTACAGTGCTCTGGGTGTTGCTGGACAATACAGCTTTTTCTTCTCCAGTCCATCACCCCATTTTGCTCAGAGTGCTGTATGTTAAGGCTATCCAGTGAAGAACATTTTGCACTGCTAGTGCTGCTGAAAGGAAAAATCCAAAAGTTATGCTGATGTGAGCAAGCTTGCAGGCTTTTCCTACCAACCATACACGTTTCTGCATCATGTTGGGAAACTGCAGTATTTTACTTTCAGAAAACCCTAGAAATCCTCAAGAGATTTAAAAGACGTAAATTATAGGAGTGCTTGTGCTCTAAAGTTATGATCTGAAACATAATTGGAGTTCCTTTTTCCATTTGTCTACTATAATTTGACGCAAAATTCAGAACAAGAGAATTTGTAGAAAACAGTACTTGAGAAGAGTTTCCATGGATATTTCTGCACACAAAGTCCTTTTGTTTGCTTTTTTCCTATCAGACGTCAGGAAATGTTCCAGATAGAAACGTATTCTGAATTCATCTTCTTTCTTCCTTATCATTAATGGCAAAACTGGAGTTACTTTGTAATCCTTACTTCACAATTCATGAGACATTTAAGAAAAGAAGCGCATGGCTACTTATAGATCATACTGCAGCTATGGATGTTTGAATTTCAAAATAGTCATCTTACTTTGTATTTTTACCTTCAGGATTGCTAGTTTTGAGTATTGCTGGAAAACGCAGGTTGCTAGTTTTGAGTAGTGCTGGGAAAGGGGAGTTGCATTTGGCACTTACTCTGGACCTTATAATGCCTTCCACTGAAGCTTCCCCTAACAGCAGCCGGTCAGAAGCAACATTTAACTAGGTCTGAGAGCACTGGTCAACAGTATGGTGGAAAAACAGTAAGGGTTCTGACAGGGTCAGTAGGGCACAGGGACCTACAAACTTCTCATCTATCGTCCAAAACAATGCCCTACTCCTGACTGGATGCCAAGGGGAAAAAAAATAAAGAAAAGAAAAAAGAGGTTAACACTTTTAAATTCGTATCAAAACGCTGGTAATTGAAACAGCCTTTTAATTCACAGCTGTTGGCAAGCTGCATCATGAAGGTTACTGCAATGTGAAATGTTACTCAGTTCTCACGATGGCAGAAATCTAGCTCACTCCAAAGCACGAGACATGCTCAAGCTCCAGTAGCTACTTACCAAATACCTCTGGACATAATTGCTCAAATTACTTAAAAGATATACTATAGAATATTAAAACCTAGTTTAAGAAAACAGTGAGAACCCAAGAAGGTCTCAAAATACAGACATGAGCCCAGGACTGCAGGGATATAAGCAAGGTCACTTTATAAACTTCAGCCAAATGGAGTTAAGTGAATCCACTACCAAATTTGCAGTCATTTAATGTAAGCTGTGGTACTACTAAATTTTTTATTTCCTATGTCCTGTCTCATTCCTACCAGTAAATTTTTGGACCTTCTTAAGAGAAAGGCTGCCATACTGAATAAAAACAAAAGGTAGACAGATATAAGGTACAAGTTTTCCTGAAATGTACCAATGCTACTGGAGATTAACTGTTTTTGACTCTAGACAGTTTTATATGTATATAAAAGAGAAAAGATTCAGTCAGTGCCATTTCTTTAGAATCCATAAATAGCAGGCACAGATTTTAAGCAGACAGACATATAACATGAACAGGAGAGGACTATCAGACCTCTAGCAGTCAAGTAGTAAACATATTTTCCGCTCTTAAACAAACAGAAAATAATAGCTAGCAAGAGGAGTTTCTATCATGGAAGTTTGTGGAGAAGCCCGTCCCTGTCTTTCCTACCTGAAAGACAGATCTTAAACTACAGTCAGCTTTAGTATACTTTATTATACAATGAATAAGAAAAAGACCTTTTTTTTTATTAGTAAATATATGCTAGTAAGTTTGGACCCCACTCTTACAATTTCGCAGTAGGCTGTATATCCACTGGTATAATCAGAGATTTTGTCAAGATGACATTCATTTCTTGAAGAAATGTAAGTTGGGAGTAAGTAGCAGGGTTAAAAAACAAAACAGAAACAAACCACTAAGTTGTCCAATTGGTAATTTCACAAGAATCTTGTCTGTTTAAGACCTGTGAACTTCAACCAACATCGTTTTGTTTATTATTGTAATTATTGTAATTCCAGGCAATTTTTCCCCCCAAGATGAAAACATTTTACAGATAAAACAACACAGAACTGTAAACAACAATAAATTTTGTATCCATTTTTTCTCATAATATAGTTAAGTATTGTACAACTATGTGCAAACATATCCAAAGTTTCTGGTCAAAACACATTAATAGGTGAATTCACATTACATACTTCATATATCTGAAAGCATATATAAACTACTTTAATATGGTTAAGAAGTGCTTCCACTTACAGTGGACATAAACCAGCGAGGTATACGTGCTTTTGCTACTAAGCAAGGGAAAGAATGGACTACCTTCTCCTATAAGGTCATCTTTGAAGCTACTAAAGAAAAGATTAAAATCAACAGCACTGGAATTTTTCAGTATATGCATGGGTGTGCGTGCACGTGGGAAAAATACATGTAATACAAATTTATGTTACTCAACTTATAAACACAAATCAAAACATCAACTCAAGTAGTGAAGATTCACAAAATTTGGGAAGAGAGTTCCAAACAACCTAGACCTACAGATTTAGAAATAATATCTTTTGAAATATTTTTCTAATAAAGATGAAGTTAATAAAGCCCCCCAAACCAACACAAAATAAAACAAGAACACCCCAACCAAACAAAAACTGCACAAACAAGCTTTAATCTAGAAGGAAACACATACTCTCAAAGCACTAACAAAGTTCAGAAAGGTAGCATGGTCACATTACATCCTAGTACCTACTTGGCAACAGGACTTTTTCCATTATGTTTCTTGTGAACTGCTGCATGTTGCATTATGTCTGGAAAAAAAAACACACACCACCAAAGCATAATTTCAATAGCAATTCCTATTTCCTCTTTTAGATCCAACAAATTCATCTTTCCATCACTACCACACACTTAGCATAAGACATCTCTGTTAAATAGACTTGGCTTCATTTACAGTGCTGAAATTAACAGGTGTTGCAGAAAGGACAGATCAGTTTGTACAGACAGTGTATAATCAAGACTCTTTACCCTCCATTTCACAGCATATTGAAACAGAAAAATAGGAACTATAACAACCATTTATGTTTGCCCACCTCTATATTTAAACATAAGGAGTAAATGCGTGACTGAGTATCACGCAGTATGACAGGATGGAGAGAGAAGAAAGGATTCAGTCAGAAGAGTACAGAATTTTGTAGTTTTTTCTGCTGCGAAAACCTCTCTCAAAACTATGTCACACATTCTGAATAGTGAATGAAGACCAGTTTTACACAGAAGTATTGCGCTCCGCAAGTAAAGCTTTACAAATTACATTTGATGTAAAAAGAAATACTGCCTCAAACAGGAAACACGAATTTCAGACACATGGTCTACCCTTTTCTTTAAGGCAACTGTTTAAAATTTAACAAAAGCAACTCTTCTTAATTCCAACTGTTGATGATCTTAGCCTTGTCGGTAGCTATGATTCTGCCTGAACTCCTCTCAATGCTACACACAAGTCCAAATTATGATTTGAAAAAAAAAAAAAATTAAAAAAGTTACAATTTTTAAACTTCTGGTAGCACTTCATTAAAATGGCACAAGAGGTGTTCTGACATGCATGTGTAGTTTCATCAGGTGAACAGATTGGTTTTTTCCTGGAAGACCAGTATATAAAACAATATTTGAGCAATTTCCAAATATATGGTAAATTTACTTGGTGCATTCCAAGAAAAAGCTGTCTGAACTGCATATGTGGATTACTGATTGCACATAAGATCAACCACAAACTTCTTATTAGTTATTAATGTGTAACAGGTTAAGTGTGGTGTCATTCTGTGAAAGCTAGTGTAAATGTTCAGTGGTCCATGTTCACCTCTCAGTCTCAATTCCCCTCCTTTCCACCTACCAGAAGCTTATACTTGTTCACTACTGAAAACAAACGCAAAACTGGCTTGCCGTTCCTTTCAAAATGAAATGACTGACCAGCCACTAGGCTGCTGCTTCCACATGTGAACTGTTTTTGAGGTATTCGGAAAACACCAGCTTTCAGACTGTAATCAATACTCCCTACAGTCCCAAACAGTCCTTATTAACAGTCCAGAGTATAAAAGCAGCATGGGTTAAGAATAAGAAGATGAAAACTTGAACATCCTTTCTGTGTAAAACAAAGCTAGACAAATTTGGCACATTTAATGCAAAACAGTCTGCAACCCTTGAAATGCTGCACTCAACTTCTAACCCTGGTAACTGAAGAATCGGTAAAGACATTAAAAGCTACAAACAACATTGGCGCAAGTAAATTGTAAAGTATATCTTCCTGGTTGCTCAACACAGCTGGGAACTTCTGCCTCTGAGCTCTCTATGAACACTCCCACTCCTTGCATTACACAGCAACCTCCTAAGGAAATTGCTGAAAGTATACAAAAATTCTTCATTTACATAGCAGATTTCATTCAAATCTCTCAGCTTTGTACCAATGAAGAAATCAGTCAACTGTATGATTTCCAGAACTGTGTGGTAAAATTTCTCAGAGAAGAACCACCTGTGAGTACACAACTACCTTCCTCCTGACTTGAAGCTTCTGAACTGTCCTCCTTGAAGTGTTCTGGTGCCTTAACCGTCTTCAAAGAGGGTTGTAAGTTACCTGCAGAGAATAAAGTTCACGTAGTAACTTTATAGATCTTGAACAACTACACAGTTCCTGAATGTTTGCACTAAAGTGGAAGCTAGGGAAACAGAAGACTGAACTTACTGGTTTGCGTGTGGCAATAATTCGAACATCGTCTCCTTCAAAGTAGGCCATCTCCAAGAGTAAAAGGCTCTATGGAGATACTTTTGTTTTGAAAAGAGCGTGCAAAACAATTTTAAAGCTAGGGTTCAATTTCAAAAGGTTGGGATTGTGATTACAGTATTAGAAATATCCCTATTATCCTGCACCTCAGATTTTTTTTATAATCTTTTTTGTGTTACAGCAGGAAATGGGAGGAGGCCAACGATAGTTACTAGAAGTTACACTCCTCCATTGTCAAATCATTCACCTGCTGAAAGAGACCTAATTTGGGCTAAAATCTTCTAGTGCCTTTAACATAGTCTTCACACACCATTTTTGCCTAGATGGAAAAAGAAGTGGCAATAATTATAGTTTTGTTGCAAAAATACCAGTGCCATGCTCTAAAAAAGGACTAAGTTTAGTAATGAATCTACCTGTAGGAGTCTACTCTTTCCCTCTCAAAAAGTTCCAAGTTAGTGCAGGTAAAAGCATCTGAAAGCTGCTGCTTAGGAGCTTGAAACATGGATAGGAAGATCCTTCTGAATATTGTCTGCATTGAACAAACCAAGCCCCCAGTAATAAAGTCTGTTGGAATCAAAAGTCTACTCCAGCCTGAAAAAGTGTCTAAAATAACTAATGTTATGAACCAGGAGAAAGCTAATTGATTTCCTCATTAATGGAACAATGGCAGCATAATTATGTTTACTGAATATATTATTTAGTGTAAGAACCCAACTATTATTTAAGGTATAGGGACCCTTCACTGAACATAGAATTTATTTCCACACATAGGTTTTACTAAAACCATACCCTTCAGAAAGGGTGAATATTTTTGTATTTCCATGAAGAGATATTTTTATCCCCAACTCTAAATACTGACCAAAGACTAATTTAAATCACAACTGCTTTGTTTGCCAACTAATTCTGCACAACCATTAGAGAACTATGACAAGATTTTTCTTAAAGATACACTTCCCCCCCTCCCCCTACACTGCCATCACATTCAAAATATGCCACCATGGGCTAACCTGCAATTGCAAGTATTACCAGGATTTTAGGAATCCCAAACAAGAAACCTAGAAAAACACAGACGCCACCTGTGGTGAGCTAGTCCAGACAAGTCACCCAGTTCCCCTTCTCAAAAGAAAAACAACTATGCTTAGATTTACCGCACTACTTGTCTTCACAAAACTTTTTCTTAATATCTAACTCAATGTCAGGGCCCTGAACCACATCAATGGGCTTTGCAACCTCTTCCCCTGCTCTCCCATAGGCTTCACCTGCCTGTGCTCAAGATCCAATCTGATACAGTGCAGTTTTGCAATTTTGGGCGAGACTGCTGGAAAAAGAACTGGCAGAGGCCCCATCTGGGGCCTCCATCCTTCAGCTTGGGAGCAACATTTGAGCTCAGGCCCTCACCTGGGCTGCACTGCAGCCAGGCCCATGCCCAGCCCCGTACCTCACTGATCCTGTTCTTAACCCTGACCTACTCCTTTGTTTTTCTGCCTTGACCTCAGACCTGCCTCACTGCTTTGGACCTGTCTGGTAATCACCAGCTTCTTGCCTGACCCTGGTCCTAATCTTCCTCATAGCAGGTTAAGCCCAGTGCTTTCTGTCTTATCCATCAGAGAGAACACATCATCCTCTTTGCATTATGACTCTTTGGTATTTGAAGACTTAAGTCATCTTCCACTGGAGTTTTTCCTCCTCTCTGCTAAACAATTAAGCTCTTCATCCTATCTGTCATGCATTCTAGACCTGACAAATCCTCATGAACTTTCATGTACCCAATTATTTATTATTATATAAATTATCTCCCATTTATGATCACATTATAATCTGTAAGACTTCCTGCAGAATTGACATTTGTCCATTTTACCCTTCTAATCTACGTACCCCTGCAGATCATTTCTGTCCTGCACTAACCCAGTCAAGTCTATTGTAATGGAACCTGGCACTGGTTCTTTCTCAGACCATTTCAAATTCAATCATGTGCAACAATGCATTTCCAAGTCTTTCCCACCTAGATGTAGTCTACAGACTAAAACATGCATAGCCTGTGCAGTGTGCCTATCATTAACATGAATCTTTCTGAACTTTGGAAACTCTTTCCTCCCCATGCAGCCTTTCATTACAACAGAGATGTCAGAATTTTCACAGCAGTAAATTCCAGCCAGTTTCACAACCATCCTAGACCTCATTAGCGTAACTTTTTCACAAAAACTGCCATGTAAGAATACCCTAAGTGTTACTAAAAATAAAAATCAAAATCACACAATTACCTAGAGCTTCTACCCTAACCACAAGACCTATATCTCATCATGGAAAGAACACATTTGTCACAGATCACACCCGTCATTTCAAATTAAAGTCAGCTGTCACACTTCTCTTTTCTTCCAAGCACGCATGAGCAGCCTGTTTTGAAAACTCCAACTTATCCAATTCCTTACTAAGGTCTTCTGCAACTTCTGAGGCAATGGCCTCACAGTACTGCTTTAACTGTCATGGTGTATAACACACACTGAAAGAATAAAAGATTCAAGAGAAACAAAGACCACATCCTACGGCATCCATACAGAGAAGCCAGGCTTAGGTTGTACAAACAATTTGGAATACACAAGTAGGTAAGAGGTCCACAACAGAAATCTCTGCAATGCACATACTTTGAACAGGATTCTGTATGTTCTGAAATTAGGACCATCCCGCTATTTATGTACTATATACCCAAAATGAATCCTAGTTTAAATATCAAGACAAATGCTTCATGTCCAAAAGAAACCAAATAAAACACAGATGTGATTTTCTAGGTCAGCTCAAGGTTTTTGTTCCAAAGTTTAAGATTTCTTAAAAGAAAAAAGTCCCAAACTGTTGTACATACTCAATTAATAATTACCTATTTTAACAGCATGATGGTACAGAGGAGAAGAAAGAAAGACAGGAAGACAAGCTGCTTCTACATAGCATGTTCCCACTGTCAAAAGCATGAGTATATGCTGAAGCGACTATTCATTGGCAAGGAGTTCAAACATGACCAGTGGATACATAATTATAAAAGCATAATTAGGCATGACAGGAAGAAGAGTTTTTTATAGACTCTTTGTTACGTAGAACAGTATTAGGATATTTCTTACTGTGAGTGTGCAAAGATTCTGATGAAATTGATTGGAAGAAGTTGTATACTCTCTGATTCTGCAGAAAAGCTTGCGATGTATTTGAAAATAGCTGCCTGAAATTTAAGTGAGAGTTTGTTAAACTGTAAGTAATATTCCATGGGAAGAATACAAAAATTTACTACAATACCATTTAAGAGCAAAGTAGGCAGTTCTTAAGAAGTCCAAACACTTCAATTTGCACATTCAGCATAAACAATCTTAAATGCCACTTTTGAGCTTTGTTGTGCAGTGCTAGTGTAAGTACAAGAAACTGGTATGATAAATTTTTTAAAATTTAAAAGGCATGTGCTTTTGAGCCATCCCAATTCAAACATTTTAGCCACCTGTAACATTTAATCGAAGAGGAGTTTGGACATAGGCAAAAAAGCACTGGACTTTATATTTTTAATTTCCACAAACAACGCACTTGTTCCTTAAATACTTATTTGGTTAAAAACAAAGTTGAGTTCGCCTTTAAATCAGTATTTGAGTTTCATAACTATCTCCAGGAGCAAAGGGTGGGATTCTCAATACTGCTCTGCACTGGTTTGAGTCTGTTCCCAAGAGGTCAGTGACAACTTCTATTAGCTTCAGTTAAGAAAATAGGCCAAGAATGAATGGTTTTCACATCCCACACCAAGTTTTCAATTACTGCTTGCCAGGAAACACTACTCAGTTCTATTTTTTTGGAGGCAGGGCATGGAAGAGCAATTTTTGGCAACTGGGCACATACTTAAGACCCCCAAATAAATATATTTATTCTAAACTGATACTGTAAGAAAACTAAGTTAGTATACAGTGATGTTATTATCACAAGATTATTCACACAGAATTCCAGTACACTCACAACTTAGCTTGCAAATTGTAAGTATAGTTCCATACTATAACACAGTTGGTTATGTTTAAAGGTTATCCTCAAACTGAATCTCTTGGGTTTGTAATTACTGTGCAGTGAGGCTTCAAAACCTTTCCGTATTACAGATCTTTACGTTATCTTCAGTCAACGTCTATTTAACAAGTCTATTAATTTAAAACCAAAATGTTTATCAGCCAAAAACTGTTTGCACAGATTTAGTTTTTGGCATGACAATCAAGCCAATAAAGACAGACAAATAATATTACAGATCAAAGAAAATTGGTAAGGGCAAGGTTGAGGCACACAGCAGCTCCATATCTTCTATAGCTAAGCTATTAAGAAAAACCCCAAAGATTCGATATGCTTGGACCCACAGCATATTCTGAGCAGGAGCTTGAAAAGCAGTGTCTGATTCTTCAACAACTATCCTAGCTCAAGAGACACTACCTAACCCGATGAATAATTTAAGTTGTTTTGAACGAGGGTGAACAACCCTGACAGGAAAGAACAAACGTAACAAGATACCTGTAACAAACAAAAAAGAACAGGGAGGCCCACCCAAATTCATATTGCTGCTCTGAGTTACAGGATTTCACCAACGTATCCCATCAAGCCTCCTCATCGCTAGATAGTAGGTTATGAGGTATGGGCCATTTTCTTACAAATGTGTGAGCTACATTTAATTTTACCTATATGCTTCACTATTACTGTTTATTCTTTTCCAAATTCTGTTCTCTCACTCCATCCTATCGTAAAATTAGAACACATGCGCTTTGAGTTACTGTTTCTAATATTTCTAAATATACCCTTGTATAACAGGTAAGACCCTCGCTGATGTGCCAATCATTGCTATATAATGCTGCTCACGATAAATATTTTCATAATTGTATGATTACTTTAAAGGCATTGTCCATTAAATTTTAATGAGTCTCAATTTAAAGAAAAAAAAATAATAATTAAGGGTATCTATTTCATCACTGCCTTCCCATTTTCTTTACAAACTGTGTTTAGGCAGCAGAATTTCCACTGTCCCTAGAAGTCATCTAGTTTGATTCAATCACTTTTCAGGTGATGCATTTTAGGTTATTTGCTAAAATATTTACCTGATTATTGGCTCAAGATCAGCATGCCTTCGTTCTTCTCTCTTCTGAAAACCCTGATTTAGTGCTCTTAAAATAGTCTTGTCAAATGCTTCAGAAGACAGTTCCTTTGGGAGCTAAGAAAAAGGTTAATGTGAAAAAATGAGTAGTTGACATTTTAAAGACTATATTTGTTCACCATCAGTCTTTATAGCTTTTGGTATCAACAAGAAACTCTACCGTTCCGGTTTGAGTAAGGTAATTTACAGACTAAAGGTACAACGAATCATCCTAACTTAGTTCTGCTACAGAAACACTTTGCTATAAAGCCTCACATCAAATCCAAGTGCAAGATGGTTTAAAGTTCTATTTGAAAGAACTACATTCAGAAATCTACCAATACTATGTTCTTTTCCAGAGCAATTTAGAGCCTTTTTTGATTTATTTCTTTAAATCTTTCACACACACAAAGCAGGTCTGAAAACATTAAAAAAGTTACCAGGGAGGACTGAACGCACTGTACTCACTATCATCACTTAGCTAGATTAAATTATTTTAAAGAAACAGAAATAGAAAGGAGACTGCTTCAGTTATGTAATATACTAGACTGGGCAATATTGAGATTAATCAATAGCAAGTCCTTCTCCAGTTGCTATTAACACTGAAACTTCTTATGAAAATTCATAACTGTTTCCAACACCAGTATTAGAGTGAGGTCTTCTGATGTTCTAGTTCAGAAGGCAAAATCTTGCATCTAAAGAGCGTGTCTATTTTAAATGAAAAATATTCCCTAGAACAAAGACCTTTCACATTTACCACTTCCAAAATAATGTACCTAAGTACACGAAAGCTGATCAAATTCGTTAACTTATATGAAAAAAAAAAAAAAGTCTTTTACTTTTGGGAAATTAAAAGTAAACTGCCATAGCAAAAAATACTTTTTCCTGAAGTTAAAAGCTATTGCTAATTTGGTTAACATCTGCCATCAGTTATGATCAACAGCACTAAGCAATTTACACTAGAGCAGCATCTTCCTTTTGCATATCTGGAATACACCCAATCCAGAGTGCCAGCTGGATATTACATCCTGCTCGTGGTACAACAGCAACGCACTAAGTAATTCTTTCACTGAATGAAGTGCCACTAATTGAGAGACACTATGTCTAATGTAGATAATTGCTTGGTAACATACATAAAAGGAACTTCTGGAATCCTGACAGATAGGTGCTGTTAGTATTAGACTAGTGCAGTGCTATAGCACCTGAAGCACATTAGATATAAAACCAGAAAGAAGTGCTGAAAGCAGCTGTTCTTAACTGATCCATTTGGCTTTAATATGCACTACTCAGGAATTCTGACTGAAGAATTTGTCAGTATTAACCAAAAGGTAGGAAAAAGTTACTGCAGAAGCATGGGGATGAGCAAACCTCCTGTCCTGGTGTTTTGTATTTAAGTTTGTCTCTGGAAACAGCCACAACTTTTTTTTTTTTTCTTTAAAGCTTTCATTAAAAGGAACTCATTTCCTTCTGTAGTTAAAGATTTAGTTATTCGAACCCAAGATTAGGCGCTTTACTTAACTTCAGGTAATGAGATAGCCTTTCTTACAAGCTTATTAGTCCTTCCACGTATGTGGGTAATTTCTAACACATAAAGAACTTTGTATGCTTATCACCCAAGAGACGGTGCTCTTTAAATATAAAGCATCCAAGTTATTCCATTTACTGCCTTAGTTTTTCCCACTGATGCTTCTATTCTGAAACAATTTTTACAGTTATCTTACTCCTACCACTGACAAGCTTGGAATTTCCTATTAAGTATTCTGACCATTCTTTTCTGTCCCTAGGAAATACAGCATACTACTTAACGTCATGCAGACTAAAAATAAGAATAGCAAAAAGCCAAAATGCAAGTGCGTATGAACTGGACAGCATTCATACTTCTATATTGCTTTTTAAAGCAAGGTCTAAGTTTTATCCTGCTTTATTTAACAATCCTCTCTTTATTCTCTATTTATGGCTATCAAACCAACACAAACCAAATATATTTTTCAGCTGTGCACATTCTCCACAGAACACCTCAGCAAGCTCATAGCAGCCTGTGGTCGTCTTCCTCTTGTCCTGCCATCTTCAGTGTATCTAGACTCTGCTGAAGCAGCCAAGCCAGCACTTGGAACACTCCACGTCTGAGGAGCTGCCATCAAACTGGACAGCTCTGAAACATTTTGGATCCTGTCTGTTTTCCTGGCTCCTCCTCCTCCTGGCAGGAAGTAGGTACTAGAGGCTCCATTTCAGAAACTGGTGCTCGTCTTGTCTTTACAGTTAAGAGAACAGGAGGCACGCAGTTGAACACTCATCCCAGAGCTGCACAGGACCCTGCGTGACAGTCCTACTTTTAAAGTCCTCTTCAGGAGCAGGTGCATATACACTACGTTGTGGGACCACATCCACAACCAGACATGCATTCATAATTCAAATCCTCACAAATCAAGGTCTGGGAACTCTTGGAACTAGATATTCCAACTAGATAAAAGCAGCAGTGAATACTCACTGCATAATTTCTACAATGCTGGAAAACATAATGTTGATAATTGCAAGTGGAAAGTCAGTTACTGTACAAATGTCATTGTCTTGTTCACTGTTTCAATTAACACTGCAGTTAAGAACACCAGATGCCATCAAAACATGCCAAAACAGATCTTTCATTTGTGCTATGAACAGTGAGGAATTTAAATATAGAACTTCCCAGAATAGGTGAAACCAAAAATATGAGACACTGGCAATGAAACACACAGTTTGAGGGTCTACGCGTGGTTTCATGGGGTCTACATGTGGCCTACGCACACAAATGCATTCCCTGCTTGGGACTGGGGGGAGAACAACTTAGAGAATTTTTACTTTTTTTTTAAACACACACATAAATAGTTGCTAGATTTTCCTCAAATCTAACTCCTTGCGACAGTGAATAGGCCTGCCTTTGTTGTACCAAAGAATATATCAATAAAATTAAGAACTATTATGCTTATGTCTCTGCCTCATTAATTAGAAACAACAACCGATATTCTTAAAAGTCATTCTAACAGGGACACCAATAAGGAAACAAGCAGTGCTTGTACCTATACATTAACTCTTTGGGGAATTTTAAAAACTCATCAGGTAGTTTTATGGTATTTCAATTAAAACTGTAAAAGCAATTTCAGATGAGACAAATGATCTCCTCTTGGGAAACTCCCCAAACATTCTGCTGAGCTTCTTCATCTGTCAAGATGCCCCACCACAATATACATGATTTAAATGATTAATACAATTGCAAAGTACAAATACCTGGTAGCATGCTTTTGTTTCTGTAATTACACTCCAGAAATCACAGCTCTCCTAGACTACTTCTGTGATTACAATACTGATGTGTAAACACTACTTTCATATTTCAATACATACTTTTAGCAGGAATTCCTGAAGCTCCTGGTGTGTTTTTGTTACACATGTTACCGAAAGATCGGACCAGGTTACCTAGTAAGGAAGGAAAAGAGAATGGAGAAAGTTTGTTTTTCCAAATATCATACCAGTTAGCTGATCTTAACATTTCCATAAATCTGATGATCTCAGTATAAGAGTTAACACTTGCAGATAAGTAAATACCAGGCAAATCAGAGATAATGGTGTACATTTTCAAAGACATATACTAATTTTGAGTGTACATTTTAAAGTCACCGTCATGTATTTGTGGCTAAAGGGAGTATGAACAAATTCAGGTGAATGCAATGACGTCCCTGAAGATTACTGACTCCAAAAGAAGCCAGGCAGAAGGCTCTGTAATTACAGGACTTGTATCAAAGAGACATCATTAACTGCAAAAACTAGGTACCAGAAAAAAGGACTGTAGGTCAGATATACTGGATTAAGCGCTCACTGCCTTTATCATGAGTCAAAACAAACCAAAAATATCTCTTTGTTTATATTACCTATAAAATAAATTTATCTGCCTCAAGGTTGAATCTTACATGGTCATACAGAAGTTCTTGTAGCTTACAATTCATAAAAAGTACTGCAAGTTACTAGAGAAGTTACTCAAGAATCAGACAGCATTTTGGTATACACTTGTATAAGATTTCAGTAGCTTATTGTTCTGACACAACATGCAAGTAGTAAAACAGCACCTTCACATGCATATTTTGAGGAAAAAAAAAAAAAAGAATAAGCTTGGTTAGATGAGTGCTGCCTGGCTTTAAGCCCACTTTTGGCCCTAAGATTCCCTTTACATGCATGGGAAGATTCTGCATAATGGGAGTGGCAATTAGAAACATTTCATTTATTCCCAAGAGTTGATAGAAAAACGTCAACCATCAACTGCCTTCAACTTAGTCCCCAGAAATGCCAACTACTCCTCGTGCCCTCAGTTGGGAAGCCATGACCGTAATTGCTGTTATCACCTTAAAAAAGCAGTGTCTGGGCAAGCACAAAATGATCTGCAGTGAGGAGCACAGTATATACCTGTACAGATGAGGAGAGGAAAGTCTTTCCTAAAAGAACTGAGGTGAAGGAGTTTCAAGCTTACTCAAATACTTCCCAGAATATCTCCACATTCCCCCTTTAACAAAGAAATTCAAAACCACTGTCAAATCTGTCTATGTGTGGACTTTTCAAAATAATTTTGTGACTTTAAATATTAATAATCCCCACGGGCATTCTGTACAAATCTCTCCTTTCTACTGTTGTATTTTACCTAGTACTCAGTTCACAGACTATTCGGACAAAAGATCTATGACAAGGTTGAAATACTTGGGGAAGTTAACCTTTAAGACTTTGAAGGCTAAATTCCATTTTACAGTCCTCAGCAAAAGAAGGGTGCAGAATTTTTTGCAAATTTCACCTTCAGACATGATCAACAACAAGGTATCTGTTTGCCACTACTTTACTTCAAAAACAGAAATAGTATACACATCAATTTAACTCTCATTTTAAGTTTCTAGTAATAACTGAAAAGTCTACAACATCTACTTACAGAATACAATATCAAATTTTGGGATCAACACATCAGTTTTCAGCTTAAAATGGCATTTTCTTTAAGTCTGCTTCTTCAAAGAGTTCCCATGACCCAAGTCAAACAGCCAGTTATAATATTTGATCTAAAACATTCTTTTGAGTGAGGGGAAAAAGGTAAAATTTAACTCTCTGTTCAAATCTGGTATACTACCAGACTCACATCTCTTGGCCAAATGACTCATAATGTTCATCAGTCCTTGCTAAGAAAATTATTACTTGGATTCAAGTAGAACATCACCACCAACGGCCTTAGCAGCTATTATTTAACACCTACAGCCTTTAATACCAGACCTCAATACCAAAAGCTTCTCTTCCAAAGCAGTAAGAAGCAGAGTTTCAGTTTTGTTTAAAATTCACTCACGTAATTCTTTTTTAACATTGCCTCTGGCTATTATAATACACAAAGACTACACTAGGAAGGCCTTCAAGCTTGTTGACATTTTTTAACTTGTTTGTTCTTACTGTAACAAACAAACCCCAAAGCAAACAAACAAACAGTTTTGTCAAAAACCACAGGAGCCATCCTCTTACGGTAAACATTCATGAAAGAGACCTAAGATGACCACATGACTCAGGCAATATACAGCTGCAGAGACACGAACTGCACTCCAAGCCACTTGAACAAACAATCAACTAGTTTTAGAATTCTTTGTAATGCTTACCCCAAATTAGCAAAAGCCAAGTTTCCTGAGGTGATGTCACATACCTGGCTCTGGTTGGTGTTTTATACCTTCCCACCTTATGTCCACAATTACGCAAAACACCTGATCTGCACAGACAATCCAAGATAATTATAGGGCAATTCCAAGAATCTCTGAAGACCCTCATGTAATTCAAAATTGCCTTCTGAGCAGGTACTTGAAACAAGCTGTATATATCTACAATACATAGATATCATGAAGACAATTACTTTATTTTGGAGGTTATTTACTTACTTTGAATGTGTACTCCAAATGTTTGTCAGCCCTTTTTCTTGGTACTCCTTTCAGGGTTATCTTCTCAATGTGTACAGCTGAAAGAAAAACACCTTTTTGTACATGCCAAAATTACGGTTTGAAAGTGTATCTACTTACCTAGCCACTCTGAAAATCACTGTATGCTATTTACTGACTCACACAACCCCAGTCTTTCCCAGACACTATTTTACTATAGCAAACTGCAGGGGGCAGGTGGAGCCTTGTTCTCTACAAAGTGTTCCTGTGGCCTGACCACAATCGCTTCATTGCGGCTCATGGGAATCTGTGCACCACCCAAGAGCTTATTTAGACTGAAAGTCCCATAGATACAATATAACCACTATAAGTGAAAAGACAATGAAGGGAAGTCAAATTGCGTCTTTACTCCAAGAAGTAACAAGTGCTGTTAAAAGCCAGTGACAGTGCCTTCCACATCCACATTTCTGAAACATCAAGTAGTAATGAGAGCAAAGTAAGGCAGAAGAACCCCATGTGAAAGACACTTAGGTGGAAGGAAGCACTTGGGGAAGGCCTGAAGGAGACAGAAATTAGTGTTAGCAAACAGAAAATGAAGAGGAGAAGCAGAAGGCTACTACAATTGTACTGTATCACTAAATTGAACTGAAAAGGAAGAAGGGTACTTTAAAGTACTTGCTGCTTTAACATTCCTTCCCCATAGTATACTGTATTCGCTAATAGGCAAGTTCTGGCTGTGACTAGGTAAGAAGCAACACTGTATGGCGTTCAGGGTCTGGAGATTTTCTTGAGGGCACGTAACATCGTTCAGGTAATACCCTATTTAAAAATCCTCACGTAGCCAAGACAGGCTTTTCACTTTTCCTGCTATGCTGGCCTAAGAATTCAACAGAATTTTATTCCTTTACAAGCATGAACACATCTTTACGTTTAAAAAAAAAAAAAAATTATTTAAAAACAGTTCAACCAGCCCTACACCATCAACGCTTCTGAAACTTTTTCTTTTTTGGGGGAAGGTGGGAGGAGGGTGGTGTTACCAGCTAATGTTTTCCTTTCAATTTTTAACTGCATGTTTACAGGGGATATATTGGGAATTATGCATAACAATAAAAACAAAAAAGATTTTCAAAAATCAACCTCCTACAGCTGTATGTTACAAAGTCTATTCTTGGAGATTAGCTAATTGCCATTTCATCTAACTTAAACTTATTTAATGAATTTTGAAAAGTTCAATTAAAGCATCATCCCCATCGAACATGCCAGTTCTAAGAGAAGTAAGTATTAGCAATTTCCTTAAAGGAATAATAAGCCAGTGTATCAGTCTAGTGATAGTGTTAAAGCTTCCAATTCTTTCAGTAGAAAGACTGACAAATACTGAGTGTGCTGGTGTACACTTGTTGTAACCCTCTACCTGGGAGTTAGAGCGCTAGATGATCAGTTCATTTTTATCAGTTAATGAAGATTAATTATTACCAAGCAAAGAAATATGAGATGAGCTAAGGATGCCAGACAATAACACCTATATACTGTGAAATAACACCTATATACTGTGAAAAGCCGAATGTTTGGTGACCTTAATTTTTACCTTTCTGGTATAGATAAAAGCACTGGTAGAAAAAGGACTATGGCATAACACGAGTTTGGTGCAGCAAAGTTTTTTAATGGTGAGTGTTAAAATTGATACCACCAGCTGAATTGATATTCATAAGTTAATTAAAAGGTTGATTCCCACGACTGGAAGTGAGAATAGTGGTTTAAATTGCATTTCACTGTATGCATATATTTAGCATACATAATTATGGAAACTAACACCGTTAACATTCAGACAAGCTTCTTTTCTAACGACACTGTTTATTTTAAACTACTGAATGTTCTCAATGCTAAATATATTTGTCCTCAAGTACAAAGAAATTTTTATTATACAATGTAATACTTTCAGCTTCTAACTTCTTTTTGTTGCTGTTGCACACTTCATCATAATAAGTGATACAACGGGTAATTACAGTGTTGTTGCTGCACAGCTTTAGTTCCACAGTTTCAATAGACCGCTTTAAAATTCTGTTTACACAATCGCATTTTAAATATTCTAAATGGCTAGACCGAGAAGAAACATTTGAATATACAAGCCAATGAGGTGTACTACATCTCTACATTTATTTTGGACATAACACATGCATTAAGGAAGATTAAGTCAAGTGCGTACGCATGACACCATTTCCATTATAAGTGTAAGTTAAGATTTCTAAAAATCATAATCACCACAGCTGAGAATAAAAAAACCACATGTTTTATCATCATTGCTATTTCTAACCCAGTAAGGAGATTTCTGTAGCGGGGACTCCCTTTCTATCACATACCTATATAGCAATATCATAAAATGAATCTGATCCTTCACTGTAGTTTCTAACTATGGTAATATGAATGCTGAGAAATATGAAAGCTCTTTCCTAGATTCAATTATTCTACTTTTTTATGCTCCTGTTACTTAATTCAAGAGTGTTGCTAAAAAGAGTCTCCCTTTTGTGTTTGTAATTTGTGAATATGAACACTTTGAACTTTGTGAAAGGATTTAAAACAGGTTTGTTGTCTGTAATCTGCAATAATCTTTTATCTATGTTTCTTGCAAAGAATTAAAACTCTCAAATTGCCTGCCTTCAAAGTGTAATTAAATCTCCACAGTAGAGACAAAAGGACATTTATGAGGACAAAAGGAATAGCAATAGTTTTCACAGATTGCCAGCTTTTCACTATCTGCAGGATACTGTAGCCTAATTTTTAGTAGACAAGAGATTCGCTAATCTTGCTGGAGAATAAAGGGTAAGAATAAATCTGGTTTCAATAATTTCTCTCTTCAAAGAGAAGAAACTGTGTTGGCAATTGCACAGAAGAATTCTGTTTATGCTCTGATGCCTTGTTCTCATTCTCCACAACAGAGCCAAAAGACGACTTACTTCTATGGAAAGCCTCTCATTTCTCCAAACTACCACTTCTATAAAACCTCCTAATATGTGTTTTTTCTTTGTTTGTTTGTTTCTTAAGACTAATCAAATACAGCTGAATCGAGTAGCAAAAGCTATCCACTGTTTCACAGTTATCTTCATGTTGAGTTTTGCTTCAAAAATCTGAAGACCATTAATAAAATTGCATTAAATTTTCTTGTTTTCTCCAAAATCTCACATCTTTTTTTCAGGAGGAAGCCCATTTGCAATCAATTTGTGTGCACACAGTCACTAGTAGTTAGCAGCTTACAAGAACGACAACTTGTTATAACAAAAAAAAAGACCAAGTAGGCAGCAGAGAAGCTATTATACTTACCAATCACTGCAGTTTCTCATTCAGATGAACAGCAAGACAGGTGCAAGATTTCTACAACTCCAGGCAGAGTTTAGCATTCAAAAAAAACTTTAAAGTGTTCCGCAAAAGAAACCTTAGACAACATACCTTCTCGCTGAGGTCTATGGGAAGCCATTGGCAGTCCATCATGAGGTGCTGTGGTTCGTTCTAGCAAACTGGTCTCATTACTTGACATGCAGTCGCTATGGGAAAATTCATTCTAAGTCGAGAAGGAAAAAAAGGGAAGTGTCTTAATAGAATGTATTATTATCGAATCTTGCTCTAAACAGCAGAAATTACAAAAAAAAAAAGTTCCTTATTTAGCATTCTACAGGAGAAAAACCTGAAGCTTGACAGTGGCAAAAAGGTGGTCATTAGCCATTTCAGTTCTTACTTTTTTCATTTATTTATGAAATGTCAACTATAACCTGCAATGTTTCACAAACCGTATTTTAAAGAAAGAACAGGATGGGGGACAGATCACATACCTTTAGGGTATCTCAAGCTGAACAATTCAAGATCATTAGCTCAGAACGTCACTGTTAACTTATTGTTCGTAGGAACTCTTTCAATTAATAACCTGTGAAGTCATCTACTCACTACATTTCACACACATTCTCCTCAATTATACTCATGCCTTCAGCCTGCAACCTCTTCTATATAGGAAAACATGAACAATTGTTTGGAAAGTCTATCAAGACATATGCTCCTAACAGCTAAATTCACACACCTCTTACTAACTAAACATTCAGAATGCGACCAGTTGCCACCAACACACTCTCTTCCGTAGAGAAAAGGACAGACTGAAAGCTCATTGCCCCCCACATTTGCACGCAGACTTCAAAATTATATGCCAAGAATTACTACTCTTTTAATATAGTACATAAGGAGGGATAGAACAGGAAGTTGAGGTGCTTGAGTGTGCCCAAAGAAGAGCAACAAAGCTGGTGATAGAGAAGAAGTCTTATGAGGAGCGGCTGAGGGAATTGGCGTTGTTTATTCTGGAAAAAAGGAGGCTGAGCGGAGACCTTATCGCTCTCTACAACCACTTGAAAGGAGGTTGTAGTGAGGTGGGGGTCGGTCTCTTCTCCCAAGTAACAAGCAATAGGGCAACAAGAGATTGCCTCAAGTTGCACCAGGGGAGGTTTAGACTGCATATTAGGAAAAATTTCTTCACTGAAAGGGTTGTCAGGCACTGGAACAGGCTGCCTATGGAAGGGGTGGAGTTTAAATACCCTGGAGGTATTTTAAAAATGTGTAGATGTGGTTCTTAGGGACATGGTTTAGTGGTGGTTTTGGCAGTGTTAGATTTATGGTTGGAATCAATGATCTTAAAGGTCCCTTCCAACCTAAACAATTCTGTGATTCTATTCAATCATATAAGACAGACAACATGGACAGATAAGTAAGGGAAGAAAGAACAAACTAGGCTAACAATGATAAATTACAGAAAAGTATTAGATGAGCATGGACTTCAAATGTTTTCTCCAGAGTAACAAGAGCCTATATAAATTTTCCCAAATTAAGTTAAGGCATTAATGTATGAATTTACATGTTCTTCAATGACCAGGTCTTGTTAGAAAAAGGAACTGACCAACCAAGGTAAAATTCAGAAATGTTTTAAAATGTCCAATGACTTTAGATGCAACTGTTTTTGCCAGTTGACCAGTTTAATTCCATGTTTCAAGGAAATGACAAATTGCCCTAAAAAGATACATCCACAAAGAACTAGGAAATACTGGAAGTTACTAGCAAGTTTCTGGATTAATCTATTTCAAGTGAGGCACCTCTATCTGTAACAAGTAGTATAACATATGAACTTAGCGAGTATCTAAATGCCTTCAATGTGCAGATACCATGTAGCAGCAGCGGCAGCAGTGCAGAGGGGGAGAGAAGGTAGTTCTCTGTTTAGTACCACAAATCAACCAAATACTGGTTTTCATTAAGCACTGGAAGCTAAAACAGAGGGTAGGTTTCTTGAGAAATCTTTCAAAAGAAGCAAGTTAAATAGAGAACGTTCAATGCACCACAAATATTTAGCTACTGGTCTGCATGAAAACTAGAAGGTAAATAGATATCTATCTTCTTAGTAGCTCTTTAAAACAAATAAAATTCCTGGGAGAAATGGATGCTTTTTGGAGTAGATGTACATTTAAAGTTCAAAGTCTGTTCCTCTCATTCAGGATGAAGAACATTGCTCCACCGAAAGACCTTCATAAATGATGGGTAAAGGAAAAATATAAATCTTCAGACAGTACTCTTATTTTTAAATATGGGTAAACGTAAGATTCTGGAAGCAAGTGCCAGAATATATGTGATTCCCCCCGCCCCGAAGGACTTGCACAACATGATGGGACAGATCAGCAGCCAAGACTAGTTACCTTGTTTGGTACAGATGACCCCAAGACTGTCACAACACGCAGATTAGAATGAGGAAGCACAGAGGTATCAAAAGACATTGGAATCCCCTTGCAGTTTGTGAATTCTTCAATGAATTTCTTCAGATTTGACAGATGTACCAACTAAAGCTTGCTTCGTCTTACTAAACCAGCTTTACATCATCTACAGCATGGGTACAGACTGTGGCAACTCCTAACAATATATTCAACTCATTTAGGACCCAGTAAGTATACAGGCATCAAGCCTGCCCTGGGCATACTGTTAACCTAACCTTCAT
The DNA here is from genome assembly GCA_003993805.1 of Himantopus leucocephalus. Classification (NCBI taxonomy): domain Eukaryota; kingdom Metazoa; phylum Chordata; class Aves; order Charadriiformes; family Recurvirostridae; genus Himantopus; species Himantopus leucocephalus. The sequence goes on from RSEF01000002.1 coordinate 78,713,031, forward strand.
CAGTCACATTAACAGCAGTACACAATTAGCCAGTGAACATCTACGTGCCTTTAGACTGCACTACAGATGGTCTGAGGAACTGAACGACATTTTAGCTGTTTCATCTAAATCAGTGCACGGTTTGTGTTCTACACTGAGTGTCAGCAATTTCAGGTTTCAAAGCAATCAGACTTAAAATATAGAGCATGCTTTGTTTCCTCAAGATAAAACTCATACCAGTCCCTAGTCACTCAGTAAACAATCTCAGCAAACTCAACTGATCAAAACAGTATTTCATGCTTCAAACTTCTAATAAATTATGAGTGCAATGTCAGACTTGGAATAAGAAAAGAAAATAGCTGTATATCAATGAGATTGCATTTTAACAGCTTTAGCAAATTTGCAAGTTTAGTTTAATTAAAAAAAAAGAAGTCACAAGCATGCTCTGGAGAGAGCCACTTTCAGATCTCCTCAAGACTCCCATTAATACTGTTTTGTTAGACATTTCATAACAAGTGTGGACATAAATAGTGAAGTACTTGGGTTTGGTTAAGTGTTAACTCCTGGTCATGCGTTATTCACAAAACTGCTGGCATTTGAGCATTAAGGTTACCCTGTTAAACTGTGATTCATTTTAGACTGTTCATAAGAAACACTCCTACTATGATTAACCAGTTGTGTCCAAACTACGTAAGCTAACAAGTTTAGCACATATGACAGTGAAGTTCTTCCTGACATGAAATCAAGCAACTGAACCAAGATTTCTAGACAGGATCAATATCAATTCTCTGGCAGAAGGTCTTCCTTAAACTACAGCCACATGCTCTGCCAAAAGCAACTTTGATATCTTTCTTCCATGCTGCATAAAGACGACAACAAACATTTGGATTAACTCTGACAGAGGCTCTCTAACTATTCAATTTGTTTTACTTTTCTAAGATGACTTTTTCCACCTCTGAAAACACGATCGTAAGAGCTGAAGACAGTGCTTCATTCATTTTAAGGAACAAGCTGAGACTTCCACCTAATTGATTACCCTTTTTTTTAATTCACAAATGGATCTAAACCCACTCAAATTTGAAGTCAGACCTTCTTTTGCATTCAAAGTCAGGCTATTTGTTTTGATTAATGGAAAAATAATTACAGTCTATTCTAATAAACAATTGCTAGTTAAGAAGTCAAAGAAATGGTGAGCAGTTTTTAGAAGAGAGGTGTGGAAATAAGGTTTACTTCAAAGATGTACTCTGCTCAGCTCATGTCAAAGAAGCATTAAATATTGCTGCTACACCTCCTAATACTAGTATATGCTAGAGGAAAAGCAGTTTTCATCATCTTCGTAACAGCATTCAAATATTTTTGCAGAGAATTATTCTAGAATAATTCTAGAAAACCTTTCTATCCGTGGCAGCGCTCTGCACCAGGCGAACTACATCCAGATTTGAAGGCTCCCTCTAAATTGCAAAATATTATATGGTTCAAACCTGTATTTAAACAAGCCCCAATATCGATGATTTTATAAATCATCACAACTGTAAAAAAAGTCCATAATTTATTCACTTGAAAAATTCTTCACCTAGAAAGTTAAACCAGTAGTATGTACTGCCTGTACTCTGTGAATGATAGCTTTCACAATACCTAGTGGAACACAGGAGGTAGACAGTAGGGTAACCCAGGGCAGTCACAGCTTTACCTTACAGCCTGCAAGGGTTATTTCTGTGCCAGCTCCAGATCCTATCTTAAGCTGCATTGCAACTCTTCACATTTGGTGTTAGCTACTGTGACAGTCCTACATCAAACACTCATAAGTGACTAAAATACAAGTGGCATTGCCACAGCAGACAACTCGAGCATACAAGTGACAGAAGTTCCTGTCGATGGTCATACTGTATAGTGCTAATTCTGCTAGTCATTTCCTGTCAATGAAAAAAATGTTTTCATACAACACACGCAAGTGTAAGGTTAATTCTTGCATAAGCCTTTGTCATTCTAAGGCTTTCACATGCAAGGATTCACTGCAGCTCATGGCGCTGCTGCTAATTATTAAAATACAGTGAAGCAAGAAATGCGGGCGGCCCCAAACCAGTTGCCAGATAATTAATTTGATAATCACACACATCTTTGTGATGGGCTAGAGGATTAACTACATTTCTCCTTGAAAGTGAAACGAGCTAAGAGTGCTCTAAAAATTGCCTGCTCTCACAGTCTAGACCAGAGTTTTGTAACCAAGATGTCTTTCCTGATATCGTTGAAAGCAAGTACCATATTAAAAAAAAAACACCTATCACTTGAGACGTTTCCTGGGACTGTAAAGACAAGCACCAAATGTCTGAAGTGGAGAGCCGTCCTGCTTGGAACGATGTTGCTCTGTATAACTAATGTATGTGAGTTGAGCAAATCTCAGCGCATCTATGTGTAGACTCTGTGAAACTCTGCCTTCTATTAACATAGATGGCTGATAAAAAAAAAGTCATGCTGGTATTGGTTTGGCAATATGTAATGAAATCTGTTATTGGATAGCCTACTAATCACCATGAGCAAGTGACTGATGCACATAAGTCTTTTGAAAGTGCAATGCAAACATCAGAAAAGAACTATTCATGCATCAGCTCTGATGAGCACTAACAAGGAAAACCTGCTTACAGCAGCTGGACAGCTCGATTAGTTCTACATGCCCAAATATGAAAGCTTATTTTTCTGCAAGACTTCAGTAAATGTGCTGTTAGGGACAGCACACTTAGCCTTGCCGGCTGTGCAGATGTAAACTGGCACAGCTCATTCATTCACGTACAAGTGGGAAATGGCAAACAAAACTGGATGAAAGAAGGCATCTTGGAAGAATCAAAGTCTAACTCATGATCACGAGTTATCAACTACAGCATCTGTACCTTAGAGAAGTTTGAGTGATGTCAGAATAATCATAAATAGATGTGGTGCCAGCTACAAGACCAAAGCCATGATTTGTTTAAAACAATCCTTACAAGCTACCACCCTTATTGTTTCACAACTGTGATACACAGATACATAGCTATGTAGCTACATTAGCGCAAAGGCTAAACATCACATCTTAAGAAGCAACAATCAGCTGAAACTGTACAGTACTTGTGTGCTGCTGAATCCTCTCTTGATGACAACAGCAGCAAAGAAGCAGCCTTACTCAAGACTATGTGCAACTATATCTGCACCCTATCACCTAATTCTCGCTGTTGGTTGGATATAGGGATGGAACATTCATGCCATCTTATACTTAAATGGAAATCCAGCACATGCATTTAATACTCACAAATGCAAACATACAGGACAGCAATGCTTTAAAACCTGTTTAATGTTGACAACTGGTGATGCAACAGATTGTCTCCCATGCAAAAAATCTACTACTGTCTTGGACAAGCTGCCAGCCAAACGCAAGATCAAGACTGAAGACGATAACCCAACTGACATTGTCGCTAAGTTACACTTCAGTTTGCAAGCTTTCAGCTACGCGATGGCACTGTCCAATTGATTTGCGATGCAGAGAGCTGTCCTACAAAACTAAGAACAGAATCGGCCTCAAGATCTAAGACTACAAAGATCTACCAAATGATCTTTCTTTTGGCCACAGCCAACAAACTTAAATGCTTCCTTGTTAGCTTATCTTTTCACAGGCAGAATCAACCTCCAGACCACTAATGCTCATCCCACATAGAATCACAGGCTGGAGAAATGGGCTGACAAGAACCTCATGAATTTCAACATGAAGTGCAAAGTCCTGGACCTGGGGAGGAACAACTACAGGCACCGTACAAGCTGGGGTCTAATCAGCTAGAAAGCAGCTTTGCAGAAAAGGACATATACATATAAAAATTTATATATATACATCTGAAGGGAGGGTGCAAAGATGATGTAGCCAGGCTCTTTTCAGTGGTGACCAGTGACAAGACCAGAGGCAATGGGCACAAACGGAAACACAGGAGATTACCTCTGAACACCAGGAAACACTTTTTCACTGTGAGGGGGACTGAGCACTGGCACAGGTTGCCCAGAGAGGTTGCGGGAGTCTCCATCCTTGGAGATACCCAAAAGCCACCTGGACACGGTCCTGGGCAATCAGCTGTAGGTGGCCCCATTTAAGGGGGGATGTGGTGGACAAGATGACCTCCAGAGGTCCCAGCCAAGCTCAGTCATTTTGCGATTCTGTGACCAGCCATAAAATCCCATAACACGTGGCACAAAAGCCTGACTGGCTGAACACATGGTTTAAATGGATAATGTACAACTGCCCTATTAACTTGTATCTAGTTAGCTGGACTGCATAGAGAGAACGCACAGTTGCCCAGGAGTACTCTAAGGCATATTTGTTTAGTGAAACTATTTTAAGAGCTCACCTGTAAGAGGCAGCAACGAAACACTAGAATACAGACAGAAACCTTTTGAAAAAACATCAGCTGATTCAGGAAGGAAAAGCACACCATATGACAGCTTCAGCAATCACATATTGACTAACTTGTAGCACTGTGAAATCATAACAACTTTGAGACAAAGGGTATACCAACCTCTTACGCAGCATTAACAACTTCAGCTATCAAGGCCTGTGGCAATTACACTTGAAGTACCAGACACGTCAGCTACAGCAATGATTTACAGTGCTGGGAGAACAGCACACCTTGTGTTTGCTAGAAACACAGCGCATTCTTTCTCTAAGTCTCATCCGCATCCAAGCTTTTAACAGGACTTAAACTACAGTTTCAGTCCAACCTAGCTAGCCTGTGACGAAGTGGAGAACTTGAAGCTAAAGCAGGCAATGCAACAGTTCAGATGTTACTGCACTGCCAGTTGGTTGCTCATCCAACAATTTTGTGTACTGTGTACTGTTACAATTGTCTGTTGAGTCAATAAGAAGAAAATTACTTGAATGTAATTTTTATCAGTTAAGACTGATAGAGTTATTCTCATAACAGCCTAGAGTGACGGAAAGATTTAAAAAACATTTGCCCCTTAAGAGTGGTTCACTGAGTGGTTCACTCAGTTAGTACTGAGAAGAGATCATACCTTCATTACTACTTTTAACTACTGGCAGAGGGTAATGTGTCATTTTGTCCAATTCTTGAACTCAAGAGGTCTAAGCAGCATAGTTTAACAGTATTCTTTCACGCACGGAAGTTGTGAATAACAGCAAATCTCTCTGTCATGTTATCATCTCACTCGTAAGACGCTTCCCAAGGCATTAAATCCTCTTTCACTATTAAAAGTATTTTTACTTTTTTCTCCCAAAAAGGACAAGATTAAGAGATTGAAGAAAGGCAAGAAACTCACAAATGAATGCAGTTTCCAGCCAGACCTCTGAGCTTGTCCTCTGCAAGCTTCGGTCCCTGCAAGTATAGACCCTTAGACTTGGGGGACACCACAGAAATTCACCAAGTCTTGAAGGAAAAGTAGACATTTAGTATTAATGGAACTGATGGAGAATCAACTGCAGTCTTTTCTAGGGCAGCTATGGCTAGACGCCGATATTAGCAAGTAAATGAGGTGACAGAGATTTAAGCAGACAGAATCCTAGAGACTTCAGTGGTTTCATAGATACAGCCATGTTACTGCTGCTGTCTGCATCCTTTTCTGCAGCGCTTCAGAAAGAGCTGAGGGGCCCTGGTACTCCAAGCCCAGTGAGATCCTGCTATCTACAAATAAGCCAACAATGGGCAACACTGAAAACTGGACCACAGCTTAACAACAGTAATCTAAGTGCAAGCACTAGGAAGTCCCGGGTATATTTTCAATGCTCTCAGGGCTCATTTAATATGTTGGAGAAGAAACTGGCATGGAAAACAAGGAGAGGCTGATTAACCCTGGTATAAAGGGACTGGGCAAGGCTACAAACTTCTCTTGTCCTAACACCTCATACTAGAGCCATACGACCAGAACAACTGAGAGCAGTGAAAGTTTTTACTCAGCAATTTCCTGGAGTATTAGCAAGCACATTTAGATAGAAGTCTTTCATTTTAGGCATTGTCTTTTATCTAGTTATGACTTCCTTTCCAGAAGACTTCCAGTAATGTTTCTGGAAATCCTTAACTCCTGTTTGGAGTCAGAGAAATTCCTGTTCAGAGACAAGGTTGACTGAGGGAGCTGGAATACTTTTTATCTCAGTATGCAAAACTTGTAAAACATTTGTACTTTCCTGGAGATTTAAAAGATTTTTGCCAAGAGTAAAATGACATTTTTTATCTTTCTGTCTCTTATTTAAACCAGACTCTGAAGACACGCTTTTCCTTATATGCGTCTACAACACTAAAAAGAGTACACTGCAGCTTCAAAATGGGATTGCCTGTATTTTTGTTCCCACAGAGCTCTTAGATTCTAAAATTAAGTCCTACTATCTTGTTCTGCTGCAAGTCACTGAAGATCAATTATAAAAGCACTCTTCTAATTTGCAGACAAAATATCCTATAAATAGAAGCCTACTAAGAAAAATACTCTGTAAATAGAAACTTTCCCTTTGTTTGCAAGTAGACACTTTTTCTGTAAAGAATCCTCTAGCCAGCTAATTATAATACTATTCAGCAAACCATTATCTCCAGGAGATTGCTTATTTCAACAGAACCTTAGTTCTATTACTGTCAATCATGCCTGATTAAATGTTCCAGTGTCTAACACAAGCAACATTTCTTATGCTAGCACATATTCAGAGCTCCTTTAGTGTTTCAGCATTCTGATCTTAGATGGGATGGAACATGATAAACAATAAAGTCAAACAGCTTTGATACTGATGCACTTATTAAACAAATATAATCAACACAAGAATTAAGCTATGTGTTCTGTTACTTAAACTAATACATATAGTGGTATCAGCAGACTCTTTGCACATTAATGCTTGTTTTATGACTACAGATGTGAATACTGCTGATTTATTGTTATACTTCAACTTTGGATTCAAAGTTCATATTCTGCACAGCTTAATGTACCAATGACTTTTTTCCAAAAGGTGTCATTATAAACTGCACCTTCATTTAAAAATCTGCTAATAATATCAAGTGTTTCTACCTTTAGTAAAAAAAGTAGTATTTCAAACATTTTCTTAAATAAAGTTTATGCAATTGTAAGGCAATCCTACCTCTGCCCATCCCACTCCAACAGTCCTATCTCCTACAACTTTTGAATTTATCAGCCACTTACATTTTAACAAATTTAGCTGGATCACTAAGAAATGTTAAGTTCTTCAAGGATCATTAAAATAGGAGTCCAAAAAGAGGAGCAACCCTATTAATCCTTTGTCAAGAAGCAACTTTAATGTGAGCTCAATCTTATCAGACAGCACACATCCTACCCAGAAAACATAATGCCAACCGTGGGAAAAGGCAAACTGTTTTATGTTTTAGTAAATCACCCACAAACTCTCTGTAGGTAAACCTCTCCAGTTTTGCTGCTTGTTATAGCTAAATGTTGTAGCTCCTTGAAACCCCAAACCAAGCCATTTTGTTAGATATGCCACATGCAGTAACATACTCCTTGCCCTAAGGAATTCAGAACCTAAACTGGACAAATGAACTTCCTGATTCGATTCCAGGTCTGTACTCCATCACCTCTGTAGGTTGATTTCACATCACTGCTGCTTGCCATAGGTGTGTATTATTTCACGGGTCATGTGAACGACAGCCCTCCTACCATCTTCAGACTGTTCAGAAGACATGAGCTGAGAAAGCCCGGGGGTGTTAAGGAAGGGAAGACCGGAGCTGAGCCAGCAGCCTCGCAGCACAAAACTTCTCTTGTGGTTTATCTGCTCGATAACCCGGGCGCACCGCATCCCCTCCCGGGACAGGCCGTGCTTGCGGAAAAGCCTTCCCGCAAAGACCCCACGGTCTCCCCACGCCCTGGGCTCCCCCCTCCCCCCCGCTCCTCTTCGGGAGAAGGGCTGCGCGATGCCCAGCGCTGCGGGCAGGGCCAGCCCCTCTGACCAGGGGCCGAGGGGCGGCAGGGCGGGCGCGGAGCGGCCGGGACCCTTCCCGTTATGCAACAGAGGGCGCCGCCCCTCCCCCGGCGGGACGGAGAGGAAACCGCCCTGCGGGCACGTGACCAGGAGCGCAGGCTCCGCCGCCGCCATCTTGAATGGGGGCGGGAAGCGGCGGTGACCATCAGTCACCGCATCCCTCCCTGCGGAGGGGTCTGGCGGCGCAGCTCGCTGGGGACCGGCCCTCTCGCCCCCACCGGCACGGCGAGGGAGGGCGGAGGGGAAGGCGGGCTGTGCCCTTACGGGGCGGGGAAGCGCCATTATCGACCCGTCCTCCCCTCAAACAAAGCGAGAGGTCACCCCCTCAGGCCGGGGAAGGGGAGATACCGCCGGGCCCTGACGGTGCTCTTCGGCTCGGGGTCCGTCCCCCCCGCCCCTTACCGGTTCTTCTGCCCCCGCGGAACCTGGCTGTCCCTGTTTAACGGGGGAGGAGAAAGTTCAAGTCCTTCTGCCAGGTGCGGCCATTGCAAAACGTGACAGGAACCGCCCGCAGCGGGCCCTTCCCGTGCGGCCGTGAGGCGCGGCAGCAGGGCGGGGGTGGGGGGAGCCACGGCCCGGGCAGGATGGAGGGGAGCGGGGCACCGCTGGCATCAGCCGGTCGGGAGGCGAAGCCGCCGGTGCTGCACGGCTGGTGCCCGCATGGCCACGGCGCGGGCTGTGAGCAGAGAGGGAGCCCAGCCCTTCTGACCCGAGGCCAACCGAGGAAAGATTCAAAGAGGTCTTTATGAACCGCTTTAGTTCGCAAATGCAGAGCCCTGAGGGCACTTAAATTTCAGACATTAAAGGAGGATAAAAAGCCTGTGGACACCTGACATGATTTTAAATCAAGCCCAATTTAACGGTGCAGCTGCATTTTGCCAGGGAAGTCTTTAACCGTGCTACTAACTCAATTTCCACCAGTGTCTTATCTGCAAGGATCCCACCAGCCCTGTAAACGTGAACTGAAAATACCCAGCAGAAACCCATTAATCCCCTCTGTTCCCTGTCAGCCATTATTTCCCAGAAGACACTCTGCTGTATTTACAAATTAACCATTAAGAAAGGAAAAAAAGCCTACAGAAGGGATGCTGTTTCAGTCCTGTGTGGACTAGGGACTATGTGATGTGCATGTTCAGCCAAGCTGACTTGGGCCTCTGTGTTCCCTGAGTAAACGAAACCACCACAACTTGGAAGGCTGCTTTTATGCCGAAGCCAGAATGCTGCGCAAACCAGACTTCAATTCCAGTAGTTGATGAGAGCCTGATCTCCTGACACATTTGGTGTGACACACTGAGCAGCTACCACCGATGTGCCAGTTTCAGGCAGGAAGCATCTTTCCAGTTATTAGCACTTTAAACCCAGGAAGAACAGGGTCCAGTCTTACCACTTACTGCAACTCGATCTTCTCCCCCTAAAGACGGAATTCCAGGATTCATTCTGGGATAGAGCTAGACTTGATGCAGGTCAATGAGCCAAAATAAACACTTTTTGGACTTATGCTATGAATTCATTATGATTTCAGTACCATAACATCTACCCACTAGTTTATCACCTGCCAAATATGCTTTGGCCTTAAAATGACACAAGCATGTGCTCAATGTATTTGAAGGCTTAGAAATTCATCCCCGACTCCTCCAAGTGCTCCTCAAGAGCATATCCTGTCTTTACCAAATGGAAAAGGGAGCCATTCCTTTCACATGGCAGGCAACGTAAAACAGTTTCCTAGGAGTGGCTGAATTGGATAGCACTGCAAGTAAACTTAAAAACAAAATCCCAAAACCCCAACCTTTACTATTTTGTACCTTTTTCTGTCAAATATCCGAAGAAAACCTGATGTGTTCAGTTGAACAGCATCATAAACACCTATCTTCCAGCCCTTTCTTCCCCTTTGCACGAGAGGCCATCTACGGAGCAAAACCTGCAGAGCTCCAAGATGATGGCTTGGTTGCATAAATATGGAGCAGGTTTTAAAGCCAATGCTCGCCAAGGGGGCAGTGATGAACGGCACTGGGGGGAAACCTTAGTTCAAACATAGCTGCTGCACAGGAGAATGCTTCAGTGCCACTCACTGAAAGTCTTCATTCTCGGTGACAGCCACCTTCTAGCAACAAGTGGCACATCTGCTTTCAAGATGTGCTTTGCTGTTTTCTGACAGCCACCCAGAAAATCAGCTTTTCTCTGAACAGAAGCCCCAGTTGTGACATTTTAATTCGCTCCTTTAGCAGAATGATTACCACCCCTTCCCAAACGCCTTCAGCCACCTCGCTGAACATGGCTTTTCAGAGAACCAGCCACAGAGCCACCGACGACCCCTGACTGCTGCCCTGACCCTTGCCAAGTCCAAGCCTAACTCTCATTTGGGGGGGTAGGGGTGGGAAGCAGGTTCCATATAAAAATTATTTCAATGCGTTCTATTGTTCTAAGCCCCTAGAGAACATTCTCTTAGGCCGTATGGTTTCTATCGAGCATTATTATTATTTTTACAAGTTTAGTCAAGCTGTCGCTTGTAGTTCTGCATGGTACAACTTTGTTAGCGCACGAGGCAGCTCGTCAGGCTGTAGCAGTACTCTGCACCCTGCGCTCCAGCAAAGCAGGATTCAAAAAGCAGTGCTCCAGAAAGCATGGCAGGCTAGGAAAAGAAGTCCTCCTTCCCTCCCCGAATCCACTATGTAATAGTCAGGCACTGTTACGTCACAACAAGAAATCAAGAAATTGGTACTAGACACTACAGCAGCTTATGGGGGTGACCGAGGCCTACATTGCTGGGGGGAGGGAGAGGGGCGGAATAGGACGAGAAAGGAGGCAAGACGGGTCGGGCCACGTCCCAGCGGGGGGGTCGGGGAAAGGCGAACGGCCTCCCCCAGCTCCTAGGAAATCGGGAGGGGGTGAATGAAGGAGGAGGAAAACGCCTGACGAGACGGCGCGGCGGGAAGAGACCAGGACCCGGCGTTACCTGGGCTTGGTGGCGGCCGAAGCCCTCCTCTTCCTGGTCCCCGCACAAGGCCCTCCGCAGCCGCTCCAGGTGCTCCCGCAGGGTGACCCGCTGGTGGAAGGAGAAGGCCGGGTGCAGCGAGGCCATGGTGAAGAGCAGGAGCAGCTCCTCCTGCGCGCCGAAGCCCAGGCCCTGGGCGGCGGGGAGGCCGGCCTGCCCGTTTTCTCCAGCTCCGTCCATCACCACCACCACCTCCTCCTCCTCCTCGGCCCCCTCCTCCTCGGCAGCGCCCGCCGGGGGCCGCCGCGCCGGGCAGCTCTGCAGGATGGAGTCCACCTGGGGCAGGAGGCGGTGGAGGCGGCCGGCGGCCTCCCGGTTCTCGGAGCCCAGCAGGGCCAGGTAGACGATGAGCTTGGAGCGCACGGCCGGGTCGCGGAAGTCGCCGAGCTGCCCGGGGTCGCTGAGCCCGTTGGCCTTCGCCTCCGAGTCGCGGAGGCAGTGGTAGTCCTTGCGGGCCAGGTCTTCCAGGCAGGAGCCCAGGAACCGCAGCTCCAGCGGGTTGCACAGGTCCAGCAGCCCCACCATGAACTCCAGCCGCTGCGCCGAGCCCAGCACCAGCCCAAACCACTCGTACACCGTCTCCTTGTCGGTGCGGGCCGCCGCCGAGCCGGGCCCGCCGCCGCCCGGAGCGGTGAGCGCGGCGGGGGGGGGCGGCGGGCCAGGCCCAGGCCCCGGCCCCGGCCCCAAGCCGTGCAGCTGGCTCGGCCTCTCCAGCCCGCAACCCCTCCCCGCGGCGGCGCCCCCGCGGGCCGGCGCCCGGGGCACCTGCTGCAGCTGGAGGCGACAGTCCAGGGCACCGCCGGGCTCCTTCAGCCCCAGCCCCGCGGCTGCCGCCGCCTCTTCCGCCGCCGCCGCCTTGTGGCTCGTCTGCTTCAGGGGCAGCTTCATCTTCAGCATCCTCGGCGCGGGGGGAACGCGGGCATCCGACGGGGCCCGGCTCCGGGACGGGACAGGGCCCGGCCGGGGGCGGCGGGACGCGGCCGGGGGCGGCGGTCAGGGAGAGCCGCTCATGCTGCCGCGGCCCTGCCGGCGCGAGAGCAACGGTCCCGGCGTGCGCGAGCGAGCGATCGCGCGCGCGCGCGTGGGGAGTGGGCGGGAGGGTGGGGGAAGGGCGGGCCTCGCTAGCGGCGGCGTCGGCGGTGTCGTCGTTTGCGGCTCCCGCAGCGGTTCCCCTCTCCCCTCCCCCCGCCACTTTCCCCGGCGCCCGTGCGCGCGCGCAGAGTCGGAGGCGGCGGTTGGCGCTCGCGGCCCCGGCCGGCGCGTACTGAGCCCGAGCTCCAGGCGGGGGGGAAGGGGTGGGCGGAACGCGGCCGGCAGGGGGCGGGCGGAGCGCGCCTCTCCGCCTATCGGCGCCGCCGACGTCAGCGCGCTGGCGAGCGTGCGCGGCGCAGGGGGAGGGCGGTGCTGCGCGCTGTGGGCCCCGGCCTGCGGCAGCTGCCCCGCCTCAGCCTGGGGCCGGGGTCCTCCTCGGCGCACGGTGAGCACCGAGGCCGCACCGCGGCTCGGTCCTTGCCGGCAGGCAGGCCCGGCGCTGGGGCCGAGGCCGAGGCCTCCCTGCCACTGACGCTGGGGAGGTGCCCGGCCGCGGGCCTCTGGAGGCGAGGCAGCCCTGGCTGGGGCTGTTTCTCACCTCCGAACGAGTAGAAAGTGGCTGTGCTTGACTCCTGGGCGGCGGGGGCGGAGGTGTGCTGTGCGGGGTGACGGCGGGCACGGAGCAGTGCCCCCTCGGGTCGGTGTCAGCAGGGCCTGACACCTGGCGCAGCCCCACGTTTGCCTAATAAACCCACTTACGCACACAAACGGGAACAGCTCAACGGTTCACCTGAGACCAGCGGAGGAACAAACCTCCCTGTGTGCGAGCTAAAAGATTTCCCGGAGATAAGGCCGTGTGTTGACTGACGACTAGGCTGTGGTGTGCCGAGGCACACGGATTTCCCCCATAGCTGGGAGGGCCAGGCCCGGAGCTGTACCACGCCGACGGAACAATGCTAATGACAGAAACATGGCTGCTACAAGGTCTTACATTTCTAATGCGATTGAAACCATTACTATCGTAATATGTCTTATTTTTGAACTACTACTGTTGCAGTATCATGTGGCTATCTACTAGGCAGTTGTACAGTGGGGAAATACAGGGAATATTACAGAAAAAAAGTATGGTGAAATGGCTTAGGGACAGTCTGTCATGAACTAGCAGGCTTGCTTCAATCTCATTTTCCCTGTTCTGTTCCAAACTGTTGCGATCCACGACAAGGAAGAGCCTACAATTACAAGATTAAGCAGTAGTCTGAGTAATCAGAAAGTTGGAATGCTCCTTGCTTCAGTTCCCACACATTTATAAAGACAGTATATTTGAAAACCGAATCAAGCCGGTGGCTTGCAGAACAACACAGTGAAAAATAAAATGTGTTTTAATTACAATTATGCAAAGCAGCATCCCTGAACTGCTTACAGCAACAAAGTATAAATTGCCAGTGCTAACTCCCCCTTATGTATCTGTCTAGAGGCTGATCGTGCTACAATGAAAGAGCCTGCTTATTAAACAACTGAGTAAATGTCACACAGATTATAATAATCTTGTACACATCACTCAGGTTTGCTATGGAGCAGTCTTGAATGGTGGTTTTAGACTAAGCCATATCCTGCATTTTTACATATATGCAGCAAGCATATGTATTTCATTAAAAAAAAAATAAAGGACTAGCTAGTAGGTACCATATGTTAGGTTTATACGTTCCTAATTGCTGCTCGACCCTCTTCTAGTAACACAAAGGGACTTGAACCTGACTCACTGCCGCTCTCCTCGCTCATTAGCATCACCACAGCGCTGTCACTGTCATTGCGGCTTCTTCCAGGACGTGTGGCTTCAGGAGTGCAGTGGTGAGTGGGAAAGGGCTCGAGTCCTACCCTTTCATCCCAGACTGCCAGCAGTTCTTTGCTGGGACCAGGACCAGGAAGGTGAAGAATATGCACAGGAAGTCTCATAAACCCATTTTATCCTCCTTTATTTTATTCTGTTTGCTAGTTAGCGCCTGGCTGGGCCCATGAATCGTTCCAGATCCCTACAGTTATTAGTCAAAGCAGCTATCATAATACCCCAGGATAATATTTTCTTATATTGTCATTACAAAGTAGTAATTCTAGAATTACAGTAATTCTTGTCATATTGTCATGATGTTCTTTTTCAAAGAAAAATTACTGTGACTGTCTCAGGGGATGTGCCAAGCTGGAATTGTGGAAGCACAGAAACAAGGCTTGAGGTTTCTGCTTAATAGTTTGAATGGATATTTAGTCTGAATAGAATTTGCAGGATCAGAATTACAATGATATGAATATTAGAAATAACATTTCATACTTTAACAATGAGTGATTCAAATAAAAAGCGACATGGTTCCAAACAGGTGACACCACAGAGAGTGAAAAAGGTATTTAATTTGGGGGGAAGGGGAGGACGGGGATGACAGAAAGAGAAGGTCCACCAATCCATACATAAATTCACAATGGTAAGATAAATTGCACACGCAAGAGGGTAATGGTTGAAAGTACACTCCCAGAGTCCAGAAAGTACTTGAACCCATCCCTATTTGTGACAGTTCCCAAGCCGATACTTAGTTTCACAAATAAATTTAAGAACCTGAATAACTCAGCCCTTCTTATTTTCCCCTTTCTTAATGGCTTAAACAACAATGCTTGAGAAAAACAAGTCAGGGGAGAAGAAAAAGGAAAGACGTGAAGTCAGGGAGAAGAAAAAGGAAAAGGAACAGCACAAGAAAGCAAAAAGAACATGAAGATATCCCAAGTGGATTTACAAGTATTTCCGTAGCTGAGGGAGGTGGCAGCAAGTAGCAGACAGTGTGGAAAGAGAACTGAAACTGAGGTGCCCAAGTGAAACGAAAGTGAAACTGAGGGCTGTGAATGGAAAAAGGACACCCTGGGGAAATGCACGGACACGGACAAGCTGGCACAGCAGGAGAGGTTACTATAAAATTTGACTTACCCAGGGCAGCTGGCCTTGAGGTTTTTTAATCCAATTTGCTTAAAAAAAATACAGCTTGCATACATCTTTAATGACTGTCGGGCCCACAGTCATGGTGACTTAGGGTAAGCACGGTACAGAGCCTTAGAGGGAAAAATATGTCTGCAGTCTCTAAGTTGAAAGCCAGATGAAGTCTGATGCAATGCAGAACAGGCAGGAGGGTGCTGCCAGTTCGGGAGCCCGGCTCCCCTGCTCAGGGAAGTGGCACCTGTTGGAGCGCAGCAGGGGTCTGATCCCACACCCCAGGTCAAGGGCCAGAAATGCGGCACATGGAGCGAGATGCCGTGTTCAAGAGAGTCACCATTGCCACAACTGGATTTGCAGTGATAGGACTAGTGACTTTTCTGAGTCTCCTTCCACCTGCTGTCTTTCCACCAGCATGACCCCTGGTCAAATAGTCAAAGCCTCGGAGCCTCCTGAGCACACGGAGGCTTCAGCCCTGATCAAGAAATGTTGTCCTTATTCATAGATCCTTCTGCGAACCTGGTTGCCGGAGGCTGCTGGCTCAGCTTTTACACCCGGCTGTGACCATCCCAGTTTGGATGAATGAGCTGTGGAGAACACACCAGCCTGGGAGCGCTGGTTTCCTGTACTTCGTGTGTCAGTGCAGTCTGTACAGGCAGCCACAATGTGTCTTCTGAGTGTAACAGCCTCCCTGGCTAAGGTCTTACAAAGAGGTCATTGGCATTTTGGGGTTTTTGTTCAGCAGGCCTAGAACTTCTCCAGCAATGCTTTTAGAAGGGAGAAAGCCGTTAAGAGGAGTAAAAAGCACAACATTGGGACACTGGACTGAATGCTGAAGCTAAAGGAGGAACTAACAAAGTAACCTTCAACACTACCCACATACATTCCTTTTGTTGTTTGTTGGTTTTTTTTTTTAAATTATCCTTTTTTGTTTTTCAATATTGACTTCTGACCAAGGCAGTCAAAGGCTTTCCATTAATTTCAGAGACATATAAAACCAGTTTCATAGTCTCCATTTGCTTGTTCCTTAACCACTACCAAGGATCTGCTAAAACTGGTTTGTAAGGATGCTAACGAGGTTAATCTGTGGACCATTTAAAAATCAGATTGGCAGGCTGTAGGATATATACATGTGTTTCATTTAGAGTAGTGCATATATATATTTCATATATATCAGGTTGTATATTTTTTCATGTTGGTACTGTTCCCCAGCTCCTGTCTCTGCTATTAGCGTTTTCACTTTTACAAGAAGCTGTAACAAATGCTCAGTGAGGATCTTTGCATGGATTCCCATACTATAGGGTAGAAGATATGTATATAGGGAAATGAAAAGCTTCCTTTCTTCCTTTCTCCCCTTTCCTCCCCTTTCCCAGACTGTAGGAAGATCAACTGCCTCTTTATACAAAGTTTGCAAATGTGTTTAATTCACTGTCAGTAATGTGGACTATTGTCAGGTCTCTCAGCCAAACTCCCAAGGTGTAAGGGAATCGTTTCAGGCAATGTCACACAAATGTCACGCAAAAAACAACCTGGAAGAAAATACAAGTTCCCTGATAGAGCTTTGGAGCAATTTTGCTGACTCATGATTTGTCATTTATCTCATGGTAGCTGGCATTTTTTTGAGTACCTTACTTTTCGTGAAACAGGAGGTAGCTACCTTTTAGCCCTGAGATCTGGAAGAAGTCTTGAGAACATGACAACTTGAAATTCACTAAAAATAAAACCTGACAAATCAATAGGTTGTTATTACTTATTTTTTTATTCTTATTTCTCTGATGGGTTTTGAATATTTGAGCTTGTTTATTCTTTCTTTGGGCCTCTTTTTCAGCAGGAGTTGAACAAGCTTGTATTTGAAAACTGAAGATATGTTTAAGAAATTACATTTTTTCAATACGCATTTATGGAATGAAGACAGGCGTTTTTAGGACTTTATGACTAGCAAAATGTAGAAGATTACCCGTACTCCTAATTATGTTAGCAACCTGTGCAGGAATAAACCTACAATTCTAAGCACAGTTTAAAGCATTTAAACATAGTTTTGGATTTAAAGTTACTGAAAAATAAGTTCAGTGTAGGCAGGGGTGTGTTCCCAGGATCAGCTTCATTATGAAAGACTATTTCTAAAGCCAGAGTTGTTGGTTATTCATTTGCAAAGGTCACCCATTCCAGGCCTCCTTGGCAAGTTCTCCAATAAAGGTACTGTTACGAAACACGGTTGCAAATTTCAGCTCACCGTTCAAGGGAAACTGAACCGAGGCCGCAGTCTTTCTTTTACGTAACTCTCAAAGGTGAATTATTACTATTTTCGGCTGGATGCAGCTCAGAAACGTATGAAAGATGGAAACGTTACCTAACTGGTAAGACAGAGGGGCGTATTTCAACTCCTGGGCAAACAAAGCGGGTTGCTTACCTGCACGGCGCTCCAGCACATGGTGCGCGTGGCAGTCTGTATCAGTTCGCTTTTTCCATGTAAAATAATAAATGAAAGTTATCAGGAGAATTTAAGGAGAGTTAAGGATACAGTAGCACTGGGATATTCTTACCCTTTGGATCTTCCAGCCAGCAATTTCCCTATGCTGGTGGAAATTCTCAGTGGGATTTTGCTATCACCGAGCACAGCCTGCACTGATTTGGATCATGCCGAGTTCAAGTCAGTTTAAATTGTGCGGTACCAGGATACATTGTACCCAGAACTGAAATTTGCACAGAAAGCTACTCCCTGATCTAGATGACAATTCAGTTTTGCGGAGGAAAGCAATGGGATTTCCAACACCTTTCAGCTTTGGGCTTTCTAATATTCCAGCAAGGACAGTGGTGAAACGCCCGTGACTCCAGGGAGTTCCAGGTGAGCCATCACGGTGTGCTTTCACAATGAGCAGCACACGAACTTGTGCATGTGGACAACCTGCACGCACAGCTCAGCTACTGCCAGGGCTCTGCTGTCACAGCAAGTCCTACTTAAATAAGACCATTAGATGGAGGACACTTTAATCACATGCCAAAACCAGTCTCAGTTCTAGTTAGCAGTGAAGTGCGTCCTTAAGTGTAAGGCGGTGAAATTTAAACACCTACACAAAGAAGAAAAGACTTAGGCCACCTTAAACATCTGATGAAAGTTAATTGAAATCTGTTCTGAAATGAGGGCTCGCAGGAGGAATGTGGGTGTGGCTCAGGCACGCAGAAGCCTAAGCACCAGGCCTGCCTGATATTAGTCATGTACATCATAATTATGTATGCAACGAGCACCCGGGAATCAAACCCTCCTGAGGGGTTTATTGGCTAGATTATTTTATAATCTCTCCACTTGGGCCAGGAGGAGGAGAAGAGCAACCTGCCGATCAAACCATGAGGAACCATTGCATGCACTGGACGTTCTTCAGAGCAAAAACTCTTGCCAGTATGGACTCAAAGGTACTGGGGGAAGAAGCGCTACATCCTGACCTTTAAAATGTGCAGTCACAATCACAAAGACCAAGGGATGCCACTGTGAGCTGCAGAAGAGTCATGAGTCACTTGTGAGATTTGTGCTGCAGAAGGAACACGTTATCCCTTCGCTCTGCTGGTAGTGCCAGTCTCTTTCTGTCTTAAATGATCCATCTGCTGCTGCCCAAATTAGACACACAGCTCTCACCGTCGCTGTGCAAAGCGGTTGCTGTCAGTGCTCAGAGCGTGGCGTTCTGCGTAGCTCGAGCCTCCCTTAGCATCTTACCTACAGCCGGGGAAACCCACTCGTGCCAAGCGTGGCTTATGTCCCATTGAAGCTCTCAAAAGAGGAACTGTTGCTGCGACTGCCAGAGCTGATTTGTCAATGCCGTGACCCTGCAGGTCTTTGCCAGCAAGCCCAGCTGAAATACAAAAGGAGAGAGCTTCCTTGGGTGGGAGTTGCTGTCATGAGCAACTACGGATGAGATGTGGGGGGGTCTGGTGGAAAACCAAACCTCCCAGCTGCACCGCTCACAGTGTTACTGGAGGTGTAAGGCGGTCAGCAGCTACTGCTCATTTGACTGCTCATTTGTCTTCAGCTCCACACACTTTGTTTGGCTCAGGGTATGCAACATTGCTTTTTTAAAAAAAAGCTGAAGCTCACCTTGGTACACTGCTGTTGTTTGTTTGAATCCACTGCATGCGTTAACCTGAAATAATGCAGGTGTTACACACTGTCATTCAGTTATTTTAAGGTACGTTGTGAAAATTTGTAAATCCAAAGAAGCAACCTTCACTTTCCTCATGCTCTCTCCCACAATATATGTATTTATATTGAGGAGCCCATAGTTCAAATTCTATGTCCCTGAAAGTTTTACTATTTGCTCTTTGGGGATGTCCGGTATTCAGTTCAGGTTTGAATCCCTGCTTGTAAAGCAGGAGTTCTCCATTTGGCAACCTCTTGGGAATAAAACAAGGAATTGGAAATCTCTTGATGGGTAGGTGTTTCATACTGGAGGTGTTTCTGGCTTTACAATTCTGAAGAATGAGTAGGCTGCCTTGAAATAATGACATTTGTGGAAGCTTTTTAAGTTTGATATGTATTTATTGGGAATTTATGGCATGTAAGCGGGATGGCTTCCAATCTGGGGTATATGAGGAAAAGCATCACAAAATTTATTCTGGAAAAAAGAAGTAATTCGATGAATCGGTTGAGTGGATACCTCCTACAGAAAAAAAAAAAAGAAACCTACATAAGCTCTTGTTCCTACTGAAATTAATAGACCCACTTCAGTGGTTTTTAAAGGACCAAGGCATCAAATTTGGTGTTTAGCGACAAAATCTCAAGCAAACCTGAAGTTGGGGACTGTTGTACAGAAAATATCTAAAGCATCTCTGTGCACTGAACACCAGCATGGATCTTTGGAGCTACTGATGCAGCCCGTGGGAGGGCAGCACCACCCTCAGCTCAGGCAGTCTCCAGCCTCATCCCTGGGGAATCGCGAACTCCCACAGAAAGGCCCTCCTCTGGTTGGGTGGTTTGGTTATTGTGGTGGTAGTGCCCAGTCTCAGGAGCAGCTGTGTTTCTTTTTCAGAAGGAATAAGAGTAATTTTTATGTGGAGGACACAGGGCGTCATCACTACATCAGTGGGCGCTCACCTCATTCCCACTCCGGTTCAGCAAGGGCACTCCAGCATGTGCTTAGCTTGAACCTGCACGTAAAAGTGACGATGCTCGTGCGTTGTTTAGCAGAGAGAGATGTTTCATGTGGTTGAAGCCCAAAGCCTTATTCACTTTTTTTTTGT
Organism: Himantopus leucocephalus; assembly: GCA_003993805.1. Classification (NCBI taxonomy): domain Eukaryota; kingdom Metazoa; phylum Chordata; class Aves; order Charadriiformes; family Recurvirostridae; genus Himantopus; species Himantopus leucocephalus. The sequence continues at coordinate 78,733,188 of RSEF01000002.1, forward strand.
CCTCAGTTAAAGGCTGTCCTTAATAATCAAAGACAAGTGAAGGGTCACAAATTACCCCATTTCACCCCACCCCCATTTCATTCCTACCTCAAGGGATGTTTTCAACAGGATATAATTATCAGCCACAATCATCTACTAACTCTTGAAATAATAGTTTAGTCATGCCTAGCTTTCTCTAGCATGTATTGAAAGAGCAATCAGTATTTGAAAGAGGAATACCCTTTCTTTCCCAGAAATCTGGAAAGTATTACAGGCTCTGAAGAACTAAAAAGCCTGACTGAAAAATCATCGGTAAAAGGCTGGCTTTTAATTAATAAGTTTAAAAACTTTCCTGTCAAAAAACTTCTTAGCTTCTTCTTCTCAATAAAGCAATTCAAGATTTACTGACTTTTTCTGCATTTATCCCATTTTTCCTCCTCGCTGTGCCATTTTATTTATAACTGCTCTTCTTCCTTAAATACTTGTCATTGGATGTCAATGACCTTCAGATGCCTTTTGATGGGCTTTGAAAGTCATTCTCTTAATAAATCACTTCTTAGCCCAAATAATGTTTTCTTGCTGTGACCTGTGCCAAATCTCTTAGTCCCTCTGGCTCAAGCCGTCCCTTCTGCTCTTGCAACGTTGGCCAAACAAGGTTGCTCAGTGTCTTTCCCGCAGCGGTCCCAATATTGCATGCTGCAAGGGAAGACATTATCTGTAGAAGTCAGGCTGCCTCAAGGACAACGCGGATGAGGCCTGGGGTGCTTCCAAGTAGGGTGGAGAAGGTGCCTCCAGAGCTGGCCGGCTCGGGACCAGTGTGGACTACTGTGTTTGCCTCAGGTCCCCATTCAAGAACTTCCTTTTCTTCTACCCTGTGTCTGAATCATCCATTTTGGTGATAAACTCATCTGGCCGTGATGGAGCCTTCCTCTGTATTTGTGCAGTGGCCAAGGCATTGATCGAAGCCTCTAGAATGTAATAAGATACATAATAAAACAGTAATTAAGAAATCCTCTCTTAGTCAGGGACACATGTTGCTTTCTCTGTCTTTAATATGCCTGGAGTACTTTGAGACACTAAAAGAATAGCAAACCATAATACTTTGAGTTTGCCTGAAGATGATGAAAAAGCCCTGATGATAGAAGGCTTAAATTGGAAAATGTTGTGAGCAGGCAGTCCACAATGCAGCATTCTTATCTATCTTGACAACCAGCTTTATCACCTCCCAGAGAAAAGGTGGCAAAATCAGTTAAATCAAATAAGTTATTGTTGCAGCCTTTTGCGGGATCCCTAAAACAGCGCTCCAGCTCCTTGGGAAGGATTGTTCTGTACCTGCATTTTAAACCATTTCAATAGTTTCACTTTTAACCAATTTAATTACTAATCAGTGTTGGAAGCCAGTTGCAAGATAATTTTGACCAATTCTTTCTTTTTCTTCCTTTCCTGTTTTAAAGGCTCTCTGGGGATTGCCCTTCTTCAGTCCTGAACACTTTGTTTAAATACTTAAAAAAAAATTTTTTTGAAATGTGAACATCTAGCTTGGTTATGTAGCTTAAATCTGGCATCTAATGAATTCCAAGGGGTTCCCAGCTCACTCAATTCCTCTGAACATCACACTCTGACTAATTTAAAAATTCTATTGGCCTAGGACCTCATGTTTTTGAAGCACTTAGAGAGCACAGTAATGAACACGAGAGAAAAGCCAAAGGAACGTGACAGAGACATGGATTTCAAACAGCAAGTGCCAAAAAAATGTGAACACTTCTTTTCCTTTTAAATAAGCTCGCAACCATAAAAGAAAAAAAGAAAATAATTGTCGAAACTGATTTGAGACATTGAGCTTAACAAGAGGTTTCCTCTTGCTAGATCTCTGGAAATGCTTGGACACATCTGCAAAGTGCTTTTCAAACACTGTTTACTTAGTCTTAACCCTCTCCTGGGGGACCAGTGGGGAATTACTGCATTCTTTTTCAAGGTGTAGAAATTGAAACAAACATGGTTAAGCCTCGTCATTTAGGAATTTATTCCCAGTGGATGTAATCTCTTTGTCAATTCCACCTTCAGGAGTGATGGCTGGAGGGAGCAATTGGAGAGGACAAGAACTGGGAAATTAGAAAGTTTCCAGAGGAAGGGATCTTTAATGGTGAACAGAGATCAAGGAAGAAAAATATATAAACTGGAATCATGCTCAGGAGTGGGAATAGTTATTTGGAAGACCTATAAAATGCCTGAGTGGTAAAGTAAGATCAGCCTGGTGGGGCAGGGGGAGGTGAACACAGTGGAGCATGCATGCTCCGAAGGAAGCAAAGGGCAAGTTGCACAGCCCGTCTGGGGCTGCGGCACTAACCCTCTCCTGTCTCTGTCTTCCTTTCTCCTGTCTGCAAAATGGACCTGCCACTTGGCAGATGTGAAATGGCAGATTTCCCCAGGGAGGGGATGAAAGCACTGTGAAAACTTTGAGCAAAGAAGGGTGTTTAATGACAAAATTGAGAAATACAGCTGCACCTCATTGCCTCTAGTTAGCCAAAGACTGACCAACCACCATCTACCATTGCCACTGCAAAGACATCCATACCTGGTACACATGTTTTAGCACTGTCAGTTCTCTTTGTCTTATGCCAAAGTATTTGTTTGCAATAAAAAAATCCTGCAGCTTGAAAAACCTCAACAGCATATCTGAGGAATACACACTTACCCTTCCATGCAACGTCATCAGAACAGTAGCGGTTTACTTGTTGGCTGTAAGACCCGGTAGGCAAGGTCTAATAGCTTGCTTCCCACTGGCTTGTCTCTCCTGTGGCCGCCTCAAAGCTTTAGCCCAAGAAGCTTGGCAGAATTGGTCCATAGTGTGCAATTAATTGCAGATTAAAAATACAACTTCGGGAACTTTGCCAATGAGATAATGTGAGACAGCACTCTCAGGCGCTGAAGTAGACTGATTTATCCCTAAGCAGTATCTCCCCTTTTAAAGGTGATCGGAGCAACCACAACTTTTGACTTTAAAAAAGCAAGAAAGAAAAAAAAAAAAACACCACCAAAGCTTTTGCAAATTATACTGCATTGCATTCAGTGCAAATTAGAGAATGATGTCAGACCTGAAAAGTATTGCTTTTCATAAACAAAATTATTTGAAGTAAATGCTCTATTGAATTGTATTGTAAGTGAGGCAGCAGAAGCAGGGCATTGTGGTAGGAGTTCTGTATTCCTAACCTGCATTGCCTGACCCTGTCAATGGTCAACATGAAGATCTGTTTTACTGCACTGCAGCCATATGAAAAGGAACTTAAAATGGAAGTAAGATGATTGGAACCAATGAGACCGTCCAACAAAATGAATTTGCATTGAAAAATGTTGTTTTGTCAAAGCTGAAATGATTTGTAGGGATACATTAGTTGTGATGAAATTCTTGATGGTCTCAGAAAACCAGCATTACCTTCCTACTGCCGACCAGGACACAAACAGAAATAAAACACTGGGATTTTTCAATCTTGCCATAGATGCTTCAACACAATTTTGTTCTGTTGCATAAAAATCATTTCCAAACCTAATGCAGCTTGGTAACACATTTTCAAACGGTGGGAGGGAATTCATGTCCCGAGGCTAGCTACAAATTATACTTGTGTCTTCTTTAAAGCCCATTTACATGACTACAAGGGTGCCAAATTGCTGTTGTATAAATGAGACTAACTCAGAACGTGGGGAGTATCATCTCAAATGAAGCTTGCATATACACCCACAGTGTACATATTGGATACTCTTTGCTTTTATAGATGTGGCTCTCTATGCCAAGAAGCCTATGAAGACCAGCATAGGTGTCATCAAGGAACAGCTAATAAAATCAGAACCGTTGAAAGAAATAGACCCTGCCCCATCCTTTGGATCATCAGTTTACATATCCGAACTCCTGTCCTTCTGGAAAGTCCATAAAAGTAGTAAATTCTGGATACTGTTTATTCTATAGGTATAATGGGCATGTATATTTTTGGTGGAAAATGCTGCCTAGCCTCATGCTGTCTTTAGCACAAGGGAGGGGCAAAGTCCTTCAAACTTTCAAACCTCAGACCTCACCAGAGGGAAAAAGTAGCTGACAGAAAAGCAGGCTGCATCAGTTACAGGAGGCAATTATGCAGAACAGAGTTGAAAAAAAGAAAAATGCATACCAGCCGGGTTTCAGCCACACCGAGGGAGACGAGATGGAAAGGCTGTGAAGGAGAGCAAGGTTAAGGAGAAAGCACAGGACAAGAGAAGCTGCCAACTCATTTCTAGTGCTGAGGCGAGAGGCCTGAGCACTGCTCCCACCTCTGACCCATCCATATGCCTCAGCTGTGTAAGGGTGCGGGACAGGAGTGGCAGCTGCTGGTGTTTTCCTGATGCAAATTGGTCCAGGCAGCTCAGTGAGCAAAAAGTTACTGGATTCTTTTTTTTTTTTTTTTTTTAAANTTTGTATCTGTTAATTTTCTGGTTTGCTCTTTGAACTGTCTCACCATCAGACAAACTTTGCGTTGGGGCAAAGCAAGTGGCTGGCTGGAACTGTGCTTGTTCCAGCACTGACTTAGACCAGCTTAAACTGTCACGGAAATACACCCAAGATGTTTCCTAAGCCTAGCGTGAAATCTGCAGGCTTGGGTCAATGTTAGTTGCTTTAGAGCAATCTCTTCAAGTTCAAAACTTGTTTTTTTGCAGAGACCACCAAGCAGACATCACAGACATAATCGTAATTAGGTATCACTTTTGAGCTTACTTAAACTAGCAATTAATTTGGCAGAGGCCTCATCCCCTATGACACATACTTTGAACTATTCAGTCTCGGTCTTCAATGTTCTTTGCTTAAATCCAAGCAAACACAGAGTCTTTCCTGAATCCCAACCCACCCAAAATACTGAAAGATAGGAGAACTTTAAATATTTTTATTTGTGCTCCCTTTTCAGAGACATTAACAGAAGAGCATGGATATATACCTCATTTGTATGTGCTAATGCACAAGTAAGTTATCCTGCTCTACTTAAAGAGCTGTAAGAGGCAGAGTTACTTGATTTGGATGAGTTATGAATGTGTTGCCGTTCCAAAGGGCATCCATTCCCTTTGGACTAGCACAGTAAAACTTATTGCATCCTTGTCTGAATAATCATTTTCAGCTGTCAGCAGGCAGGGAAGAGGCTGCTCTGACACAGTAGCACTCCAGTGGGACTCGAGAGCAATCGGCTGAAAGCCGGAATGCTCACCGATGTGGGAAGGCTGGTAGGAGAAGTGGTCGGGACAAAGTGACATGGATACACATCAGAGAAGAGCAGAAACTAACTGAACAGCTGGGCAGAGGTAATGGATATATCTCATGGAGATGAAGGGTGAAAAAATACACAGGACAGAGGGGTGGGATACTATCACACAGGCATTTGGTCCCAATGCCTGTTTTTCACTTAGATTTTAAGCAGTGCAATATGAGCACAAAATGGTTGCCACCAGTCACATGTGCTGGTTTTTACACTGGTTACTGACTGGTGTAAACAGATAGTTACAAAAAATGCACTGCCGATCCATTAACAGCACCCCGAAAAAAGCATTTTATGTCCCTACGAAACCTTCCGTCATACAATCTTACAACAAATTGCAAAGAGCAATATGGTAAAGCTCAGAACATTTAAGCCAGGCGGGCTTTTTTTCATCTTGTGTTGCAGATAGCAAGTTGAGGTGCTGAGAGATGTTAAGTACCTGGTTTAAGTTGCAGAGGCTTGAGCACAGCTCAGACCAGTAACTCCCAGCTTGGAGTTAGCTCGGCAAAATGAGAACCCTCCTTGCCAGATGTAATAGCTTGAAAAGAAAGCCGCTTTGACCAAATTTTAAGCTTAATTTGAAATTAGAGTGAGTAGGTAATGGGAATATGAAGAACGGGATAATGAACGTGGGGGGGGCGGGTGAAGGAAGCAGTGACAGAAGGTAGGCTAGGGAGAGGTGGTGGGATTAAACCGATGAGATGTTTTTCTACTAGACATAATGATAAACTGTCCAGAAAAAGCATAAAGGAAACATATATGGCATGACTGGTGTGTATGCGTGGCTCTAACCCTGCTGCCCCAGGTAATGAGAGCAACAAAAATGTGGCAGTGCAAACTGACAGAGAATCGACGGACTGGTGGAGACTTGTTGCCTCCCAGTGTGTCTAATGCCACTTGGTACCTGAGAGGATGCCACCACACAGCTCCAGGTTTCAAAGTCAGCTGGCACGTAGCTACCTCACGGGTCTCTGCATGGCACTTCATCACATGGCTGGGATGTGCTCTCAGAAATGGGCCCAGGCGTTGATCTGGCCAGAGAACTACTTCACTAGGTCCTGCCAATGAGAAAATTCAGACTTGTCAACCAACTATTAAGGGAAATGAGTGGGTTTTTTCCTGCCTTTGGGGAAGAATCCTTGCCTGTCGCTTTTAATTAGCCAAATTATAGCTGTCATTGTGTTCAGCAGCTCATTAAATACTAGGAGTCTGCTTCAAATATTATGGGGAAATTAAAGAGACAGTCTTGATAAGTTTCCTTCTTTCAACTAGGAAAAATATGACTTCTCTTCTATCATGACACTTCACTGAATCAAGCCTTTATTTCATCCAAGCTCATTTTTCCCCTGCATTACACCTTTCTTGTAATATCTAGGGACTTTAATGGAGTGGTGCTGTTCTCAGGAAAAAAAATAAAAGAAAAAAAATAAAATGAAATCGATCGGTGGACCCATCTCTGCTATCAGGCATGCTGACCTGTGGCTCTTACAGCCAGGATGGTTGAGTACCGCATAGCTCTGCTTCAAAGTATATCTTGCACATAATATCTTCATATTCTTTCATCAAAGACACACAACCGGAATTTCCCCTCCCTTGCTGGACTTTAGGGAGTTCTGATTATAAAAGTGGCACACAAAACTGTTGTAATTTCTTCTGTTCGTAATGATTTATCTCTCTACTGGAAGCAGCTGTCATACAGGCTCTAGTTCAAATACAGTGTATTACAGAAACAGATTCTACCTTTCCACACTGATCTTTTTTTTTTTTTTATTTGCTTTGAAGAAAATATAGATCCAAACCTACCTAGACTATAAACCATTCATACTAAAGCATAAATTTATACACAAAAAGCACAGGAATAATCAGTGAATAAAAGACTTCCCTGTTTGATTTCTATATTAAAATCTTACTCCAGCCATAACAAGAGTTCGTAATGGATAGATTTCAACTACTCTTACTCTTCTTAAATATTTAATTACAGAAAGCCTTTGGGATCTCAGTCAAGGGTGTGGATCCCATTCTACTCAGCACAAATCAAGAACAAAAGGATGGTGAGTTTACAGCACAGGTGTAAGGCCAGATGCAATGGACAATAAACGGGGAAGTACATGAAACCAATGAAATGATATTGATCTGTGTGAGATGTCCTGGTCTCAGCACCCTGGTGGCTTAGCCCTTGCCTTTTCTTTTTATCAGCACCATAAAAAAGCAGGGTGCTTTAAGATAGCTAGTGAAAGCAGTTAATTAAATAGCCTTGTGCACGCCTTCAGTAAACTCCATTAAAGTAGGAAACATGGCATTGGAGAAAACCTGACGGTGTTCGTTTCATTAGAAAAATTTTAGAAAGTGGAGACGGCAGTGTCTAGTGGAGGACAGCTCAAAGGATTGACCCTTTTGGTGGGGGTGGGGATGGTGTTGCTCAGAGTATGAGCACAGGACACAGCAGAGAGAGGGAGAAAGGAGTCCAGAATCAAAATCAAGGAGGAAGGCCAAGTGGAAGCAGTTAGATGGAAGGATGGAAGATGGACAACATATGGCAATAATATTGATGGGGATGGAAATAAGACGCTGTGCTGTTCAATACAGGAAAAAAAAAACCAAAGAGGAGAGAGGTCAGGTGGGGCAGACACTGGAGAGAAGCTCAAATCTTCTAGTACATTTGAATCTAAAGAAAGGCACAAGAAGATGCATGCCAGGACACTAATCAGGGATGCTTCTACGTTGCCTAAGATCCTGAGAGCGATACAGCTACATCTGTGTGGGGCACTCTCGCCCCCTGTATCTCCAAAGCTTTGTCCACATTCCAAGTGCATTTCCAGGGCTTGTTACTAAATACAAACATATTGTTTACTCTCTTTCCCTTAGAAATACCAAGTCACCCTGGGAAAATACAGTTAACTTTTATAAAATTATCAGCATGCTGCTTGGTAATTTTAGTTCCATCTAAGTCCTGCTATGTGGTTAAAAACTGGGCCATGTGCTTCCTGTTAAAGCAGAACATTGTGTCCCACCTTGAAAGACACACCACGTTCAAGTGTCTGCATCTAAAAAGGCAAACAAATAGGTTTGATGGGGCAGAAAATCTGAGACCTGTATGACATTAGCCACTCATTTATCAGTCTTGCAAATGTGCAAATAAGATACAGCCTTGTCAATAAAATACATTCCAATTTAATTTTCTCCAAGGCAGAAAAATAAAAGAAGAGACCCAGAAAAAAAAAAAAAAAGATTTTTGGCGCCTGAATGTCTATCCGTTCATTTTCAAAATCTGCTTTTATTTATCCTCTGGTTTTCATTGATCTCGGGTGATAAACGTGCCAGCTGAGAGAACTTAGTTCTAACAGACAGTTTTTCTTCCCTCTGCCAAAAATGATCAGGTTTCCTCTGTGAGCCGTGCATGGGAGTCTTCAGTCAACTTGAAATATATCTCAATTCAGGGGATTATAACAAAATTAAATACAGCTTCGCTCCAAAAGATATTTTTTTTTTAGGGTCTTCAGAATGAATTTTCATTCCTTTTCCCTCTAAAACACACAGGTTTATTGACAGCACGTGTCAGTCTCTGAAATCCAATGCAAGTTTCTTACTGCACCTTATTATGAATCCCTCCTCTTCTCTCATCTTTCTCAGCCAAGCATCTCCCCACCTGCCTGCTCTCTCCTTCCCTTCCTGTTTCTAGACCCAAACCCTCCTCCGTCACCCTGCTGGCACAGTAACATCCATGTGCCCAGCCATACACGTTCTCAGCATGGGGCAGGACTGCTCTGAAGGCATGCGCGAGGCCCTTACTGGTGTGGTTTTCAGCTGGACTTTGCAGGCTCCTGGGCCATGTCCAGGTTTGCTGCTCAGGCGCCTCCCAGCCCACTGGCAGGAGGCAGAAATTACCTACTCACAGGTCTGCAAATGGAAAAAGGTGGAAAACTGCTGCTTAAAACCAACCTGCTTCCTCCTTGCTGCTGCCAGTGAATCCCTTTTCCTAGGCTGTTTCCCCCAGCTTACTTCTTCCTGAGCCTCTCTGTGTGCATTTGACTATTTTCTGACTGCAAGCATCCCAAGAGTCAGCTCTGTCCCATCCTGAAGAACTGAAAATCCCTTTTACAGCACAGGAGTTAATTCAGTAGCAAATCCCAAGGAACAACTGATTTAAACATTGTTTAATTAAGGGAAAGTGCTTCTTTTAGCCTCGATTTGATGCATCCATATACCCCAAACATACATTCAGTGGCTGAAATGGCTTGATAAGGTATACAACAGTGTGCCACATTTGCAGTGTGAGTACTGCCACTTTTTATGTAAAATGCTGGCAGTGGTGACACTACCTACTAGCGCTTCTCCATTTGCATACCAATACTCCTGAGTTTTCACATGGGGACTTTTGAATTTCCCCTGTGACTGACATATATAAAGCGTGGGTACATGCCAGAAAGCAAACGCGCATGAAGAACTTATTTCTACATGTGCGTGCATCACTTAGTCTCTGTTTTATACCCTTTAATGAAACCTCCTAACCCATTTGGGTTAAATTTTAATGGTTCAAGCAGCCCAACATATAAAGCAATGGGCAAGTTGAGCATTGATTGTGCTTCAGTAAATCAGGACTTATCTGGGGGTGAATAACTAGCTATGACCTAGTCTTTACTGCAAAGGAGTTGGTAGCTTGGATCTCAAAGGGCATGAGGACTCATAGAGAAGTGGTTGCACTAGCAGCTCTACCACCATTATTGTCTGGCAGGTTAATATCAGTAGTAGCATAAATCAAATTAATTTCATTTGATAATGGTGTCATAATGCATCTGTAAGTAATGCTCAACACCTTATGTAAAAATATTTTAAATAGAAAATGGTATGACATTTTACCTTTCCTGAAATTAAACTTCCTGCCATTACAGAAATTCAATTTTAACATACTGGTGAAAACCCAGCAAGAAAAGCAGTAGAATTATTATTAACAGGTTAGTAAAAAATTCCTATGACACCACCAAATGTTTCACTTTTATCTGAGAAACATGTTCAACTCACAACTTGACTGTCTGCTTCTGGTTAAAACCAGCAATCTAAATATCCTTTGATCAGAGCTAATGGGGCTTTTTGTATGCAAATTCCCACGGTACAAGTAAGAAAGCGAAAGTGATTTATACCACACACAGCCAGGTGCACTCAAGCATCACACACCGCTGGGTCGAGTCAAAGCCCAAAGCCTGGGCACTAGCAGAGCCAGGTGTAGAAGGGGTCCCTCACCCTTTGGCTAGCTGGGCCACCAAGCAGCGTGCCCTAATCCTGGCCTGATGGAGGGCTGCTGCTCCCAAGGAGGAGGACAACATGGGACCAGACAGCGGTTGTTTAGCTTGGCTGTCCTCACCTCTCATGGCGGCTGCTCTCTCTGGCAGCATCCAGTCATTCCCACAGTAATCCTGGTCTTAGCCTGGAATGCTTGCGTTCAGTTATTACTTTGGATGTAGCTGAAGTTTTCCTGAGGAGCTTGAGCCATGGCATGGCAAGCACATATTTCAGTTTGCAGCCAGGACCAGAGCAGAGCAGGATTTCTCTGGCAGGGGGAGAATGCAGTTGTTTTGCCTCAGGCCTGACTCCTGGCTGGATGGCGAGGGGTTGTGGCAGGAGAGGTGGGAGGGCTCTGCAGAGAAACCCACAGGAATCTCTTCATGGAAAGCCTTTGGCCCCAGAGACACCAGGCTCCAGCCAGTTTCCCTGGAAGTGAAAACAACTACTTAATAGTTTCATAGCCTTTGTTATGTTTATTTGTAAAGCACTTTGTGACAGGTGAGTTAACATTAACCCCGTTCCATTCTGCAGAGAGCAGAAGCAGACAGAGGTGTCCAAAAGCACCTGGCAAGTTAATGGCATAAATGTAAAGAGAAGCCAGGGCCTTTCACTCACAGGCCACATTAAAAAAAAAATAATAATGAAATCCATAGAAGGTAAGAAAAGCACATTTGTCTATGAAAATGTTTTCATAGGATCACTGTTTGAGCTGTGACTCCAGCTGATGTTGTTTAAGTCTGTGAGCAGACAGTGGCTTTGCAGTGAGCGAAGCAAGTTCCTTCCCTGAGGAACCATATTGGGAAGAGCCATTTGGACAGAAGGAAACATGGCTTGGAAGCTGACAACCTGACTTCATTTCTTATTTCAGGGTGACTTAAGCCTTCAGAGGTGTAGACCAATTAGCTCATAACTTGTTAATGATGCGGTAAGTCACCACATTTCCATTTTGTCTAAGAGATGTAGAAGACAAATTAATGATCTGCTTTATTGTTCCTTAAAGAAAAAGAAGAGAGTATTTTGCTCCATTAAAAAAAATGCAGTCTCTTAAAATAATATTTTTATAAAATTTAAATAACGGGTAGACTTATGTCCTTGCTTAAAGTCCCATAACAAACAGCATGTACACACATACATACACACCAAAAAACCCTGCAAAATGATGCAGCAACCAACCCAACGCAAAGTATCATCAGCAGTGGCTCTGAATCATCCAGTGAAATGCATGTCAGAATCACTCCGAGAACAAGAGTCTATGGCTGCTCTGCTCTTGTTATTACCAGAGAAGAGCGTGATGGCAGTAGAGTGAGCCATGTTTTTATTATTTGCTGCACAGTTCCCCCTATGGCAATGCTTTATGTAGCNCACACACCAAAAAAACCCTGCGAAATGATGCAGCAACCAACCCAACGCAAAGTATCATCAGCGGCTCTGAATCATCCAGTGAAACGCATGTCAGAATCACTCCGAGAACAAGAGTCTGTGGCTGCTCTGCTCTTGTTATTACCAGAGAAGAGTGTGATGGCAGTAGAGTGAACCATGTTTTCATTATTTGCTGCACAGTTCCCCCTATGGCAATGCTTTATGTAGCCATCCTTGTTAATTCATCTGTGGAGATCCCTGGAGATCTCTCAACTTAACTGCACCCTTACAATATCAGAAATACACCTGTAGAACTGAATGAATAACTTCATTAGCTCAGCCAGCAGAGGGAACTGCTAATCAGCACTAATTGCTCATGCAGGCCTAATGTATACCCTGCCAATTTCAGTAAACACCCAGTAAGTTATGGTACTTCATGTTTTCTACTATGTGTCAGACAGCAAATCCTCCAGCCTATTCCAGCATTGTGATCTCCCTCCACAACGCTCCCCCAGGCCTTCATCTGCCCTCCCCTTGACCTTACGGCTTTCCCCTGTGTTTTTCTGATCAACTGAGACTCAGCTAAGTTCAAATCCTGGCTAAAACATGCAGTCTTTCTCCCCCCCTCACCTCCCCTTTTGTTCCCCTCTACTTCTGCTACTTTGTACAACAAGCAGTTGTACAAAGCAAGGGTTAAATCAGGAAGCTGATATTTAGCCTCAACTCAGCAAAGCCAGAGGCAGGTTTTACCCACACTGACTGGATGTGTAACTGGGCTTCCAGCTTGTACTAAAGCACCACAGCCAGCACCCTGGCAGGTACCGCTGCTCTGGAGCCCCCCTTGTAATTCCTTCCAGCTTCCCACAGAAGAAACACACACATAAGGTACCAAACACCCTTTGCTGTTAGCATCACTTATTAACAGTCACTTCAGAAGCACTGCAGTTATCAGAAGCGCGTCAAGGTATGATTTGTTTGCATCCCCTTCCCTGCCTCACCCCAGGCTGCACCAGTGCACTTCACATCTTCCAACATAAAATACTTCCCAGTGATATCAATTTGCTTCTAAGAGGGCAAACCAAGGCAATTGCTTACACCAGTTATGATAACAATGCAATTTACTTTACCCAGTGCTCATCCTGGTGTTTTATTTCCCTGCAATAGGTAAAATAAAAGGTGCTTGCAATACCTCCTCCCTGCTGACAGCTGTAGCTCCCATTCTGGCAGAAGCAGCCCCACCAGCACTCTCACACCAGCTAGACTGGGGAAATAAAAAAAAAAAAAATCTTCCATCAAACTCAGGGAGTCCAAAGGGGATCCACCAGCTCAAGAATGAGGAAAGCACACAGAAGAAACTTCACTAAGCAGCTTCTGATGAGCTCAGATCTTGGTGCTCACCAGGCAATAAGAGAAGCTAAAGGCAGCTCTCACTTATATCAGCCACCTGTGGGCCACTGACTTCGCTTTAATGGCCAATGGGCAGCCGGAGTACAGACTTTGTCAGCCACACCTTGATTACAGAGGCCATATAGAAACACATATGGCAGCTCCTGGACACCGCATTTCCTGCACTCTGAATAGTGAAAGAAAAGGCTTGGGTAGCTGGAGAACCCGGCCTGCTGCATTCACATGAAGTCAGCAGGAGAGTCTCATTTGGAGGAATATAATGAATTAAACTGGAAGAGGTCCAGGATTCAAGTTACACTAATTATGGGTTTAAAATTAATGTAACACTAAACACCTGCTTCCTTCGAGCCTAAGAAAGGTGCCTTAGAAGGGTGTTATGTCTAATTTGTGCTTTTACAACCTTGAGAGGAAGGTGCTTTTACCATGTGAAATTAATTGCTTAGGAGCTCTCCCTGGGCCCTCACATGGAAATCGGAGCCTTTGAAAAAATGAAGGAGTTGAAAGACAACAGCTGTAAGATGAAACTCATGCAGGAATAAAGGCAGCACCTTACAGAATTATTTTACTTTTCCCCTTAATGCATTCATGGTTAGCTTAGTAGTTTTCCATGTTTAACCCTTCCTTTTCCATTATAGTTTATTACAAAAAAAAAAACCGACCCCACAACAAAACTTTACATGGCTCAGCGATTCCTTTTCCAGGCTGGATTACTTTTCTTTTCCATGTTTGAAACAAAACTAATTTAAGCACACTGAATGTTCAGAGCTGATGAACCACCCCCAGCCTGCTTCCATCTCACACTCTTCAAGGGAGTCTCTCTCTTCTGGGGTCTCCCTATGGCATAGCAGCCACCCTGCTCCTCCAGGTACCCTCTGGCCAGGCACAGCTGGCATCAGCTAAGCAGCAGCCCTGTGTGTGCATGCCACCTGCGAGCAGAAGCAAAGCCACCCATACAGCACTGCAGCCAGAGAAAAATTGTTTAGGGGGCCACATGCTCCAAAAAGCCCTTTGAAGGTTTCTGGGGACACCTCTGACTTCAGTCTGGTGACACAGCTCCCACCCATTTTATAGCAAAGTGCACGTTCCTCTCCTTCGTGACCTGGTAGGCACGTGCCTCTCCATCCATCGCATGGCGTTGTGGAAGGGCAGGGAGGCATGACATAACCATTCCTGCATGCCGATCTTTAAAAGTTGTGTGACCTGCACACAGCCTGGGAAATCACTTCCCTTTGGGACTGGCTTATAGCTTGTAAATATAGAATATAGAATATTACTTACCTAGAGTAGTTATTCTAGAACAGTTATTTTGGGACACATGTAGTCATTGTCATTCTTATTTCTTGCAGCAGCTTGTGCTTCCTGCATTTCTGATGCCTCCTGTATGCTGTACCACACCTGCGGGGAGACTCGTCCCAGTCTTCCAACTTTTTGGGCAACTTGGAGCAGCTGCTATTTTATAAAGGAAAATAACGAAACATAAGAAGCATTTTACTTTTCTCTTTGCTGGCTCAGTGGGATACTTAATCAGGTGGGAACAGGGATTAGCTGCCTAGTATTGAGTTTGACAAACTTAGCCCTCAAAACAGCAATATTGTTGATGTCTTAGAAGTCACCAGGTTCTCCATGGCGCAGTACTTAGAAAGTGGAAACCATCTGACTGACTTGCAAGCATTTTCTTACTCCAGAAAAACAGATAATGAGATAAATTTTCCTCATTCTGTCAGTGGATTTTTCCCAAACTGAATAAAATGATGTCATTGCTTCCAGCTCTGCGCTAACTGGAAACACCCCTTGCTCCCCACTGCTGCATCCTCAATATGTTGTTGCCCCAGAAGTACATCCTTGATAAAACGGTCAAGCAATCCCACTGCCATCGCTCCAGGGAAAGGGGAGTCCCGAATGGCTTGGGGAGGAAGGTGGGAACAGGCCAGCAGGTTTGATCAGAGGAGGTGGCAAATTATGGAGCCAAGAGGAAAACAACCCTGAGTGGCTTAACTCGGGCAAACTAGTGAAAACAATTTTTGCACTTGTTGATGCTATTTCAGTGCCTCTGTCTGTAACATCTGGTTGCCTTAGATACATGAGGTAACTACGGCAACTAGATATTACAGGGAGAGGGATAAGAAATAGATCAACATTACTGAATTTGGCAGGCTCTAAAATAGCTTTTCTGTAAAGTTGAGGCAGGTGCAGAAGGTACAACAGCACCATGGGGCAGTGAGTGGCAAAGGCGGCCTTGGCGGGAGGATACCCTAGCATTAGGCTGCGTAAACATCTGGGTGAATTACTCCACATCTGCTTGCAGCAGGATTATTGGCCAGAGTGTGTTAGCAATACTCAAAGGGGGATGCCCAGTATTTGTATTGGAGCTGTTTTCACAGTAAGGCATCCCGTCCCTGCCCCCTGCTCCCCGCCCCTCCCCCCCAAAAAAGGAAGTAGCTGGGAGCTACAAGTTGTCGTCCCCGATTTTCTACCTAAAGAAGGGGATATATGAGGAGAAAAGATTGTGGTGAACAGAACGACTGTGAGCCTGAACACACTCGCATCCTAAATATCACCACTTCAATGGCATAAGTGACACCACAGCTTGGTGATGTAATGTACTGTAGTGCAACAAAACAGATCAGAAAATGATGCACAGTTGTCATTTACTGATTATTTTGGTGCTTTTCAGAATAATTAGTTAATATGTTAGAAGGTGAGCAGCTTTCAGGCTGTTTATGGTGGGTTGCCATCCTGGTAGAAAGTCATTAAAGTGCACTGAAACATCCCAGTGACCTCTTTGTTCTAGACAGCAGGGAGGAGTGGGTGTTCCCAGATTTGAGAATGAACCATCCAAGTCTGCCAGAAAGACATGTTTATGCCCAAAATGTCCATCTGACTTTTTTTCTGGCTTGCAGGAAAAGCTGTGTTAATAAATCTGCATGAAAAGCTGGATCCGCATGCTGTCTGAATATCCTTCCCCAGGATTATTCCTACACAGAACTACACAGCTAGGACAAAGCCTTCATTTCTTAATTTACTCAAAATTGCAGACATTGGGAAATAGAAGAAAGCCAGCACTACTACTCCATCTGTTGCATTTCATTAAAAATACCTGTAAGATCAGGAAGTTACAATAGCTAACCAGCCCATTCTGCAAATGAAAGGCATCATTCATTAATCCTGGCAATGTCGTCTTCCCGACCACAAAGGGCACTGCCTTATTATATTGCTTACATATGAAATCTGAGTGTCGAAACCAGGTCTCCACCTTTTCACCTCAGCATGCTCCTCAAGTGAAGTCCGCACAGAGTTTTGTGTTCCTGAGGATGTTTTTTTCATTAAACAGGCTAGTTGGTAACTAACATAAGGCCATATTTTTCCCAGCAAATTGCCCTCTTGGAATTCTTTGCTATTTATCTTCAGAGAGGTGAACTAGTTAGATGAACAGAAATGAAATTCAGTCTCAGTAAATGTAAAGTAATACACGCTGGAGGAGTAGTGAGAGCAATTCAGGCACCTTAAGGGCTCTAAATTAACTGCCTCAATTTTGTAAGGCGACCCAGGTGGCAATGCATAGCTCAATGAAAATCATTGCTCAATATGCAATCAAAAATGCTGACAAGATATTAGGAAGTTTAAAGAATGGGCTGCAAGTTAAAAATAAAAAAATATATTTTAAGACCATTTCAAATGACCAAGCACTGGGCAGACTCAGATACAATATTGTGTATTCACTGGTCAAAAGATTTCAGAAAAGGTATCACAAAGGTTTGGAGGAATTTCATAAAAAATAGCAAATAAGAAACCTTTCCAATCAAAGACAGATTTGAAGGAGTGAGACTGTATTCTCTGGGAGGCAGAAAACTAGGAGGGGACCTGAGGGCAAGGGAAATAAGAAATGATCTGGAGAAGAGAGATCAGGAGCTTCTCCCTTTCCTTCTCTGTGATATGAATAGGGAATATTCAGCAAATTAAAAGACAGGAAGTGCACTATATAAAAAAGGAAATACTTTTACACAGACCGTGCAAGGTAAATCCCTGGAGAATCCTGTGAAGGCAGTCTAGGAGGTTACCACCCGGCCACCCTTTCCTATTTCGTACCTGCACTGCAGCCAGTTGAAGGAATATGTGCAGACTCCTGGCACACCTCACATCACTGGCTGAAACCTTAGCTTGAATCCTGAACAGAAGCAGCCATGTAGCAAGATGTATGAGGTCTGGCAGCTAGGAGTTGGGGTACACACTCCACTCTACTTCGCTACGGGGTTGAAAGCCATCAACAAAGGGTAGTAACAAGCACGTGATGATAAAAGAGCTGCAGCTGCTCGCTCAGTGAATATAGGTCAGAGCTGCAAAACCTTAATCTACAGAGGAAGTATGAATGTCAAAAACATAATCAGATTCAAGCAGGATTGCAAGTTGTGTGGGAAACCAGAGCCCTCAGAGTTCACCTAAATTAACTGATAGAGAATTTATCTCTTTCCATGTAGATGCAAACAGGACTAAGCAGCGAGACCTTCTGGAAACATGGTGACCTTGTCAGATACTTTGGAAAGATTACAGACTTTTCCCACCCAATGGGCAACACATGGCTTGAATCTTTCAACAGTGGTGCAGCAAGCTCATCTCCACTGTCTACTGTTCAGGTACTATTAGCTGGGCAGTGTTTGAAATGGCAGGGCGGGTAGAGGAATGGGGTCACACCACATCGGCTTGGCACAGAGGAGCAAAGATATTGTTTTGAGGGCCACAAAATACTGGCGCATCGCTGTATGTTAAACAGTGATGTACATATGTGAAACATCACTGTGTGTTAAACAGTGATGTGTATCTGTTAAGCCGAGAGCATCACTGTGTTAAACAGAGAACAGAGCAGCAATCTTAAGCCAGACAGAAATTTCTCAGAAGTCAATTAGCATTCTACCTGTGAAGAATTTCCCTTTTGACAATTCAAACCCATCCTTAGATCTTTCTTCCCTATAAAAGTGTTGGTGGTGATTTCCTCACCATCACCGAGTTGCCATGTTAACGCCGTAGCCACCGAGGCAGTAGCAGAGGACAGGTGAGAGCATGGTTCCCGCTGGGGGCAGGAGGGGTAAAAGGGCTGTTAGCAACGCAGGTGTTCAGTGGAGGAGCAAAAATTCCAGGTGAAGAAACATTATGATGGTTTTTTTTACAGACTTCAATTTTGTGAGGCCTTTACAAGAGCATTTTTCTTGACATGTGCCAAAATTCATACGGGAGCCAGTCACATAAGCAGCGCTGCTAGGTGCAGAACACCTCATGATTTCAATGGGAATGTTGTATTTGGGCTGCCTGCAGAATCCAGGAGCCCTGCACTGCACATAACGTCTTTGGTACCGTGTCAGCCTTAATAGAGGATAAGCTGCTCTAATCAGACATCCATTTAGGGAGGGAAAAGAGAGCCTTCAAGTCTTGCTCTTTGCAGACACATGTCTTTCTCACTGTTAATCTGAAAAGTGACACTGATTCTTTTCTCTGTAGCGGAGCTATGATTACTTCATTTATATCTATTGAGGTCTATGGCAAAAACTTTTGTGAAAAGAACTATAAATATTCACAGCTGACTTGAAAACTAGCATGGGGACAGACAAAAGAAGACATAAGTCTATGCAAAACTCAGCGAACAAGGTAGTATCCTACTGGGATGAGGGTTTAAGCCCTCTGTGTGAGCTATCTCTCAAGGAGCAGGGTGAAGTAAGGCTGTATCTCAGACATTAGGGTTTTTTTCTTTACAGTGCCAGACACAGAGGTTTGAACACTGTACCCACCTTTGGTCATTCACTGATATTCAGGACATTAAGCCCTACTTTGGTCTACAGAGGCAAAAGAGCAGCCTGGGCTTTGCGTGATGAGACCTGGTTTTTACAGAACTGGATTACTGCGACTGGTTTGAACACAAAGCAGCCAACTGATTTTTTTTTTTTTTAACCCATCAGAAACAGAACTGAAAAAACCTCCTAACCATCTCTTTTTATAGAAGGAAGTGTGGTGGCCTGCGGTGATAGCTGCGTGGGCTCTGAACAAAACAGCCAGGGTATCAGAGGATGAGCGTGGCAGTACCTCATGCAGCACCCATGTAGACATGCCCCATACTCCTCTGCCAGAGCAAGGGAGTCCCTAAATGCTGCAATGTGTGACTGGTTCAGCAAGTAATTTAGATGCTGTTGGTTGGTTTAAAGGTGGCTTGCTGTATAGAAAAGAAGAGGAAGAGATAATGTGCTCTGAAATCAAGTGTGGTGTAACCAGGTCGTACCTTTACGAGTGCTGCCCAGTGCGCTTCTGCCTCTTGGAGGACACACCTGGAGACCCACTGCTGGGCACAGCCATGCAGCTGAGAGAATCTGCTGCTACTGCTCCCTGCAGTGAAGTTTCTCCTCTTTTGGCAGACAGACTTCAGAAATGCTGGTCTTTCTTCAGGAGCACTGATCCTGAGGGCCATGTCAAACAGGGGTCTGAACAACCGCCAAAGGCTGTGAGAGTTTTGCTGGGGCCAGAGAAGCCCTTCTGGCTATCACCTTGGCTCTCCACCTTCCTGAGCTGGATCTCATTGCCCTTTCTGACTTTGAGGCATGCTGCCGCACATGACCATCTAATCCATTGTATTTGGGTTGACTTCCTTCCCTGTCTACTTCTTCTTGCTCCCAATAACTAATTCCTTGTTGTCTATAGCTGGCGCTGCTCAGTCTTTCATCTCCTCATCCATCAGGTACCTCACCTCTTCCTCTGCTTCACCTGGGCACCTGATGCCTCTCCCTCTGTCTCACCATTTCTCCTTTTGTTCTGCCAGACTCCACCATGGACAACAAGCATCTGAGGCTCACCAGCCTCCCTTGAGACACCAAACGCCTCACCCTGGGGTGTCAAGGAGTTAGGAAGTGAGAAAAGATCTTCAGCAAGGAAACCTTTCTGGTGCCTTTGTCTTTAAATTGATATGCATGTAACTTTGGGGAAAACAGAGAAAAAAATGTTTCAGAATGAATGCATTTTCTTTAGAGTTTAGTACTACATATTTCTGCATACTATTAATACTACTTATCAGCATTACATCACAACATTCACTCTTTAACCAACAGTAAGTAAAGCCTCTGCTTTGTTAAAAAGTATCGTAGGCAAAACCAAGTCCTGTTTGTATTGTTTTCAATGAAATTTGAATCTAACCACAAATATTCTGCTCATTTTTAAGACTGTGTGATAGCCGCTAGTGCAATGAAAGTCTATCAGGATATTACTAGGCTTCCAATGTTTGCTTTAAAAATTTAACTTTTTATATTAGCGGTGTTATATTTCCATGCTAATTTTTTTTTTTTTGCCTCAATACGTAGTCTCCGTTCACAAATCAACAATATTATATTAATGCTTTCCCTTTTAGGATATATGTACACTCTTCACATATAAGCTAAATTTTATCCATACATTGTATTTTACAGAAACGGCAATTGGAAAATACACACAAGTGTATTCTGTCTTTAATACTATAAGTGTCATCATTCAGGCTCAAAAGTGCAGAGGTTATAGTAGTTGTAAATGAAATAATTTTCTTTGTGTGGAGTTTATTATTCAAAATGCAATTCTCACTTCAGGAAAGTATGTCCAGGTTAGACTCAACAGCCAAAAACTACTTCCATATTGTAACTTTCAATACAGTAAATTTCAGGGATTCTTTTTCTCTGTTAAGAAAAGTTATTTTCCAGAATTCCTACTCTCAAAGGCAGCTCAGAAATGAGAAGACTTCTAGGAAAGGATTTCAAATGGAGGCAACTCTTGCCCCGTATGACAAGAGTCAGATAAGAAAGCTTTAATACTAGCATAAAACAGTCTTTGACTTCAAAGGTTTAATTTCTAGCTGGCACAGAACCGATAAAACCAATCATTTCCTCTTCAGATTTTGTTTTCTACTAATTGAATGTCTGTTCTTGTAAAGCATGTTAGTGAGTGGCACACAGCGCTGGCTGCAGCCCAGCTCGCTGAGCTCCTGAGTTTATCCATTTGATAAAATACATAATTATGTGCATTGTGCGCACACAGCCCAAGGTCCCACTGACTTTGACGGCTGATAAGATCTCATTTTAAGACCATCAGCATCTGTTCATAAGTTATTATTCCTCCCATTCTGATTTCAGTTATGTTATTTGTTGAGGGTGTTTATCCTCATTGGTGAACGATTTCAAAGCCGCTTCAGGGATTTAGATACATTTTCCATTTTACGTCCATATTCTTTATACTTCCTTGAAGAATCACAGTTACCCTATTTCTAGACCTTTGTTAAGCTCCGTGACAGCAACCTCTTCGTCTTTTGGCACAGAATTCACACATTTCACTTAAGGGTTGGTCAACAGGTGAAACAGATTGNCGGGTGAAACAGATTAAAAGATGTATTTGAAGAGCACAGGAATAATACAGTCTCTGTATATATAGTGGCCTGAAAACAAGAATCCAGGCTTGAACTGTGGTAGTGGTATGGCCTAATTTAGAATTATGGCCTAATTTAGACATCAAGAGGAATTATTTAGCAGTAGAGATAGTGACCCGCAGGACTACGTTGCCATAGGATGCCGCAGGGTTTCCATCTTCAGATTATTTTTAAGGGCAGGTTAGGTTATACAGTATTTTATGTCCAGCTATGACTGCTTTCAGGCTGGCTCTTCAGCACCCCTCTGACTTTGTGGGTCTGCAGTTCCACACAGCATGCAGAGGAATGACCTTGCCCCGTGGTGAGGCCAGGTGAGGTGCAGATATCAGAAAGAAATTTTTCACTCTGAGGGTGGTGAGGCACTGGAACAGGTTGCCCAGGGAAGTTGTGGATGCCCCATGCCTGGAGGTGTTCAAGGCCAGGCTGGATGGGGCTTTGAGCAACCTGGTCTGGTGGGAGGTGTCCCTGCCCATGGCAGGGGGCTTGGAACTGGATGATCTTTAAGGTCCCTTCCGACCATTCTATGACTGCTCTACGGTGATGGCTGACGGCCAGAGAGGAGGAGGTGCGCTTTCACAGGGGTTAGCTGGATGGACGTCGCTTCGCTCTCCCTGCAGAAAGCACGCTCCCCCCCGCTTTCGCCTGCTTACCGAGGCGATATTAAAGGTGCCGTTCCGAGGCAAGGGACATCCCCTCCCCAGCACAGGAGCCTTCGCAGAAAGAGGACCGCAACCCCAACACCCCTCCCCCGCTCCCCTCCTCCCGCCGGGCAGCGGCAGCCGCCCTCTCCTCAGGGCAGGCCCTGCCCTGGGGCGCCACCTAGCGGCGCGGCGGGCCGCTGCCGGCGGGCGGGGGCGGCAGCGGGAGGCGGGGGGGGACGGCGGGAGAAGCGTGTGTGGTGGTGGATGAAGGCCGAGACCAGCGGTGAACCACACACAC
>RSEF01000002.1:78755940-78864640 GCA_003993805.1 Himantopus leucocephalus
CACCACGTCTACCCATCTTTTAAATACCTCCAGGGATGGCGACCACCACTTCTCTGAGCAGCCTGTTCCAATGCTTAACAACCTTTTCAGTGAAGAAATTTTTCCTAATATGCATCCTAAACCTCCCCTGGTACAACCTGAGGCTGTTTCCCCTTGCCCTATCGCTTGTTACTTGGGAGAAGAGACCAACCCCCACCTCACTACAACCTCCTTTCAGGTAGTTGTAGAGAGCGATAAGGTCTCCCCTCAGCCTCCTTTCCTCCAGGGTAAACAGCCCCAGTTCCCTCAGCCTCTCTAGGCACGGTCTCATCTCCCATGTATACACATATATACATAGCTGCTAAAGGTGTTACGTGCATCTACCCAATGGCAAGAAGTAACCTGCTTATTCCTGTACAGCGCTGTCAGGTTAAAAGCTTTTTTTTTTCGATCTTGCACACAATCAGAACTCCACAAGCAATCGTACGTGATACCAGCAGGGCTCAGGATAGCGAACATCCACAACGGTATTTTTCACATGCGCCGGCTGCAGGGAATACACGCCACACTGGGACTTCTAAGTTTCCATTTTGATCACATTGCTCAAACATGAGAATGAGTCACCCACCATACTGAAAACCATGACCTTTGTATCTGCACCAAAAAAGGAATGATAAGCTTAGGAGAGGCAAAGAAAACTAAGTGGGGGGGGGAGAGGCCCCAAACCCAAGCATGTCTTTGCTGTTTGAAACATAGTCAGCTGCTGTTATTTAGATGTGAGCTAAAGAAGTTGTTGCTGCGGTTGGGTTTGTTTAGTGTATCTGCATGAACTCCAAGGGATGCACGTCAGCGGCACTGTGGTCCCTGCAGCAGGCATATTCTGGTCAAAACAAAGCAGGGAAAAGCTTTGTGCATCCATCCATCCACTAAAGGAACCCCCTACGCGTTTTATTTAGGAATAGACTCCATGTTTACTTTAGGGCAATCCTGCCCTTCGGCCATCTCCAGCAAAAAAAATTGTGCTGTGAGGGAGCAAAATGGTGTCATGGAAGAGTGCTTGGTCTCAAAGTAACTGCACCGCAAAACATGGAGATCCAAAAGCAAACAAGTCTTCAAGACTTTTAAAAATGGTTAACAGGACAGAATTCTTAAGTCTGTTTTTCCTCATGTTCAGTCTCCTCCTAAAGAAGAACAAAAAAACTTAACTAATTTCTAGTGTTTTTCATCAACAAAGCACCAGCTGCAAAATTTACTACAGAGCAGATAAAAGTCTATAGTGCGGTAGACCCAAATGGGACCTGACAAAGAATATGACTGTGAAGAGAACAGATTTAACATGCATCAACATTTAAATATAGCAGGCTGGCCTGACTGAAAATAACCTATTGAGGTGGATTTATTTTTGTATACCTTTCTCTATCATACTTAGAGCATCCTTTCAGACAAAGGGGACAAAACCCTGGCAATTATTATTTGTGTAAGTGAAGATGATGAACTGGACAGGCTTCTAATGTAGCCACGAAGTGTTGCCCATCCAGCAGACAGGTTGGATCCACGGAGTGAGGATGAAAAGAACAGGGGTTGCAGGAAACATTTACGAGCGGCCTGCTGAGACGATCATTAAAGCCACTTGCATCCATCCCATTCTCCCAATACATTCAAAGGGTGTTCTCAGAAGAAAATTTGGCCGTGCACCAGCGGGCAGCTGCATTTTTAAGTGGACACCCCTGTTAAAGAAAATTTTCTGTGTTATAGCATGAGCCCTGCCATCTGTTGTCTAGCTCATTTATTGCCATCTAAGGTTGCAAAAAAACCTGATGAGGTACTGAAATGATGCAAAAAGCAAATGTCCTTGGGGAAACAGTGTTTTGTATTTCCCACAGGGAGCAAGAACTTCTGTGCTTTAGAAGCGCCTACAACAGTAAAAGAGAGAGAAATAAATGTTAGAACTGATCAAAACCAAAGAGAATAAAGAAAGCTGCTTCATAAAGGCTAAGTAATTGAGATCTGTAATGGTAGGCCTGCATACTGAAAAACCCCTTCTAAATCCTCATTTAAGATGCTTCAAATAATTGAGACTTTGTTTAAATAGCCTGCCATTAAAATCCAGTGAAGATCAATAGGAACAGCCTATTAGGGCAGCAGTTTCTGCATTTGAAATGGTTGGTCTTCATGTGTTGCCTATGGCCGATTTCACTTCATTTTGTATACACTGATTTTTTTGAGAGAGACACACACAGGGCTGATTTTGTCTGACAATGGCAGCCTTGGCTGCAGTGATAAGATCATAGAGTTTAACATTCTAAGGAGTGTGAAGAAGGTAAGTAACAGAATAAAGCCCCAGGACTTCATAAGAGCAGATTTCATCTTGCTCAGGGAGATCTTAGGAGGTATCCCAGAAGAGTCTGTCTTGGAAGCCAAAGGTGTTCAGGAGTAATGGGAGATGTTCAGAGACAGCCTTCTCCAAGCCCAAGAGCAGTCCATCCACCTAAGCAGGAAAAGAAGCTGGCACAGCAAGAAACCATCCTGGTTAAACAGTGAGCTACTGAGAGAACCGAGATGCAAAAAAGGAACATGAGAGAGATGGAAAAGGGAACAGGCTTCCATAGCAGAATATAGAAATACCTCTTGGGCACGCAGAGATGCAGAGAGGAAGCCTAAAGCCCAGCTGGAGCCCAAACTGGCAAGAAATGTCAAGGGTAGCAAGAAAGTACTAACATACGGTATGTAAGTTAGCAAAGAGAAGGACAAGGAAAAGGTAGGTCCACTGCTGAGTGGGGTTGGCAAGTTAGTTACAAATGACAGAGGGAAACCTGAAGATTTTCCTTCATACCTTCTTTACATTGATCTTCACGAGTAAGGTCAGCATCCCAAGTCTTTATGGAAGCAATGATGAAGTAAACAGTGAACTTCTGACAGTGAGAGAGGGTTGAGTTAATGAGGTAGGTGTTGGCTTCTCCCAGTTGCCTTCTCCTTCATGCCTGGAAATAGCTTCCATGAGGACCCATTCCATAATTTTTCAAAGGACTCAAGTGAGGCTGACTCATCTGTAATTCCTCAAATCTTCTTTTTTGCCCTTTTTGTAGATGGGTGTAATATTTGCCCTTTTCCAGTCAGCTGGGACTTCCCGTAAACTCCATGACCCGTCAAAGATGTTAAAGTGTGGCTTTGCACTGACATTGGCCAACCCTCTTGGCAGCCTTGGATGCATTTGCCAAGACCCATGGGCTTGTATACATCCAGCTTGTACAGGTGGTCCCCAGCACTCCTGAGCTCCTTTGCCTTCCTTGGGAACCTTTCTAACAGTTTCCTGGGAAGCTGAAATCAGGAGCAATTTTGTGTATGATCATCTGCATGTAATGCATAGAAATCTGAGACTGCCAATAGAAACATGACGTGACAGACCTGTCAACTCTGATGCAAGTAAAAGCTAGTGCAACGCCCAAGGATCAATCAAGTGGTCAGGCAGGCTAAGGAATGAGCCATAAGGGCTGTGGTAATCCTCAGCCAAAACAAAAAAAAAAAACCCAACCATAAGCCAGCTAGCCAAAAGAAGAACAAAAAAAAAAAAAAGCAGCGTTAAAACACATCCTAGCGGACGCGCTGGCATACTCATCTACCACAACATGGTTCCTTAATGTTATTCTGTCATTGACCTGTTCATAAGCCAGAGAGAATTGTAATAATGCATTTTTCCCTATGTTTGTGATTGTGTATGCTCACGTTTTACAGAAAAAACACAACAAATGCTTGACAATGCAACAAGAGCTCTGGAGGGCCTTGAAAACAAGACCAGAGGGCTAGCAAGCCTTGCTGCAGAGAAGACACTATCACTTGGCGGCCACAACCAGCTTTGTTGCCTAGCAGAAGGAAAAACCGGGCAACCAGACTTAGCGAAGTGAGAGCAATGGGAAACAAAAGTATCCACTAGGGTCTGTCAAGGGGGGGATCGTCATGGGAACCCCCTAGGCTACCAACACTGGATGACAGCAGAACCCCTTGACTGTACATGCAAAAGCTGCACATTGCCCATTGAGGAGTGCAGCCTTGATCACTGGGTAGAATGGGTTTGAAGGCATAACAAAGACTGAAATAACATATATTCAGCTCAAGTAAATCACCCCATAATCAGTGAAAATGGGAAGGAAATCAGAAAGTATAAAAAACCCTACAAGAACAGGAAAAAAGGAAGAGAGAGGAATTTCTCCTGCACCATCTCCTCAGGTAAGGACATGTGTGATCAGCAACACTGCGTAAAAAAAAAGCTGTTCGTCCTCTGGATGTAGAGGGGAAGAATGCTGCTTTTTGATTTGCCCCTGACAACATTTTGCTGATGTGGACTCAGCAGTTGTACATAAAGTAGTACCTTTCACCGTATAATCAGGTTAAATAAACTGGGATGTTAGGAAGCTGTTCGTATGTGATTTGTTTTCTGCTTCAACCTTCCCACTCAGCAAGGTGATTGACACCACAGCACAAAGGCAGAGTAAACTCATATGGCAGGGCTCTGGGAGAAATCATTTATTGTATAGCAACAATTCACTCTTAATTCTGGAAATTAAGATAGCACCAGGCAAGAGTAAGAGAGGAGAGACACATTTCACGGCAATCTTTCGGTCTGAAATGGGACTCGTTCCCATCAGCACCTGGGATCGTACTCCCCTTGCTTCAGCAGTGACTGCGCCTGCCACAAGATTACGAGTTTGATTTTTCCACAGATACTACTGCAACTCAGCCAAGGTGAATGTGAATCGTTGGCATTTAGCATCTTGGGGAGCAGAGGATGGGCATCCCCTTAGGCCAAATGCTGCCAGGCAGAGCTCTGTGGTGCCCGCACCTCCAAGCCAGAATGCTGCAAAGCAGCGCCCCGGGCAGGCAGTGGGGAGGTTGCCCTAGCATGTGCCTTTTGGGTCAAAAGTATCCCTGATGGACTGGAAAGGGCAACAGCCATTTGGAAGGAGGTTTGGAAAACTAGCTTATAATCACAGAATAGAATCATAGAATAGCTTGTGTTGGAAGGGACCTTTAAAGGTCATCTAGTCCAACCTCCCCTGCAATGAGCAGGGTAAGGTTTGGAGTGGTTGAGCATTCCTTGCAAGAAACCTCAGACAGTTTGGTCAAATACACTTCAATTTTCCAGTCACTATTGTTAAGTGTCTATTAATAATATATATTACATACTCCAGAAATAACTTTTCCACATGAAGAATTTGCAGACATTTAACCACGTCCAGTATCATGTGTTGGCAGAAGTGAATTCTCCAATCGCTGTATACGGCTTTTAAGGGTGGTGGTGAGGGGGCATTACTGCCTAATTTGAATGGAGGTAACTGATAAAGCTATAGCTCTATTAGATACCCGATTAGCACAAAAACATCCTTCAGCAGAGTTCTGTTTTATAATAGACACAGGGGTGTAGTTGCTCAGATACCATCAATATGATAAAAGGAAGGGAACCTGAATGGACAAGTAGAAATTATGACATTTTAGTGATGCTACTCCGAGGTATGCTATAAGCCTTGCAGGGTGATTTCCAGTCTCAGCGTAAACACGTAGCAAAGCACACAGATTAACAGCAGCTATTGTCTATATTGATCTTTAATGTCATATTGTTTTCCATGGGGATAAGAAGGGCTGCTCTGGTGCCCTTGAGCAAAAGGCTGCTCCTCGTTTTCCCATGGTTATATGCAGAATTACTGCTGCCCTTCCAGGCCTCAAATAGCCGTGTTTCAAGAGCACTGAGTATATTCATTGCGGATAATGCATGTTGTGATTCCTCAGACTGAGAGACTTGTAAAAATGCATGGTGTGCCAGAGGAGACTTCAGGAATGAGTTGGAATGAGTGCCCAGTTCTCAGTTGTAAAGGATAACCCCACCAGATCCATGAGAGCTCCTGGCTGGTTCCACACACATGCACGGACGCGCTTGTGCGTTATTGCAGCACATACTGGGGAAGGAAAGCACTTTTTGTTAAAACAATTCTACATACAAAAAATGTTACAAAAGCCTAACCAGGAATGTTTTATACTCACAACTGGGTTTTTTTTTTGTCAAAATAAGCATGGGCATTGTCATGGTTTAAGTGACAGGTATATAATAATGTCAAACCATATATGCCAAGGACAGGCATATAATAACATATTTGATTCTCTTCATTAATTTGTATAAAATCTTCACTCAAGTAGATCGTTAAGATTTTTATTATCATTAATTATGTGTATTACAATAGCAGCCAGAAGCCTCCAAATTAGTGCCCAATGGATAGGGCCCCATTGTACAAACAGATGTTAAAAACCAGCCCCACCTCCAAACTGACAACAAATGAAATCATGAGGATAAAGAAGTCCCTTTGGGGTCCATGTCTAAGCAGCCAGGCAGAGACCCAGGGAATGTGCAGCATGCTGATGAGTGTGATATGGTTTCTTCACTTTAGGGTATACCCTGGAGGAAGAAAAAGAATCAGATCTGAAGGCACATCGCGTTTCCCCTAAGGGAGCAGCCACAGTGCTGAGATCATTATGACCCATTTCTTCACGCTTGCTGATGATCCTAGTTTCAATCCTTGCTTAGTAGGATCCTGTGATTCAGCGAGTGAAAAACGTGTCCTCACTGAGGACACGTAGTAAACTTCCCATAGTCTTCTCTGAAATCAGGATTTTGAGCCTGCTCTCTGGTGGCAGATACAAAGCATGGGAAGAAAGAAGCTGCAGAGGGAGAAGGAGGAGACAGACCTGCAGACAGATAGTTTACCCAGAGCCGAACGTAAGAATTCAGTCCCTCCTGCCCTGTAAGTGGGGTTGGTTGAATGCTTTCCAGGAAAATATGTCTCAAAAAATGAAGTGGGAAAATATCTGCACCACCTTGCGTGAATGTGATGGTAGCTCTATTTCCTTGTCCCTATTGCACCAGTGCCTAGGGGATACAGAATTAGGCCAGAAGAGGCTAGAAAGAGGTTGTTAAAGGATCCAGCAGGAAAGATAAAAGAATACCACAGATAAAAAGAGAGCCTCAGTTACACACCTTCAAAGAAGCAGAGGTAGCTTGGGTTATCACTGAATGGGACAACCTACCTGCCTGGCCGAGTCTAGGCTGGGATGGTCTAGTTTTCTGAAGGCCATGCAGAGGTTAAGTGGAGACTGGTTGTTCATGCACCATTTTTGCCAGCCACCCAAGAGAGAGTCTTGCATGTCTGTGCTGAACTTTATATGCCAGATATATAAATAATGCAGAATTGTTCTCCTGAGAGGTGAAGGTGGCTAAGCCTACCCTTTTGTTTTATGGATGAGAAGCTCACCATGACACAGTGGGCACTTTGTCAGCTTTACAGGTGCTCTTCACCCACAGAGCAGTACTACTGCAAACAGAGCAGCTATGCAGTGAACCCCTCGGCTCTAAAAACCTCCCTGGAGAGGAGCCCTCCTTACCAGAGATATTTTCCGTCAGGGCAGATGAGATCACAGTAGATAAGAGATCCCTTTGCTGTCCGACAGGAAACACAGCTCTGACTGTCCCGAAGGCTCAGACTGAAGATAGCCTCCTGCAGTGCTCTCGTGTGCAGGAGAATGTCAGAAAATTACACCCCTTGTCAGGAAATCATTAAAAATGTTATCTTTTCCTCTTGGCCTCGAGTCTCTGTTCCCTTGACCTCTCTCTCCACAGTGGCAGCTGGAGGGGGCTGCAGGATACTGGACCTGAACCAAAGCCAACTGAATAGCTGAGACTCCCTTCCAACTACAGCTACTATTATTCTTTAAATCCAACCCTTTGATCCCATTGACTATCAGCTCTCAGTGTGACAGTGGCCACACTCTGATTTCAGCTCAGACAGGCTGAGCTCTGGAAATAGCTTCATGCTACCTAAGTAAAGCTCTGCTTACTAATGAAAACATCAGAGGGAATGACAGCATTGTTTGTGCAAGACGAAGGAATGTGTGTTTGACCCTGACCAAATTCTCTATCTTTGGGTAATCCCTCCCTCTCCTGTCACTCAGGAAATATCCACAGCTAGTTATCATAGATCCTTCCTCCACCTGCCAGCAGCTCTGTGTCTTAAACTTCGGTGACGTTATTCATGCTGGGCACACGTCACTCATCTTCAAGGGTTTGAATTCCTCTAGCGAGGTGCAATAAGGCAGAGGTGAATCGGGGTCCAAAACCATAAATGCTCTTTGTTCAGGATAAATCTGATACGCTTTAAGGCACGTCAGCTCTATTTTGCCCGTTGTCGTGCACTTGGGGCAGCGTTACGCCTATTCCTACCCACAAGTTAGTAAGGGACAGACCAGGATCTCGGCTCTGGCGCTGGTTTGAGACTGGAGCATCTGTTCCCTTAGGGAAAGACGGGAAGGGCTGAAACAACCTGCCGGGTCCCCACAGGGAGGAGAAGGTCAGCAGCGGCACTAGGCTCAGCAGCAGACATGGCCACCGCTTCCTTCCACCACCAGAGGCATTGAGGAGGCCCAAGACCTAGCCATATGGGTGCAGCTTAGTTGCAAAAAGAAAACCCCGAGGCGAAGCTCCAGGGCCCCTTTCAAGTGTGGTCCTCCGCCATGTTGTCCCCTCTCCGGGAGCGCCCTGCGCGCCCGGCCACCAATGCTGTTTGCCTCCTGGCCACGTCCCCGCGCACCTGAAGGATCTCCTCATCTCTCTTTCTCTTTGCCGCTTGCCGGGGAAGAGGTGCCAGGGAGCCAGAGGGGGGGAGATGGGGGAACCCACCGCCCAGCGAGGGAGAGGAGAAAGCCCTGCCACTGCTTCTGCGATGGAGGCAGCACACCTGTGCTTGTCCCCAGTGGGTAACCTCCTCGGCAGGAGCACCACCACCGCCACCGGTGCCACAAGGGTCCTTTCCAGCTGAAAATATTTCCCAGGGGACCCCAGGAGCAACAGTCTCCCAATCTGTCGCGACACCCGAGCCCACAGCAAGGACACCGGCTCGCCTCAGTTCAACACCTTCTCCGAGAAGTGTCCCAGCCTCCCCTCCTCCTGCACCGGCTGCGAGGCACGGCCACAATGGGACGTGCCCTGCTCCTGGGCCAGCTGTCCGGTGGTCCGCCGCGGCCCCCCGCTCCCCGCCACCGAGCAGGAGGCCTGCAGCTCGGCACACTTCTCCTTGTAGTGCTGGGCGTTGCCGGCGAAAGTCTCACAGCGGCTGAGGTTCTCCTCCTGCACGGGGCTGCCCACGTTCTCCTCGCTCGGCCCCGCGGCCGTGGCCCCCTCCTGGGAGTTTTGGCTAAGGTAGACAACAATGATGTCGCCCTTGAAATTCATTACTTGTCCACTTGAGATAAAGGTGGAGTTACTGTTTCCAGTCACATTTCCTGGGGAAGTAGGGGGGGAGAAAAGAAGACACGCAAGATTAATATTTTCCCCTCACGAGACGGTCGCATAGCGCAGTGACCTTAATCCGCTGTGGTAGCTTTACTCTTGTTCCATTATTTTTTCCCCGTGACATGAGGATGCTCTTATAATCAATGCCTTCCACTGGAGCTTTTCATTATTTCCATTTTTGCCTCCTCAGGATGAAGCCTGTCATCTGCAGGGAGCCTGACTGGAAGGATTGGAAACATTTTCTTTCTCAATTGCACTCTGGGAAGCAAGAGAGAGCACCACCATCTCATGCTCCCCGTGCTGCCTAATACACATGCTGCGTCCAAACTGCCTCTGCCCCCAGTTTGTGAGGAAATGGTCATTATTTCTAATTATAAGACTTTTTTTTTTTTTTTTTAGAGTCCCAGGCATTACATTGGGTCTTTTTTTTTCCCCTTTGGTAAACACTCAGTCCTACCACATGGGCTAGGTAGCAGGCTTATTGAATAAATGCTGAAGGACTTAATGTCAGACCATACTGTCACACAGTGTCCAGATGACACGGAGTTTATATGATTATCTTATATTGTCCTGATCCTCCACGTAGGTACACTCCAGTACTCCCCCAGTGCTCTAATGGATTTACCTGGATATACGCTGACTCCAGTGGAGAGACAGAGTCTATATTATCGCAATGTAACAGAGTTACGGTTTCAGTCAGTCTGCCTGCGGTTAGAGACTTTTCAGTATAAATGCAATCTTTCTGTCATTCAAGGACTGGGTCACTGACTCAAGTGACAGCAGAACCAGGCTCTGGGGATTAATAAACTGTCCTCAGAGCAGAAAGAAAATAACTAAGAGCAAACTTTCAACAACAAACTAACAAACTTGTTAAAGTTTGAAAATTAAACAAACTGAAGCAACCAAGTGAAAAAAAAATATCTTCCTGGCCTGCGAAAACTCTTCCTAAGAAATGTTCTTCCTGCTGTGCTTCACTTAATCATTACTTGCAGACTGATCTGATACCTTGTAGATATTTTGTGCCTTTCCTCATTATGTTCCTCAACACTTGAGATGTTCCCATTTTCCTTGCAGCTAAGCATGGCTCAGCCCAGAGAAATGCTGTTTATCTGGTGGCCACGGGTGATGTTTGCACATCAGCAATGGACACTGGGCTCCAGCTGTGCTGAGTTAGGACCTGTGCCTGCTCATAACCCAGTCTGGGTAGCACTCGAGCATCTCTCTAACCGCCCCCCCCCTCAAGCAACCATATTTATTTTAGCTAAACCACTGCATTGCTAGCTCTTTGCTTTCTTTCCAAGTGTTGTTGATTAACATGAGGTGTCAATAAAAGTTTTCTCTGCAGGAGATTTTTCCCCTGCTGGTTGCTTCCCCCGTGTTCGATTCTCTTCGGCTGTTTGCCATCAACACAACTGTTAGGCATAATGGGACTACAAAAATAACTGTTTGCCTTTATACAGATTGCCTGTCACTCGCAAAAGGTACTGCGGAAAAGTTTACCAGTGCTCAGTATGAGATCAAGAATTTAGAAATACATGTGACAGTGGGGAGGGGAAAGAAAAAAAAAAAGTAAATTAACAGATTTATAATGTTTAGTTGAATGTGGCTGGAAATTCCTCACTGCTTTATGAAGACATTGTGCCAAAAGAAAAGGGTGTTTGAGGCACAAAAGCACAGAAAATGGACACAAGAGCTTCCTGGACTACACTAAGGGAGGTGCTTCCAACCTAGAAAGTATAAAAGACACCTTCACAGGGTAAGTGAAGGCATTGTTCTCTGCAATGTTTCAGCCTTTTGATCTCTTCAGACTACCTGATCATATTAATTACAATGACAGATTAATTATTCAGTAAGAACTGGAACAACGCAGCCGATTATTTTTCTCTGAGCCATCTAATGGCCTTTAGGTGGTAAGAACTGTTTGTCACTGCTGAAGTGGGCTGGTTTGGGATATGGAAGTGAAAGGCTTTGCAAAACCATTCCTAATCGTGAGTCACCTAAGCCTTCCTGCACTCACGCTTTATGCTGTAGCCCTACACATTACTTGAGGTGCTTATGAACTGATGCTTCATGTTCTGACTGCCTCCAGGCTTGGGGGGTTTGAAAGAGCGCTTGAAGGTTTACCTCCATCTCTGGTGGTGACCCCTGTAAGTGTACCCTGTCCAGAGGTTTGCTTTGGTCCTCTAGGGTTGTTTCACAGGAGGGACAGAGTTTGCAATTTCTGTTGTCGCTTTGAGAGTTAGGGAACTAAAACCACAACTTCATGGAATTACCCATGCCCTTTTTCTTCCAGTTTTCATCCACCCTCTTTTGTACCGTTCTGTCTTAGCATGACTGTGTGCAAAGCCTGGTGGCTTCAGTTGCTTTGAGAAGCTTTACAGAAAGTTTTTTCGCATGCACGTTTATTCCATCTGGGCATTTCACAACGCCCGGCAAAATGACCGATGCCATTGCAGCTCCACGTGCAGCCCCAGCGTGGCCAGGATGCTTCAGTGTGGAAGCTACGGCTAAGCCCTGTCCCACTCCTCATGCAACCAGGTGTCGTGAGCAGGGCACAGCCATTCTGCGGATAGAAAAAACCCTCTGCAGCAAGCCGTGTTACCTACAGATTAACTAACCCACGCTCTCATGCTGGCCACAGCTCAGTCAGTACCTGCTGGCAGTCCAGCCTGAAAAATGGCAAATTAGGAACACTGTATCTGTGCTCAGGTTTCACCAGATGGCACTATAGCATGTACATACCCGAAGGCACAGACACAATTAAAATCCCATATAAAGAATTGCGCTGCAGATCTAAGATGGCACTTTCTAGCATATTGCTTAAATCCAACCTCTCCTGTTTGCCCTGTTGTTCCTTAATATTTTCTCTTCCTCTTCGTGTCAGATTTAGAAAGAAAAGCAGTACTTCTGCAGTGCCAAATACGACCTGACTTTCATTGTACCTCAGAGTCACCTTCCAACAACAACAACAAAGATAATCTGTGTTCTCTTTACTACTGCCAAATTTTGTACAGAGCAGGCAGTGAAACTGTGTCAGGAAACTGAAGCAGCAGAAAGAGTATCTGCTCTTAGAAAGATGAATGCTACACGCTTTCAGATTCCCACACCGTATGCATGTTGAGAGGGGAAGGGCCTTCAAAAGTGTTGCTTTTGGGCTTTGGCAGACTGACAAGAATGTCTCAGTAAGAAACTCTAAGGCACGACGTGGTTTTAAAGAAGGGCAACTGCTTACGACTGCTGTGTGTATCACAGTAATACTTAGGTCCCAGTCAAAACCAAGGTCTCATTACAGTTGGCAGTGCATTGACATAAATAAAAATAGAGCATCTGACTTTAAGAGATTGTAATCTAAAATGACTAATAACACATGACAGGCAGATTGCAGACTTTTATACTGAAAAAAAGTCTCAGGGAGGAAGGCTTCATCCAGAAAAGGCTCATAACTTCCCTTCTGCTAGTTTTGTTTCAGTGATTCTTTTTCCCCTGCTTTCATTTGACAATTTTGATATATTTACTCAATTAGTAAATTGGCAGTCAACGAGTAAATTTGTGATGGTGTTTCAGAGTTGTTTAGGGAACAGAGCACTTGTGTATGGAGAAACAATGGCTGTATGAAATTATTTTTAGGTGAACGCTTCTATCCTACCAAATTGAAAGGTGGAGAAAGAGCTAAAAGCAGAAAATTGAACATCACCTCTTAGACCCGACTTTGGCCACCAGGTTAGAGCTCCAGCTGGAGTTTCACTGGTTGGTATATAATTGCAACTGGATTTAAACCTAATGGCAAAAATGGGCACACAGACTGTTGAAGGGAAAATTGTCTGAGTGTTGTGCATCCTTTCTTGACTCAGCCTCTAGGTCCCTATGCTCTCTTCCTTCTAAGTTTTCTCCAATAAACACACCTGCTATCACCAAAATGCTTCAGTAACAGAATTGCCTGGCCTTTGCAGTGACAGCCAGAAGATGGGTTCTGCATTGCTGGTTCGATCGGGGCAGGACAATGGTCGCTCACAGTGCTCATACTATTTGCAGAATTCACTACAAACCAAATGGCCTGACTATTTCAGGGTGGGTTTTTTTCAGATTAGCTTCAGGGCAATTGAGTGAAAAAGGCATCATTTTATTCTTCTCTCCTCCTCCTAAATCACACCCTCTGAACAGTACTGAGCTAGCACACAGAATAACCCTATACAGCTGTCTACAGGTCAAGCCTAATGGGCTTACCAGATGCTGGCGGGAGGTCTGAAGTGCTGCTGTTTGTCCCTGAAGTGCTTCTGTTTGTGTTCTGGTACTTCATGTTGGTACTATCCGAAGATGCATCTTCCACACCATGATCGCTTGCTAGAGTGCTCTGACCAGCAGAGAGAAAATTCAAGCCACAGGTGCATTGTGCATAGGATCCAGTTTCTGGGGAGGTGGAGGCACTGTCAGCCACAGCACAACAGGGTTTGCTCCACTTTCTGGGAGATTCCCTGTACGAAATGCCACACCTCACACAGATCTTCTCTGAGTCATAGTTTGTTGCAAAACGATCTGTGTCTTTGTTGCCCATTTCCTTCACGCAACTGTGGGCATGTTGGCAAGATTTCTGAAGAAGTTTGTCCGTGACAGTGTGTGCCCCATCCATGTCGGAGGAAGGGTGAGAGCCTTGAGAGACGGACACGTCCTCTGTGCTCCCAACCCCTGAGAAGTACTGATTTAAGCTGTCATTCTCCCCTGCCTCCATTGGTTCTGAAAATGATGACACGGTTTTACTGGCAGTCCGACTCAGTAAAGATAAATAATCAGCAGTATTGAGATCCTTATCTGTGTATTCATCTTCTGTGGGAACTGGTGGAAAATGGTCATCATCAGTCTCAGTTACCACAGAAAATTCTTGGAGGCTCCCTCCCACCTCGCATGGTGCCGTGCCGGGGCTCCCGTTCCTGCAAGGAGTGTGGCCGCTGGTGCAGCACGAGTTTCCAGGGGCAGGAGAGCCAGCAGGGCCCAGGAGACACACGCCTTCAGATGTCTGGGGGACAGGAGCATTCGTGATATTCATGGTAACAAATGCATCTCTGGGGGGCTCCTGAAAGAAATTAAAAAGAAAACCATGATTAATAAATCGATCAGCAGCAGGTTATTTTCTAGATAAAGAAGGAACAGGCAGATTGCAGTTCTTTCTTGGTGTGGAGCTGCTGAGGTTGAGCAGCACCTCAATATTTCAGTCTTGAAGTGTAATTCTGTTCTGCTGTGAAACTGTGACTGGTGATGCTGGGCTCAGCAGGTGTTTAGAAAAAAAATCCAGTGGCCTGGAGGGCAATAACGTTTAGTTTTGGGAGATAACTATTCCTAGTTCTTAAGAAGGCAATTGAGAGTTAATAAATCTAGAAGAGTCACTGGATTCTGCTGTTCCTTATGGACCATCAGTAAGACCTACCTAACTGCTTACAGGGCTTGGAAACCCACCAAATCAACCTAGGTGTCTGAAGGGCTGTTGATCTGTGAAGGCCTCACTGGGAACAGGATCTTTATTGTCAGTAATAATCAAAGAAAGAAACTGAATTGATTCAGAGGGCCCAAGACAAGCTGGAAAAAGAAGTCAAATGGGCAAGGTTGCTTTAACCTGGAAAATGTTAGGGCAGCAAATGCAAAGGCCCGTGACGTCATGTTGCCAGTACTTGTCAAAGTAAAGCTACATTTTTCGTTGCAGCTCCACAAAAAAAGGTTGGGAGATACTTCAAGGGTTCCTTTCAGTTCACACAAGTTGTGCTATAATGACGGGTATTTGGGAACTGCTACCTTTCATTTCTAGCATCTGTTCAGATCTTCCCGGATGGAGGAGAGAGCGTAAATGCTGCCAGCCACTAATTGCTGTTGATTCACTCTTCTGTCCCGGAGGATCTGAGCAGCTGCCAATGCAGGAGGTTGCATGAACACTTACAAGACAAAAGAGGAACTGCCAGCTCAAAAAGGTGGGTTTGGGTGTGGGGTTTTTTGGTAGCAATGGAATTTGAGTCTTTTGACAGCTAAGCTGGACAGAGCTCCTAGATCAAGCTGTGCGGAGAGCATGCACCCAGGAAACCTCAGTCCATGCCCATGGTGTGAAGCAGGCAGCGCACATGAACTTGAACCTGTGCCTCCATCTGAGTGTTTCATGCGTGAGATATGGGGCTGTTCTGGACCAAAACCTCTTGGAAGGCCTTACTTTTATTCCAGCTGAATGGACAAGAGTGATTTCTTTGAGCACTAGCATTAAGGGGTCTCACAGCCAGTTTCTTCATCTGATGGCTCTGTGCTTAATGCCTTGCGCGTCTGGCATTCTTGGTGTTGCCCCAAATCCAGGTTTCTCCCCTGTGAGGACTCTGGTACGTACAAAGGTGCAAACTCAACTGAAGCTTTTCCTGCTCTTAGGATTTAGAAAGACTCTCTCCTAGGCAGAGTTCTCAGGTGTTCAGCAACCAGTGGGCTCACATTTAACTTTCTCCTCACAAATATTTGATCATCAACACAGACTTTTACCACTGTTAAAACTGGCTGAAACCAGAGATCAGGTTCAGAAACTATTTGAGAGTGGTGATTTCATATGCCTCACATTTACAGAAAACCAGACTGAAAAAGCCAAAACTGTGAGCATTTTTTGAGGAACTTAAAACTTGCTTTCTAGCCAAACATTAACGTGAAGTCTGCTTCAGGAGGGGTGTCAGGAATGCCATGAGGAAAACATAAAACAAGAGAGAAATTGTTAGCGTCTTTGGCTTTACCTTCGTTCCTTTTATTTGGCTGCACACTTCGTTAGCCCAACTCTGTAGATCTGCTGTAGGGAAAACAAAAAGAGTAGCTGTACCATATAGCAGGCACTGAAGTTAGCCACAGACCTAAACACCCACAGTCATTTACAATCCGCAATATGATATTAAATGAAAACCAGCAAGATTGTTTTTACTGACTGTTCAAGTGTCCCAGCGTCAGTCTAGCTGAGGATTCATTGTAACTGGAACAGAGATATATTTCTATGGAACAAATGTTTCCAAGCTCCTAAAATAGACCATGGTTAAACTGTGTTCCACATCAAATGGGGTTTCTTTCCTGGTCATATGTCACACCAAGCTATGACTGGCCCGATACCGACCCGCTTGCAGCCCTACAGTCTATTTCAAGAGAAGTCACATGGATGGCCCAAAGACCATTCTCAGACAGGAGTGAGGAGCCTGGAGAGAAGAGGGTAAGCCACTGAAACCACAGGATGGCACGTTCAAATACAGTGTATTCCACTTCATCGGGGTGTACTTAATGGTGAAATTCACTTAATTGGAGTATCCCCCAAGGAAAAGCTTCAAGTCCAACAATGCTTTATGGTAAAGACTGCCCCTTTAATAGAGTTAGCAATTCTTGTTTTCTATTTATACTTCCAGGAGGTTTTGTAGGACTCAGGTCTAGTATACATTTGAAGCTTGTGCTGGTTTTATATGTCTGAAGATAGATCAGCCATGTAGCCACTGCCATTCCCAGCAATGACTCTGTTCCTCCAATGTTAAGTCTGCACATTTACCACCAGTCTCCAAGCAGGCAGAGCTCCCTCCTGAGCCTGCAAGTCTCAGAGGCTCTGGTTAGCAGGATTTACCACGCAAAGGCAATGAAAGACTGCCACTGCAGAGCAGCAGGGCAATAGAAATGTCAAATAAAGACCACCCCTCCACCCCCACCCCCTACTTTGCATCGTACGTATTTGGTTTGCAAGGAGAGTCACCATTTCCTCCAGCCCATCCCAGGAATTCCAGATTTAGTACAACCCGCGTTTAGTGTGGCAGAGGCAGGCTATTTCTAAAACACAAGCTGAAATATACTTTACAAGAGACGGTTGCTGTCTTCCCTTCCACTGCTCCCAAAACATTTCATAAATTGCTAGGGCTTGGGAAATGAGATGGTGGAAAAACTACACTAGGAAAAGCTTTCCATGTGTAGGGGATGAAAATAAAAAATGAACAGAACAATAGGAGTATGTCCTTAACTATGGAGAGCCAGGACTTAACACAGATTTGAGTAACTATTGGAGGTATTTCCATCATATTTATGATATATGCAATGCCCCATTGTTATCCTGTATGCCTTTGCTAGAATTTTTCTGTTTTTCTACTTTCATTATTTATTCTATTCCTTCTGGTATTTCTTCTGTACCTTATCAGAACTTTGGCCTTCAGCCAAAAACATTGCCTCCATCGTATTTTCAAAAACACATCAGGCTTTTGTCTTGAAATCCATATTTTAGCCCATCCAGATGCAGGTTTTAGGGGAAGAGGCGAGAAGGAGAGAGGAGGTGGTGAAAGCCCCGTGTCTTTCCCTTGGCTATGGCATCTGCTGTGCCACGTGGTGCAGAGCGGCCGTGCTGCTATAAAAGCCCCCCGAAACAACCCTCCTTCATCCACACAGCAGTTGCGTCCGTCCCAAAGGCGGTCACCCCACGGTCAGGGCTGCAGGACTATACCAAGTGATATGCATTATGCATAAATGTAATACGCTCCCTGCCTAGAGGAAAGGAATTTGAAGCCTGGATTTGTCCTAGTTAAAGCATATCCATATGGACACATATCAGCATAGTACAGAACTTCGAAAGTAACTCCCGAGTTTCTTAACCTGGTGGCTACCCAGAAAATCAGAGTGCACAGACAGCCGTGCAGTTGTCATATTCATGAATATCATTAGCTATCACATACCTGTCAGCTTTTTTCCCTTATTCTTGTAGTATACGATGAAGACGACAATGCCAATTAGTGCCACAAAAAACAAGATGACAATCAACACATACAAGATCCTGTTTGTTCCTGCAGGATGTGAAAAAGATAGTGCCATCAACATGCAGCTTGCACTCAGCAGTATGGCAATCCTTGCTCATTTTACCTGCTTTTCCACCGGAGAGGGGTTTTCTTCCTTCCTATTTGATTTTCAGTTTCTATAATAAGGATAACAGCTCTAGTACTCATGCAGTTCTGTGACAAGCAGCCTTACTGAAGGTACCTGGTGCCAAGCCATCTCCATAAAAAACAGAGTCTTGGTGTTTCAGAGAAGTGTGACCCAGTCATGCTCCTCTGAAAGTCCCCTTGCAATGTGCTAGCAGCCCATGGGCTGTGCTCGCTCTCCCTCAGGGGACAGACGGCATACATCTCATGGAGACTACAGAATTCAGCTGGCAACATTTGTCCTTTATCTCAGGTTATGAAGGATCACTGCATGCCAGGCAAGCAGCCTCCCTGGTACCATATCCACACTGGAGAAGGAAACGGGCAGTGGGCAAGAAGGGAGAGCTACATTCAGCCGAGACTGTATCCATTGCTATAAAAAGCACAGAAAGACCTAGTAGCTTATACAGACAATGTGTATATGGAAATTAGCAGGCTGAAAAAATGAAAGAGCTATAAATGTGATGGAGGTCATGAGTATACAACAGTGCTGCTCACCATGCAGTTTCAGAGAGAGGTGTAAAAGCTCTGCTTAGTAGTGGACATTGGCCCTAGAGCTGCCTGGCTTCAAGTAATCCTTAAAGTTGGGATTTTCCAAGAGTGCTGTCTTGGTCCACAGCTGTTCCCCCTAGAGTCATCCACAATGGGAATGGAGTTTTAAGCCAGCCAAGACTCCCAGTAAATACATCCCTCCTCCCCCCTGGTACTTTTTAACAGATAATCTGTATGAGGACACGTACCATCTTCCGATGGCTCGGGCATCTTCCGTTCTGTGCAAACTGCATCTGACTTGTCAGTTCCAGGCACTATTTCTGCCATGCCTAGAGCTGTACAGCTGAAAAAGAAAGACAAAGAGGCCTCAGTTCTCAAAGAGGGAGTTTATTGTGGCTCCTACACTTACGCAGAAGTAGTACTTTCTGTTTTAACAGACATTTATCCTGCAGTTCTCCACCCTGAAGAAGCTCAGATACCTTTATTTTCAGCTGTTAGCTCAGCAGTCCTGTTGTTACTGCTCTCTCTTGCTCCCCCCCAAGGAGAATTCAAGCTTCAGTGTGAAAATGCCTTTATCGCTGCACAGCCAACAGATGCGCTGTGCACTCTGCAGGCAGCCTGAAACACCCCACTGAAAAATGCTTTCGCCCAAGCTTCTCCCTGCCTTCTGGCTGTCGTAGTGGTTTTACAAGATACAGGGACTTACTTGGTCCAGGATTTACACTTGTCGGTGGATGAAGCGACCTTTGAGAAGTAGCCTCTGGGACACGGTATACACATTGTGTCCTTGTCTTGTTGCACTGTGTGTAGGAAAGGAAGAAAACCATAGTTGAGTGTCCGTGGGTTCCCTTCAGGTGAGGGGAAGGTGACTGTGCTCCCCATCCTCCCACTCCACCCCAAGCCCCCAACTTCCCTGAAAGCTTCCCTGAAGAGAAGAGAATCTTAGACTACATTAGAGCAGCAATGACAGTCACACGTAAGCAGAAGAAAGTATACTTGTCTCACCTGAGCACTTCTGTACGTGATCAAAATGAGAAATGACCAGGAGCCATTTGCAGGTATTGTAAAGTAACACACAGCTATTATATCCTTCCCCTTCCATTAACTTCCTCCTGCCCATGCTATGCCACAGACAGTGACACTAACAGGTATTG
This sequence comes from Himantopus leucocephalus, assembly GCA_003993805.1. Lineage (NCBI taxonomy): Eukaryota > Metazoa > Chordata > Aves > Charadriiformes > Recurvirostridae > Himantopus > Himantopus leucocephalus. The sequence continues at coordinate 78,775,830 of RSEF01000002.1, forward strand.
TCACTTCTATGAAGCCACAATAAACAATGCTGTATCAGGATTTGCTAGACTGGAGAAAGAACAGCACCACTGTGCTCCAAGCCCATGCGGCATTTCATCCTCCGTTACTCTATTATGTGCTGCTTATTTGGGGTTCCTCACGCTTGGCACAGCTGTTCCCAGTGTTCATTACAACTCTGAATTTGACTGTCTCTATTTTCCACCCACAAAACACCTGCATTTTGGTTTTGATCAGGCTTAAGACTAAATTAAATGCCTGTAATAAATCTCTGCATTGCAAATCATCTAAAACAGGATACTTGTGCTACCTGAAAGACGTTAAACACTTTTAACTTGCTTATAACATTATAAAATGGCAAAGCAAAGTCATTGGACAAAAACTGATTTCAAATCTGACCACAGGAACAATCCCCAATGGACTGCTTCTCTGAATACTGGAGCAATGCATGACCTAGTGACTCACAGTCGGACACCTCAGCAAACATTAGAAATGCACTGAACATCTTGCGACTGTTGCCATGTCCATATGATATCTTGCAAAAATCACTTGATCCAAGATAACTATTTAAACTACAGAGGTAAAAGCCTTCAAAATGCAAACAGTCCAGGGGAGTTATATGCAGTAGTAATGATAACTCAGATAGGCATCTTCTGTTGACAGCCATCTGAGAGTCTGAAGTATCCTCTCTAACGTCACAACCCACTTGATGCTGGCCTCGTCCTGTAGGCCTGAGCTGGATATTTCACTTCATACATCCCCTTTCTGTATCTTACCAGGATGCTCAACTCCGAATCCTGGAGCACATATGGTATTTCGCTGACAGCAGTCGCAGTCTTCATTCCAGTGGTAGCCCATCGTACAAGCACACTGCCGCTGGAACGTGCTGTTCCCTGGGTTCACTTCTCTCAAAGCTTTCCCTAAGAGAGAAAGCAGATGGGAGTAAAAATTTGATAATAAGCCTCAAGTTTATGAACCTCCTGTTCTACCTATTTGCTTCGCTTGATGCCAGATGCAAATTCATTCACATTAGAGGAAACGTTATCTTTCAAGAAGCCTGGGAGACCCTTGATCAGCACGGGGCTCCTCACTGATTGCACCCCTGAGAAATACTTTTTTACTTGTAGCTGCTGTAGAAAATAAACAGAGCTTTTGCAGAGGTGAGACAAACGTGTTCGGAGAAGTGAATGCACAGTATGCTGGGCAAAAGGACAACCTTTAAGATCCAACTCACAGGAGTGAAGAAACTCATTATCAGCAGCACGGAGACTATGGTCGTGGTGCTCAGCACAGCACAGAATCTCTGCTGTTTGGGGGGGTCTCTCTCTCCGTCAGGCTCTTGTGCAAGCCCAGCCTCCAGTGTTGTGTACCTGAACAAAGCAGCTTCCCTAGATCCACTTTCCCATCTCTGTGCTTCACTAATTTGGATTAAAAGGTTCTTCAGTATGAACAGCTCACCTTGATCACATATTTTATGTAGTAAGCATTTATCTTCTTCGTTCCAGACATCCATATACTCATTTGGGCCACACGGCTGGCAGACGCTGTCAGAAGTACCAGTGCATCTAGCAGACATATACTTTCCTGTGAATGAGAGAGGGACAAGTAGGTTGTTGGCAAGTTGCACACCAGCTGCCTAAGGAGTTTAGGGAAAATAACAGGTTGGGCTAACACTGCTGTACTGCTGGCGACACCAATTTCTTCCTGCCACCTTTTCGGTTCCTCAGCCTAGCCCCCATTTAGTGGGGCCCCGAAACATCCGTGAAGCTTGTGGCCTGGGAGCCAGCCTTTCTAGGTGCACGAGAATCAAGCTGCTTTCTGTCTCCCGCAGTGGTTAAGTGCTCTCCCAACAAAAGAGCTGCTATGGCTTTTGCTGAGGTCAGCAGGACCACTCCCACACTAGAAGGCACTTGTAAGCCTGAAATCATGTACCTGCGAGGGTACGTGCCAGTAGAGTAGCAATCACAAGAGCAAGCTGCCTTACTGACCCACAGAGCTGTTTTCTAACAAGCTTTTCAGTTATGAAGCCAGTACAGCCCAGTGCTCACATACCTGGCTCACACTTTGTGCAGCACCGTCCAGAGTATTCATAGTGTTGTTCGCTTTCGCACGGCGGGGTGATTTGTAGTGACAACTGGAGCAGAGGAGAGAGAGGACGTGAGAACCAATATACCTGGAGAGCTTCAGACCTACCTAGTCAGAGTGCTGGCAGGGAGGAGGAAAACTTTTCTTCTGTATAGCATTTTGGATAGCTAAGCAGTAAAAAATTACCCAACATTTATGACTTCAAAGGTGCTTTGTAGACACGCTAAGAATATGTACTTGATGCTGTATGCACAGGGACTTGTAATACAGCCAGGTGATAAATAAATAACATAATCTTGCAATTTGTCATGAACTTTTGGCCTGCTATATAACCTCTTCTTACAGTACTCTATTATTTGAAATCTATGACTTTAAAACAAACAGAAAGGAAAAAAAAATTGGCATAGAGATACTTCTGCAGTCTCTTCCACAGATATGACCTCCGACCAAGACTCGGGCAACTGACAGTTTTAATGTATAGCATTAAGCAAACAAGTAAGCTGAACAATTTATACTCCTGAAAAAGAAGAAGTTCCCAGCTTCCCACTGGGATATACAATACTCCTGGCTAGCCCCAGAAAATATTTGGCTTTAACTTTGCAGCTTTTTATGGCTCCTACTGTGTCCTGCAGAGATGGTCTCATGGAACTGAGGCAGCCATCCAGAGAGGTGATACAATTAAGCCAAGAGCTTTTTGCTTCTCAAAAACCAAACCAAACAACACAAACCACACATCCCCCAAAACACCTGAAACTGTTACATGAGAGGGCATCTGCAAAGCAGGTAGCAGTGTTGCCTCTAGCTCTTACAGGCCTTTGCATCACCTCCCTGCACACACAGTGGTCCTACCGGCAGCCCGGCACACGTGGCTCCCACAGCCGGGCTTTGGGACATGGCTTGTGCTGGGGATCTTGGCCAGCCAAGCACCCTGCCCGGTCCCTCGCTGACACTGCTTTGGCTGCCTGGGAGTGTCCCAGCAGAGGTCCTCCAGGCAAACGCGACACCTTACAACCAGTTGTTGATCTTGCAATAGATAAGATGATTCAAAATCTGGCCTGTAGCAAGGAATCCTTCAGCATTGGATACAGCTGTTAAAATCTCATTTACTTGGAGAAAACTGCAATAAAGCTTCTGCTGCTGGTTAAAGGGAGCTTTTCCTGTCTAATAGCATATGACAGTCCTGTGCCTACTGATACTGGTTTCCATTCCTCTGCTTAGCATTCTCCCCTTGTTTCCTCCAAGTCTTTACTTCTCTTTCTTCCTTTTCTTCTTTCAGCAATAGCAATCTCTTTAAATAGAAAATATTTTTCACTGAGCACCCTGTACTCTTCTAATGCCAGGAAGGGTCTTGCAACTTAAACATGACCATAAAGGTTGAAATTTTTCTTTAACACACCACCTTTTGGCTTGGAGTTTGAGCCGTGAGTTGGTGCATGACGTGTTTTTCAAAACTGCACTAGCTGTGTCTGGAACAGAGTACCTCAAGTCAGAGGTCTTCAGTTTCTATAGTTTTGCAGGTTATAAACAACTTATAGCCTCTTTTTTTTTTTTTTATCATTACAACAGTCCCAGGTCAAATTAAGAGCCTAGTCTTGCAAGAAATCTTCTGTTGTCTCATTGTTTCCTTGTGCCTTTCTTTGCATTCATTAGCAGTACCTTTCTCGCGATTAGATTACATGTTTTTTGGAACAAACATTGCATTTCGTGCTTGTGCAGCACCTCCCAGGAGGGGCACAGGATAATGATCAGTGCTGGCAAGGCGAGAGGTGATCTAGGAAATGGAAAGCCGGGCCAGCCTGGCAGCTGAACAGTGACACCGCTCAATGTCCCAGGGGAAACGCTGAAAACGCTCCTGTAATCGAGGGAGCTCCTTTTCTATAAAGCGCTTCAGGCGGTGTCTGCTAAAACACTAAGCTGGTGAGCACGGGGGTGAGGCGATGTTGCGGGACCAAGCAGGAGAGAGGTGGTCTTGAGCGACTGATTCCCTATTCCCAGCCATCCAAAAAGGCAACAGAAGTGATGAGACCAACAACAGGACCAGTCACTCGCTTTTTGTCACAGAAAGTCCTCTTCTTCCTCGTTTGCCCCAGTTTGATAGTTCCTCTTTAGAAGAAAAGACTAAAAAAATTACTGAAGTGTCAAACAAGGGCAAAGTCATCCTTTTTAAGGAAGGATATGCAAATCTGCTAAAGAGCATTCAGCTAAAGGGTCTGGAATAATTTCTGAGAATCACAACTCATCCGGAGGAGAAGCAGCAATGCCCCGGCGCCGAGGCTGGGAGAGCAGGCTAATTGCTCAGCCACCTTTTGGAAATTGTTTCGTACCACCCTGCTTTATTGTATAAAGCGGGCTATTGTTAAGATATACTCACAGCTGCATAAATCTACACTCTGTCAATAAGTAGTCTCTTCTGTGACTGTGTCCTTCCCCTTTTCACACAAGCCAAAGCATTTGCAGAGCTGCACTACTCCCTCCTTTGATTTACACTCAATGACACAAAGACAAGGCTCTCGGTATCCATTTGCTAACCCCCACATCAGCCCAGCCCCCTCACGAAGGCGAGGTATTTTGGTCTGATGTGGACTGGCTGGACCTGCCGAGCATGAAAGTTGAGGGTAGAGAGGACAGGAAGGAAAACAAAAGCAACTTGGGGTTTTCTTAGGGTGGGAGCCGAACTTGGGCCCGTTTGCTAACACAGCCCCCTTGAGGGCAGGTTATCCCTTGTTTAACCCTTGGCCAGGGGACTGTGTGTGTGTCATCGTCAAAGTGTACATCAGCTTCCCTTGGGGGCTGCTGGCAGCACGATGACCTGACGCTTCGCCATCACCAGCGCATTCCCGCCACAGTGTCCTTCTGAGACGGGGAAGTGCAATTCATTTTGCAGATGAGGAACTCGCACCCGGAGGCCGGCTGGCTTTACAGAGGTGACAGGAAACCAAACGAAGTCTCCCAAGTCTCAAGTTCGCCCCGTAACCCCTGGAACATCCTTCCTCTCATCGGGTGCTGGCCTGTGGGTCAGAGTGGTTTGGCCATCACTGAGCTCTTATCTAGAGCGAGAAGGGGCCTTGATGAATGCAAAGGTGTCAGCCTCCTCTGAAGTGATTAAATAAGACAAAATCCAGCCTGGTCATTCCTTTAACAGCCTCGCTGTTGGTGAAGCTGTCCGTTAAATCCCACCACCATGTGCAAATGAGTGCTTCAAAAAGGTCTAGGTATCCTGTGTAAATTTAATTTGTCACTTAAAAAGTGTGCAAAGCGCACAAGTTTGCACCAGTTCCTAAAAACCAGTCAGCTTTCCCGCTTGATTAATATTATGTCAGAACTGACTGGGGAAGAATCCAGGGGAAAAAAGACAAACGTCCTCCGGGCTTGGAGGATCCGGTTCGGTGAAGCACGCCAACACCTGCTTACCTTTAAGCACATGAGTAGCATCATTGACTTCTTTGGAAAAACAGGCATGCTTATGTCAAGGTTTGCAGGAGGACTGTGTTTTGGTGTCGAGCTGCAGGCAGCCTTTTCAGCTTCTTCCCCCCCCTCCATTTGTTGAAAAGGACGCTAAGCAAGAGTGTGCTTGCAGGGTCGGAGAGCTTCGATGACTCAGAGCTACAAAGCACCACTGTGTTACTCAGACCTTGAAAAAACACACACACAGGTGCTTCTGAAGGGGGAACCAGCAGCATTCAGATTCCTGTCCTCAGGCTTAAGGAAATATTTATTCTTGGTGCCGTTGAGCAATCAGATGGCAGCAGAAGCTGTGTGTCATGGATGCTAAAATTACTTTCTCGCTCAGATGAATATTCAGACAGACATTTCAGAGAAGATAGAGTTGCACGGGCCTCTTTCCTTTAAAAGAAAAAATCTGGAAGAACAAGCTCGGGGGTTTCCACAGTCTTTTTCCCATGTCACTTCTGAACAAGAAGCTGAGGCCTCAATGAAGATTGCTCATTAGCGATAATCCTAGTTTTGCAAAAATTGAGATGTAAAGGGACACATCAAGGGCTAAGTATCTTAAGATGACACCTTCTTGCTCAGAGTAGTTGTTTCTGGAGAGAATTCAAGTCATCTGTCATCATTTCACTGAGCAAACCACATTTTTTTTTCTCCATTTAGTATCGCAGAACCAAAGGCCCTATGGAAAAGCCAACGATGGTGCGTCCTGCTTTGCGCACCACTTGTTCTTCATACTTTAGAGACTGCATTTATTCACACCACTTGCTTTTGAGGTCCTTAGTCTTGCCTGCTGTAGAACCATAATATTTCTGTGGATTTTGGGCTTTATTTGCCTTTGTCAAGAGGACTGAGCTTTGACCAATATTTCTCTATCTGAAGTAGCCCCTGCAAGCAGAGCACCCCAGTATCCAGCTGGGATGGCCTCTGCAGTCATCTGCTGCTTTTTCTCCTTCAAACATGAGCCGCTCCTGCTCTTCTCACACCGACTGTGTGCCCAGAGCCCTCCAGCTTCCCACTTGATCTGGGTGAGCAGAATCATGAAGCAAAAAGCAGATTTCTTCAGCTTACTGCCAGTTTCAGAGGTTTGCCGAAAAAAATATTTAAGAATAAAAATCGGATCTGGCTCTCGATGGGTGCTGCTCTGTGGCTGGTGCTCCCAGGCACTCTATTGAGGCACATAATAGTAATGCACACAACGAATGACTCTGGAAATTTTTACAACTGTGAATTTGTAAGGGGAAAGAGGAATCTTAAGTCTTAAAGACTTAATCATAATCACATGGATGCGGAATGCAACAGTTCCTTCATAGGCAGTCTTCGCTGTTGATAAAAATTCAGTCGAAACAGCACACAAGTCACAGCTTTGCAATTCCAGTTATTCGCTTGCAGGTCTGTAATTCATCACAAAAATCTTAGATTGTGAATGAAATGCTTTTGGTGATGTCAACTTTCCAGTGACCAGTAAACCACATCACAGAACTGCCACCACGTGGTAAAACATAGCCGGGAAATGGCAACAGCTAAAAACTAAATATTATTTCACTCTTAAAAATAGGTCCTTGAAACCCTGCTAGAGCCTGAATACCTAAAGAGGCCAGAAAGAACACGAGGGATAAAACCAATAATAAAGAGGTGAAGAGAAAACTGTAACTTGCAGCCAGGGAGCAGGCAAATGGCGGTAAAAGCCCCATCCTGACTATTCCCCTTGCCCCTCTGTCTCAGCACGCAGCAAAAAGCAAACACCTGAGCAACTGGTGCTGCTCCGCCGACGGGAAGGACCATTCATCAATCTCAAACCCACCAGAGTTATTTCTAGCCGGCAGACTACGTGAAGGAGAAGTGCCGCACTGACCACTCTCACAGCGGGGTGGTGGGGGTAAGGCAGACAGGAACCTCAGGTATATCAGATGGGAGATGATGGAGGTGATAGATGGCAGGGCTGAAACGGCGACTGACTGAACGGGCGAATCAGCCAGCTTTCCTCTGCGGACTGAAAACTCACCATCATGCGCACAGCGTTCGTCATTCAGAGACAAAGTCATCTTCATACAGCAGCCAGAAGGGTACACCTAACGTTTTCATCAGCTGGGCGGTTGGTGGCATCTGCACATTGCTTGCACTTTGGTGCAAAGCCTCATGCTTCAACCTACGTGTCCTCACTGCGACAGCAATTCAAAGACTAATAGCTACTTGGTAGAATACTTTAAAGATTAATCAGAGAGTAAAAACCCAAAAGCTAATCAAAATATTTAACAAAAAGTCTTGGCAACAGGCTTGAAGACAACAGTCCACAACGAGCAGACATAAAAACTACAGAATAATGACATTACCAAAACGAACACCTAGATGTGCTTGTGAAGAGGCGTGCAAAGGCAAATATCTTCTAGATTAAACAGGTGCAGTAGTACCGCTCTGTGTGAAAGCTTAGCAGTCTCACCACTCCAGATACAGTCTCAATGACTCGCCATGAGTAACTCTACACCCATTCATGCTTAATTAAAATAATAACAATAATAAAAAAGGCACTAAAGACACAACGATTTATGGGGAGCATGCTCCTCTTGCATTTTAGTTCAGCAGATTATTTTTCTGTGCTTCCTCAGCTGAAGTCCAGTCTTAATGAAGAAATGACCATGAGAGATTTCTTGGGCTGGACAAGGATGAGGAGTTCAACGGGGACTTTCTATGCTTAAAAATCTGTTTGTTTATGTACCCTTTCCTTCCAGCATGCCACCAGAGTGGAACATAACGTATTAATCTCTTACGGTGCGAGGCGAGACCCTGCAATCCTAGCTGAGCTGCCAGGCAGAATGAGAAAGCTCGTAAAGAAGAGGGGAAGCCTGCTTTCACTGCTTGATGCTTGGCTTTGGCTTCCTTCTCTCGGATTTTAGAATTGCACATGGAACAAATGCTGAATACTCTGCAGGCAGAAATACAAAGAGTAGCGGTAGGGCTGTAGCCCTTACTTTGGACGACGGCCGCATAGAGGGGATGCATGTAACACCTGCAGACCATTCCGCTTTGGTGTGAGTTATAGTGAGGATTGCAGGATCGGATCTGCACCTTCTCCAGCATGAAGCAATTGTCGCCTGTATTAAAGCGCTCAGGACTGGGCTAAGAATCAGTTCATTTACTCTTTAGGTGCCACCACAAGGAACCAGCTCTGCCGGAGACCATGGGACAGTCAAGTTGGTGAAAATATTCCTCCCTGATTTGAACAGGCTTTGGCTTGTTTCCATAAGCAGCTTGTTTTACTACATGTGGTATTGCAGGGGAGAATTTTTTTTCCTGTGAGAGCAGATTCAAGGAATCATCTCATCGTTCTTGCTACTGAACAATGAAAAGTTATTGAAGAACATGAGGCAAAACTATTTGCTGTGGCAAATAACATGCTCAAAATAGATTCCCTTGCATGCTACATAAGCAATTTTTAGGACTCCATATGAACCTAGTAGCACATTTTTCCCTATCTGTATTCCAGATTAATGGGTTGCCTAACAAAACTTCACAGTATTTTTTTTTCCATACAAGATTTTTTTTCTTTTCCCTCCACTTTGACCACTGACTAAATATATTCTGCACCCATCTGCAGTCACAAATGTTGTTCTTTGTCATTCTTGAACAGACCCTATATACTTTTTTTTCTTTTGGAGTAGCCACAAAGTGGTGAGGGTGAATGACTTCATTTTTTTTTTTCCCCTCCTTGGCTAATTGGCTCTTGCAGGGTGGATTAAACCGGCCAGCTTGGCTCTTTTACTGAACACAGCCTTTTCCCGGTCTCTTTTATCTAGATTTTAAGAGGGGAGCAGCCAGCGAGTTCTGCAGAGCTGAGAGGCAGCTCTGGGTCTCAGCTCCGTGCCTGCCCACCGCGCTGCCCTCCGCCAGAGCCCCTGTCCCAGCCTCTCCGTTGGGGACATCGCAGGGAAGCGGTGAGGAGCCACCACAAACACATTTGGCCAAGTGGCATAGGGAACGTCCCTCCACCGCAGGGACACTGGTGGGGTCATGTGCAGAAGAGGACCCGGAGAATAAGGGTGAGGGTTGGATGCTGCAGCCTGCGTGACGGTAGCTGGCCGGGGGGATATATCCACTCCCTGAGTCCGCATGGGCAGGCCTCCTGGTGACTTCAGTGGGAAATGGATGGGGCTCTATCCTGCGGTGATTAATGACCCTTTGGTTTTGTTTGCAGCCATGACATCCTAAGCGCAGTACAAACACCAAAAAAAACCAAGCCCTCAGCCCAGAGAACTCACGCCCTGAAAAAGCAAACAAAAAAGGTAACCAAGGGAAGAGCAGCCGAGGTGGCTGCATAGGTATGGGACAAAAACCAGGATGTCCTGGAGCGTCAGACATAAGTCAGTGTCACCCCTCTGCTGCGGTGCTGAGCCCTCCGCAAGGCACCACATCATGAATACGACTGCACGCTGCAGTGACACACAGATGAAGAAAAATCAGGAAACTTGCATTTCCCCAGAGCTGAAGCGTCACACCAAACCCTGCTGCCACGGAGCAGACACAACAGCAGTCTGCCCTGGGTGCCAGTGCAGCCTGCGGAGCAGGACCCTCCTGCAGCCCACCCTGCGACTTTCTGCCATCACTGCTCCATCCCGTAGAGGTCCAACAACAGTGTTTCCTCTACTACATGAACTTTGGACCATTTTCAAAGAAGAGTAAGTCATAAAAAGGGGCAAGTTCTTGCAGGCAGGCTATTGTGTTATACAGACTGAGGCCTACCCAAGTCCATAGTGCAACCTGGTTAAACAGCACTTAAGTTTTATATTGCATTTATAACGCACAAATATTTGCCTTTGCGTTTTCCGTCGGTAATAATGAACCATTCTCAGAGCAGCTGCTTCTCCGTGCAGGCAACGCCAACCAATGCGCACTTAAACCAGAGGGTGGGCAGCTGCAGCAGAAGCCGGTGCCGCCCGGCAAGTTGAGTTTCCATTGAAAGGAAGGGGGCAGCCTGTGCAAGAAGCACGGTTGCAGCTGAGGACGTGATGAACAAGCCATCTCCATTTCCCTCTTCTCCCCACTGCCCACCTCCAGTAAGCTAAACCAGCATCTGAAGCAACTGCCCCCTCCAAGCGTCCAGCAGCCTCCGCACTGCAGAGCAGCCCCTTGCAGCACAGGGCGAGGGATGGGAGGAGGTCTGGAGTCTGTGGTCACCAGCACCCGGTGGCAGGAACCCTGCTGGCTCTGGTCACCACAAACACCTCCCGGAGACCCGGTCATACAGAGAGGAAGTTGACAGGGAGGAGCAAGAGGAGGACAGCTTTGCAACAAGGCTTACCCTTTTGTTGCCTCTACGCGTGTACCTAGTACAGCAGGGTCTTCCACCACTTGAACTCCAAGGGACAGACAGATAAACATAGCAAAGTGACTCAAATAATAGCATTAAGGTACAAATGCCAGAGGTCATCACTTTGTGGTTTTCATGATTTTCTATGCTGCAGTTATGCACACATCCCTTTTAGCGTCTGCACTGGTTCTTGCAGAGCTGTCAAATTACATCCCACTTTTCTGAGCTTGAGGGTGCTTGGGATGACAGTAACAGGCAATAGAAACAGATCCTTTTGGGCACAGTGAAGCTCTCTGCTTGACCGGCATTTTTTTTTCTTCTGGCACAGTATGAAGAAAGCCCTGTGCCATAAATGACGTTGGTCAGTACCCTCCAGATGGTTGATAAGCTTCAAATTCTACTGACTTGTGAAATGTGGTGAAGGTTTGTTTTGGTCCCACTTGTGGGAAAGAAGAAATTACATCAGGAAGATGATGCTTAACATGAAAAGAGAAGCGGCAGAGGTTTCTTAAATTGTGGATTGGTTCAGTTTTATATGCATTATATTCTTTTTATATGAGGTGCTTTAAGATTTTTCACATGTTCTGGGGGAAACTGCAAAGCAGTGAAAAACTTCCCCGTTTCCCTTGCAGGAACCATTCCTGCAAGGGCATTTTGACAAGCAAACTAATTGAATTACAGTAACTTTGAAACCCATGCTGTTAACAAAAGAATAAATCCAGGACTTTGCTCTACTGAGTGATTCCTTTGTCCCTGATCAGAGCAGGAATACTGGACCAGGAGAACCCACGATGGACATTTTTATGCTTTTTTCCCCCTCTCATCATAAAGACTGTGTATTTTAGGAAGTTAAAATATAATCTATATTTTGGGCAAAATTTTTCTATATTACAAAGAATTCCAGATGCTTGCATTGAGCAAAATTTCCCTATCAAGTAAATATTATAGAGTAGTGGAAGAACCCATTCCATTGCCGCACAAGGGAAGAAGAGTCCTTGGCGTTAAATGAGGCAACTGCTTTATTGCATATTTGCAAGCGCACATTCTCACAGTATTAAGCAAAGAAAGGGATGTGTGACTATTCTGTACAAAGAAGCTGAGCAGATCATGCCTCAGAAAGCAAAATACCATGTCCTCTGACAGGTGCCCAAGACGAATTACTTGGAAAGATCATCTTGTGGCTGAAGCACAAGACAAGGAGGGCTGAGCTCTGCTCCCAGCCGTTCTGCTCCACGCTCGGTGTGTGACCTAGAGCAAGTCACAAATTCTCTGTTCCTGTTTCCTCTTTGGTGAAAATGATGACGATGATAGTGTCTATTCTCAGCAGAATTATGAGTGCTCATTAACTTACATTTCCAAGTGTTTCTCATTCTTTGCAGGAAATACGTTGCAAATATCACTGCCCTACCACTACTCCACCATATTATCAACTCTAAACTAACACAAGCATACCAGACAAACTTCAGCCCTACCACACTTACTGTCACAATTTGTTCGATCAGAAAACAGCACTCTTATGAGAAACCACTGTTCAAATCAGTCATGCAAAGAACCTGAAATGCTGGCTGGGAACGGCGTCTCTCCAGTCTTGCCTTCCTTTCACATTCTTGACTTGCAGGTCCTGCCCACGGTTGCAGAGGGGATATTAGATTAACTGGCTCTTTGACGAAATATGGGTTTTCCTGTGTAAGCTTATACTACTACTTTCCTGGAGCCCCCTACTATTTTGTACTGCTACTTGTCCAAGGCATTGGCTATGGAAAGTTGCACCCTGTGCAACCACTTACAGACATAGAATTAAGCACATGTCGCACGCAGTGGAAAGACTTTACACATCAGCCCCAAATAAATACAAGTTCCCTGTTTTGCATCCTCGGAAAGGCTAGGAATTGAGAGGTGAGCAATAATGAGGAGCTCCTCTTGGCTCCTACATCAGGGTACCCTAAACGTGCTGGGAGCTATAGCATGGAAATCTGAATTTCTGAGGTTTGGTCAAGAGTTGAGCAGCTTCCAGGTAATGAGGAGATTCCAAAGGGAACAACTGGCCAAACCCAAACGGCTCAAGAAGGAAGCAAATATGTAATGGTTAGTGACCTGAAGCAAAGGTACGAAGAACACTGAAGTCTGCTCATCATGCTGCATTGATCACAGTCCTGAATACACCAGGGCAGAAAAAAAAAAAAAGACAGATAGCGAGGATACTGAGGAATGGGACAAACCACCTGAAAGCTGTGATGTAAAAATCACTTCTGAAATACGCAGGCTCATTCATGTACATATGGAGGACACCTGGAAAGCAGCAATTTCGGAGAAGCCTAAGGAGCGAGGGTGGACAGTATGAAACATATGTTTTAGAGGGGGAAAAAAGGCCTGTGTGGTTTTAGGCAATGTATTTAGGACCAGGGATCCAGAGGAAAGGCTCTCAGGACTATGCGGTCAGACGTTAAATTGTAAGCTGTAGACAGTAGAGGGTTTTTTTGTTTTGGTTTGGTTTTTTATCTTTTTTTTTTTTCTTGAAGCTGCACCTTGCTCTCAGGGAACCCAGCCATGGCCCAGATATAGCACTGTGTTGAGGGAAGCACTTAAAATGACACAACTAATCAAGAATAATGAGACACAGAGAAATACTAGAAGTTCAAATGAAAGAAATACAAATGGTAGCGAGGCTGCCAAAAATTGATTAATGGAGGAAATAAAGTGCCTGCAGCATGGGATTTGCAAACGGCCTGCCACTCTCAAAGGGTCTAAATAACCCGAAGGGAGAGGAATCGTTTTTAAGCTGTATAATTAGAAAAAGCGAAGCAAGATTCTGCAAATTTAAACCGCTGGAGGAAACCCGATGTACACCATTCACAAGGCTCAGCAAGAGCTGGCTGGAGAAAATGGTCTTTCTGAAAAGAGGGGAAGACCAGCAACGATCCCAACCGTAAAACACGCTGACCATTAGCCACCTGGCGTTGCATGAAGCTGCAAAAAGAGCACACTCTGTTTGCAAACAACCGCAGAGCCAAACCTCGCTCAGATCTTTCCCCTTGAGAGGAAAGGGCTGCCCTTTTGGGGCAGCTGACCTGGGAGGAGGGTTTGGTTCCCAGCTCTGTCATGAGCGGCACGTGAACCTCCAAGCGAGTCAGGTAGCCAGTCAGGGCCTCTGTCTTCCACCCGCGGACCTGGGGTCAAAATGCCATCCCACCTTCCAGGGCCACGCAAGGGTTGCTGACATTTGGGATGGCGGGGCGGTTGGAGCGCGAGGGGGACTGCGCCCCTCAGGGGAGGCTGAAAAGCTGTAGCCGGGCTGTGAAGAACATACGCGCCCGTCCCACGTCTGCGGGACAAGTGTGCTCACGCTCTCTTGAATAAATCTGTTCGGTAGGGTGGAGTCTGCCTTATTTTTACTCTACATGCAAATTATATCCCTCAACAACCTCACTGCAAATATTTTCTGGTTTCTCACACCCTGCCCTGGGCAGGAGCAAGCTGTTTTCCCTGCAGATCCTCTGGCTTCCTTTGGAGCTTTGGGTTTGGGCTATTTTGATTTTAAAGAAGCGAGAGAAGCTTGTGAGACAGGGCGAATTGCAGCGAAAAGAAAAAAAACCAAAACCCATGCAACCAAGGGGGGGGAAAAAAGGCAGAGAACAGACAGCGAAGCTGTTCTGCTCAAGTCTGCCAGTGCCGGCGGTGCGAGATGCCACAGGCTTAGACTTCACCACCTCCTCCGAGCCATGGGCAAAGAAACAAACCTCCCCGGGTGAGATGCGACACCCGCCTTTCCCCCTCCTCCAGCTCAGCCCTGGCAGCGCAGCCTTACCTGTTTGCCAGCAGCAGCGAGGCAAAGGAGAAGGAGCCAGCAGCCTGACGGGACGGGCATGTCTGGGTGTCCGTCTCTGCCTCCTCCTGTGGCTCCTTTTCCTGCCACCAAAGAGAAACTAGATCCTTCCAGCCAAGCCCCCGCGCCCCGGCAGCAGAGCGAGGCACATTTGGGCTAGCTACTTCTCTTTCTTCCTTTCCTTCCTCTCAGCTACACGAGGGGAGAAGAGAGAAGAAGAAGAAGAGAGAAAAAAAAAAAAAAGCTCCTGGCTGTAGTTCCCACAGCATTTCCTCAGACTTGACATGCAGGTTTTTTTTTCCCCCCCCCTCTTCTTGTCCCTCCCTTTCCTTTCTCCACCCCCTTTTACAAGAAGTTTAGTCACCATGCCCACGTCCCTCCTCCTGCCCATGGGGACTGCTTTTTCCCGGTCCTTCTCAGCAGGGCCATCCATCCATCTGCGCCCTCCCTTCCCCGCCCTCCTCTTACCTGGTGCCATCCCTCGCCCTGCATCTGGCCCCCGTAATCGACGCCTTCTCCTCACCGCCTCGGGATATTCCCTTAGGCTGCCAGAGGACACCTTGGGTCTCGCCCATGCCTCGGTGGCCTCCCCACCTCGCGCTCTGATCTGCCCTGGCACAACCGCCCTCCTGCCGGCACCGGGGAAAGTTTCCTGTCCCGTCCCGTCCCGTCCCATCCCACCCCCACTCCTACGCAATGGCCCTGCGGGTGCCGGCCTCGACGTTTTGGCACAGCTCGAGGCCCCCCAGGTACTTTGCTTTGGCTGACGGCAGGAGCTGGCGGGTAGGATTGCTGCCAGGGGAAAGAAACACTGGAGATGTGCTTTGGGAGCTCTCCTAAAACACCTCCCGCCATGCACGGGGTCAGTCCCTGCGACCCGGCTTGGGACAGTTCAAAGTGGCCTCTTGACCCCCAAAACAGACTCATCCCCAACACCACCGACCCAGCAGCAACCGCCTTGCCTGGCAAAAGAGCGTCCGCGGCTGGTGGCACGCCGTTCCAACATCGGCACAGCCTGCGATGCCCCTCGTTTTGCAAACAGAGGGGGAACCCTCCAGGGGGAGGGCAGGAGAGGGCAGCACCCCTTTACAGGGGCTGAGGATCCGGCAGAGCCGGCTGCGTCGTTGCACCTTCCCTGGCTCCCTGTGCTCACACGCTGCTGTGAAATAAGCCGGGAGCATGCTTCTGGCTTGAGCAAATAAGGAAGTTGTTCTTTCACTTGTGTATTTAGATTTAACCCTTGACCAGGAAAAAAAAATGTTATTTATAAGTTGCTCTACATTTGCAGATATATCAATAAATTCAAACACAAAAGATGAAGAGGATATATAAAAAAAAAATCCCTTACTTGTGCTGCTGTGATCTGATTTCTGCTCAGAGGAGCAATCCTCAGAGCCAGGGAGCACTCGGGACAGAAATGGCTGCCAGGTTTCTCTCCTGTAGCTAGCGTGGAGGGCCTGCCCGCATGGCTCAACAGAGCTGCGGCCTTCCCTTCACTTCTCTGTAGTTTCCAGTGGCCATAAAGCCAGACCTTTTTAATCTTCCTGAAGTTCCCTTCAAACCTTAACACCCTCAATGTCCTCTATAAGCGCTGGGCCCTGCCCAATCCACGCTCAAGCAGGTCTCAGTGCCCACATTCCCCTGCCCGGTCTCCAACATGACACGGCTGTTGGGGCGCTGGTGGCCCTTGCGTGGGTTTGATGCTCCACAATGGGCGATGGGGCAGAAGGACACTGCATGATGTGCCTGGCTGAGGGCCAGCGGCTGGTCCTGCTGCCTGTTCACCTCACGAGGAGCTTGGGCAAGGGACATGCTGGCGGGTTTTAGCAAGCCATGGGGCTTGCAATTGCAGTGTCAAAGCCCTGTTGACCTGCCAGACGAGCCAGGGTCTCACCACACTTGGGCTGGAACAGGCTACAGCTCTAGTACCGAACAGAAATTGAGTTGGGCGTGAGGGGTGGGAGGGACGGCCGCGGCACCCAGCTTGCCTGGTAGGCAACACGTGCAAAGCCGACTTCACCGGGTGCTTTGCAAGGTGAGGCGTGAGGCGTGGGTAACGTATGTGCCCGGCTGCTGGCAGTGGTGTGATTCCCTGTCGGTCCTGGATGGAGTCTGGTGAGATGGCGGAGCAGCACTGGGTGGAGAATCTTCTGCCAGGGCCACATCCACACACCGCTGAAAACTCGCAGCCCTGTGCCGGCCGGCGTGTTTTAAAATGTTCGTATTTAAGGTACAAGGAAATGTTTCTTTTTAAACAGAACAGTCTGTTAAGTCTCTTCCCCTTTTCACATTTAGCACAATACCAAGGCTATAGGCTGTGTTTATTTACCAGCTGCTCTTTCTAACCACAGATTTACAGGAGCAAACTCACGCTGCCACGAGCAGTTAGACGTTACCGGCTCGCTCTGACGGTGCCGAGTAAAGGCTTTGAGGCATCGAGTAAAGCCAAGCCCTGTTCAGCTCCAGACAGTTCAGTATTGCACGTTAGCTTGATTACTTTGCATTCTCACCCCTGATCCTGCCTGAAGTATTCCTTGTCCCGGCTGAAATTTCTCTCATTTTCTACCACTATGTGAAAACAGCCTCTTTTTGAAAGCTCAGACATTTTCCTCCGAGTTAAATTTTATGTTTCTGAGCCATAACCCGCAGAAGCCACTGCTGGGTGCTTTATAGTCTTAATTATGTATTGCAGTAGACTGTTAGAAACTGAAATGTGAATGCTCAAAAAATATGAACTAGGGAATGTATAGGAGAAAGCGCTGTCAATGCTCTTACGTTTATTGTGTCTATCATTCTGTGTAGCACAGGTGAAAACTAAAGATTTACACCAAAACTGGCTTGCCAGCTTTTTCTTATATAGGAAAGATTTATTTTTTCCTATTACAGAACACCAGGTTTTCCGCTACCTTTGCAAAAAAACCCTATTTTGAATAAAACCAAAAATGCTCAAAATCTGAAAGTCTCAAACTTACGGTGGCATTCGGGTGCCTTTTGTTTCTGCTCACCACTATGGCATTGCAAGCCTGAACCAGACTGGCCTTCGGGATGCTCTTTCTAGAGAAGAGAGATAGAAAACCACCTGCAGCCTTAGAGGTGTGACAGAAGCAAAATACTCCGCTGGGTAATATCAGGATCCCTTCCCTGGCGAAGCCCGACATGGAAAACAAACTGTAAGCATGGCTGACCACTTTGCGGGTCTGCGGTCAGTACGGGTCTCTTCTCAGCTCCTTCCTAGAAAGAGAGAAGTGGAAAGTACATACTAAATAATATTTTAAAAGAACTACAGCATTCATTGTAATACTGCAAGTTTTCAAACTGTCTGAAAATAAAACCACTTCAGCACCAGGGTAAGAACGCCTCTTTTCCAGGAGCTCGGATAAACGGCGACTAACTCCCAGGCCAACCCCTGAATTTGACTCCCTTCTTTCCAAAACTTTCAAGCTGAAAAGCAAAGATAAGGAATGGGTTGGTGGATACACCCGTCGACTGGGCATCTGAACAGTGCCTGTAGGCTCACGTTCATGTCCCCCGCTACTCCTTCACTTTATCCATGGCGCTGAACTCCCCTGTCCCTTACCTGCACACGGGCCCCATCCCCTCGTGATGCCCCTAGGGAGAACTAGGCGGCTGCGTGTTAAACCTGGCTCTTCGAAACAACGCGAAGGAAGCCTGTGCAGAGAAGCAAAACTGAAAGGCACGGGGTTGCACCCCAGGATGCATTTTCACACCACGCAGAAAGGCTGTGAGAGTGCTCCATTCCCCTGCCTCTCACATCCTGCCAAGAGACGGGGGATGAGATGAAGGGTTTTGTTGGATCGGGATCAACATTTTTCTTCCACTAGGTGTCGTAAAGGTTGGTTGGGGTTTCGGACTCTGAACTAAATACAGGCTTTGTAAAACACGGGCACCTGTCTGTCTGCAGGCGAGCGAGAAACCCAGGGCACGTGCAAAGTTAGAGCTGAAGGCAGGAGCCCCCTAAACCAGGGGGATGCCTTGGGGGGCAGGTGGGTCGCAGCGCCGCGTATGGAGTATCGGCAACCCACGCACCGAGTCTGTCATGGGGCCAGAGAGAAAGGCGGCCTCCGGCTGCCTCATCAACCACCACAAGGAGAGGGCCCTACTGGATCATCCAGTACGGGGAGCTTTCTACACTGAGCTAAAGAGGAAAAAGGCAGAAAAGTATCTGCACACTTTTAGCACAGGGGGTTCGAATTTTAGTTGAGGATTCTAGCTATTAACATTAATCCATTAAAAAAAATATTATTATTTACCTAAAAAAAAAAAAAAGTCACACACAAAATAATGCCATCAACTTGGAACTCTTTTGATCCTATGAAATGCAAGTTTCCATAGCAGACTATTGCCTAATCTCCTTGAGATTTTCAAACACACAAATATATTTTGTGACAGAGCAACTATAATAAAGCTCTTTAGTCACATTGCTGTGGTTTACACACACCTTTTACAACCCCACAAAAATGTACCCGTGCTGAATGCCCATCAAAAACCCAAAGTCTGCAGCATTCAAAAGAGAAAAAGCTCCCAACCAGCCACGGCTAACGTGTCAAATATTTGAAGTACGTGCAAACACACACTGAACTGATAGGTTATCACCAAACACTGTGGCAATAACAATGCCTACATACTTCTGGAAGGAAACACAAAGTCGTGGTGAATTTTTAACTTTGAATATTTGTTCACGCTTATAAGAGATTCCAGCCTCATGACCTCCAAGACTTACGTCACATATTCATCCTTAGGACAAGAACAATACCGGCACGAACTGGGGATCTTGCTCCGTCCTGCCTGGATGAGTCTCCGAGGCCGGCAAACACTCACCAACCCCTCAGCGAGAGGACTGAGACCAGAAGTCCTTTGAAACATCATGCAACACCCCATTACCACCTCCACAGAGTCACCCTGTCATTTTACCCAACAGCACACTGAACGATCTTGAACTTCTGTGAAAACTCACCTGAATACTGAGATGACTCATACTTGGATCAATAGAGTGCATTCATCCCTCAGAAAAGGATCAAATCCAAACAACACCTTATTGCCTATTAAACACTACAGCTGCTTCTTCCCCGTTCCCACTTCCTGATCCCCTTGCAGCATATTTAAAGGGAAGAATGACACACAGGAGCCTACAGGGCACACTCTACAGCTGTTGTAACTTTAGGAGGGCTCCATCATACTGCCTCCACCTCAGCCACAACTGAAGCTGAAGTAGTTTCTCAGGTTTTGGAGAATGGGAAAAATCTCCATTCAAGTGCAAGGCAAAGAGCAGCAGCACGAGACCACAATCAAAATAATTTTGGGACACAGTGAGGAGCACATGCAATACCAGTGCTGGGAAAGGAACCAGACAGACCACTGTCATGGTGTTGGCCCTTTACACCAATTTGTGAGTCACCTTTTCAAGTCACTGACTTCTACAGTGGAACTGCTCATGCTCCAAGTTTCTAGGAACTAGAAATCTTCAGTCTAAGCAAGCCCTTTACTACACTGGAAGTATGATGGAAGTTCAAGCTCAGCATGTAGTGCAGATGCCTCCAAAGGTATAAGCTGTTTACCACTGACTTGCCTGTTGGTTACAAACTATACAAAAGCAGATTCATCTTTTCTTATAGCTTACCTGTAAGTGTGAAACCTGCCCAGCATTAAAACTAAAGGCAGAACAGTTTAGAAACAGCTTCTCTGGAAAATGATCACTCGTTCATGGTTCCCCATCGAGATTAGTTAACAGGTGATATATTAGCATACAGTACTAAAATCCAGGATTTGATTAGCCTGCTTATTCAACAACAGCACTCCTCTGTGCCCTTGTTGACCAATTTTACAGTCTAAAACAAATTAGCTACATATTCAAATGTGTTTCCTAGAAATATTAGCCAAATGCGCTCAGTAAACCACCAAACCAGTTTCCTTGAAGTCTTGTTGCCTGAGACCATACTGCAATCCTGTAACTCATCAGCATTTACATCTGATGCAAGAAATTCTCTGGTTCTCCCTCAGATCAGTGTCATGCCAATCAGCTTGTTCTATCAGCATATTAATGATTTTCTACCCCATGAAGCTTTTCTGGTACTATGTGGTTTACTTAAATACCAACATCAGTAAGTTTCACATGGGAAATTACTTAAAACATTTTAAATGCATGACACCCGCCTTTAGAAACTGCACTAAAATGTAAAGCCACTTACTCCTGGAACAGAAAAATGCCATTAACACTGTCACAATACAGAGAACAGAAATATTCCACAGTTCTGCTTTTTCTGCACCATTTTGAGTCATCTTATCATCCCTATGTAGCAATGAATTCCCACAATACGTTACAAAAACTCCTGCTTGTTCTTTACAGTGGATCTTTTTCATGGATATTTTTTATCTTTCAATCTTAACATTTTAATTTGCAAACACCAGCTTCCTCATTTTCTCTAGCCACTAATCCATTCAAAAACTGCTTTTAGTTCTTCTAACCAGCATATACTTTTACATACAGCAGTAGCAGCATTTTTTCTCAGTGCAAAAGGGGAGTGAAAGAGACTGACAGAAGAATGTGCAGCTTTTCTTGAAGAGCTCCCTTTATTCACCTTGATTGGAAGATGGGAAAAGAGTAATTTGCCTCCTATATAGTTTTAGAAAACAATCTCTTTCAGAACAAAATATAAGCATAGTATCAGTCAGGCTTACGTTTAATCTCCAGAAAACATATTTAGATATGAACACTCCTTCAGGCAGTCGTGTACCTTCAGCCCGCTGAGCATCTTTGCTTAACAGCACAAGAGTCAATCCTTTAAAGAAAGATACTCAGATTCTGACACTTCAGTAGGGGCAGCATGAGACCTTCAACATATTCCCTATTCAAAGCCAACAAGTTGTAGAAGTTCAGGCAGAGCTAAAAAAGGCAATATTTTGTGGTGTGGGTTTTTTTTTTGTTTTTATTTATTTATTTAGGAAAAATCATAAGCAATTGAAGACAACCCTTTTGAGATTAATTTCTTTCCATGCTGGATGTCCAGCTGTCTTCTTTTAATGAAGCACTTTCTCCCAAAAGGTTTATTTAACTTGTTTTGTATAACAGGAGGAAAAAAATTAATTTAAAATATTCTAGTAATTCTTTTAAGATTTCTTGCCTTTCTTTCCCACTCTTGAATGCTACAGTGCCATAGCTAGCACAAGAGAAAACAAACCACATAGAACAACTTCTTGCCATCTTCTTGAAAAATTGTCAACATTTGGTACACTAATAAACATTTTAAGCAAGTCCTGCAACCAACATACACTACCAGAGACCTGAAATTTAGGAGACAAAACTCCTGAAGACAACATGCATAAGGTTTGTTGCCTATGCAGATTTACAGATATTTTTTTCACCTCAGTAGTTCCCCTAACAGGGGAGCTGGTATTCCTGGGATTCTCACTCAAATTCCTTCTTGGATCAACAAGTATGGAGTAAAATGCTGACTAGCAAAAGCTAAACTCTGCAAGGCTGGAGAAACTGGACCTAGCTGGGTGAAGATGCTATGTTTATACTAACAAACTAGAATCTCATCCCACAATCATTCACAGTTATATTGCTGTCACAGTGTTTTGGCTTGTGCCAACCAGCAGGTATCCAAACACCGGCTGAAGTTCCGTGTGGGCTAGGAGCCGCTCTCACAGGCCGCCTGCAGGCAGCTGCCCTGCTTTGGAAAGTTTAACCATAAAGAAGTCATTTTAGTCCCATAACTACAGAGCTACCTCTGGCACTGCAACTACTGGAACAGACATGGCAGGGGGGAGAGGAAAAAAAAAAAATAATAAAAGAGTGTGGCACAGGAGAGGAGGAGACCCTGCATAAAAATGGCTATAAAGCCCCATGACCAGAAGCCAGAGTGAAACAGGTGCACTGAGATGGTAGACTGAACTTGCTAAATTTCCCTTCTGCTATGTAAAAAAAAGTTAAGGCTAAAGAACTTCTGCGCATTAGACCGCTCTCCTGTTACAGCTGGTTTGATTCGATAATATCTTTCGGAGAAGACAAGTAACAAGACAAGGCAGGTATACAAAACTTTTTATTGACAACAGAACAATAGAGAGGAACGTCACCACTTCCCATTCCTCAGGAATGTCTCCATTTCACAGTCAGTCTGCCAAAAGTATAGTTTCATGGTAACAAGCAACACGAAGGCATGGAGCTCTCTGTAATCTCAAGAGAAGTGTTTCAGTGCAGTGTAAAGGGACCGACAGCGTGCACGTCTGCAGCAGGCCCTGTCACAACACAAACATGGCAGGCAACTGCGTAGGCAGAGCCAACAGGCACAGATATGAAGCAGTCAGAAGTCTCAAATTATCTCCATTATTTCCATCTAAGGGCAATACCTGAAGTGCTACTCCATCCATATTCTGTTTCAGAAGTGAACACTTTCTTCCCTCACTCCTTTTGCTTCCCCTGTCCTCAGAGATGTTAATACTTCCAACTGAACGGTACCGTGTCAGAGAATGCCTGAGCTTTTCTATTTTGCTACCTCATACCAGTTCATGCACGCACTTGAGTTTACTTTCAGAAGCTCACATTGACATAAAGAAGAGGGGGGGGGAAAAAAAAAAAGTCCTGAATAAGAATAAAAGGATTTAGTTGTTAATACTTCCTTGCTAATAAAAATATCTGGTAGTTGTTGAAGATGCTCCTTGTAATGTCATTTTTATCAAGTATGTATGCAGTCTACTTAACATTTTTAAGAAACTGCATGTCAAACTCTCTTAACATAATTTCAAATACTCTGAAATTAAATTTGAACTGAGATTCAATCTAAGCTTTCACAGTACACAGAACCGCACACTGAGTGCAAGATGAAAGCACTTTCTCCTGCATAAGTTTCTTCTGCCTGCAGAACTGTACTGGGACCCCTGTGTAGTAGCTTATACATTTATTAACTTATCATGTTTTTCTTTTACTTAGTGGATGTGCCTCTGGATGTGTAGACCGGTTGTTAAAGTGCTTAAAAATAAACCAAAAACTGCAACAAAAGAAAGCATCCCTCAAAAAACCACAACAGATGTGAGAATTTTATCTGAAGGACTTTGTACAGCATTTACAATGTCAGCATAAAGCATCTGAAACATGAGCATTCCCTGCAGACTGATGCAGTGCAAGCAGTCTCATACATTAGATACTGCAATTCCTCTGGATTCAAGATGCACAATACTTACAAAAACAACCCTAGAAGCACAGACAAATGCTGGTGGCTCTTCCTCTTCTTTTTAGAAACATAATAAAAAAATCTGCATTACTCTCTCATAATTTAAATACATAAGTAATCTCCACTTTTATTACTTCATGACAATGACTTCAAATTTACATTATTTTAAGTACCGTCATAATAGCTCCATGTATAATACAGATATTTGCTGATATCCTGTCAGAAAATAAAAAAAAAAACCTTCCACTATATAAAAAAATTATGCTGGAAAGACAAGAACACAGAACAGGGACTTGGTACAGACTATGATTTCAGTTTTATATCAACCACAGTTAACCCAAAATTAACAGATACACAGCGATATTCAAAAGCAGTGCAAATATCTTTGGAGGTTAGAATAAAATTATACTACAAGAACGTAAGACAGAAGAAATTAAAAGGCAAGTACTTCAAGTACAGGAACCAGTCTCTGTGAGGTCCATCTTAGTGTTAGCTGGGAGTTCCTTTTCCCATCTTACTTCTTCCTCTGAAACACGTTAGCCAACATTGCACCTGATGTAGTCAGCTGGCCCATTTTGTTCAAAAACTTGGTCTTTGTATCTTCACTCACAAGGCTCGCTGCAATCGACATTGAGCTGGGAAAGTAAAAAAATTAGTGACATAAGACTACAGAGACATAAGAACACTGCTATTATTTAATAAGCAACTGAACTGTCTTTGCATTTTACACGTTTCAACATCACAAAAGACCAGTCCATCAAGAAGAACTGAAAAACCCTTACCACCAAATATACAGTTAGATTGATTATCATGTTCTCATAGTCCTAGCGAAAATTGTAAAATATTTGTGTGCACACTACTCTTTGGAAGTCACATTAGCACTTGTTAGCTATTTGATAATTGCATTTGTGACAAATACCTCTGTGAAAAATCAGCCTTACCTTCTCACTGAAAATGTCAATTTTATTTAAATGTTAATCTTATTTAAGAACAACAGTACCAGTTCAGACCAAGCATCTCTCTAGCCCAAGTATCCTGCCTCCGGCAGTGACCATTAGCAGACATATAGGGAACAGTAAAAGCAAGGTAAGTACAAAACAGTGACCCTTCTTAATTTCCAACTCTCTTATTTTCCAAATATTTCCACCTAAGCAGAGTTTAAACTTAGTGTGGACTGTCAATCTAGTAAATCCCAATGAATCTTTATTTTACATTACTTGTTCAGCTTTCCTTTGATCCCCTTTTAAATTTCTAGTAAAGCCCACCCCGGGGCACTGAGGCCTACTAGATATACCCCTCGCTATGTAAAGAGTTTTCCCCTTCTGGTTGTTGTGAATGTGACTCCTACTACCGTTGCCTGAGTGTGCCTACTTCATATGTACTAGAGAAGACAATGGAAAGTCCACAATTGTCCCATAAACTGGACTAGAAGGAGCAACCCAATCAATGCTGAACCTACAAGATGCTACAACTTCGAACAACATGTTAAGAAATTACCCCAATGCTGCAAAATTAACTGGTTTTTTTTTTAATTTACAACATCAGTGAGCTCAACTTCAGATACGTGTCACAGTAGGACTAATCTGTCCCAAGACAGAGTGCAACAGGGCAAATGTATGATAGCAGGAATATTAACAAGTATCCCATACTTCCTATATATCTGTAGTTAAAATGGCAAGCATTTTTCAACACTAGACAGGGCCAATTTTACAACACACTACCAGTGAAATTCTCTCTTGTGAGCTCAGTGTGGACTCAGTGTTTCAAAACTATACTTAAGATCACAAGATCTGTCTTACTGGCACAGGCCAGCTTCCAGGAACTGACTTTTCAGTCTGCAAGGTTAAAAACAGTTCTGTTAGACACTTTTGCATCAAGGCAGGTCACGCTGAAGTTCAGTCCAAATTCCTTCAACGGAATTTGAATGATTTCTTCAAAGGTAGCAGGGATGCATTCGGGATTTTTTCCCATTTCATACCACAAAAAAAGGTGTTTAGTGGTAATGAATTCTGGTTCTTTTTAAACAGAGTACTTGAAAAAACAAAAGGGAAGCTGCTCACTAAAGCTGTGCTATGGATTTACAGGTAGCTTCACTGTATCATAACTATATCCCCTCAAATGTATCCACCAGCCCTTTTACTTTTTAAGCTGAAGTGACTCCCTGTTTTCTGAATTTCTCCAGTGCCTAATGGATCTAGATCCTTGGAAGGGCCTTAGGTATGCCTCACATCACATATCTAAGAGTATCACAAAGCATACTCTTAGGTATTTTTTTCAGTACATCTCCCATTAATGGAACAGGTTATTCAAATCAATCATCTCACTTTAAATCTCAATATTAGTTGGTATTTTCTGAAAGCTCTGTAAAGTTCCTCATTATCTAATATTTAGTGTTTAAGCATCATTTTACTGAAAGTATGATGTCTGAATTTTTAGTAAAAGTTTAAAATTTTGAAAAATGTTCTCAGGTTGTATCTCTTTTTAGACATGTGATTTTGTTTTTTGGTTTTTTTTTTTTAAATTCTAATTAGCATCCAGTGATGAAGATATATAGCTGTTTTGAAATGATTTATAGACTTCAAGTGAAATATTTCCTTCAGGCACAATCACATAACCAGACATCTTTGGCTTGATTAAGCCAACTAAGGAATCACATGTTTCCAGTTGATAAAACTCAGCAGGTAAGTTACTACTACTGTTAGATGGATTTCTTGTGCTATTTCCCTGAATTTCATGATAAAGCAAGGGCATAGATGTATGTAAATAACAGTTTCTACTTGCTATCAGCTGGCTAATGACAAGAAGCTATTCCAGCCTATGAAGTATCCTAGAGTTGTGTGTAACTAGGGAAAATGGTTTGGGAAATTCCAAGCAATAGCAGCATTAGGAAAATAAAATTGCTCACTTCAGAAAAGTAAGCCTAGCAACTGGTGACAAACCTGTAGTTTTAAGCAAACCGTGCTGTCATTATTCTAATGATCCTGAATAAGCTTGAGGAAAAC
Organism: Himantopus leucocephalus; assembly: GCA_003993805.1. Taxonomy (NCBI): domain Eukaryota; kingdom Metazoa; phylum Chordata; class Aves; order Charadriiformes; family Recurvirostridae; genus Himantopus; species Himantopus leucocephalus. The sequence continues at coordinate 78,802,678 of RSEF01000002.1, forward strand.
CAGGAAATGTTCAATTAACTTTCAAAACAGTTTTGGGGGATATTAGCCGTCTGATGTTAAAAACTAAAAATTAAGAACTAGAGTGTCTAGAAGTTCATGTTTTCTAATATTATGTTACTGTAAACAGAAAGATAATCCACAACACTCGACATACTTAAAAGTTTAAATGTCCCAAAAGTACTTCTATTACTATACAAATTGAACATTTCAATGTAGTAACAATAAAAGCAATATGAAATCAAATAATTTGAGTCTCGTGTTTTTAAGAAGTAATCAGAGAACCCAACAAGGCAACAACATTTCTTGTTTGAAACAAGCAGTCCTATAGAAAAGTCACTGCATTTACTCATTATTCAAAAAACAAAACAAATACCAACCCACAAACAAAAATACTGTGTAAACATCAAATTTTTGACCAGTGTCTAGATGAATTACATGGTACACAGAGTTCTGCCTGTTTTATGGGGAAGCTTTAGGCCAAAACAAACATTCATGCTGGACATTTTATAAAAGTCACTTTGTAACATAAGTTGTTACCCATGACTGAAACACCTTGTTAATTGCTAAAGAAAATGTTTAACAAAAGTGGCTATCCAATATTTAAATAAGACAAAGTTTTATCTTTTATTAAAAACTATTTCTGTGACCCCATATTGTTTGACCCACCTTTTCTAATATTAAGGGGCAAAGACAAGATAGCCAACAGCATCTTATGATTGCTTTTGCGACCAGTTTTATTTTTGTGCATGCATTCTCACATTGTTAACAAAAATCAGTGATTTATCTCCTAGTTGCATTTAAATCCTTCGTGAAATATATATTTAACTCTGAAATTAGGAACTGAAATTCGCAAGGGCTTAGCAAGAAAAATGTGATATTTGTGTATATGAAAAGGTCATTCCTTCAGTGGTAAAATATTTTGTGTTAATTTTGTACAGTAAAAGATTGCAACCATATCCTGATTTGGAGTAAGAAAGGGGAAGGCTAATTAAAGAATGAAGCAACACATTGTGAAGACTTATCCTTTTCAAATCTTACAGTTTTCAGCAGCTGCATTCTAAAAGAAACTACACTGGATGTTTTATTGTGTTTGCATTTATCTGCTTCTGCAATGGCTTAATAAGACTAACCTTGATTTCAAAATATTTTCATAAGAGGATTTTAAGTAACAGAGACCTCTTACATTTAAGTTAACATGTCTGCACTGATATAAGCTAAAGCAAGGTAAGTCTAAACCCTACATGAAATAGAAGTTGATCACTCAAACTCTAGCCATCCAGAGAACAGCTTTTTTGAACTAAATAGGTTAAAACATTTGAGAGAGGCAAAAGCACACGGTTTAAAAAAAAATTAAACATCCTGTCCAACTGAAGAGCACCACCTGAGAATTAGGAAGAGCTCAGCCAAAGAATTTTGTTTCATAACCTTAGGCTTCACAGTTCAGTTAATACAGGTAAGATAATAGAAAAACTTCAGGTTAAGGTTAAAGGTGTTCTTTAAAGAAACCAGTTTGATATCCTGTACGTTTGCTGCACTCTGGGAGAGAAAAAAATTTCTTTCAGAAGACATTTGCCTGAGAAGGAACCAATTTCATATTTTCTAATGATGTCTCCTAAAAGGCTGTCAAGAAGTTGCTCAAGAAGTGATAAATGAATTTACTTCAAAAAAAAGTTTATCAGACATAAAAGTCGCATCTGGTATATTTAGGTACATAGACTGCTTTCATTTTTTTTCTTTACACAGTCAAATTCTGAAGTGGTAGCTTTTTTATTGCACAAAGAATGAAAATGAAAAAAGGATATTGGTTAGCCTGTAGATTAATAAAATAAATAAAAATAAATAGCCCATAAAACCCAGGCAGGGGAAATATTTGCAAAGTAACAGATGCCCATGTATGCAACTGATTCTAATGATTCAACTTGTTAGTCAAAATATTAAGTCATTGCTTATGTGGAGGGATGTCCTTGCACAGGTTGGTTGGTGAGTCAACAGCAATTGCTTAGTGTCAGATCTGCAAAGAGTCTGGCTGTTAATTCTGCCTTATCACAATTACATATTGGGTACCTACTACGCAAGGTACATAATACAGGGAAGACCTTGATAAAACTAATTTCTACTTGCAAAAAGCAGAATGGGTCTAATGGGGCAAATAGCAAGTTTCTATCTTGCCAAGAATCATTATTGGTAGGTTGTTTTCTGAGGAAATAGCTGGCTTAAGTGCCAGCCTTTAATACAGCTGAAGGCAAGCTAAGCATTCACCATTCTTTAAAAATAAAAAGGAAATACACAGCTGCTGAACAATCTGAAGGATACAGGAAGGGGATGGGCATTCAGAGTATGGCTACTGGGGTCCACACAGGTACGCATGCCCAAAAGCACTATTTAAGAGAGGGCAGAAAGGATAAGGGCGAAAGTACAAAGCTTGAGGAAGTAATAGAGTGAAGCCCTGGGGAAAAAAACAATAGCATGGATCAATGCATTTTTTTGGTTTTTGACTGACTGGCTATTTATGTTGCAAGCAAGGAATACGCCTGTCAAATAAAGTCAAATAAACCTGTTCTTATTCTGTGAATAACTAGTATGTCAAAGAAATACCTATTTCGTCATGAAAATAGCCACTCAACTGGAATACACTTAGTCCAGTCCCAACTTCATAATACTGCCAACATGAATAGGAAAGAAGGTGATTGACAACGCATTCTTCAGATCTTAAAGGTTTTTTATTTCTTCTCCCTAAGACAGGACTTCTATATGACTAGACAGAATCAACTACCTTATTAGAACAGACACACTATGGATTGAGATTTGTTGCAGAACCTGGACATTTTTAATCTTAAACTTATTTCACTTCCAAAGTCTAAAGTTCATTTCTGGTACAAATTTAAGACGTGACCTGATGCTCATATCTCAAATGGCTTCAGTTCTTCCTACACTCCATTCATGATCAACTACACCAGTAAACAGGCTAATTACCACTAGGTGAAGCCTGAGATATTTTATTTGGTGCATGAGCAACTGACTTTGTTTCCAACATGGAATATGTCAGTGCAGGATTTCTGGTCACGAGCCTTGGACACCATTATGGAATANAGAGCTGCTGAACAAAGTCAGAAAAGGAGGCAGAAAAAAGGGAGAGGAAAAAAAAAAAAAAAAAAGAAGTGGAAGTCTTACCCCTGTGGTTCTTGGACGGTCTTGTTTTCCACTTTCTGTTCACACTCTTTTATCATGGAGCTTAAAATAACCTAAGACACATAAGGAAGAGATATACATGACATTTTTTTCCTTTACATTAACTCTTCGTATAAAATCTGCTAATGTCAGAAATAGTTACGGAGTAGAACCGCGTGAAAAGTTTCTCTGTTGTTTTTCAACTGCATTTATATTCCAATTATCTGATAATGCTTTGTGGCTAGAAACAACAAAACCATTCAAAATAGTTTAAGGAAGAAAATGTTTTTGAAATAGTTACAGGAGTTCAAGACTCCCTCCTTCTTCCCCAGCTTTTTAAAATAGAGCTAAAGCAAACTCACTTCTGTGACACACCTCCTTATCTTCCTTTTTTCTAAGAATACTTTTATTTATTAGCAATTAACTTTGACATGCATTCATCTTCCCCCTATTTTCCTTTAGAGAGCTTTCAAGTACCTTTTAAAATGTGTATCTTTGCCAACATTATGCATGAAAGAAAAAGCAAGGAAATAAAAGAAAAAAGTGTGATGGCATCCTGAGATGACATCTTAATGGAAAGGAAGTGCTAAAGCAAACTTGGTATTATTTCACTGGTATCTTCCAGGATTTCCATGAATCAAGGCTTTTTTCCTTTACTTAAGCAATTGCAACCTTAAAGGTTTCTGCAGGATATTTGAGACTAAAAACACCCCCACACTGACATTTTACGTTTCTCCAGCATACAAAAAATGAAAGAGTATTTCCCAACAGCAGGCTTTGAAAGAAATCATACAATTCATTAGACAGGTATATAAGTCCCTGCCCTGCCCGCCACAGTACTGTTTTAACACATTAAGACAAAAGCATTTGAAACACTTATGCAAAACAGTTGCAATGCAGAGTGTGAAACTATAAACATATATATACACACCCACTACATAAATAGAAGCTTTCCCCGTTCACAGCTCAGGAGAAAGCTAGCGCTTTCTTTGAGACCCTGAACTTAAAATCTCAAAGCTACAAGCAACTAAAATTAGTAGTGTCTTACCAAAACCTGAATATATACAATAAAGGAAAAAAACTAATTTCAATCTCTAAAATACATCTCAGTCACTATTGGTTACTACCAACCAATAACTATTTTAAAATGTATTTATATACATATAAAAAAGCTGGTTTCTCTCAAATCCTTATTAGACACCTGCAGCACAAAATATCCTTTGAAACCATTTATTACACTGCTGAGATATGGCCTGGTCTGCAGATCTGTGCCACTGTTCATTCTATTTCTCCAAAAGTATTACTTCGACATTTGAAACAGTTTGGGTAGCAGGTATTACATATCCTTGAATGTTTCAGAAAGCAGCATTCAAACCTGAGTACGAGTCTAACAGGACTACAGCTCTTACTGCTAAATTTGCCATCCTTCAATTGCATAAAATATTATGCAAGTACTTAAACTCAAGAGTACAAAGGTACAAGAGAAATGCATTCAGAATTCCAGTGAAAAAGCAAGCTTTTCTTTCTGTATCAAAAGAAAACCAAAATTTCTAAGCACAGCAGCCATAGTTTTTGTTACTTAGCATTTCTACCTCTGCCTTGGAGCGCTTCTACATTTTTGTACATTTATCTGAATTTAGATGTTCCAAATATCAACAATATGAAGTCTTGATTAAGGGGGAGAATAATTCAGCAAGAACCCAGAATCATTCGAATACCAGGACAGAGCCCCCATCCATTGCACGGCTCCTTCTGGGAAGGCTGCATAATTCACGGATAAAGTGGCGCAGTTCTTCTCTCTTCCCCAAATTAATTTGTCTTAAAGTTCAGGGTGAAATGGAGGAAATGTATAAATATAATATCACGCGGCAATTTTACATTATGATACTTGCACATGTTGCTCACACCTATTCCCTTAGGTTCTCTTTATTTGGTCATAGCACTGACTATGAAATCATTTAGACCTCCTTTAAGAGATTTTAGAGATATAACTCTATATTTAGAGACATAACGTGTTTAAGCATTATAAACAATACTGCAGATGGACTAAATATTTTTATCCAGTACTGATTATATCTCACTATCATGCAACTTAAAATCCAATTATTTTGAAAAGAAAGAGAAGGCAAGTAGGACTTGACGAGGAATTAGAAATGCTGGCAAAATTTCTGAAATGTCTGCATAAGGTGAAATGTTTATTTTAAAGATGAGAGGGTCTGGCTTAAATGCCCAACTTGGACTTTTGTTTACATGAATGAAAGAAAAGCAAATACGAGGGATAAATGGTAAATGCTGCCCTACAGGATCACAAGCCAATTTCGCAAATGTTACATTTCCAAGATAAGGATAAACTTTGTACTGATGTTTAGAGCCACAAGAACTAAGGCTCTGTGAATGAGAAAATATGTTTTTCTAACTTATATGCCATTTGAATCATGAATAACACCACAGTAACCAGAGTAATTAGAAAAGGGTTAATTCTGTTTATGCAAGTGTCTAGCTATTTGAAACAGTAAATCACAGTTACTTCAGAAAACATAATTTTAAGACACAAGGCTTGAAAGACAGACACTAGAACTAACCAGGTCTCAGAGGTCTCTATCATGGTGCCTACAAATATCCTGTTGTAGCAAGGAACTGATTAAGCACCAGATTTCCATTTCTACAGTAAAAGCTGTAGTGAGTTTTCTAACCCACTGGAGCAGACGTAAATATTTTTAAATGTGTGTTTCCCTCTGGGAGAAAAATAAAGCACTTGGCATCATGCCTGAAGCCAATCAAACACGGTGTAGTGGTAAAGGAGGATTGAGAGCTGTCTTCAATTATTTATTTATTTTTAAGCTGATTTAAGCCTTCAGTTCCTTCTCTGGCTACAAGACCCAAACTCAATTAAATAAGCTCTTTTGTTCTAATTCAGAACATCTTTTGAACTGACTATGCCGTTAAACCTTAGAAGTTGCACTAACTACTATACAAAAATGACGTATTAGTATTTCTATCAGTTACCCCATTAGTGAATATGGCAGAACAAAGAAAACTAAACTAAATCCAACTTTTGCATACCACAGCTTTTAGATATATTCTTAGACTTCCCAAAACACAATACATCTCCCAGCCCTCTCTGAATACAGAGCGTCATCAATGCCAGACCTCCTCCAGTATTGCCTGGGGGTAAGGAATAGCAATTCTGTCATCTTTGACTGATGCCCAGGTCACTACTGTCCCTTCTGGCTCAGCCCTCTGAAGTCAGATTTTTTCCTTTTTAGGTCTGAACGTTCCTCAAAAGTAATTCACCTCCAGTTCCACATATTGTAAATAATATAAAATAATATAATATAGAGAAGATAAAAGAATGAGACTATAGGCTATTAGACTAAAAATGTAACTGCAGGTGACTTTGTTACCAAGTATAAGAACTTAGAAGGCTCAGAGAACATAGTCATATTNTTAGAAGGCCCAGAGAACATAGTCATATTAATTATGTCACTTTTGTAATCATAAGGAAAAGTAATTACTTTTAAGTACAAAGTAATTCCTGAAGTGCAGTACTAACTTTCAAAAACCAGAAAGACGTTCCTTTGTACATTTTGATTAAACTTTTTCCTCTGNTAATTATGTCACTTTTGTAATCATAAGGAAAAGTAATTACTTTTCTTAAGTACAAAGTAATTCCTGAAGTGCAGTACTATCAAAAACCAGAAAGACGTTCCTTTGTACATTTTGATTAAACCTTTTCCTCCATCATGTGAAGTGTTCATACTGTCAAGATTTTCCCAACATGCAACTAAATTACATCTCGTTTCCAGCTACTGACTTAATATCTATTTGTTTCAATCTCTGTTAGTGTTTATCATCTTCAAGTATTTACAAAAAAGTGCATAGACATGTGGCCAAATTTTTCAAGTTTCTTAAGTCATCTTCTCCTGTTAATTCTTCTCTTGCTACTTTCCATTATTTCCTTCTATGAGGGAAGATCTTGTTAGTTCCCACATTGTCCTGTCTGCTTACAATGATCTGCTTTTTACGATTCACAGAATAACAGAACGGTTAAGGTCAGAAGGGACCTTTGAAGGACATCTAGTCCAACCACCCTGCTCAAGCAGGGCCACGTAGAGCCAGGGACGATGTCCAGGCAGCTTTTGAATACCTTGAGGGACGGAGGCTCCACAGTCTCCGTGGGCAATCTGTGCCTGTGCCAGTTTACCCTCATGGTGAAAAAGTGTTTCTTGATGTTCAGACAGCAGCCTCCTGTGTTTCCGTTTGGGCCCATTGTCTCTCGGCCTGTCCCTGGACACCACCGAGAAGAGCCTTGCTCCATCCTCTTTGCACCCTCCCTTCAGGTATTTATACAAATTGATGAGATACCCCCAAGCCTGCTCTTTTCCAGGCTGAACAGCCCCAGTGCTCTCAGCCCCTCCTCATAGGAGAGATGGTCCAGTGCCTTACTCATCTTTGTGGCCCTTCACTGGAGTCTCTCCAGTACGTCCATGCCTCTCTTATACTGAGGAGCCCAGGATCGGACACAGTACTCCAGATATGAAGAGCATCCCATTTATTTCAGGACTATACTTTCCTCATCCTCCTTCCTGAGCTTGCCTGTCATTTCTTTCCTGCACTCCGCCAATTTTCATCTGCATTTCCTTGGACATATTGTGGCCAGTGATTTTAGCATATCCTTGTTTTGATGAAAAAACAGACAGTCTGCAGAGATCTGTGTTTCTAGTTGCATTTCTGACAGTTGAATATTACCCAACAGAGGTACTTGGCTTAGAAATACATTTTAAATTATTTCACTATTTTTAAATCATGCGACCTACTCCTTATCAAGAAAACCCTCAATGCTATGATTCTATGATACTTCTTATGAGTAGCTCTCCTTGACTTTTGGCTTTAAATACCATTAACGTTTCAACTTTTGCTGCCACTTGCATCTCATACTCGGTTAGTAAACATAGCTGCTCACCTCATGCTCTGGCGAGAGATGTTCCATGTCAGTTCGTAAACATTTAAGTCCTGGTAAAAAGTGATTGACCATTAAATCCTCTGAAATAACTAAAAACCAGGTTGTTAAGGTATTACAAGGACTGTGTTCTGAAATTATAGCATTTTATTCTACTGAACACAGGGACAAGTTACAGCAGCAAAACCCAAGAAAACAGAAAAGCATTTGCCACTTCAGGACTAATAAAAAAAGAAAAAAGGACTTAAGTGTGTTTACTTTCATATATTTCAGACACCCGTACCATTCTTTTCATACTTTTTTTTCCAAGTTACTGATTAAGATCAAGGGGTTTGGTTTTGTGTTGTTTTTTTACAGTACCTATCTGTTCCACCTTCTGTGAAAATGTATTCTTTATACTGAGCAGATGATATTTTACCTCACACATTCAAAGATAAACAATTATTTTTCAAGTACTAATCTTCTCCTCTGCCCATCCCCACCCCCCCCACCCGAGAATTAACAGCTAAACTTCCCATAAAAAAGGATACAACAACAGGAAAGAGCACTGTAGGCTTCAAACAGGTGTGTAGCGATATCCAGTCTCTTAGAATCCACAGACTGCTGGTTGTTCACCAAGGCTAACTTGTGCAAGTGTGGAATAACAACTGTAAAAGTAAATACTGGAATAAGTATTTTGAAATTGTTTTCCGTAGACTTGCTTAGCATTACACAGTTGTTAAGTAGCAATCGCATTCACATCAGTGTGGAACAAGAACTGCAAATAATGGCTTTTGATGGGACTGCCTCTGTGAATTTAACTGATCAACTCAAACTTGAAATAAAACTGTGGTAACACCACCTAAAATAAAAAGGTACCTCAGAGTACCTTTGAAATAGTAACAGTCTACAGAAAATATTTTGCAATATTGTTATTCTCCTGTTGCTAAAGCTGTTTAAAATATGCTTCTCTTTTATAAATACAGCTGATGAGCTAGTGACAGCGATATGCATGTCATGAGAAATCTTCAGTGACTATAGAAAAATCCTATCTAATGAATTTAGCCTGCTAAACTAGATGCTTGCAGTTGGGAGGCACAACAGCTCCTCATGTTTTGTTTTCAAGTATCTTTATGACAGTCTAACAATGGACTTTGCTTTTCTATGTGCTTTACACTTCAGGGCTATGAAAAAAGCTACTTTGTTAATCTGGGGTGCACTTACATTTAAGATGTGCGGAATACTGGAAATTTATATGCTAGCAGGGAGTGAAGCAATAGGGAAGAGGAACGCATTTTACATGTCAAGTAATTTAAAAAAAAAAAAAAGACAACTTCAAATTTACTCTGCAGCAAAGTGACCAGTCCCCTCCGGCTCCAAAATCATTCATCGCCACGTGCTGGTGTTCTATATACACACCAGTGTTCAGTAAAATGAAAATTATATTAGCAAAGTCTTAAATACTGGGACGTATCAAACACTGAAAATAAGAGTTTTCAAACTTTTTGTAAAGACAAAAAAAAAAATCAATATAACCAGCATACTATTAGCTTTAGGACAGAAAGAAGACAACTGCATCTTCCCACCAATGCAACTTACATTCATCTCTGAATCTGGGCTCAGCATTAGGTCCAACTCTTCCAAATGTTTTTATGATTTCTGTATGTAGAGAATGTTGGTCTTGATATTGAGGGTCCTCCAGGAAAGATGCCAGCTGCATTTTTACTCTTTCCAGAAGCTTAAATATTCCCAGAGAAACAAGAAGTACACAAAAGAATGAAGATGCTAGAAACCGTTATGGTCAGTTCAGAGCATGCCTATAATCTTCCACATTTCAGATGATAAACCTTGAACTTTCTGTTAATTTAAATTTTTTTCTGACAGGATGTTCCAAACTCCTCAATGCAGCTCTACATTTTAAAGACTGTCAACAGTGTTTTAATCTGATCTGTCTTTAACTACAGACAGGTACTTCCATATAGCCAGCCTTTCCTCCTGAGGTTTCCTTGGTTTTGATACTCCCATTTTTTACCTGCTATTAACATTTCCCTCACACTATTAATATCTTTGGAGTTTTCCTGTTTAATTAGAACTGAATTCATTGGGGTTTTTTTGTAATATATCTCAATTAGTACGCTGAAAAATTTTCTGCAGAGGACAGAAACGTAAAAGTAAGCATCATAAAAATCAATGGAATTGAAAAGATTTTTTTCAACTAAAGTCTAGAAAAACTGAAAATACAAATATATCTAAGATGACATAAGTATTTAATTTGCATTCGAAGTTGTAAACCCAACATTTTTTGATACATTTTGGAAGGCGGTATCACCTCTGTACTCTAAGGCTTATTATAATTAGTGCAATGGATACAGTAATTTCTGTGTGGTAACAAAACAGTATTCTTCCCAAACTGATTATAGGCATGCATTCCAAGCTACAAAATTGTAACTTATCCATCTTCCAAGTACTTGTGAGTCATCACTGACTTCTTACTCACATTTCCTCAAACATTCTTTTAGAATATGCTGAAATTACAGGAAGAATGCAAGCTCCGCAAAAAGTCACAAGGACTTTAAGAAGAAATTTGATTGTACAGTTATTATATAACAAAAATACAGTATTTCTACTGCTTACAGCAGAATCCTGGGTGTCTTTTTCAGAATTCTGATCTCTTACCAAAGTTTCATCATTTAAAAAAACCAAGGAGGAATTGTGTATCTATATTATCCTCAAGGATTATTTTAGTTATGTCACTATGATGTCTTTTAATGCCATCTTGGACACCATGGACTAAACCAGCAGATATGACAGGAACTACATGAGACTTGTGCCCTTCTGAAGTAGTTGGAAGCCAAGTAGGATATCCTAAAGCATCTAAAATAGTACAATATACTTATGTGGAGGTAACTGAGTCCCACCATGACTTTTTGGTTAGCATTTTAAAGTAAAGCTATTTTATTTGGAAATAACGGGCTTGGATTTCTCAAGTGTATTGGAGANTTGGAAATAACGGGCTTGGATTTCTCAAGTGTAATGGAGAATGTTTTAAAAACATTTTCAGCACGAGATTTCCCATCTTTGAGGACAGGCCTCCCCCTCTACACAACTGTTTTTCTTTGTTTATGTTCGGTTTGATATTTAGAAGGAAATGTTTTTATTAATTAAAAGTGAGTTGGTTTGTTTCAAAAAAGGAGGGGGGGAAAGACTATTGCAAAACGGGAAAGCATTTTGGAAGAGGATATAAGAAAGGAAGAAATAATTTATAAGCTGCTTTTTTTTCCCCTCCGAGTTCATTAATAAATTACTGGATTTCTGGATTTATAAGAAAATCACCTACTACTTATACTACAAAAACAACAGCCTGACAACAGGTGTCCTACCTCTCTCTGAGTAACAGTTTCCATGATGGTCCCAAAAGCAGGAATTGTTGCAATCCTCACTGAACTAGAACAGAAAAAGAGTCTTTAAGAGGTATTAAACATTAAGAATAAAATTAATCAAAAATAAAGCAAAATTTAAAAATTAGTACTTTAAGTTACATTAGTTTCTAGCAATGACAAAACAAAAAAGCAGACCAGGAAAAAGACAGACAGGATTAACTCAAGGTCTCAATGTGAAACTCACAATTCAGGATCACTGGACAAGGTAACAAGGGCTGGAGCAACCCGCTTGTCAACTAAGGCTTCACTCATGCCTCGAAGAGTCAGCTGTAAACCAGTCAACATGCAATAAAAAACGGTTTGGTAAACTTGAAGAACTGGGTTAGCTGTGACTGAGGATGGGCAGGCAGACTCTTGGGGTTTTTCTTGGTTTAGTCACCCACACAAGACATTGAAACAATTAATACTCTATTCATGCTGAAGCATTTATTAGTAACAACCTGTTAGTGAGATTAGCAAAGCATCCCTCCTTAGCTTGAAAGAAATATCACATCAGAATGTCTAGGAAATGAAGTACTACGGTTGTCTATCAGAAATGAGATACAGACAAAACTATTTTGCATTTCAGTAATGCAGATGATACTTAATTTTGCAGTTGTAAAGCCGGTAGCATTACAGAACATATTAATATCCACCTTTCTGCTGGAAATTATGTAAGCAAATTTCAAAACTGAGAATAAGACCAAATATAAAACACCATAAAAATTAAATTACATTGATTTAAGTTTTATATTCAAAGCTTATTCAGCAATTTTACCCGGTTTAGTTCTAGATGTTGCAATAAACCTTTTTATTTACAAATAAGTGATTTTAAAGTTACTTTTGTTTAAAAGTAATTCAATTTTTGTTCAGCTAGAGTAAGAAACAGAACTGATGGTTATTTCTTCCTAAGTATTAAGAGGGATGCTAGGTATATAAGACAGTCAGGAAACTTACATTTCAGGGTCACTGGAGAGAGTAATGAGAGCAGGAACAACTCTCTGAGCTACCAGAGTTTCATGTACCCCCTTCACCAACAGCTGAATGGTCGGAGCAGGGGGGTATCACAGGTGATGCACGGAAAGAGCGAGCACAGTATCATGGGAAGAAGAACGGCACAACCAAGAGAGAGAAAGAAAAAACACAAAAAGCAAACCAAAATTAGAAGCTAAGCAAATACTGCTAACACTAGTGCTTCATATATGCAAAGGCATGAAGAAAGCTGAAGTGGTCTGGCGATCAGCACAAACCTGACAAATTCAACAGTATGATGTTTTCTCTATTTTCAGCTATTTTAAGACTTGACTTAACAAAAATTTAGCAAGTAATTATGTATTGTCATTCAAATACTAACATAATTATGTATTATAATTATACATATGATGTATAATTAAATACTAAAACAATGAGTTTGACAGTTTAATCTAAATGCTGTTACTAACTCAATGGAATGGCATTTGTTATAGTAGGTGGCTGTCACAAGCTAAATAGATGTCTTCAGGTAGGCCAAATGTATGACGTTTTCCCACACTGAGTGATACCTTTCAGACCTTTTACAATGTGACAAATAACACCTTTCCAGATGCCACTAAGCTTTCCTCAAAGTTATTCAGGACTATTTTAGATTTAACCGCCATCCAAGCAGTATGTATGCGAAACTTCTGAAGTTTTCCTTGCTGGTGTATGCAGGCAGAAGATGGAGAATCCTTGGATTACCCACTAAATGTATTTCACCAAGTCTTTTTGCAAATTAAGGAAGAGATGTATTTGTTGCAATACATCCCAAATGTTAAAAACTGAGATCGCAATGAAATTTATTGCCCATAAATATGTGGAAACTGTTTGAATTTAGATGTTCCCAGGTGATTTTTTTTTTAATTTTTACCTTACTTATGTAGCTATACGTAAGTACACATTTGCTGCATATGTAGCAGATGCCCTTTACATGTTTTCTACATATGAAAACCTACTAATTTACAAAAATGACAAGTTCCAAACTTTCTCTGTACTCAGCAAAATAGCTTTTTTGTCCGCATTAATAAAAATGGGAAAGTCTTTATATTTTCATTTTATATCTCATGTAAGGAAGTCTGCATATATTTGCTGGTTTTAGGAAATAAACATGAAGAGTTTATCAGTAGTTTCTGTGAGAAATTTGAAATTCCTTTTTAATATTTAGCTATAATCTAATTACTCAAATTACATCATGAACACAAATTAAATTCTATGCTTTTCCCCCTAGCAGTTTAACAAGAGAACACGTAAGATCCACAGGGCATGGGGAAAGCAGTAGCTGTCAGTACATCACACAGTACTACAGGCAGGCAATACTTATACCCTCTAACTAGACAGGGTTTTACATTTTGCTATTTGTTTAAGCATTCCTGCTTTACCAACTCTGAATTTAAAACAAAGTAAACTGTGAAAGACTGGAAGGAACCTGACTTTCCAGAAGCCTTCTATACAAAGCAGTAATTTTTATTAAGCGATATGTGTGTGTCCATACACGGGTGCACACACGCACTGAACATATTGTGGCCTTACAGATAATAACTGAAGAAGGAAGAACGGGGAGAGAATTGCTAAGTGTGTAAGAAGGTATGCAAAGCACCTGGAAGGGGAAAGCTGCAACTTTCCACACTTGTTATTCAGAAAGTACACATGGAATGTTAGTTCAACTACTACATTTTAACATTGGTACATTTCACAATTATTTACAGTGGCAACAACTTAAAGTGCTGATGTGTTGAGTTTACTGGCTATTCTTCAAACAGCTGTTAGGGACATAGCTCACTGACTACAATAATCTTAGTCTCATATATAGATTTACCAATTTTCCCACTGATTAAAACAGAGAATGCTTACTATTTTCAATTTTGAACAAATAGGGACTTGGGCTATCTTTACTAACCTTAATTTGGAGAAAAGTCTAGAGGTAATGTAGTGCTTTGAAAAAAATGCTTGGGACTTTTATAATTAGCAAAGAATTCAGTGTGATCTCAGCTTCATGACTATGTGGGCTGCCACACTTCTAATTATGGTAAAGCATGGTAAACAGCATCGTTCTGTATTACAGAAAATAAAACATGCTTCATAATTCAAGTGTCATTCTGAAGATAAGTGTACCTAGCCTTGAACCTAAACAGACCAACAAAGCTTATAACTCAACTATGCGATTCACGTTCAAACCAGCAGCAATCAAATCTGTTTGCATCAACATTCAAATGGGAAACTTCTGACTGAAAACACTAACACAGAAGCAACAGAAACAGCTGGATGGGCAAAGCCATGCAGCAGCATGTAACGTTACAGTCAGACAGGCACCGCAGATTTTTATTCTGTTTTGAATCCTCTAGATCAATGTGTCATTATTACTTATGCATCCTTACACCTTAAAAATGGTAGCACAAAGCTTCCTGCCCCCGAAGGAGAGAAGGGGTAGAATGGCTCCAAATAACTGCTGTGTCCTTCCAATCCTTAACAGACTGTAAAGGTTTGGTAACGCAGCCTGGCAGGCCCAAATCACAGCAGTCTCTGCTGCTCCACAGATCACTGTGCTGCTCAGAATCTTTACAGTTCTCATACAGCTGTCCTGCAGGTCACATACTCTTTATCCTATTATCTAATTGCTGGGCTTTGCCATTTAGCAGCCTCTCAGATGTCAGAAATTCCTTGAATCAAGAAATCTTCCAAAAGTGAAACCAACTATTACCACCTCTTTATGCAGGTGACTTCCCAAATTTATATAAATTTGGGAATTATATAAATATAAATGACAATATATATTGTCATGTATCAATATGTATGCTATGGCTATAAAGGAAGTGGCAATATGGTACCATTTTCAAGTAAGAAAAGTTTCTGCAACAAAGTTGCCTGCACTTTAGTAAAAATTGAAGTATACTAGGAAATAAGCAGCCAAATAACATGCAGGACTGCCTAAAAATAATCAACGTGTAGTTGAATTTGAAAAGAAACTGCAACCAAGACTGTTCTAACTAAGGTCTTTCACGTGTTTAGCTAATGCTTATTTAAAAAAAAAAAAAGCTTATTATTACAAATATAAAATATAAGCACTGCTCTTGTTAGACTGAAAAAAAAAAAAAAGAAGAAAAAACCCAAACAAACAACAACTTAAAAATATTTTAAGGAAGGGTGACCAAAAATTGCCATCTCCATTTTAAAAGGAGAGAAGAAAAAAAAAAAAGGTAAGGTTGGATGTTTCCAACTGAAGTCTCAGGATATGTCTTAAAGTGGTTGTTCAGTGCTTTATCTGCAACAACTTGCAGAGTTGCAGTAAAGACGACTAATGGTTATGTTAAGTGCTCTTTTTTCCAAGGCAGACTTGAGATTTATTTTTGCAAATGGATACAAGGTGGCAGGTTCAGCTAGAGGCCCACTGCAAAGCTATCCAAATGAGTCAAATGCGGAAGAAGTTCAAAAAATAAATGAAACGGACTGTGATAGTGTGATTAGCAATATGTCTTTCTAACATGAAAAAAAAGTAATCTCTTTGTTCAGCAAGTGGAACACGTCCCAGATTTTTTGTATGTGGCTTTTTTAATTAACACTTGATGAAAAAAGGCATGATGTGGAAATAAAAGCCAACTTCTTAGTTAAATGCAACTCTTTATCCTGAGCAAATTTACAGATGTTAAGGGAAAGATGAAGCTGCCATTGTGGCAAGTAAAGTAATCATAAATTATTTTAAATTTTACAAAAAATACAAAATTGGTTAAGTGGATGTTTCTACCACCATATTTGGCACCAGTGGAAACTAGTTTGAATTACAATGTAAGTGCATTGCACGAGTATACACAAAAAGTATTGGAAACCAATAACTTGTGAATTAGGCTACTGACCATGTGTTGAATAGCAACAGAAAATGTTAAAACTCAGAGATATGCTTATTTATGTTTATCTACAGACCTAAGCAAACACATTTGACAATGTATTTAATTCTGGTTTGAACAGTTTAGCAATGAAATGCGTTTTCATAATCAGAAAATGTTTTTCAGCATGCAATAATCAGAATGCAACAGTCAAGTCAGCAGCAGATCAAAGAACACATACACAGTTACTACAGAAACATCTTGCAAGTGGCTAATGACAAATTGCTTCATGAAAGATGTGCCGCTAAACAGAGAACAGATACACAGAAACAACTGCACAACAACTTCCTGCTCCATCACACAGTACACAACTCATTTAAGCCTTTTGTAATTTTTAAGAATGTAGCAACATTATCTGAATCACTGTTTTTAAAAATAAACTCTAGTTTTAAACAAGTGTAAAAAAAGTTTGGATAGCACTTACCTCAAACATTCTAGCAGCTGTACATCGAACAAGAGCAGAAGTATGGACAACTCCATACCATAAGACAGTTAATAGCAGCTCATGATAAGCTGGGTTTGCACTAAAAGAAAACAGTTGGGCAATCAAAAAAAAAAAAATACTCCCAAACCCTGAATATGTCCTTTGGCTACAAAATGTAGTCTCAAGAACCCATTGCTAAACAAATCTAGAACTCCAACATTTATCATTTCTGAAGGATATTTAACATTTATGTCATTCTGAAGGACATGAAACATGTTGCTGTCTAGAAAACACATTGCATTTTGAAGTTCAGTTTTTTTAAAAAATGTTAAGAATATAATTTTTAATAAATTATGACACTGAACTGGATGCAAATACATAATTAGAATACATCACAGTAGTATGGAAAATACAAAAGGAATTTCCATTTTATCCTCAATAACTGATTTTTGCGGGTTTTCTTGTTTGGGTTTTGGTGTTTCTTTTTTTACACTTCAAAATTTTTTTACCACTACATTTTTAATCTAGAGATCAAAAGTTTAAATGTTGTGAAACCCCAAGGAAAAAAAGCCAGCATACCCTTTATTCACCCAAAACATCACAGTTATTAAAATTACAGCCAGATTAGCAGCTTTTAATAAAAACTTCTAATGTATTTAGATCTAAGTCAACTCCAAGGTATATTCTTTACCCCAGTTCCACAAAGGAAGCTTTCAGGCTATCAAGAGGTGCATGGGATAATGAAAGCATGGTCATTACATCTTCTAAGAATCCAACTAACAGCTTGCGGTCTTCTTCCTGAAAGAAGAGTGTACAACCAGTGTAGTAGAAGTACTGCTGCGGTTGTGATGACCTACAGCTATGAAAGAGAAACTGTGGATGAGAGCAAACTAGATTTGGCCTTTAACGATCTTCTTATGAACTTCAGAAGTGGTTTAAGAACAAGCACTTTTCAAAGAAAACACAAGAAGAGACTATATTTCTGTATGTTATCAGCTAAGCACAAACTCTTGCACAAATTACCCAAATTGTTTTACTAAAGAAACTTTGTATGGAAGCACTTTCATGGCTCCTGACAGTTTGTGATTGCTCACAATTCACTGAACATTTGTGAGATGATGAAGTATTTACTTTTTTCCTGTAAGCTACGTATATGCCAGGCCATAACTGCTGGTTACTGGAAGATTACGTAGTATTATTTCTGGAGTGTTTAGTACTAGGTAACACTAACATTTTAAGACTCCAACTATGCCCAAAATGGCAATGTACCTGCTTACCTGTTTCAGTAGATTTTGCAAAATCATATTTGCAGGGGTCAGAGATAAATGGCAAAGAAGCCATTTATGGAGTAACATTAATATTTTTGACAGAGGCACATGGCAGCTGTCAACGCCTGAGAGTTAGCAATGCCAGACGTCATTTTAAAATTACTGAATTTAGGTTTTAACACTGATGACTACGATCTAAACGTAGTATACAACCTGACTAGAAAGCTTTGCTTTTAGATGTGTTTACAGCTGCCCACTTACCTACCTATCGTCAAAGGACAAGAACACTGTAAGTCTTCAAAGAAAACAGGAAGGGTTTTTTGGCAGAATAAGTTTTACATATTATACATTTAACAAAGAAACACAAAACCAAACCTACCTGAATATAACATGTAAGGACCCCTGTTGCATAGATGGGAACTGTGGCTTTTGTTAGCACTCCGTTACCTGCTGTGGAATCTAATGAAACACAGTGAACAATTTAGACTTTATATATACATATATGTGTATATATGTACTTGTGTAATATATACACTATATATTTTATATATACACAGGGTGGACTTAGATGTGTGTATTATTAGTATTACAAATATATTCACCTTTTTATACATACATGAAGAATTTTTATGTATCTACGCATATGTACATGCACTTGTGCTAAAATAAAGCTCAAGTGGTATTTGGGTTTGAGATTTTATTTGTACTTTACACACGCACACAGAATCTACAACTTCAGAGTGTTCCATTCAGATTAAGATTAAATTTTCAACATTTCAGAAACACAAAAAATTTGAGAACTGCAGTGTTCAAATAAGATTTTCACAAGAGATTCACCTTTTTTCCCAGTTATAGTTAAGATCAATTTTTATTCATCTCAGTAAAAAGCTACTTACCTATGTTTTCCTCAGATAGTCTTAAGATTTCCTGGAACTGTGGTTTTACCTACACAAAGGATGATGAATCCCGTATAAGAAAACCTGTCACCAGTATCAATTGACTTAGTAACAAATTAAGAATAATAACCCAACAAACAGAGAAAGGACATTTTGAAGGTATAGAAAGGAAAAAAAACCTTTAAAAAGCACAGCCAGCTTTTATGAAAACTGAAAGTATTACAAAAGAGTAAAAATTTCTATTGAGTACCCACACTGAAGTAGCAGTATTTAACACTCCTGATACTAAAAAAGTTGAAGTCTCTTGGCAATGTGCTTAGTCGGGCTTTAGGGTTTACAGTTTTTCCAAGCTACATGCTAACAAAAAAAAAAAAAGTTTCTATTTTGTATCTTTGCTGTCCTTTAAGTGCTCTCTTCCAATATGTATCTGTGATAATCAGTATCAGAACAATTTTATAGAAGCAAGGGTTCTAAAGATAACTTACAGAAGAGGCCTTTCCAAGACCAGAGACTGGTTTTAATCTCCTCTTTGGAGGCAGCACATAACGTTAACGCTGTTTTGCAATTTTATCTTTAGGTAATCCTCCTGTGTTTTATAATTTCCCTTTAAAATATTCTTGAATTACATTAAAAAGTTATTTTATTGAGACAAAAAATATATATTTCCTTGATAAAAATGTTTAGATATCATCTATAGAAAGTATTTTGGGCAGGGAAAGCATTAATTATAAATTTCCGATCAAGTACAGGCTGGAATAGTTATGTACGTCACAAACACTGAACAGTATGCTGTTACAAAGAAAGAAAATTGTTAAATCACTAAAATTAGGATGATCTCTCCCATTCTCTATGACATTTGCAAAGCAAATACGAAGAATACAGTTAAAAAAAAAAGAAATCCTTCCTTGATGGGCAAGATAAGAAGGCCATTCCAAAATGGTCAAAAACTGAAATCAAAAGGATGCAAACAGAGGTTTAAAAATAGCAGGTTTAAATGTACTTATGGAAAAGTATCATTGTGACATGCAAATATAAATGGTAACAAAGTGTGGGTATTCAGACACACTGTAAATATGGAGAATATATATTACCAAGGTACTCTTTTCACAGAACATTTAAGGTAATATCTTACCTTAGTGTTTGTAAAAATTTTCCCAAATGTCCTGCAAAGTCTCCAGAAAAATCTAGAGAACTCATGGACGCAGGCAGTTGATGCTACATTGATCTTGCCGACTATTTCTATAAGCTGTGGTAGCCTTAAAAGTCAGGAAACAAAGGGATATTAAACACTACTCTGATCTTTTGTTTCTCTTCAGTTATGTTTGTATAAGTTTACTATGTATATTAATACATATACACACACACACACAGAGGACTATTGGTTCTAACGTAATTATTTACATGTTCTGTACAATTCCTGACCCTTGAAGAATGCATGGGTTTAAGTGCCAGAGAAGTCTGACCTATATTTTCAAACATCTGTTACTGCAGAACAGTATATTTCAGGAGATATTCAGAATACAACAATCTTCACTTCAACAAAGAGTTGACTATACTAGTTCAAAGAGGAAAGAAAGAATTTTTTGGAGCAGGTAGCTACCTACACATTTTGCTAGACAGTTGGTATTTTCTGCATAAAATCAAAGTCAATTCAGTATGAAAATCAAAATGCCTAAAAAAAATTTCAATCTTTCCTTCTTTAATAATTCTTAAACACAATCGTACTTAAAATTCTTATGTTTAATAATTGTTAAACGTAATCACACTTAAGAACTATTAATTTTGACACATTTTAAAATTAGGAATCATAAGGTACAAATTAACTCACAGTTGATTGACTACCCATAGCAAAGTCTCCCAGCCTGTGGTACCCTCATGTTCTAGCTGGTAGTCATACAGTTGCAACAACACTGCTAATTGTTCGCGGCTTCCAATGATGATGGCCACGTCCTGAAGAGGCGATACGGGTCGGGGAAATCTAGTGACTGTAACAGCAGAGAACAAGCGATCATGAACAAAAGATGAAAATACCTGGGAGGGGATGTCAGTAAAGATAACTTAGAAAGTCTGAAACTCTTTAGTGCCTTCTGTGTAAGGTTATCAAATTGCTTTTTAAAAACCAGTGAGTTAAATCCAACTCTGAAGAGATTACATAATCCTCTGTCCCCAGTGGCCGATTTGGCCTAAACCACAACGCCCTCACTTAAAAAGAGAAAATGCAGGTAGATTATGGATGGTCCCAAAGAACACAATGCAGATTTACAATAGAGTGACTTGCAGTCAAGGTTTTCTGACTTCTACTGCTACGCTTCAATCACCTAACCACTCCAACCTTTATATATGAAGTACTTTTTGGCAATCCCCACTCCCTGCCCCATCTCCTTAATTATCTGAACTATCAGAAGAGAGTAATTTACACAAAAAAAACAAGATGTCAAATAAATTCCAGACCATCAAAATATCTGGGGATTGAAAGCCTACTACACCAACATTGCTTTTATTATTCTCAATTCATGTCAAACATACTTAAATTTATTCAGAAATAAAGTTAAGTGACAAGAATATCATCCTTCCTACTGAAAAATTCAAGAAAACAAGCTTGCAGTTCCTGCAATGCTACTGGACCAGGGAAAAGTACATGAGATTTATTTCCTCCACTTTTGCAGAGGAAGAAAGTGTTAGATCAGGCTGAGGCCTGAGATTTTGGAAGTCCTTATTTAAGCAGTAGGAACCCAGGGAAAAAGTGCTCATCTTCAAATGACTCAAAGTCAGCTGAATGAGTTTTACCATGGCATGTTTAACATTTTCACATTAATGCACAGTAACATACCACTAGCTACTTTCCAAATTATCCCTTACAGTTGTCATCCATTCTTTGAATCTTCGCACACAGCACCGTTATCAGCATGTGGCAGGTATTACAAATAACGTATTTGTAATAGGAGAAAGCATTCTACAGGCTGGGAGTATAACTTCACTATTAGGCCTTTCAGTCTGCTAAGATATCACACAGATAGATAGCAGATGGTGAAGCTCTTGCGCTGGCTGCATTTTTCCCACTTCATAAATTTTTTTATTTGGAAGAATTAACTGAAGCTGAGGCCAGCCTTCTTGAGCTATTATTGGCTATTAGTGGAAATCAATTCGTCAGACACCTTTAGGAAGTCCAATTAAGGATTGCTTTGCTTTCTCAAAAGTTTCTTTTAAGAAGTAAAAAGAAATAAAGAAAGATGAAATAAAAACTATTTTTGTGATGATCAGGGCTCTCAAGCAAGCGTAGAAATGGATGGAAAAAGGAAGCATTACTTAAGGATTTGCTAAGAGAGACCATATTAAAAGGATTTAAAAGGCAAATCAGAAGACAACTGTATTTATTTTTTTCCCTTCCACAATTTGTGTGTGTATTAGGACAAAAAAGTATTTTATTGCAAGACCATCATTGGATTACATAAAATTACGTCACTGGGCACAAAGAAGCCACTTTGCCTCTAACTTACAGTGCAGAACACTGCTGAGTAAATATAGGAAAAAAAATCCAGAAGGATACCATTTAGTTCTCCTTTATTCTACTGGAAATAATTATGTGAATATTCACATTCTTCTGCATCAATAAACTGATATTTGTAATTAGATAAATATCTGTTAAGGGTTCAGGTCTAAGACTGACGTCTTTCACAGGAATGGAGTAGGAGTGGAGGGAGAGAAAAGGAAGTAGGAAAATGTTTTCCCAAAAAGGGAAAAAACAGAACAAAGAAAAAAGTCATGACAAATCTTCCTATGCTGGAATCTGTTTTAAAAAAAACTAAAATTCCCTCCATGAACTCAGTAACATTAAAGAAGGAAAATTTGTAACATGACAGAGGTCCCCTGAATTTCTTTCTCTGTTCTTGATATATACGAAAATACAACACAAAGAACAGATTAGAAAAAATGCCTGGGGACAGAAACTTAGATCATTATTGTACAGACAGTATGTTATAAAAATTTGAAGTTTATACATATATTCTGCAACTTCAATTAGCAACCCTTAACACACATGAATTCCAAATATATGGACTATTCCTGAAATTCCTCCTTTGCAGTTAACAGTAAGTTGAAACTTGTCTCTGAATCATACTTCAGTTTATACAAATTCCACATAAGAGAAATGAATAGTTTACCTTCTATTTGTGGTACTTCTCCCTGAAGTTTAGCCTTGCTTGTGAAAGGTGCATTCTGTAGCACCAGTGCAAACAGTGAAGGAATCAATGACTGCAGAGCAGACAGATACATGTGGAGCTTATGCTCATCCAAGCCATGTTCTCCTTCCTGAAACAAACAGGACATTTAGTTAAAGTTTTCGGTTTGGATGAGCTGTTGCTTCGGCATGTATTCCCTGGCAAGAGATCAACACATCTGTGAAGAGCTTCTAAACAGAAACACTAATTATACAGTAATTTATCCCAACCACAAGCTTACTTCGTGTCACCATCCAAGTCCCCTTGTCACCCCTAAGTCACTTCTCAAAAGATTTAAGCAATATCGCCTTTGGCATTTAGTGGTTCATATCGATGAACATATAAATATTCTGAAAGAAAAATTTTCAGCATGTTTTGGAAATGGCATTCCTTGGTCTTAGGGACCAATGCATCTAAAAACTGAATAAACTAGTTGCCTGTATTCTGAAAATAAGCACCTTGGTTAAATGTGTCAGATTGTTATGAGACACCCTATTTTCCAGAACTTTCCAGATATCTAGCAAATCAAGTGTGCAAACTGGCTCATAATTGCAAACCACTTAACTAAACCATTCCATTCTATTATTTTTTTTTTAATAAATAATGCACTTTATTAAAAAACACACTATGTGACACCTTAAAACAATTTAAATATAGGGCAAATAACAGAGTAACACAGATCATCTGGTCACAGCCTCAAGCATTTTCTGAAGTGCACTTTGATTATTGGGCTATAAAGTAAAACATTGTTAAAGCATCACCCATTTGTTTCTCATAGGGTTTTGAGGGTTTTGGTGGTGGTATTTTTTTCTTTCTTCCAAAGGACAAGTAAAAGTTATGAAGTTTAACAAAAAACTCCAGAAAATTTTCCCCAATAGAACATTAAGTAGCAATTATTTACTTTTTTGTCATTTTTTTAAGAAGTCTGCATACGTAATAAAGATACAAAGAAAACTCTCCAATGTTGAGACACATACCCTGAGCAATTTTTCAATTTTATTAAGCAGCGTAGGTATAAGATGGAACTGTAAATTTCCCAGTTCTGTTGTCCAGGCAGCGTAAGCAGGTAAAAATACCTGATGCGTTGCACTAACTACACGTTCTGAAGGGTCTCCTAAAGCTGAAAGCAGCAGTTCAAAGCCCTGGCAAAATAAAGAATATAATTACGTTTCCTAAAATTCATGCTGAAGTTTGCTGCGCAAAACATGCAGTCTACAAAAAGATTATAATTTATTTTTAAAATTTTACACTAATAAAAATAAAACAATGTAGTATATGGAGGCCCTTCGGCAGATATTCCCAGCCCACCTACAAAGGTAAACAGTAAGTGGTCCAATGACCCTGCTAGTATTTCTCGACGGTCATCAGAATACAAACACAATTCACCACTCTGCCTCTGAAAACTCAAGACAGGATTAGAAGTTTGTCATTTTCACTTATCTAAAACATTATTAAACAGTACTACGTTGAACTACAAGTAGGCTTTGTAGCAGTAGATGAATCTTTGTTAGCAAGTGATGATATCAAATTGGCTAATAGCATCAGGCGGCCAATGAAGTGGTATGTTCTCGAAGGCAAATTATGAATTATTAGAGAAGCTTCTGTATGAGGCTTACACCTGAGGTTCTAAGGGTACTTGTATGTATATGTTTTCTTTTTCGTCTTGGTAATACAACAAAATCAACATTCATTTAAGCCATCAGAATTTTTAAAAGTATCTGAAAAGTTTTATTAAAAGTACATGAAATTATGCATCCCCCCTATTCACAAAATACGTATAGAAGACATTTCATACGTACAAAACCTAAACCAAATTATACCTGTTGGTATTTGTCTGGATCATCAATATATCCCATAATGATGCCAAGGCTTTTGATGACAGCTTCTCGTACCAGATCTGCCTTATCTTCCATTAACATTTGCTGCAGCATGGAAAGTACTAACGAACTACGGATTTCTTTCTGTTTATAAACAAGAAGCATACTTGTTAAATCCAATGAAACAAGAAATATGGATTTATAGCAATTTTTATAAATAATTTGTACTCCTATTAGCGCTTACAAAAAAAATCCTCTCCTCCAACCACTGATCCTTTTGAATATTACGCATTCAGTTTTCACAACAGAAGATGAATGAATATTAAATGCCAGTAGACTCATTAGAGAGCCTTTTGTCCTTCTTAAGCACAGAACTCAGATCCTTCAATTCATATGGAAGCATGTACCAAAAATAACTAACAGCAAAAAACTACTATAGGCCTGAACTTTAAACAGAATCTTTAATCACTCCATTGCTAAATTGGAAAAGTGGGTTTTTAATTTGGGTTATTTTCATCTTTCTCTGAAGCTTCGAATTCTAGTTTGCCACTGACTTAATTTTGCTGCTTCTTTTGACTGGCAGCACTGTTCACATAACATTCACAGTGTCTGAAGAACTCTATTATTGGGTGCCAATTATTTTTTTCAGAGATTATTTCCTTAATTGGTCCTAACTATCTTTACTTCATCTTCACTGAAACAAAGATGATTTTCTCAGAACATACTGTTTTTAAACACATTCTATAGCTAGACTGACCTGTATTCCTTTATAATAAGCTATCTCCTCCTTAATGTCATTTATTGAATCTCACACGCGTGATAAAAAGTAGAAGACAATGTGACTGTCCATGCATACCATACACCCTTGGGAATATTTAAAATGATAAAGGATGTTGACATTATGCAACAGATTTTCACCTTGCTTTCACTAGCAAAGTATTTAGAGTCAGTATAAATACTTACTGGAAGGTAAGGTGCTAGAGCTCCACAGGATTCTGCTACCAGTAACCGTCTCTCTGGGTATTTGTGGTTGATCTGATAAACAGAAACAGAATGGCTATTTGCTTTGCAGTAACCAGTATTCCTCTTAAATAAGCATTAATGGTGTCTGTAGAAGTTGCATATGGATACTAAGCAGCCTCAAATTCTTGCACTGAGGCATAAAAGCAAGGCAGATACAGCCTTCTCTAGTTGCCCTGTAAGATAGAGCTTATAGTAAGAGAAGAATCTGAGAAGTATGTACCTATATGAAGTAAAAAGCAGTGTATGGGCTGCTAGACTCCAAATAATATAAGCATGTGAACTTCTGAGCTGGCTTGTCACGAAATATTTTGTCTTGTGTAGCCCTTCAGGAGCACCATTCCTCTAAGAACTACACAAGTGCCCTCTAGTGCTCTGAGCCAACCAGTGTAGCATTGCTTCCTAGGTCTTGCTGAGCAACTGGGGTCAAAAAAAAGACGTGTACTAAACCAAGTAGTAGTTGCATGCTATTGAAGTTCTGCTCTCAAGTCCAGCAAACACGTTGCGTCTCTAAAGTGTGACTGAAAACAGCTCCTATTCCTGAGAACCTCTTGATCCTGGGCTACCTACCTCCTCTTTCCACTCAAAGGCCATTAGAAAATGGTGCCTTACAAATTTAATATTGACACTTCTGAACCAAGTTTGCATCCTGGTGGAGTCAGCTTTAATGGTCACCTAGGTAGGGGCTGGAGCAATTAATCCTAGAAAGCATTTCCAAACACCCATGGCGGGGGGGGGCAGAACTAGATGATCTTCAAGGTCCCTTCCCTAAACCATTCTGTGATTCTGTATGAAGGACAAGAAGGTGGTTGGGAACAGTCAGCATGTATTTATATAGGAAAAACCATGCATGACCAATCCGATAGCCTTCTGAGATGACTGGCTCAGTGAATAAGCGAAGAGCAGTGAATATTGTTGATCTTGACTTCAGCAAGACTTTTGATACTGTTTCCCATAACATCCTCATTCACAAACTGATCAAGTCTGGGCTAGGTAAAGACAGTGAGGTGGATGGAAAACTGGCTGAACTAATCAGAGGCTCAAAGAGTTGCAGCTTGGGGCCAGTCCCCAGCAGTGCACCTCAAGGGTTGATTCTGGGGCCAACAATGAAGATGAGTAACATGTTCATTAATGACCTGGATGACAAGACAGAACACATCTCGACAGGTATGCAGATGACACAAAACTGGAAGGAGTGGCTGATACACACAGATGGGTGTACTGCCATTCAGAGGCACTCAAAAGGGTGGAGAAATGGGCAGATAGGACCCTTTTGAAGTTCAAGAAAGGGAAGTGCAAAGTCCTGAACCTGAGCAGAAGTAATTGCCATGCACCAGGACAGACTGGGGGCCAACTGGCTGGAAAGCAGGTTAGCAGAGAAGGTCCTGCAGGGCCCGACAGATACCAAGCAGAGCCAGCAATGCGCTCCCTGCAGCAAGGAAGATCGTTGCTATTCTGAGCAGCACTAGGATAAGCATCACCAGCAGGTAAGGAAAGTGATTATCCCGCTCTACGCAGCACTGGAGAGACCACATTTGGAGTGCTGTGTACAGTTCTGGGCTTCCCAGCTACAGAGACAAAGACATATCGAAGGGAGTCCAGCAGAAAGATAGACAGATGATTAAGAGATATGTGTATCTGATATATGAGGGGAGGCCAAGAGAGCTGGGATTGTTTAGTCCTGAGAAGAGACAGCATGCTCAGGACGGATCTTATCTGTATGTATAAATATCTGTACCTTATCTGCAGAGAGGTAAAAACCACAGAGGTGCCCAATGAAAGGACAAGAGAAAATGGACACAAATTGAAATACAGGAAATTCTGTTTTACTAGGAGAGGTGCCAAACCTTGGAACATGTTGCCCAGAGATGTTACAGAGCCTCCACCCACAGACATATTCAAAACCAGACTGGATTTGGTCTTGAGCAACCTGTTCCAGTTGACTGTTTTAAGCAGGGGGGCTTGGACTACAAGATGTTCAAAAGCCCTTTCCAACCTCAGCCATTCTGTGATTCTCTCAATTCTACTGACTTGGGAGAAACTACAGATGAAGACATAGTAATAAATCAACTTTGGACAACGTCTTACCTCGACTTTATTTCCACAGCACACTGAACAATGGTACCTGACAACTGATGTACTATTAACGACTTCAGCTTTTTCACTGTTCTGATCTGAAGTCAAAGAACTCTCTCAAGAATGAAGCGTGGCAAAGATCATTCGAAAGAGACTCAAATGAACAAATGATGAGCCTTGGGACTAAACTGAAGTCTCAAGCATGGGAGAACCTTCTTCAAGTGTCTATCATTATTTTGCATTCGTTCATCAGTGGGGCACCTGTAATTTTTTCTGAAGTATGGAAATGTCATAGATGAGAAACATTATAGGCACGCAACAGCCTACTATAGTATCTTTGACTTATGTGCCATCTTTCCAAATGCAAATTCCCTACTGGTGACAGATGCACTTTGCCTTCTAGAGATCTACCTACCTGAAGGAAACAGCAAAGACTAGTTTCAACTGGTTTAGGCAGACTGGCAAGACAAGATAAATATCACCACTGATATTGCAAAGACATACTGACACACTGGAGGAAAAAGGCTCAAATTTCCACAAGGTTTGTGTTCAGGGAAGATTACTAGCCCTTGGAAACTTAAACATAACTGTAAAATGTTTACTACTATTTCTTTTCCTTTTGTCTTTAATAAGCAGTAGTACAATTTTGGAAGCCATTTAACTGGTCACTAATTCTGAGGGAACTTTACCATTCACAGAGCCTTGATCTAAACTCAGATGAGCCAGCTACCAAATTCTACCTGCAAAGAGCAGGTAGAAAGATCAGAAAGACTAGCCTGATTAACTCTAAGCTCCAGAATGCGTGGATGAAAATGCTGATTCTTCTGAGGGCCCTGTCCTTCGCACCTGTAAATAGATTTCGGTTGGAGACAAACTGCATGAATGCTCTCATGATTAAAGCATCTACCGAGAAAAAGTAGAAAATTAAATGTATTTTTGAGTTCCTTCTACAAATTCTGTCTTGTGACAATGAGATTCAGCTGGTATTTTGTTGGAGAAAATAACGATCTGGTTTCAGTACTGCAAACAAAGTCTGGCAAACTGCATTAAATAAATGCATGATGACATATGGCTTGGCAGCCTGATATGCTGTACTGTCACAGTTGGACTGGTTTCTCTTTTGCATCAGCAATTAACAAGAAACTCATATGATGAAGATGGGCTCTTAATGAGGTAAGACTTTTTTTTAAACACTTTAAATTTCATGAGAAGGACTAAGAAAACAAGATGTGGTTTATTTTGTGTTCAACTACTATTGCTGCGAGTCCTTCATTTAATAAATAGATACATCAGTCATACTAAGCACAAATGCTGCATATAATACATACTTCTACTGTCAGAAAGCATTAAGACTATTAAAGCTTGGACTTTATTGTGAAACACAGATGGCTGAGTTATGCAAGAAACAGTAGACAATTATCAGACCAGAAAGACTGTGCCATCAAAGCAAGCATTACCACTGTCATGGCTTAGTTATTCACTGTCTTTTAGGCAATGATTAACTCCCTTTCCTTCATTATGATAAGAAAATACCGTGCATTTTCATTTGAACTCATGTTGTTCTGTTTCTATGCCTCAGATAAAACAGCAAGAGCATTTCAGTTTGGTTGTTCAGTTATTTCTATTAATTTAGAATATCTGTGGAAAAGGTCACCGTGATTCTAGAATTTACGTGTAAACTTCAGGCTGATCTTACAGGTGTAAAATCATGCCCATCTACAGGGGACTTATTACCAACTAATTTGATCTTCAATTTTCTGTTTAAGAAAATAAACTAGCTGGAGTGTTGACACTGCTCCAGAAACTTATTACAATATAAAAATGAGCAAATGAAATCTTTGAATGAAAATGGATTTCCAACAGTTTGGTAATCACAGTATTAATTATAAAGGCACCTACCTGGCAATAGGCTAGGCAACACTGACNAGCAAATGAAATCTTTGAATGAAAATGGATTTCCAACAGTTTGGAAATCACAGTATTAATTATAAAGGCACCTACCTGGCAACAGGCTAGGCAACACTGATGATGAACATGTGCATATCTACATTTCAAAACAACAAACATATGCAGGTATATGCAGATAACTAGAACCTCCAGGAAATCTTTGACGAATTTTCTGCTTCTGAGTTCTTTTTAATGCTATATAAAAATATGTATAATGAGGACAGAGAGCATCCAAATATCTTTCTGAAAAATACTTTGAACTGCCATTCACTGAAAAATCCAAAACAACCTCCCCCTCAAACAAATAAAACTCAACATTTACGAAGTTTTAACTAATTTTCCAGCATAAAGCACAAAATAATCAGTTACCTGTTCCCAACACTGTGGTAAAAGCTCAGCTTCTACACGTGTTGGTCCAACGTGTCGGGCAAATGCCACACACCCAGTCAGTATCATCTGTCTGAAAACATAAATTTAAAGCTTTAAACTGTTTATTACGTAAAGTTCTAGAACATATACAATATATTCTTTAAGTTAGGAAAAGCAGATGCTGTCAGGCAACAAGTAATTGTCTACAGTCAAAATTTCACACAATACACACTGACTTAAAGGCTAAATCTTAAACTGAAAGCCGCTACCTTGTTTTCTATTTAATATGCCTCTTCCAGAAACTTGCAGTTCCCAAACTTCATGAACCAGAGCCTGAGAATCTGATTTTGGAATCTCTGACTAAATCTCTCACTTAATTCTTATTACTGAATGCTATGATTCATCATGCAGTAAAAGGATCTAGATTACTTAATGCTATTAGTATTTTAGCCAAGTACACATACTACTATTATTTAGAAGCATTTGTGAGATTTGATGACCTTTGTTCAAAACAAGTAACTTAATTCTTTCATGAAACGGTTTTGCAACATACTAACATGCAAGTTACTGTTATCTCTCCCAAAATACTGGACTTCACTTGTCAGAAATCTTCTGAAGTGCATTATAAAAGGGAAGCAATTAACCAACCAGTAGTATCTGCAATCACATGAGTGATTTGCAGTTATATTCTTGCATTTTTCTAACTTTCCTCAAAGTTTGCAAGAAATTACTGTTGTTCCATCAATTTCATAGGCACAGAGATATATTTAAAATTTCAGTAAAATTGTACTTAACTGTCATTTGTGATATTTTAACTTTTACTTAATGAGTGTTTATCTTGCTACGATTTTTTACTTCTATTTCTCCTGTTAATAGGATTGGAATGATACCAACTTTGCATGCAATTCACCAGTTCTATTTACTTTTAGTGCCTACATCAACACTTAAATAACCAGTTTCAAATGACAATGTGTGGACATGAGACACTCATTTTATCACCTCCACAGTAAGATTAAGGCACCACTGAGAATTTTTTCATTATCACTTTGCGGAAAGTAAGCCAGAATTAATTTGTTACCATTTTAGTGTCATGTCTAAACTCCTAAATATTTACTGCAGCTAACAGTATGCCCTTAAGGTTGAAAGGCAGAGATTCTGCTGGTTATTTCTTAACCAGTTATACAATATACTCCATAACAAACAAAAAAAAAAAAAAAAAAAAAAAAAAAANAAAAAAAAAAAAAAAAAAAAAAAGACTAATTAATTTTCAGAATCTTTTCAAGGAGAAACAGTCTATTAAAAAGATTTTTTTCCCCAGCACTCTTTAGGCCAACAATCAGAGCCAGCTCTTTGGTTTTGTGTTGTGGTTTAGTTTTTTTTTCTTCCTCCCTCTCTACCACATACAGAGAACTAGACCTTTGATCAAGGTAAAAAATGTGTGGGGGAAAACAAAAATGTAATTATTAGATAAGACTCAAGAAATCAACAGCTGATATGCGATAGGAATATGGAGACAAAGGCTATGGTAATTCTGAATTCTACAATCATAGTTTGGTTCAACTATTTTGTCTTTGGTTCTACACACTGCACATAATCACAGAACTGGGTGACAGAATATATTCTTAAAATATATTAAAAAAATCAAATAGCAGAATACAGTAATCACTTGAAATCTTCTGCATTAGAAATGGGGAAACACAAAATTATTATTTTTTTTAAGTAAACCTTCCCAAAAAAGTTCCATGAAATCTCAAAATTAATTCAGATTTCCTTTTGCCTTGCCTATAAAGTAGGGAACTTTAAAATATTGCCAAAATATTAAAAAGTAATGTTTTAAATATTTTACTGTAACCACCTTAAAAGTATATGACAACAGTCAGCATTTCAGGGGAAGGAAAGGTTGTAAGGATCTCAACAACAGGTCATTGAAACAAAAAATGTTAACGCAAAGCTGTTGCAAAAATTGCATATGGATTGCAAAAACTGGATATGGGAAAAACTTCTTTCTACTCATTGTCATAATGTTGTCTTTTGTTAACAATATGCTGGGAATGCTTTCCTCAAAGAGCTCTCTCCAGGTTATGCACTTATGTTCACTTTGGCAGGACCATAAAGTGAATCAGTACAATTCAGCAGAGCAGTAGTTTGCTTCATCAGTACAGAAAGCAAAGTGAAATCAACAATCAGACTAGAGGAACAAGGCAGAAGTTAGAGTAGAACAGGCATAAATTAACACTTTTAAATTCTTTCTAGAGGTTTTAGAAAGTCATTGCATGCATTAGTAAGCAAATCTATCTTATATTACACAGTTCAAGGTTCTTTTGTCACTCCTAAAGGTTATATTAAAAGCTTTCTAGAGTTTTCCTTAATATATCAGCAAGTTATGTGTTCTGTAAGAGGTAGTATCATATGACTGATGAAAAGTCATACTAGATACACAAAGCTTAATTTATTTTAGTTTTTCATTAAGAGTGCTGCTTCTAGGTATATTACTTGGAAATCTTCAAGAGTTCACATTTTGAACTATGTTTTAGCCTTGTCCTAAAAGACCCCAACATTAATCTGACTTCTTCATGGCTCCTTAGCTTCCCAAACCAACATAATTGTCCAAAAAGAAGTTTAAGTAAAGCTAAGACATATTTGTTCCTTTGCAGAATTTGACAGACATTTTTAAAAGTTTGAATAGTACATAAATAAGAAAAGCCTTGAGGATAAAAGTGGCCTTGTTAAATATAATGCTAGTATACAAGGCTATGGCAATATGCTGTATCTGCATGCACCAAAAAGCCTCTCACATGGGCAAGTAGTATAATACAGGCTTTCTGCGTAATTGTTAACACACTTTACAAAGTCAAATATTTAAAGTAAAGGACTTATTTTAACAGGTTCATTATTAGAAATGCAATGTCGCATTTCAGTCTCTTGCATTTAAGAAATTAAAAAAGTCAACTTGTTATCAACTGCTACTTTAATGTATAATGTAGGTCTGTACAGTATAGCAGCAGGTAAACAAATAACATGAGGTAATTACTACCATTGTTCTGATGACTAAACCTGAATGTCTTTACTTACTGCGTATCGCACAAGACTCCTAAAATGTAATTTAAACTTATTTAGATAAAAAACAAGCATGCATAACACACTTCCATGCAAATATCTAAGTATAAAAAACCAACTGAAATTCTGAAGTATTTTCTGTCTAATTTGTATTCATAATCTCTTTTATTTGACGGAATTTTACTTACTCTTCAGTCAGGTGTTATGGCACCTTTAAAACAGATTATGATTTTTATTTGTGTAAATGTATATTATGCATATACATGGAGAGGTCCTGCACAGGTTATGGCAGAATATTCTTCCCAAACTTCTGAAGAAAATTAGTTATTTTTAGATATAAATCTCTAACTTGCAACAAAGAATGAACAACTTCAAGGAAAAAGAAGTTTGGATTTTCTTCTTTCTTAGGTGCTAGAAAAGACACACCTAACTGTAGCTAAACAGTCATATGAAAAATCTACTTAATATGCCACCAATCCTGTGACAAATTAACTACGAGAGGCTATAAGCAAGATGTAACTTCCTTCCCCTCTATCCACAAAATAATTTTAGCTTCTCAATCTGCATGGGACATGCAAACGTTTTAGATAGTGGTAGACATTTCAGAAGCAGATTTCTAATGACTCTGAAGTAGAACAAGGACTGTGTCTTTTTGCTATTGCAATTTGCATGGTGCCACCATGCTACAAGTTGCTTTTATTTATTTACGCATTTTTTGTCTCCAAAGCCATCTCTTTCAATTATACCTCATCTCTAAATTTTACCATGGGAACAATTTAGAAAGACACGAGAACACTTCAGTTTCAGAGAATCTTCAAAAGAAATGCTTTCCATTTATTTCATAAAGCGTATTTTGTCTTAAGACAGAATAGAGCAAGGATAGATACAGATGCTTTACGAAACATCTCTAACAAAAATAATGGAAGGCCTACAGATCAAATACGAAAAAATCTTTGCACAGTTAGAGAAGGAAACATACCAGCTAGGGTACTGTCTTTCAACCTTAAGAATATTCTCATCAAGATCAGTCAAAGTCAGATTTCCTGAGTACTAAGGAAGAACTAAATTTATAAAACAAAATTAAAAGTATACTTTGTTTCAAAACCTCAACTGAAATAAAGCAAAGCTCTTAACACTTGTCAGAACTAAATCACTGCTTCAGTCTTCCAAATTTTTTATTGCTACCACAGTACTGAACCATAAGGAAGAAGAGTACTATTTTCTCATGCAATTTTCCCCAACTAAACTTGGTAGTTAGCTTACAAACATACAGATCACAAAGATACACTAAGATAGAGGTTTAAAAAAGCTGTTTTGATTTCTATATCAACCATTGCTAAGAATTATGATCTTAAAGCTCATTTCAACAAAGCATTTCACTTCATCTTTAACCAAAAAAGGAACTGAAATTTTACACTGCAGCTTATCAAGCACATTCTTACATTTCAGTAACTAGAAAGTACAGTTCATGGAAATGGAAAGTCCCAAAGTCCACATAAACTTGTCAGCACTATACCAGCAAAAATATCACCTTAAGTGAAACTTGGTTAAAATCATCCAATACTACGCAGTTTCTGTTAGTTCTGCTTCTTTGACAAAGAAAAAGGTTCCCTCTTGTCCCGCAATGCACAAACGCAAACACACCTTTGCTCATCATCTGGTCGTTTGATCAAATTGAACAGTATGTGTAGAAGCTGATCTCTCTCTTTGGGTTCAGGATGGAGGCAGGCTGTACACAGTATGAGTGGGATCAATTCCTAAAAAGTTGTGGGTAGGGGAAAACCAAACAAAGTAAAAACGCTTTGGGCATATATTCATTAATGGCAGAAGAAACTAAGAAGATAAATCTAACCACATAACATTGATACAGTTAAGAGAAGATGTTTTAGAGTCTTGATCTCTTATTAAGTGACCTGAAAAAAGTGAATGTCTACAAAAGTTAGAACGATTTTCCTGCTAGGAAAGATCAGGGGAGAACCAGCACATAAAATAAAAAGCTCTGCAAAGATTACAGTTAACATATGCAGGTCACCTGTAACCAGAATTAGAGGACAATCACAGTTTAAATTGTCTTAGCTACCTAGTGAACTGAAGCAAGCTCCACAGACATCTAATGGAACAAAGCTCCTACGGAAAAAAGCTATTTCTGATGCCATGGAGTTAAAGATTAAAATTCCCAATTAAACACGCACACAGTTTTGTGCACAAATTTGAATAACCACTGAGAAACTCACATTGCTAAAGGTGACTGCAGACAGATATCTTCCATTTTGTGTTGACTGAGAACTGCATGATTAATTTTAAAGGTTTGTTCATTGTGGGTTTGTTTTGTGGGTTGGGTTTGTTGTTGTTTGGTTTTGTGGGTTTTTTTTCCCCAATAAGAGGCAATATCTGAAGCTGAATTTTCTTTTTAGAGCAATTGAATTCCCTTAAGGAACAACCTACCAAGAAATTACTGTGTAAAACATTAACTGAAAGAAAATATAAGGCTGTTCACAATACTGAAGACCTCCTCCTTTCCAAATATGCCTTCAAAGCTCATGGTATTCATTCCCAGAAGAAACAAATGTTTCTATAACATGGACTGGAAGCCCCTTTCCTTGACCTTTTTGATGTGAGCCTTTACTCCAACCAAATTTGGAAGCCACACAATTTCTAGGTGACTTAGTATCTTAGGGACAGTAACATCACACTGGGAGGTCGGGGGAAAAGGACAAACCTACGTGTCTGCAGAGAAAACATGAGCAAGTAATCTGGAGACTTCCTCTCCCACCTGCCCCATACTTTTGAGCCACTTTCAGCAGACAAGCTTTTTGTGAATTAATAAGCTGTGACAAACAATCAGATGACAGTGGGAAACACTAGGGAAGGTTACACAACACCTGGAAAAATCTATATTATTTGTAATAAATTTGCAGGAAGTTGGCAGTTTCTTCTTGCAGACATTCAAAGTGACCTATTCATGATGTTCTTCAGAGTAAGCCTATTAAACAAGGTGGACATGTGGAAACAACATTAAAGACGCCCTCACTGCTCAACTTGTATTTTCCTAAACAGCAAGCGCTATTTTAAATATAGAACAACACTCTATTTTAGAACATTGCCTAAGCCAGTCAACTCCTGATAAACTTTTGTTTTAATTTTACAGGAATTCTACTCAGTGTGCTATTTTCCCCCCGAAAAGATGACTGAGACACATCCTAAAATGTATTTTAATATTCTGGAAGATATTTTGGCAATGTTTAACCCGATTATGGTACAGATTAGGTAACTGATGATGAGACAGAGGAATGAATGTGGCAAAATCCTACTGCCTTCAAAAATCTGCAAGTACAGGAGAAATGAGAAATAAATTTTAACAATTTGGACATTTCTATTTCTCATTATTTGAAAGTAAGCCAGTTTTTGCGTTTGTTTTTAAATAAGTGTAGCACAACGCAAAATAACGTGAACTGAAAACCTGTATTAAAGAAATTTACAAACTACATCGCACAAAGAGCTAAATAGCTTTCCTGAGCCGAAAGCTCCTTTCCCTCTAGAATTTGCATGTAAGATTTTATTTTTTGTATATTTATCATTCAGTTTTTGCCCATTTAAAGTTCTGAGAAGGCAGGGGACAACCTATTTAACGTTGGGTTGTTTTTTTTTTTGGTACTTCACAGAAGTGTTTCTTCTCCTGCAAACACTGTTTTAACACAAAAAGATTTGAAAAAAATATTATAAAAATTAAAAAAAAGGCCACTCGAAATACCACTACTTAAATATTAAGCTAAGATCTTTTAAAGAGGAAATCAGATTGCAATTTGTAGATACACAACAGATTTACTAACTTTACCATGAAGAATATAGCTCATGGAAAAACCTTTAAATAATAAAACCCCCTGTGTTACTTTACTGAGATCTAACTTTCTGAAATCTACACTAAATTCACATTATCCAACTGCTCTTGCAATTATTCTTAAGTACTCCTTATAAATTTTTTTTTAAAAAAAAACAGTGTACTTCGCAAAATGAGACATGTATATTTTTTATGATCTGGGGTTTTTGTTTCATCTGTTGAAACAATCAGTGACTTTACTTTCCTAGTAGGTTTATGTACCTACTCAAAAATCTCAACTGCTCACTCAGAACAACTGCTAGATTTCAAAACAGTGCCATGACTTTTTTTTTTTTTAACCTTCTTTTCAAATTTAAGGAAGTTAACAAAGTTGTCTTTTTCGAGCTGAGCCTGTATGAACGGAAAACACCTCTGAATATTCACCTAGATACTACTAACCTTGTGCATGAACCGCTAATGAGTAACCTAACACCATTGACATGGGGCAGATACAAGGCTGGTTCTTTACCTTGCAGAAAGCTGGTTATTATAGCTGATGGAATTAGCTGTATTTTCTTGTCCATTGGTCACATTCTTTCATGCATACTATGGGAGAAGAGAGTGTTCTCTGCATCGCTGCATCAGTGCTTCTACAGTTCCTTCTATTAAGGGGAGTGGAGAAACAGTGAGAAGTCTTGAACAATGTTTTATGCGCTCCCTATAGACTTAATGGACAGGAAGGTAAAACTGGAGGCGAAAGGGACTTTCTGTGGGACAAGAACAAAAAAACTGCTTTTGCAGATGGACAAAACAGGTCAAATGAAGTCTCCCAAAGACTAAAAAGGGGACAGATTCTTCTCGGGATATTCAGGATGATTAAGAACAAAAAACAACCTACAGGCAGGTTTGAGGTCATTTCTTCGTGTTGCTAAGGGACATGCCTTAGGTGTAGACTTGTTTAATAAATCTCAGATTTTTCATTCTCAAAAACAGCAGAAGTGCTGTAGAAAGTGGTAAATTTCCAAAAAGACACAATAATATTAGCATTTGGCTGTTTAAATTCAAGAGGAAAGTTCATAACATTGTTATGGAGACTGTATATGATTATTAAAAATCAAGGAGAGGTCTTCCAGTGCTATTTGAAACACTCTGCCTTCCTTGGGAAGGAATACCACTTGTGCTGATGGTGAAAGCAAGAACACAAATTTTTAAAAATCCAATAACCCTCCCTCTATTTAATTTGGGATCCTTCCTAGATGTCCTGTTCATCCCCAAGTCCCTCTTTTCCCTTTTGCCTCTGACTTAGGAAAACTGATTAGTTCATGTTCGCATTAGTCAACAATACAGGAGGAGTGACTTTCAGAACTGCGATACTATTTTCCCATTATATGCCAAGCAGACTCCCATTATAACATTGTCAGCACTTGTGATTTCATGAAATAAACATCATGTGGCAGAGGTCTCACCTCCACAACTGAAAAGGCAAGTTTGTATCTGAGGCAGTTTATATCTGTGAGCTACCCAGATGTAGAATAGAGAGAAAACAAGTTATTTTGTTTTTACTGTGAGATAAGGTACATACAACTAAATGACGGACAAGGCTATGAAGCTGACCTAACGCATTGCACAGGAGAACCGAAATGGCCTGTCTTCTCTCTGTTTTACTTCTGTGTAACTGTCCATGTAGGTCTTTCCAAAGAAAAACTCAGATTTTTTTTCAGTACTGTTGGACAACTTCTCCCTAACTTATAACAACATGTTCTGTTATCTTTGAATGGGATTCACTATTTGAGCTGATTCAAATTCTCAATAAAGGCAACATTTACGTGGGCGTATGGAGCAGCTCTTCATTATGATCAAAGGAAGGTGGCTTTTTAATGGTAACTGGTATCACCTCAACTATTTGCAAAATAGTTCATCCTACATACTTAAAGGATTAAACCCAAATATTAAAGTTTGGGGTTTTTTTTAAATGCACCCTATAGGAAGAATTTTCTACAAGGTAGCAAAGAATTTTTTGTGTTGTTGCCTTCATTATAATTTTTGGGGTTAACATTCTGAAAGTCTTCTACATCTTAGTTTCTCTCACTAATTAGTGTCTTTTTGTTGAAGTGTTCATAAGCAAAATAATTATCTCAAAGAATAAGTTTAGTGTTAAACATCAGGACTAGATACTTCAATAGCCTAGGATACTAATCTTTTTTGTTATTTCAAATATTAATGTAATAATATGGCAAACAGATAACGCCGTAATACATAAACCAGGATGACATTATGATTGATTTCGTAAACATCGCTTTTAATCTTTTCTAATAGACAATGCTTATATTGTGAACAAATGCTATGTTAAAATTCTTCTGTAACTTAGCCTCTGACAACCAGTAAATAAAATAAAATAAAATAAAATAATCTTATCTGCAGCAACTGAAATAGCTGCGGGTACTGACAAACTACTGATACGGAGTCTCTAGTGCAAAAATGTTTTTGAAGTTCAGAATTCACACTTTGAGTTTTAAAATGAAAAAATATTTAATCATAGGATTAATATATGACTCAGAACTTTGTGCTACTCATCTTATTAATATTAAAATTACAACTCAAATTACATTTCATGGGATGAGACTATTATTCCAGGATCCCAATTGAACCTCTCATAGATTCCAAAGGGATGCTTTTACATAAGAATCAATGCAGATATGCATGTGAAATAAACCTTTGTACTTCTTTGTTTATATCTACTGTTTATTTGGAAACCTGCATATAAAACTACTGTGATAAAATAGCAACAATTTACAATTCAACTCATGAGCATTAAACTAAACTCCTTGCATGCATGAGTTACATTTAAAGACACGGTGTTGAAAGACATCAGCTTTCAGACTAGAGATGAAAAGGATACTTTATGAGATTAAGCAATTTCATTCTAAGTAAACTACACTAGCCCCTCACGCCCAGAGAGGGGAACTAAAGGACTTAAATCAGAAAATGGTTATGTCTCTTTCACATGTGTGTGTGGGGCAACCCCACACCAAACAAAAAATCCCCTCAAACCAAAACCAACACCTCATGTAAACCAGAAGAGAATCATCAAACAAGCTGTGGTCAACACTATCCCTATTTTTCAGAAACACAATCTAGAGAAGCCTACCGCAATCTAAGTTTTACAGAGTAACAGAAAGGATTTTAATTGTTCATTGAAATTTTTCTGTTCTCCCCTATTCTGCAAAATAGAAACAGTCATTTAGAAGATACTGATGGCTGACAATTTTCATGGCTAGGAACTCAAACTTACATACCTTTATCCATATCCAACCAGAATGACATCTGCTTGACACAGCCACTGAAAACAGCCACTTAAATATACTGTCAAGCTCTGACACAGCATTCTTTTACATTTTTTAACAAAGCCAATATTTCATGGCATTTAAAGTGTAAGACTGAGATGAAAATCTGCAGTAAGATATTCAGCTCTACTGTGTTTTAAGAGACAGCTACCTACAAAAAATGCCACAGAGTGAAAGTGCCTCAGTGATGTCTATGTGTAGTTACTACATGAACAACTATAAATCTACAGCATTACTTTCTGCTAGCAGAGTTGAGAACGGCACCCATTTAGAATTTGCAGATTCAGCATTATCTTTGCTTCAACTTTACAAAGAAAACTCCACTCTTAACATATCGAACTTTATATAAATAACAGTTTCTCAGTATAAAAATCTAGAGGTGCACAGTCAGTAAACCATTACTATCATGTTTTGCTAAGTTTGCATAACACAAATGAAAGTTACAGAAACTAACCCTGGAATAATAGGTGAGACGAAAGGTATAAATGATTAAGAAAAAGTGTTTCTTGATTAAGAACAAGAGTAACAAGAGCCCGATATTAAGTCAAAAAGTTTACTCTGGCCCACACTCCCCTAAAGGTCTACATACTGCAGGGCGTGGAATTGGTATATACAAACAAGGTTACTCTTGTTAACTGATTAAAAGATACTGATTTTTACACCCTATTGGACTGATTAGTTACCACAAAAATTTTAAAAAATTGTTTTTCTCTAATCACAGTTTAGCCAAAGGAATCTTTCTATGGTATACCTCTTGACGAATAGAAGGTGGCTGATTTTATTCTTTTTTAATCTTAAATGTGTTTTAGTTTTAAGTGGTAAAAACACAATTGAGGAAGCAGATACCAATGCAGATGAAATTTTATGAACTCAAGCTGCTCATCTGCAAGAAGCATTATCACAGACTGCATACCCAGCCAAAGGAGTTTTGTTTGAAGAACAGGTTTTTAGCATTTTGTTACTGTTCATTCCAATCACTATTTGGCTTGCAGTATCTTCTTTGTTTGTGAGTGTGTTCACAATGAAGTCTAAACATTGGCATACACGTTTTCAAGCAGTTAGGATAAACTAGACACTTGGGATAAAACCAAAATTAAATTTATATGTCAATACATGGATTTTTAATGACTATGAATTGCTTTCAGGCAATTATCCTATACGATGCATTATTGATTTTACCCGGTTGAACTGCTCGTTTAGAACCAACTAAAATGATCTCCTCAGCCACCCTACTCAATACTGTATTTTTCCTTCTTTCTTATTTTCCATAGGAAGCTAAACTACAGACATTGAAGAACAATTAAAGCTGCACCCATATACAAAAATAACATAAAT
The DNA here is from genome assembly GCA_003993805.1 of Himantopus leucocephalus. Lineage (NCBI taxonomy): Eukaryota > Metazoa > Chordata > Aves > Charadriiformes > Recurvirostridae > Himantopus > Himantopus leucocephalus. Next base: position 78,844,683 of record RSEF01000002.1, read on the forward strand.
AATTTCAGAAATGCATCAGACATTTTGACATTAACTGGTTCCTCAGATGCCAACTGTAGTATTTACTGGACCACTTATTACCAAGTCAGATAGGCTGCCACTGACCTTAAGAGGGTTAAAAGCATTGGTGAAATGGCTTCTGAATCTCTGGTAATGGACAATACCTACTGTAAGACTGTCCACCTGCACAAACGCAGTTTCTCCAAAATGAAAATGTATAGCACAGTATTTCCAGCTTAAGGTTTTGCAACCAATTTCAACTTGATGGATGCTTAAAGAACAAAGATAGGTATTTTAGGGACTCATCACAAAATTCTGTTTAATTCTGATGTCTAACACACTGACAGTGTAAGATCTTACATACTTCCACTGTATCTTTTCAGAGCAGACTGGTGATGACTTTGCATTATAACCTGAACCTGTTACATATTTTTATCAATTTAGTGATCTTTTGGTATATTTTTACAGAACACCTCTGTAAAATTGTGCTGACTCTCTCATGATAAGGTAGTTTTTGGACAAGATCCAAAGTTGTACCTTGCTGAAAAGAGCCTAGTTCTTAGGGTAGCTTTTCATAATACTGATATTAACAAATACTAACAGATGGTCTAGCCAAGTTTTCCTTCAAAATCCACAACTACACCTGAAAGAACATTACAATAGTTATAGCAATGGGTGGTAACTGAGAAAAGCTATTTTTAAAGCAAATTTCAATTCTTGGAACATTAAACATCCCATGCAATCCAGTTACACAATTCTCACTTGCGGCTTTTTCAATGAAATTGAAACAGATGATTCATTTAAGGCCAAAATACATGTAATCAAATGTAACTTCAACTGTAACACAAAGTAAGTAGGAAATAGCCTAAAAGGTCACAAAAATATTAAATGCATTACACAGATTATGCTACAAGCTGTGAAAAGAAGCCAAAATACTACATCCTGCCAAGCAGAGGGAAGGAAAGGAATAAATAAGAAATCAGAAATTAAGCACTGATCCAGGAACATTCACAGAATTATTTTGAAAGACTATTAACAGAACCATTTCCAGAGCACCCANAATTAATTAAAAAAAAAAAAAAAAAAAAAAAAGAAATCACCTTTTATAAAGTTTGAGACTTTCAAAACGTGGTACATCTCAGACTCACCATGTCAACTGCTGATAATTACTTGTATGTTATAAAATTTTAGACTATAGGATCAGTACAAATTTCTTGAGGATTTTTCAAAGCCTTAAAATGAATTTATGCAAAATGCACTACTAAGTCTACCATACTGTAGGTCCCCTCAAAAAGGACTAAAACTTAATCAACAAGCTTTGCTACTTCAAACCCTTTATTTCGGTGTCAACTATAAGGCCGTTGAATTTTTGATATGTTTTCTTATTCTTATTTTTAACACATTCAGTAATATGCAATATTTACAACAAAGCAATACAAAACCAGTCTTTTTTTTCCATCTTCAGTCTTCCTTTTCTACACTATATAGTATGAATGATTATGCAAAACACCATCTTCATTTACATTCAAAATAAACATTACATTTTCATAATTTTATTTAGCTTCATTTTAAATTTAAGGAAAACATATAAGCAAGATTGCTAGTTTTCTTATGATGGGGTGTTTTTTATGAACCTATCTTGGCTGATACATGGAGCTTCTAGAAAAAGACAATAAAATAATTTTTTAGTGAAGTACCAAGTCCTGCAAAAGAACCTGAACATTAATCCTTATTAAAACTGATCAATAAAATAAATAAAATTTAATGTTTGAACTTATATCCACTACTCTTTATAACACACATTAACCGTGGTCTTCTCTAACAAAAACATTTGTGCTGCCACAAACGGACCTACAGTAACAGTTAGTCTTGCTGAATGCTAATGGTGCCTTAAGCAAAGGAATAAATATTAGGATACCATGCAGGTTTACTGAACTCACCTGACAGAGGTGTAAAACCATTTTCTAGGAGCAGAGATGCATGCACAAAAGTAAGAACATGATTGCAAGTAACAAACTTTCATGAAATTAGACACATCATCTTCAAAATGAAGAAGAAAACATCATGGTAAAAATAAAAGTAAAATTTCAGGGTTCCTCACCTCTCGCTTTGCAAGCAGCACATTAGGAACAATATGAGGCAAGCAGCGTCCCAACATTAACATGACACTTTTTTCACTGTCTGCAATCCGAGATACCTAGAAAACCAAGTTCTTGTTTTTTTAAATGAAGCACAGGAAGAAAAAAACTGTCCTTTCAAAGGAATAATAAGAATTGCAGAAGGCTGATCACTTAGCAGAAAATATTTAATTTACTCACACACATTAAGGTGTAAGTTTTTGATCTGGCAGTAACTTCAAAAGCATGAATCCACTTGTAGAGACTCAGAACTTCCCAGTAATTGCGTACCTATCACTAGGTTTCATATTTAAGCTAAAATCTGAAAGCGTATCCTTATTTCTTAAGTTTCATTCACATAAATTATCTCTCCATATATGTTAGTAAATCTTGTTTCAAAGCAATTATTGCTTGTTTAACTATTGCTGCCATGCAGAATAAAGGATCTTCTAATTTATCTCAAGTGTGAAACATACCTCTGATCCCAAACGGCTGTCTGCTGACATCCGACAGAAAGACAGTAGTGCTTGATGGAAAGCTGGTGACAATTTCCTGAAATATCATCAGAAAGGGGGGGAAGCATAGATGAAAAAGGTGACTGAACAAGTTCTTTCACTCTGGTTTACACAGCTAGGTAAAATGACATTCAGAAAGCATGTTTTAAGTGAAGCATACTGCAGAAGTTTTTGTTTAAAACTATCTTTGACTTTTAGGGTGTTTAATTTGTAGCAAGAAAAACAGTGGGTGTCCTAATAAAGAAATAATTTTTAGTCCTGAAAAAAATGTAACATTTCTCAAACTGTTGTGCAGACAAAAATAGGACTAAAGCATGAAGAAAAGGAAGCTTCAGCAATACAAAAGTGTACAATTATGCAAACAGGGGGGCAGAAGTCACAAGAAACAGTATTTCTGCTTAATGCTTTGATTCTTCACATTGCATAAAAAAGTTTGAGTAGACAGTCACAAGCTTCTGGATTAAACAGAGATTGCTCAACTGCCACTTTAGGATCTAAACGTCGGATTCAAATGTACAGCGAGAATCTAAAAAATAACTTTAAATTGTTGCCTAAGCCCCAATGTAGATGTGTATCTATAGAAGCACTGCCCCATGGCCATGCACAGCACCAGCCAACACAGCTGAGCTACTTAAAGCGTTAAGGATACACATAAAACCCTGATAAGAGTCTCAAAACAACTCCGGTCCAAGGAGAATAAATTGGCAGAATTGTTCTCAGAAAACAACTACTGGACTGACCATTACATAAAACAGGCAAGCAGCAGCAGCATCCTATTTCTCCCAGTAATGACAACTCCCTCTGCCTTATCTGAGGCCTGTATTTAGATGCTAATCTAACACTGCCTCATCCACTATGCTGAAAAAGGAAAAAGGACATTTGTCTTCCAAAACACGCACAGAAAGCATCTCACCCTATATCATCATCTGCTGCTTGAATCCTCTATTGACAGGAGAAGGCAATTCCTATTTTTTATGTGGAAAGTGGTATCACCTTTTAACTCCTAAAAAAGCTATTTTGTGCACCTGAGTGCACAAAATCCGACACACATGCAATTATGTGCACGGACATACATATTTTTATCTAATAGATATTTTTATCTAATAGATTGGAATATCACACACTACTTATAGTAAATACATCATCGTTTATCTTTTTCTAACCAAAAAAAGCGCATAAAGAATCTGAATTCCTGTTTATAATTGTTTAAACTAATCCAGGAGGATACAGATAAACATACCACAGTAGTTTTCCTCTTCTGACTATTTACCAAATATGACAAATAAGAATTTATGTTTATTACTTAAAATCAAGTTTCTTTTTTGACAGCATGGGTTTTTAAAACACGTTTTAAATTGTAATGAAGTAAGTTTGTTTTAAGTCCAATGAGCTTGGTTTTGTGCAAGGGTTCCCTTTAAAGAAGTTACTAACGGACTCAGATGGTAGTGAGTTGTAATGGAGCTCTGTTTAATGGTATGTCCTTATTCTGTAGAAGTATTCTTGAATGACAGATTTACAGGCTCTACTCAAGGCTTTAAAGTTTATTTACACTGGGAGAACAGAAGCTAGCATTGCAAAGCAGCAGGCTTAACACTAAGAGTGGCAAAGCCTTGGCCAGCCCTTTGCCTGGGCTGTCCTTCATCTCGACGTTCGTTCTGCAGAACATCAGATCCTTCCCCACTTGAAACCTTAATTAAAATCCTACACAAGGGCAAGGTTCTATCCCCATTTTGCAGAGACTGAAAACTAAGTATGACAATACGTCCCTGAATTTCCCTGTGGGTTAATTAACAGCAAGCTCTGGGCAGCATGGATCCCATTCCGACTGCTGGCTGTATTTAGAGTCAAGAGAGCTTCTTGATGAAGTCTAGTAAAATCATTGATGGCTATGCTGGACAGAAACGACGACAGACCCAGGCCTCTTGCACACAAGTCAGTAGAAAGTCTTTTTGAGGGCCAACAGATGCCAGTAGTGAAGATGTTCAAATATAAGAAAGTATGATGAATACAAAACCCAAACACTGCTATTCTACTCCTTATAACACTGGGACAAGAGAGTCAATTTGCTGAAAAAAATCAGGAGTGACTGCTATATACAGAAAACACCTTGTATTTGGGGCAAACTACCAAACACCTAAAATGACTTGAATAAATACATGTGGTGCAGTCTATTTAAACTGCTGCTAGTGCTTTCTACTGCAATCTGTTAGACCAGGCATTTTTCCAATGATGGCCATGTCCTCGTTTGTGGGCATGCACGCACAGCTGCTCTGAGTGCAGTAACACAAAGCAGGCTCACTTGCTCTTCTATCCTCTCTTCCCATCTGGGCAAGATTTATGCCAAGAATCCACTCCCTAGCTACAGTAGTAACAATCTTGCCTTTTAGGATAGAGTCTTAGTTTTTAATACCCCTTAATACACCCTGAATAAATTGTAGTAATTGTCTTCTACAAATAACCACCCCTGGACTGAAATAAATTAATATCCTTCACTTCTATTGTGCTGCTTCTCCCACAGATCTCCAAATACTTCACAAATAATACAAATCTTCATGAAAAAAAATTTACTGTATTATTACAAACTAAGTGCATAATCCAGGAAGAAAATGTAGTGATACATATCTATAAAGTACTGTATCAGATATGGTTTCCTTTGACACTTCACTGACATGTTAAGACCAAAACTCAGTACAAAAATAGCTACATATTACACATGCATTACTTATTTCTGCAGTGAACTGCATTACAGGGGACTTCTGAAGTTAACTCAATGGGGATTCAAGGCTTTATTCAACTACTTCTCAAATAAATCCACGTGCAGTTATATTTAAAAGAGCTGTGAGCAGCAAATCAAATTCTGTTCTTCTAAAGACCACTGTCATAAATCCCACTGGAGACACTCATAGATCCTTCCTCACTCAGTGATCTCATCCTGTTTTGATACCCAGTCTCACCCAAACCATCAATCTAAAATTTGTGCATTTAATGCCTCCCAGCACTCCCAATTACTCTAAGCAAAAAGAAACTTGCAACAAGCCACAGATGAAAGTAGGTAGACAAGTTTATAGCAATCAATGTATGACAGCTATAAGTTTTGATTATTACATAGTGTAGATACTCTGCTAGGATATGAAAGAAATGAAAGAAAAAAATCTGGAAAGATTAAGTGGAACCACTGCAATTTTCCAGAAAAATCTAAGCAGAGTTTTACTTTCCTAGTAAACACTAATATATTCAACCAGAAGAGATCTGTAGTAGGAGTCTAAGGTACTGTATTCAGAAATCAGAGATCTTTCCTCTTGCTCAGTTCTACAGGTAAGATATCACTGGAGAAGTGCCTGAGTTTCCAACCCCTCTTCAAGCAGAACAAAAGAGATTTCATTATGAAATCAGAATTTAAAAAAGAATGGAAATATCCTATCTTCCCACTTACCATTTTGATTTCAGCCTTTTTTTGCTGTTGTTTCAAGGAACAGGACTGCTTTTAGAAACAAGTAGGAGGCGAAAAGAAACCCTTAAACTTAATACTAATAATCTAAAAATTTGTCAAATATACCCCTTCCTAAAAAGATTAGGAACAATATGAAAGTATCAGCACTGTACCCTAAAGGTACGTTAAGGCTTTAATTTGCATTCAAAACACAAACGATCTATGAATTCTGCAGACTTTTACTGTCAGAAAAGTATCTATCCACTTTACAAGAAATCTTCATTAAAGCGTTCCAGTTTAAAACTTATCACTAACCTATTAGGTTTATCAAAGTGGACTGCAGCTTTAGTTGACGGAGCACAAGAGGACAGTTTCTCTGATTCTTTACAGGGCACAGAATTTAGCGTATCATCTTTAGAAGTCCTTGAATCCACTTCAGCTGATAAAGAAAGGTTCATTTCCTCAGTGTTTCCAGGTTTATTGTCATTCTCAGAGCTCTTGATATCCAAGTACCGTCCATTGTCCTCTGAGACTGTGAGAGGCACTTGTTTTAGAGAAGGATGGGGAGCTACACCATAAATTGTTGACACAGCAAAGTTTTCATTCTTGAGAAAATCTATTTCACTAAAAAAGGAAAAGCAAAGAATGAAATATTTTTGTAGCTTTCATAAGAAGGTTGTTGGAATCACAAGACTGAAGCACAGAAGTAAGGAAAACATACTGAAGAGCTCCCTCTTCAACTCCAGTATGTCCAAAAATTCCTTTAATAGAAATAACTTATACCACACGAGCTGTTCAAATGGGCACTGGTTCAATGGAGCTCTTTAGTCAATAATTAGTAGCAGGAAAAATGTTGCACTCAGAGTGAGTGAATCAATTAAATAAGTAAGTAACAATAGCATTATCTGCTTCTGGCTGAAATCTGAGCACTGCAACACAAATTGTCATGAGACAGAACTCTATCTAGGATGCAAAACTTTAAATACTGTAGTGGTGAACGAATATATACTATCCCACGTGGCTTTAAAGTGGTAAATATGTAAGTCAATAAAGCCACCTGGAAATTATTCACTTGCCTGTATGTTGTACTGGTGCATCTCTTAAGAGGAATGATATCTCATAGCTTACAGAATTATGTTTTGACTAAACTTTTAAAGACTTCTTTTGTTGTTGTTAAAGATACTGTCATTTCTACTAGTCTTGCTGTGTAGAAAGAAAAACTGTGTTGAAATAAGTTATTAAAACAAACATCTTTCTAACAGTGTTTGCAAGCTGTACACACCATAGTACTAAAGAGAGAAATAAGCTGACTGAAGAGAAAACCTACGCAGAACACATCAGAACTGATTCTGTTTTCAAAGAAGTGCATAAAGAACTTGCATTGAAAGAACAAAACTGATTACAAAATTAAATGCTGTGGGTAGTAAAAGGGAAATAGTCAGCTTGAAGACTCTTCCTTTTTCTAAATCAAACACCATGTATTAAAAAAGAAAGACTGACCTGCTCTGGAGAACTCCTAGTAATTTTGTAATTGTAAGTTGCATGCTTTCATATACGTGCTACAAAAACATTGAGAAGTTAATCCAACATTTATCAGCAGTTGAGCAGATTGATAAGTACATACCTCTCAAGTCTTTGGATTTGTTCCATCAAAGACCATTTCTCACTGTTTAACACACTAATTTGATCTTCTAATTTTTGGACTATTAAACATTGCTAAATACAAGATAGAAACAAGAGAGTTTAGTACAATAGAATTTAAGCAGTACTTGAAACAGCTGAAACACTTCTTCTGTACAATCTCTTACTTCTATTGACTGTGATGTTGTTTCAAATACAGGGACGCCCCCAAGTATAGGAGTAGCAGCCTCTAACTCATCATCTTCTACACCAACTGATACATCCACCACATCTCTCGCAGTAACATGATGGTTTCCAAAGTCACGATAGAGTTGCAACAGGTCAGGAGGTTTTGGAATGTTCAATCCTACATCATCCCAAAGTTCAAAATCCTTCAAAGGAATAAGAGAAACTAAAGCATACAATATAATTCCTTTTATTTTTGTTTCTCTTCCTTGTTTGACTGCATGTTATACAACAGCAAAATAATCATGTCAAGATTGCACTGTAGTAAAGGAGATGAAAGCTTAAATCAGGTAGCAAGAAACAAAAGTAGAGAAAAGATCCATTTCATGACCCAAAGCAGTTTCACCCTAAACGCAGCTCTAGGTAACATACTAAAGAGAGGACCTTCAAAAAACACATATATCACCATTTATTTTTTTTCCAGGACATGAACACTTTTTAGAATCAGATATAACGTTGACCAAATTCTAGCAGAAGCCAGTGCAGTTGACAGAAGGCTTTCTACTGATAGGGGTATCATTTTGTTCCCATCTCATGCACGAGTACAGGTGTAATTTTCCAGAAGCAGACAGAGGCGTAAACAATACTAGGGCCTCCTGCCTCAAACCATCACTATATGTCCTTCCTTTTCTGATTGACATGTTACCATCCTATTATTTCAATACCATTCCATGTCCATGTATATAGGTAAGCATGTGCACTGCTATACAGGAGTTGTGACGGTCTCTTTAATGACATTACTTTTCAAATTTTTTAATTTTTTTTAACTGTTTTCCTACTGTTCACAATTTTCACTATATTTTTCCATAGTCTGGTTACATTAATCTTTCTTCAAATAGTTTTTTTTCTGAAAGAATGATGTGAATAACCTAGAAAAAAAATGTGCATTCTATGTTAATTGTAGTATGTTTATAGTTACTTTTTAGAATTAAGAACTTTCCCTTTTTTTTGCTAATTGTCTCACAACATCAAACACTCAGGTGAGAACACATAAAAAGTAAGGATAATTATTCATATTTTCTATTTTCGTAGCTGTATCCTCACAAATATTTGTATGAAACTTAGTGCTGTTAAACTCAAATCTTAAGTGGATGATCCAGAAATTTTATTTGACAACCCATTTTCTTTACAGATTAGGATATGAATTGTAGGAAAAATATAGGAGGACTAGTTCTAGATAGAACTGGCTGAAAGTCAATATTTAATATTGAATTCAATATTTAATTCTTCTGGCAATATTACAGTTTTTTGTGCTGAATATATATTGGGTGTTGATGCTACTGGGTGTTTCGTTCACCCACTAACAGTCAGAATGTAATTAGAACCTTCCAAACACTTGAAGAAATTTTTCCCATGAAATGCAAGCCAATAGAGACACAAAACAGATCATCACAAGAAAAATGCATCAAAGCACAAATATGTTTGGAATTATCTAAGATAACACCTTATTACTGAGAGCTTCTCCAAGACTGTATTCAATGTCATAGTACGATTAAGTATACTCATACACATATATATGCCCAGGAGACAACAAATTGAGTATATTGTATATCCTGCACAAATCAACTGAGTACAATTTAAGGAAAAGATTACGTTCCAAGTTTTACTACATCCAGATCCTTGAGTTTAACTGAAAGGGTGTCCCTCAAAATCCAGGAAAGTGTAGAAGTACCTATAACTGACAGTATTTTTCTTCTTGTTTTCCTTCTTTTAAACAACGCAAGCATTCTGCTTCCTTCCTACCAATTCTGTGAAAATACTCCTCAAAGTGCTGCGTTTTCAAACCATGCTTTAGATACAAAAATGCTAACTAACATCTTTAACTCTTAGAATACTTGTATGTATGAAGTGAACTACATGCACAGGAAGTGTCATTTAAATTCACTTGAGTTTATGACAAAATCAGAACATGGAAAGCAGGCATGTAAAAACAACACAAGAAAACTTTACCTGATCATGATTTTCATCTGAAAATGTTATTGATGTAAGCTTGTAACTATTCTTCAATAAAAATTCATTAACTAGGAAGTTTAGAGCTCTTTTCTCAAGAGGTCTGATTGGCTCCTGGAAAAAAAAAAAAAACCAACAATACACTACATCTTTGGTTCATCTTCCTTTCAGCCACGGAAGTATATCCGTCTTAAAGTCCATGCAAAGCTCAGTTATCACCAGCCACCTACCTGAATTTCAGGACTTGATTTATAATTTTTTCGTTCCTGCAAAGGAACTTCATTTTCTGGGGAGGAAAAAAAAGTAACTAAATTTTACTCTTACACACAGGATGAGCTCAGCTACTTCTACATTGTTCAAAGTAGAGACTTAAGAAAAGGTTTATGTACACCACCTGCAGCCTGAGTCAGGTTGGCTCGGAGGGCCTGTATGGTCTCCTTGGCTTTCCGTAGTTCAAACTCCAGGACTGGACAGGGATTTGGATTAAACACACACAGGCATCCAACCAAGGCAAGGGAAACAAAAATAAAATATAAAAAGCAAGGATGGGTGTGAAAAAAAATATACAGTTTGTATTAAACAGAAAGCATGCAATCTTTATGGAACTTATGAACACATGCAGCAGAGTTGGTCTGAAAGCAAACTGGTGAACATTTTCCATAGTTTCATTTGCCTTAAGTTAGCTAAATCAAAATTTCAAGCTGTCTGACAAGGACTCGCTGTNGGTTTGGGGGTTTTTTTTTTTTTTTTTTTTGCTTGCTTTCAACTTTGCATATTACTGGGAAATGCTTGTTATTTCTTCCCCACTCTTCCAATCAGCTGATAACTGTCAAACGCTCTGATTTTTTGGGGCAAGGGGAATATGCGGGCAATCAAGAGGACAGATCTAAAGGAAGCAAATACATGCTGGCAGCAGAGGAAGCTGTCTTCATGTAGCAAAGCTTAAACCATGAAGTGAACGTACTGCCCCATTGAGACTACAGTTTTGTTTTTTTGACAATAAAATTATACACTGAAATTTTAGTGGTTTCAATGGCAGAACTTGAAACATACTCACTTTTACTACTAAAAATAATCTCATTTTAAGTCTATTTAAAAATAGTGGATTTTTAGGAATACTCTAGAGTTAACTAAGATTTTGAATGTAGTTGAATACATTTAAGAGATGCACAAGACCAAAAAAAACCCCAAAATATGCAGCTCTCATATAGTACTTACAGAGAAGCTTGCAACAAAAATATCTCTCCTCCCTTATTCTAAAAGTTTCAAGTGACTCTAGACTATACAACACTTTCAATGGTCTAGACTCGACTTTAGAGATTCAAAAACATGTAATTCTAGCTGCTGTTATCACCTGCTCCACTTCCCCACCCCCCAGTCATTTTTATGTGTTTCTCACGTTCCAATGTTTCCTCCAGAAAGGGCCAGTAGTCCTTTCTTTGCACTGGAATTTCATGTGTTTTGATGTTGAGGCCATATGTATACTGCGGCTTCAAATTTTAAAATCCTGTACCTTTTCAAAACATACAGTAAATGTTCCTTTTATAGCCACTGACAGTTAGAACATCTAAGGGAACCTATTTAAGGAATTACCAGACAATTACATGCATTTCATTAATTCTCAGATTAATCTCATCACATTTAAATAGTTATCAGAAAGAAGGATACTTGTACTTAACTAGAAGAGATGAGCACACAACAGCTACCATACTGAAGTGTTAAACTATTCTAAATAGATTACCCAACATTTACTTTATTGCCATGCACAACTAAAAATTCTGTAGCTGCTTTTAATAAGAAAATATTAATGAGATTTTTAATCATTGCCTGGAAACAATTTAACATGGCGTTTTGAAATATTTACACAGAGGACAATGCATGGCAGAAACACTGCATTGGTTCTTGCTTGTAAGAAATGCTACTGAAGACTACAAATAAAATGGTTTCCTCTTTTGGACATCTGTTACTAAGAATCTTTTGATAATTAGCACGCATGGAAAAAAGGATTCACTCAGTTTGCATTTATCCATAAAAACTGAAGGAGTAACTACAGTACACCACATTTGCTACATAAAAGTAACTTGTTTGATGCACAGAATTTTACTGCAGCGATACAAAAGCGCAACTGAGGATACGATGAATAAAATATGTATAATCTCTCTAGTATTCAGCAATGCTGATCTGCAAATACTTCTGTGCAACAAAGTTAGAAAATGCTCTTGTAGTAAAGTATCTAATAATTTTAGCACTTCCTTGCATTTGAGTTACTAATTCACAGTTACGATTCTAAGTTGTAAGCTACTAATTTGTTAGTTTTTGAAAACTGTAAAGAATTCAAATTAAGTAATTCTTCTTATGGAAATGACTATGTGTTAACATTTTATTCTTGTAACATATTTTCAAAGACCAGAACAGTTGCAGATCAGGAGTGCCCTGCACTAGAATGATATAAATAATAAAAAAAAAGTTAGGAAAACAACACAAACTAGAAAAACTCAGGAATCCATTAAGGAAAATAGGAATAAGACATGTCTGAAGGCGTAGAAAGCCAAAAAACTCATGTCAGACAAACCCATGTCAGACGGCAAGAATTAATTTTTAGTGAACTGTCATGATGCTGATAATTCTTAGAAGCCATTTAGACTTTACCCATCCAACCTTAAAAGTAGATTACTCTGCTGCATGTTTCTCTGTATACAGTGGAAGATTCTGGACATAGTATATTTAAGAAGTTGTCACTTTGCAGCATGTCACAAGAGCCACATAATTCTGCTACAACACAGCATTGTTACAGTTGTACCTCATTTCCTAGTCTTACTGGTATCATTGTAACTGCCACCATACAAACCTTGAAGAACCTGTCAGCCACAAATTTAGCTTTTATTTGAAGACGTTTGCATTTATTTTTAATAGAAGCATAGCTATAACATCATTTCAATTAAATTTTAAATTATGATTAAAAGCTCTCTATTTTAGAAGCTACACTGAAATGCAATCCTCTCCCAAAATATGTAATGATTTTTAACTCAACGCGTGTATTAATGAAATCAACACTGTAAATCCCTATTTGCTGATGATATGACATTCTCTTACATAAAAAAAAGAAACTTCTAAACCCTTTTTTTGTAACCATTGTCAAAATGACATGATCTTGCTATCCTGCTCCTACTGTAAAGTTTATGTACCTTAGAGAAGTTAACACTTCAAAAGCATTGATAAAGCCAGCTAAAGTTTAACTTTGTGCTTGGCTGAACCGATAACATGTATAATTCATTATAGTACTTAGTGAAAGGAGCTGACACTCCTTAAGAATGATGCACAGAAGGGCTTTGCTGCAGACAGCCTAGGAAAGAAAAGAACCAAATTGATTCTCCTCTACATCAGGAAAGCAGAGAGTAGACATGTAGAGCTCTAAGGTTAGTTAAACTTCCTACAAGAAAACGGCATTTCTGAACAATCTGTTTTGCCTTAGGGGAGAAAACTGCTCCTTCTTAATTTAAGTGGCTCTTTGGCTTTTTTGTTTTTATAAAGAACTCAAATCACTACAGCTACCATTCTGAAAAAAAAAACCCCTAAATTACTTAGACTTACTTAAGAGTTCAGCTTAGAAATTTAAAAATGAATCTTTCTCAAGGATTTTATCCTATTCATCCACATTTGTTAATGACTTCAGAAGTTATTGAACCATAGATTGAGAAGTTAGCTATAAAGAACAACCTGCGATTTGGAATATTGAACAAGTCAAGATCTACATGAAAGCAGTCTTGTTGAGCCAAGGCCAAAAAGTTGAAGAAATAAACAGTACTTCTAAAAATTTTCAATACTTACTTTTGTATAAGCAGTATTTTTTCCGATTATACTAGAATTTTACATTCTACATATGAATTATCTTGTCAGACTCTTGCATACTTCAGTATGAAGTACTTCAGACAACAGTAGAAAGGTAGTTTTGTTGTTGAAGGCACTATATGGCATTCTGGATTTTTCTTTTAAAAGCAGTTCTCCACTGAAGTATCAAGGGGCCCTGTACTTACCTAGCTTTCCTCAAATTTAGACATACTGTTATAAGTTTTGTTGTTGCTTGGTTCTTAACTGTTATTTCAAGTTCTTCCTCCTCCTAAAGTAAATGCAGAACTCCAGATGTCCTAAATTATTCCTTCTAAAACATGTATGACATCCCATTCCATTTGACGGGTTTGTGCATATATTTCTTCTGATTGACTCAAAATGTAAGTTCTCTGATTACAGTTAGCAATGAACCCACTGTCCGAATATACTTGAAGATCTGATGTTTCCTAATTCCCACTTCCCTGATACAAGTCCTGAGAAGAAAAGAAGTGAGCATACTTACAGTCAGTGTGAAACACTTCAGGATATAACACAAATAGACCTGAACCAGAAAGTTGTACTGCAGCATCAGAGATGACTATCAAGCTACAAAAATTATGATCAGCGAGAGAGTTCATAAGCAAGTTAAGAGAGAACTTCTTATCATTCTAATAGTGGGAAGCCAATACTTGACTCATTAGCCTCATTCATGCATTTAAGTTAATGAGACAGCACCAGCTACAGGGAAGACCTGAACTACACCAGACTCATCTTCAAGTTCAACCTTTGGAGACTATCGACCTGGATGGAAATTAACGAGGCTTACAATTCCTTAACAATGCTTAAGACAGGAAATGGGAAGACAAAACCAGACCCACTTCCAGGACAAAAATATTGAACACACAATGTCAGCAAGTGATTGTTGTATTACGGATGCCTTTTGTGTTTTGTTTGTGGTTGGTTTGGGGTTTTTTTAGGATTCTCCTCTGATTTTGATTGCACACAAGTAATAGCACTTATTAAAAACAAACAAAAAGGCGCTATAAAAAGCAGAAACGGTTAACCTAAGTCTAGACAAATGAAATCCTCAAAAATAAATCAAGTGCTTTTTGAACTTGTCTCTTCCCTTCAAATCCTGACAGAGACAGTATTTTACTCTGCCAATCGGAGATACATAGTCTAGCCAGAAATCAATGCTAATGCAGGGAGATCTGAAAACACAAATGATTGAAATGGAGTTTGATTATGAGAATTAATTTTATTATAACTGAAAACACAGCATTGTGTTTCTAAAATTATCGTATTCTCAGAACAGTAGATATCAAAGGCAGGTTAGCAATACTAAATACTTTGAATTGTGGAAAGTAGGGCTTTAAATCACAAGCATACTTGTGCACATAGTCAATTTAATATGTTGAAGAAGATTCAGTTCCTTAGATTGAATGTCAGATGACCTATTTACACCAAATGCTGCAGATATTTGAGTTCAAGTTAGGTGTACTCTTATTTCACAGGAATGGAACAGGTTTTCATTCTCTGGTTGTTTTATGAATATTTGGAGGAGGTTTACTAAGCCTAGTAAATCCTTCAGTACTGACTTAATCTTAGCACCAACTGTTTCAGCACTTCATACATGAATTTAGATTCATGACTTATTAGTCTTAGAGAACAAGTTGCTTCCATCTAGTACATAGCAAGCTCTAAGGATGCACGTATCTTTTGAAACTCTGCATGGATTACAAAAGTATTATCCAATTTGTTATACAGCTCTCTATATTTATGTTAATATCAGGTAGATAAGGAAGAAAATCGATGTTTTCCAAATTGCAGTTAGTTTTGTCGTGCTCATCCATATCCTGACTGGCTTTTGTGACTTGCGTCTTTTCAGTCAAGCTGATAATAAGAGTATAGAAGATGCTCGCTTAGTTTCCTTCGATCAGATTTTCCAAGCGACAAGTTCATGTCATGCTTCAAAGCATGTTTGCTTCTAGGCCAAATTTTGATTCTAACACCAGAGTGAATGAACTAGGCTAACAGATTTGAGATACTGAAATTATTTCAAACAAGAGTCTTCCTAGTTATTTCCAGGAATTTTTGGATTGGTAAAATAAAAAAAATACAGCAGCTAAGTCTAACACCATCCATAATGGCAGGAAAAAAAAAAAAAAGACGACTTTGGACAGTATACATGCACATTTTTTTGATTTGGTGCTTTCTAACATTGCCATGGTATAAAAGTATTTGTAACTGGATATGTTATAACTTCAGTTTTAAAGTCCTTCTGACTCAGGACCAGATTCTTTTAGAGACTGATGTGCATTTATTTCCTACCCTTCATTTGACATTTGACTAGGGAATTGATATGGAAATCATGGGTTCTGTCCAAACAGTAAAAAAACAGAGATAACAGCATAAGAAAGGCATTTACAAAAAGAAACTATTCAAACCTTACTCTGAGAACTATCAAAAGAAAAATACGACTATCAGATCATGGCCTCAAGCTTTTGCAACAGATTACAATTTTATCTCCTAAGCATCAAAGCCTTTTGCTAAGAAGAAAGAATATCAGAAGAAATAAGCAGGATGGACTTCTAGTTATGTTTCAAAGTACATTTGCAGCTAAGAATACTTCAAAAGCAGAAGTTATAAGCCAGAGTTTGTTCAAAGAAGGAACTGGATATGAAAAGTTTTTGAAACATCTATTAACATAATTTTTTTACGTGTGAATTAAATACTTAACAGTTTTCTGAAGTTTATTGCTTAGGTAGACTGTTTTAAACAGAATTAAGGCAAAAGATTCTAAGTAATTATAACTGAAAAGAAGTTTAAGTAGAAATAGAATATTTTGGAAAACTTCAAGTCTTTACAAACATCCAGAAGTAATATCCAGTCTTGCTTTGTTCAAGTCACCTTTTCACAACTCATGGACATAACAAATATTTTGTCATTAATGTTCCATCAAAAGATTAATTGTTCTACTGGATGTGAATTCTGACTGGTCTTTACTTTCTAGAAACATCTCTGATCCATTTCAGTTACTAAAGAAAGTTCCAAGCAAAGATCAAAATAGCTCTCTCAATAATCCTCTTGCCAAGAAATACTGGCTAGAAACAGGAGAAATCTACCCAAGATGATGAACAGTTAAAACATTTGGAATTTACTTGTTTCTTCTTTGTATTCCAGGACACACTTCAGAAATACTTGGGTTCCTTAAACACACTGTTTAGATGATTAGCCATATATTGACAATTTTTCCCTCCTTGAAACTGACTAAGTATACTGAAAAAGGCAGTAGTAAGATAGTAATAAGAATCTGGAAGTTTCCATATAAATCAAGTAACAGTAGGTACCTATCGATCCAGACCAGAGCATCAAAATAGCTGAATCTGCTTCATGTTCATGAATTTAGTCCAGTCTCTTACCTCAGAAACACTGGTCAGGTAAGAAAAAGGAAAAAAAAAAAGAGATTTTTGTTTCTTCTCTCTGGGTCAATACTGGTTGCCATTTCAGACTGACAAGAAATTTCAGAATCAAGATCCTCTACAGAACTATGTTTCACCAGCTTTTTCTTTGCTTAAGAACACGACAGTATTTCTGGTAGCATGAAGCGTGGTGCTTCAGAGCAGAGCCATAACACCCTGCATCATTTCAGGTTTCATAAAGCTAACATAGGTCACAGCATGGATAACCTTCATGTGCTCATGATATTAAACAGTATTAACTGACAAGAAGTAAACAGAGTTCTGCAGCAGTTTCTAGAGAGCTTTTATGGGTTTCTCTATAAAGGCTGTGAATAACTTAATATCTGAACTTAGAGAAAAGCCTGGATTAGAAAAACACAGCTCACGTGCAAAAGAGATTATTATAGTAATTTCACATATAAGAGAAAAGCAGTCTCTGCCTTTGGCAGGATAATCATAGATCCTGAAATTAAAAATGCCACAGGCTCCTAAGTTTAGAACAACTGCAAGAGGCAAAAAACCCCTGTTGCTTCTTCAAAACAATCTTATACAATCAGAAATCAAATGGGAGAGAAGAAAATCACTACAATTAAGATTTGTAACAAAGATGATTTACGAAACTGAGAAAATCCCAAATTTATTCTGGATTTGGTAATGCTTGTTTGATTTACACCTAAGCTATATTTAAGAGATGACTTGCTACAGATCTTTATATCAGAAAGCTATCACCCATGTAGTAGTCACAGAATACTACATAGAGTATTTTAGTATGTTTCAGCTAAACAGTAGTTGTCAGTAGGCAATATTAAGATAACGTTCTGCTGTCAAAAACTGGGCACAATTTTCAAGTACACTGCTTGCTTCTACCCTGGTGACATCTGGAATCATACAGAAGTACACCTGCATGAAAATTTACAGTAAAATTTACAGTATAATTTACAGTAGAAGTGTCTGAAACATGATTCTATCATTAAGTGACTAGTTAAACCACTGCAGTGAAGTCTTGTCATCTTCAGGAATGTTCATTTAAATATACTGCTGCTAGAAACAACAAGTTAAATGGTAAAGTTAGCATTCTGTGATTCCTCAGTCATACAAAAAACTTACCTGCTACTCTTTCATCTGTTTCCCTGTTGCCATCATCAGAGTATCTTGCAAAATCTAAGGAATCAAGAGTACTGATGCTTCCAGCGCGATCTTAAGGGGGAGAAAAAAAAAAAAAAAAGAGTTATCAGAAACAATTCTGAAGAGTTGACTGGCTTTGATAAAGAAAGTCAAAACAACATCTCATTTCAGAAACTATAAATCAAAGGCTAAGTATTCTGCAAGACTGAAATTTTAATTTTTCTAAAAGTCTGCCTCTAAGAGTATGTCAGAAATTTGAAAATAAATACAGCATTATATCAAGTTCAGTGAACAGACACTGTAAGAAATTCACCCTTGCTCCCTAAAAGGCTGCATTTCTACCCTGTCCACAGCAGATGAGGAGCAGGGCACAAGGACCTTTGCTTGGACGTGCAGGTGAGCACACACAAGAAACGAAGCAAATACAAACTGTTGTGCAACAAGTTTTAAGCAGTTATGTTCCTATTTTACAGAAACCTGTAACTGTCCCAAATAGGCTACTTCCTTTTCCTTTTTTTTTAGTATTTTAAGGTAGGTTAACATGACCAAATACTTTTCTACATATTTCCTGATCTAACCATTAATTTCACTACATACCCACTTAAGACACCATTTACTAAAGAATGCACTACCTAGCAAAATTATAGCAAAGCAAGTACAGTTCATGCTATTGCGGGTATAATATTCACACTCTACAATTAAACTGTTAAAAAAAAAGTTCAAAAATTCAGTAACCAGCACAACGTTTTGATCTGACCTTGACACTTTTCATTTTGGGGGTGAGATCAAACAAAATGCAATTATGATAATTTCAAGTCTGCTGAAGCACACGTTCACCTTTTCATTGTAAAAATGTGCAAAGAAATTACTCAATGACAGAACCCAAAATAAATAGAACACATTCCTAATGCAATTGAACATGCAGAAATTATATTAAGTAACTTAGTATCTTTCCCCTGCTTTTGATATTAATTTCTATGTAGCAATTCAGAAATAATTTTAATTACATTAGAGCTGTTGTCACATTAACAAAGAACAAATTCCATATGGCTGTCAAAAACCCCCCATAACTGTCAGTGGAAATAGAAGCAATTTCATCACTTGCCAGTCAAATTCTGTCATGGCTAACATCACAGAAAGTATTTAAATCCCCCCCCCCCCCNCCCCCCCCCCCCCCCCCATTTCTGCATTGTGTCAAAAAAAACCCCACCTGTTAATGAGTTTCTTTTTTGTAAGTTTGAGCTTAAATTGTCCCTTAAGGTCTTGTGACACCTTGTCTACATACAGGCCAGCACTAAACTGATATAATATCTGGATTGGGACTGGTTAAAGCATCTATACTCGCTTGAAAAGCCATAGAGAATACCAAATTTGCCACCTCTAGCCGAGTTACACAGTACCAAAACTAAAGTGCCTGGCAACCCTAACTTGCCTGGTTTATGGACGTAAAGTATATGACAGTATACAGTCTATATTTAACCACAATTTTTTTTCCCCAGGACTATGCTTTGTCATCCAGCCAATGAAACAGACTGTTGCTCCTCAACAAACATCTATTCAGTATTTAGTTTTAAAATGCACTGTTCGTTTGCAGGTTCTGGTCTTATCTACTGCATTTGAAAGGTCTTTGAAAGGTCATGGCGATCAGGAGAGGTGCCGGAGGACT
>RSEF01000002.1:78864740-78891678 GCA_003993805.1 Himantopus leucocephalus
CTTTTTCTCCCTCTTCTCCCTACCCTACTGAGCAGTGGAGGGCGGCGGGGAGTGGGTGAATGGCTGTGTGGTCCTAGTTGCTGGATGGGTTTAAACCACAACGGCTGCACAAATTCAGTGTGCTAATTTTAACCTTATTTTCTATGATATTTTTAGATTATGACTTTGAAATTATCTGAAAATAATGTACTTTGAAAATGCCTGTTATTTCCAGAATGGTCTTTAAAATTTTGAGTTTTTCTTCTAGACTTGCCAGAATTTGAGGTTTGACTTGAACAGTCCAGTTTTGTCATGTGTCTAGGTTGGAGTATAATCCAGAATATTAAATGCCATGCTGAAAAAGGAGCTGAGGCTGTTGCTTCTGTTAAGGGAAGTAGATGTTAGTCCTTTGCATCCAGATTGCCATTTGTTCCAGAGGTTCCCTTTCTCTCTGTTGGAAGCTAGCAGCAAGGCTCGGGTCATTGTGCAGCTTGAATATGAAGAAGGGTATCATCGAGACCATAGGCACAACTGGGACAAGCCTTTGTCAGGGTTATTCTGGACAGACAGACCAATGTCTTGGTCTCCTCTTCTAGTTCCTTGTTCCTACAGCGCGCCACAAAAAATGCAGAATTTCTCACATTCCTCACCTGGTTCTGTTTGACTGCTCTCTGATGCCCACACTCTGCCAGCTCAGTGTCTGACTGTCCCTGTGCCTTTATTCTTTCTTTCCCTCTTTTGTGCCTGCAAAATTTGCTAGCAAAAGTATCCTGCTGGTCTGGGCTCTGACTCATGAAAGACTTGTCAGACGCAGGACTGCCCCGCTAGCAGAGTGAGAGCTTTGCTTTCTGTAAGACGTAAATCTTATTGTAAGAGGGTGATAACTAGAGCCCTGATCCTAATATTTGAATATTGATACTGTGGGTGAGATGATGTGCCAGACAATTCTGCAGTAGGAATAGGTGGTATCTGGTGTGGGACTTTCTGGCGCCTCCAGTTATTTCCCTTAGTGTAATGGCAGCACCAAACCCAGTAAAGCTCTGTGCTCGCTTCTAAAGGATGTTTTCGTCCCTGTCTTCCTTCTACTTCTTTATCCTATCTTTGTTTCCCCATCCCCGAACTTAAAGAAAATGTTTGTCATACTGTTGCTTGCCACCTCTCAAACAACAGCAATAAAATAATACTTTTTAACATATTGCATAGTAGGTTTTCTTATTAAAAAAAAAAAAATCCATTATTTAAGCTATGCAGGCAGTCCAAAACTTTCCTAGTATACTGTCATTTTGCAGTGCAGGGTTGGGTGGGGTTGGTTTTTTTTTTTTTTTTTTTTNAAATGGGTAAGTAGCAGATGCGTTCCTTTGCCTGGTCTGCAAACTGCATGTTTTCCTTTGGCTTCCATGGTGTGGCAGCTCTCAAAGACAAGTCTTCTCAGGTGTGCTGTGACACTGTGGAAAAACAGTACAGCACTCTACCCTCTTAGACCATCAGTCATCCTGACAGTGATGGCCAGGGCTTATTTCTTCTTTTGAAGTAGTTTATCCACCAATTGGAACTCCTTAATTCACTTTTTAATGCCTGGGAGTATTTTCTTTTTCTTTCAGACTGTGAGAACTGCAGTGAGTGTTCTGGGTTATAAGTAGTAGAAATACCTCCTGGGGGGCAGGGAGGAGCTGTGCCAGCTTTCATCTTCATGACCTGAAATACCTGCATCCCTTGTGTGGGTTTGGGCATAATCTTGGTTAAACAGCTCCCTTCTGCTGGGATGTTAGTTCATTCACAAGCCTGGAAGCTTACAAAACTGCATTATATAATTGTGACATCCAGAAAATCAGTTATATTCTCTCTGGCCATCAACTGATGGAAGAACATTTTCCCTCTGGGAGTTTACATAGTCATGGTAGAAGTAGCATCCCCGAGCTGCAACAGTTCAGCCATTGACTGAATTATTTCATGAAATCCCACCTAACTTCAGATCTTTCCAGGACTTCAGAAGTTTACTTTCTTCTAGGTCTCCATCTCCGCCCCCCTTTCTCTGCTTTGCTCTGTTGACAGTGAATACAGAATGAAATTGCCTTGTCCAGATGCTGTGTTTTCGCATCAGTGGCCCTCATGTTGTACTTTATGCCTGAACATAGTCCAGTAGTTCTCCCTTTTATATTTTGAATCCATGTTTTAAAGATGCACACTTTGAATATTGCCTTTCTGAAGCTATCCACTTGGCTTTCCATGCTGTGTTGCCTCCTAGAATTGATGTACAGTAACTAAGTTACATTCCTCCTGTTGCCTTCCTTATATGTGATATATAAAGTTTTCCTGTGTAAAAGGCCTCATTGATAGGGCATCATCTTGTATGATTCAGTTTAACAACCACAAGCTAAATACGTTTTCTTAAACAAAAAAAAAACCCAAAACACATATGTTCAAACAAGGCTTTTAATGTCTGGCTTTCTCTGTTAGAAATTTCTCAGTGAATTCCTTGTTTCAAAACTAAATTCTGTTTAATTTGCATTAACAGGGATTTATTCTACTCCTATATGCTTTTCCATGCTTTATTTCCTCACCTGAGCATACTGGATAACATTGCTCCTCATTCCTCTGAGCTGCTGATAAGCTAATAAGTAAAATGGTATCCAGGCTTCAAAAAACTGTAAATGATGGGAAAGTTTAAAATAAGGATAAAATGTCTTTGACTTTGGATTGTTGTTCTTGATAGATTTCTATTCCTATGCATTAATATTTGTGTATTTTGGACTATGAGAAAAGGAGGAAAACTTTTCTCTATCTCCTGTGTCATCTATATTGTTTTTGCAGGTGCTACTGGGGATCACGTTTATACATTTTGTTACACGGCAGAAAGTGAAGACTTTGGAGCACAAGATGCAGCAAAGCTTGACACGTGGGTTTTTGATCACGTTAAGGTGAGCAGAGAATCTTTTTATGCTACCTGTGTATAAAAAGCACAGCTGGATGTTAACTTTATCATAGAACATGTTAACTTTATCATAGAGCTATGAAGTAAGAAATTTTTGAAAGACCTATCACTTGGGGTCATAAGTAAAAATTGCTTGAATTGATTATCATGACTAGCATAGTGGAAGCTTAGAGGAAGTATTTTGTCATTCAATGCTAATAAAAAAATCTAACTGTAATAAAAGTATGCTTTAAAAACATATTTGGCTCTTCTTTGACTTAAATTTGCGTATAATCTTAAACCCATTTTAGAGCACTACAGAATGTGATAAGGATTTTATAACAAATATTATGACATGGCAGAAATGGTGAGTCTTCATTATGAGAAAGTATTATTGACTTAATTTTAGTCAGGCTTGTACCCACTGTAATTATACAGTGTGGCTTGTAGCTGATTCCTGATTATCTACTGGTTATCCTGATTATCTGTAGCTGATTCCTGATTATCTATCCTGGTTCATGCTATGCTGTGGCTGTCAGAGAAGTCACGGTTAGTTGCGGGGGGACAGGACGGGGGCAGCTTAGGCCCTGCAGCAGTGTAACTTGTTCACACAGTGCTCTGCTCAGCTGACTTGGGTCAGTGCTGGTTCATGACTGTTTTCTGCAACGTTGTCACTGTAAGTATTAATAGTCCAAGGCACATAGTTTCTGATTATTCATTAATTCCTATATTTATGTTATTCCATGCTACCTCGTTTGTCCTGCATTAAGAAATGCTGATAGTGGTTATCCATGTATAAGTATCTGTATCAGTGGAGCAATTAGGTGGCTTACTTTCTGGATCTCATAAGAACGTTAATGGACTTAAAACTTTTTCCACAAGATCTCTGGGCTGCATGAATTAACATTAGCTAACCAGCATAAATCAAATCAAACCAACAATAAAACCAAATAAACCAATAAATAAACCAAGTTAGTAACTTCATTAGGAAGCCAAGGGTTGTTCTGCTTTAAACAGTGACGTAGCATGGAAAAATTCATTATAGTTTGCTAATTTTCAAAGGAAATTACTTTCTGAGTTTGCAAGTGGAAAGATGTCTTTTCTAGCTGCTATCTTCTCCCTGAACTTGCACTTGTGCCAGGTTGCGTGTTGTAATGCGTATGAATAATACAAATCAAATTAGACTGTCAATTACACTCAGATAGCTGTTGTCTTAAAGTTGCACCCTGCTGTCACTTGGAGCTGCACAGGTATGTGAGGGTGATACTACCTTTCTTTTGCTTCAAAGCACCTAATAGCATTTCTTCTTTCAAACTATAATGATACGCTTGATATATATGTCATTACTGATTACTTCTTCCTTGGAACCAGCACCATTATTTTAAAGACTTATTTTGCCTACCTAAATTTCATACTGTGAATGGATAGGACTTGATTGACTGGTGTAAAACACTCATTCCATTAATCATCTCTTCAGTTACACATCAGTGGTTCCTTCAGAAGCATGAAACTTGAGGCTGACTGAAACTGAGGTCACTCTGCTATTATAACTCAAACAACTCTCAGCTACGCTGGTGAGATTATATAAGTAACAATGACAATTTGCTGAAACTCTAAATTCTCCTTTGCCTACAGTTTGTTTTTTTTTTCTTTCTTTGAGTTTTATCTCAAATACTTAATGACATATCATTTAACTCTGTTTTGGGCAAAATGGTCCCTAGATTTCTGACACTAGGAAGTGAAAGGCACTAAGGTGTACTCCCTCTCTACTGTGTAGTCGGCAGGTCTCAAGCATCACAAGGGCTGCTTGTGGCTTCCTCTGCTCCAAGAAAGATGGGGATAAAATGGAGAACAGCTAGCTAATGTTTGGGCTGCTAGTGCTGGCACCCTGAAATTGCTTCTTCTCTTAAAAAGTGCTAACAAATGATAACTCCATTGGTCAGGAGATGTGAAATTCTGACTAGTTTTTATTTGTATGAATGACAAGGAGATTGCTTAAATCATGAATGGAGGAAAAAATGTATGATACTTGATTATTCCTATCATATCTGCTTGTGATACAAGGTGATTCTAGCTCTTTCTTGGGACAGAAAATTGGGTACAGACTAGACTGGGTGGCATTTTTATCTGCAGCTGAGTTAAAACTCAGTAATTTTAATGTGTGGTAATAGCTTGGGAGTGGCTTGGAGATCCAGATGGGTGGGAAGTTGATAGACTGCGGGTTTTTTTCTGATTTTTGGAGGTTTTTTTAGAAGCCTTCAAAATAATTAAGGGCCTGAGTGTAATTTTGCCTGAGGTGGCCCAGTGATTCTCAGTTCAATAACCTTTACCTAGATCATAGTTTGAGTCCGTGCTAAAGAAAAATTAGGGAGCAAAATACTGGGAGTCTAGGTTAACTAACAGGCAAAAAAATTGGTCTCTTTCGTGTGTTTCTGATTTTTCTTTAAGTATTTCCTGAAAAACAGTTTTATAAGATTGAACTCTTTTTGTAGGGTAAAATTATTAAAAATCCAGGAACTCAAACAGTCTTGGAGATGAGTCCCAGTAATGGTCTAACAAAATTTATTATGACCACAGGGTAGGATATGCTCAAGGTATTCAGTTGATGTCTTCTGACTTAAATGGGCACGTAGGTGCAAATGACAAACATTTCTTTTTTTTTTTTTTTTTTTTTTTNTTTTTTTTTTTGTCCCCTGTCTTTTCTCGTTTCGGACACAGTACCTCATTCTTCCTTTGGCCCCTTTCTGCTGGAAGAAGGCCAGACCAAGCCTTCAGACTGTCCCTTCCCTACAAGGTAGGGGCCAGAGTCCAGAACTGAATGATATTAAACTTTGAAGCTCTGCAGGCAGTGCCATGACCTGATGTTGATTTCTGCCAGTGGATTTCAATACAGATAGCTCTGCTCTAATTAGCAGTACAATGGTTGAATGATTTATTTTAAATAAGTGTAGGAGTCTTGTGCATGAGCATGCTCAACTGGTAGAAACCTGGTATATATATGTTTATCCTGCCTTTGTGCATTTATTTTTACATCTAAAAACTGGCATAACTATTTAAACTCTTGCATCCGTACAAATTAGCATGCACAGCTTTAATCAACCAATTTAACTAAGTTGTCCTGGATTTATGTATGAAGGAACTCTGTGAAAGGAGAGAGTTTGTTGGTCTCTTTCTCCCTGTACATCCATGCAGTCAGCAACAGTTTTGTCAGCTCTGTTAAAGGATCATGTTTCCATGGAGGGCTCTGGGGGAACAAATGGTCACCAGCAACTTCTGTTAAACATCGGTGGAGTCCATATTTTGTTCAGACATCAATAAATCCTGCACTTGCTACACCTTCTATGTAGTCTTTTTTCTTCTTTGTTTTCTCCCATCTAAGGAGGGAGATGATACTAAAAGATTTCACATAGTTGTAACATAGTTGCAATATTTGTATTAGTATTACATTATAATTAACTTTACAGTTTACTGTGAATGTTTTAATGGGAAATTTATTGCTGATCTTACTAAATTGTGTATCAGTTGTAGCCAGGGCATTATTTGTTGTTAGTTTCCAGAAAAGCATAGGGAAGTTGCCAGAATCATAGAAAAAGAAGGTTGGAAGAAAGCTGTAGTGGTCATCGAGTCCAACTCCCTGCGTGAAGGAGGGCCAGTTTAAGCAGGCTGCTCAGGCCTTGCCCAGTCAAGTTTTGAGCATCTTCAAAGGCAAAAATTCAGCAATCTCTTGAGCACCTGTTCCAATATCTGGCTACAGTTATGGCTTTAAAAAATAATTTTAAGAAGTCTGTTTATCTTACTGGAATTTCCCACATTTCAAACTGTGAGTTTCCCTTTGTCAGATCATCAAGGCCCTCTGAGCAGTCTGGCTCAATCTTCTCTTCACCCTCCCAGTAGATGGCTGTAGACAGCAATGAGATCTCTCCTTAGCTGCCTTTTGTTGAGACTGGAGAAACTGAGTTCTCCCAGCCTCTTTGTTGTTTACTCACATCCCTGAAACTTCTTGGTGGTATTTGGCTTAAACATACAAGGGAGGTAATATTACTGAATGGAGCAAATAAAGGGGAAACAAAAAAAAAAAGAGGCAGAAACAATATATATACAATTAACATATAATGGTGGCATGGAAACTAGTGTTGAGTGGTGGTAGGTCTCAAGTTTTGTGAAGAGTGAATACCAAAAAGACAAGGCCTTTAGTAGGCTACAAGAAGATACAAGGATAGTGCTGGGCAGGCAGTTCAGCAGCCTGCAGAGGAAGATGAAGTGGTTTTTGCCCTTACTGTTTGATGTCCTGCTTACCAACTCACCACCTTTATCAGCCTAATATAACTCCTTGTGGTGAACTTCCTGTTTGTTTTTTTCAGTAAACCATTTAAAAAAATTTTCCATGGGATAAAGTTTGCCATTTGCTCTGGGAAAAGATGCCATGTCTTAGGTTCCACCCATCTTCCTTTTGTAGTCTCTTTCTTAATTAGCCAGAGGTTGGGCAAGCTCTTCTGGCTGCTGCTGCTCTGGGTTACGAGGTGGCTGGGGCTGGGGGAGTGGCGTGGTTTTGGTCTGTCATGAGGACTCATCTGGTAGGAGAAGAGAAGCTCAGGCCTTGCCTTCCACACAATGGCTTCTTTCGCTTAATCAGTCTGTGATAGGAAAATACCTGCCTTCAAATATTGGTCTACATTTTGGATTTAATTTTGGGAGTTTCCCATTTGTCTGTTCTGATATCACAGAATGGTCAGGTTTGGAAGGGACCTCTGGAGATCATCTAGTCCATCCCCATGCCAGAGCAGGGTCATCTGCAGCAGGTTGCACAGGACGGCATCCAGGCGGGTTTTGAATGTCTCCAGTGTGAGAGACTCCACCACCTCTCTGGGCAGCCTGTTCCAGTGCTCTGCCACCCTCAAAGTAAAGGAGCTCCTCCTTATGTTAAGGAGGATATGTTTTTTCCTTTTGTTTGACTAAAATAAGAAACAGAATTATACTATATCCTGCAAGTTACTGGTGTGCTCTGGAAGGCTTCTTCAGTCTGTGGTCAAATATGTGCAGGTGGATGGGCCCCTGTGAGAAATGGAGATCTCCATAAAAATAATTATATTACTATTGAATGTGATTCGATTTTGTTCTTGTATCTTTATTTAAAATATCTCTGGACTTTGGTCATGATTTTATTTGGACAAGAGCTGAAGTTGAGAATGTGCAAATATTAGTCCATGTGGCTTGTGTATATTCGATGGGGGCAGGTGGAGTTCTGTACTACCATGGTTTCCTGACATGGCTTGCTATGATACTCTTGCTGCCAGTTTGGTCTTCCTCTGGGTACAGTAACTTTTGTTTACACAAGGTATGAGCTTTAGTTTTTAGGGGCTCCACCGCTATCACAAGTGTGTGGTGGACTGCTCTGTTCTTTGGTGGCAGAAATGGTTCACTGGCTCTGTCAGCATTTTCCCTGGACTCTAGTGTGAAATTTGAAGACGCTATCCTTTATATTAGTGTACTGAAAGGTTCTCAGGATGCTCTTTGAACTAAAACTCTACCCAACTTCGTTTCCTTGGGCAGTGCTGTTACTAAGGAGATCATGTTGGAATAGCTGTCTGCTTGCATTTTGCATTGCTGTAATATGGCTGGTCTAACACAGAATAGCCATGTCAAGACTCATTCAATCTGAGGGGAAAATCCCCCTGGCATCTTCCTCAGGGATGCTTAAGTAGGACATGTGCAAGGCAGATGTATGTTCTGCAGTCCATGTATTTGCAAACCGTGTCTTGTTCTGTTTTAATTTGGTTTCTGCAAATGAGTTGTAGCTTGGTATCTCAATCCTGCAGAACCTGCTTCCAAAGCAAGAGTATTTGAGACGTTTGCTTGTAGCTTGACATTGATAAATCAATGGAAATATAAAGCCATAAGTGGATCTTGGGAATGGTGCATAGTTGCGATTACATAGGAGGCAAAGAAGGGATGATACCAGTTATCTGGTATTTCTGCCTAAATAAACTCAAATAACACTTAAAAAAAAAAACCACCCCCACAAGAAGACCCCTCAACTTGAGGAGCGTTGCCTGTCTTAGGCTGAAATTTTGGACCGACTATATTGATGGTACTTATCCTCCAAGAAGTAAATTGGGAAGTATTAATTTTTCTCATCCATAACTAATAACTATTAGTGTTTTGACATGAAAACAGCTGCATTCTATTTTTAATAGGCTGCCTATCATCTTTTTCCATTGTACTCTGATTAATATCTTAATGGCTTGTTCCATACAGAGCTTCTTTAATTCTTCGAGAAGTAATCAAACATTGTTCTCTGCACTGCATGAAGACAAAGTGGTTCTGTTCCTTCATTTGCTAGGCATAGACACAAACGGACATGCTCATCGGCCAAACTCAAGGTAATTGAGAGATTAAGCATATCTTTCTTATCAATTTTAAATGCATACAGTAACTTTTTAAAGTGCTATTTATGAAGCCTGAAACAAGACTTGCAGTCTTGAGGGTTTCTACAATAGGTCATGTATGTCATCATGATTACCTATGTTCTGAATTTTCTGTGGTTTTTGGTTTTGAGGTCTCTTCTGTAGAAGTGTCAGATTTTTGCTATATACTGCCTGCCTGGTTATACTCCTCTATTCCAAGTCTGATTTTTAGCAGGTTGTCTTAGTTATAGTCGACACATGATCTAGAAGATATGTAGGAAATTTTAGTTTTAAGTATAAAATGGAAACAGTTCTGTCATTCCCCATGGCTGAAATGAATTTATAGACAACAGAAGTTCAGGAATAATGGCTGCAAATTTCAACATTATGCTTTAGCTTTCCTTAGGACACTTGAACGAAGAGAAGAGTTTAGATTAACAGTACTCATCACCAATTCAACTTGAAGTGTGCTATTTGAGAACTTTCTTTTCATTTCTGCACATGCTTTGAATGTAGGATATTATGTCTTTCAATCCTTGCATGCTTTCAAAATCCTTGCTCTGATTTCCTACATCATTCCAAAGTTCATACTTGCTGTATGTCTCATGTTATTTTTGTTATGATTTTTTGAAGACAGAGTTTTAAAACTGATTTTAACAACAGCAACAAATAGAAAATTAGTTGGCTGAAAGTTAATTGTGGTCACTTTTTCTAAAAATATATAGATTTTTGATTTAGCTTGTATTCCACAAAGCTCTGGGATCTCTGCTGATTCAGGAACCTTCAAACTGTGCTGTGACCATTTAGTATGTCATGTAAGACTTAGAGGAGGAGAGATTTTACATCTAGGATGCCTTTTGTTAGCTTGAGGTTCTGTAGAGGGTAAAGCTGTGTATAATCAAAGGACTGGGCATTGGGACCATGGATAACTTGCTTTATACCAAGTGTGAGTGCCACCTGGAATTTAATAACCTTTTTTCTTATCTTTTTTAGGGAGTACAAGGAGAATATTAAAAAAGTTGATGAGGGTATAAAAGAAATTGTTTCGATGATTGAAAATTTCTATGGAAATGATGGAAAAACTGCATTTATTTTAACTTCTGACCATGGAATGACAGATTGGGGTGAGTCTTTTTAAATGTTGAGTCAGCTGAGTTTATGGATGAGTATCTGGAGTGCAATTAGAGCTCTGTCACATTAGAAGATATGGAGCCCCTGCTTTGATTTGATATCCTAAGTGTTGCTTGTGTATGAAACCCACACAAATTAGGAAATGGTTAATTGGCTGCAGGGGCCCTCATCAGCCCTATGACAGCTGAGTTGCATATCTGGACAAGTGAAAAAGAAATTAAGAGGGTAAAGCTTAACTCCCTTAGTGGCTGCTAGTAGGGAGAAAAACATCTGAAAAACACCTCTGTCAGCCTCCCAGCAGAAAACTAGCCTGAGCAGGGGGAGGATGTGTTATTTGGCTGCCAACTGCAAAGCTGTTGCAGCCCATGTGGGACAGATATAGTTATCACTTCTCTCTTGAAGCACCTGGGAAAGGTGACAAGCATGTCTGTGAGCTGGTGAAAAACTTTTTGGGGCTGTCTTTTTGCTTGTTTTGGCCTTTTAGGCACAGCAGAAAGGATGTGACTGCTGTGTGATCTTTCTAGAGGAGGCTGGCACTGGTGGAGCAGCTGAGAGCACAGAAAGGAGAGTGAGGCAGGTGGCAGGCCAGGCTGGTACCCACAGAGGACACTTGTGAAGGGCATAACCACAGTGGCCCAATGACTTGAGGGAATTTTGGTGTAACTAGATTAAGGGTGGATGAGAAGAGTTTATGGTGGTGAACTCATTTAGACAAATATTTTTTTTCTCCTTTTTTCTTTTTTCAAGAATTTTAAGAACGCTCCTGTCCTTGTGTGCAGCCAATGAAAGTGATGAGTCTCTCTTCTGATGCTGTGTGTGTTTGTAACTCCCAACTCTGATACTTTTAAACCACTTCAGGCAAAATTCAGTATCTTATTCTGTGTGTGAACTCCTGAACTTTTCAAAGGGAAGGAATGCAGACTTTTTCTATCATCAGTGATGACAAAAATATTCATATGTTTATTCAAAATCAGCCTAACTGCGATCTGGTTATTTCCAATATAGTTGTTTTTGAATATTATTTACTGTTATGCTGACTGCCACTTGCAATAAAACTTTAATTCTGGCGTATATATTTTTGTCTGTTTCAAGTAATCATTTCATAATTTTTATAAGGGAGGTGTGTATATATTTTTTTATATATATATGTATGATCATAGGGACCTCAGGAGGTCCAACCACCTACTCAGAGCAGGATCAGCTTTGGGATCAGACACGGTTGCTTGGGCTTTATCCAGCAGGGTCTTTAAAACCTCAAAGGATTGAGCCTATGCAGCCCCTTTTGGGCATCCTGCTCTGCTGCTTGCCTGCCCTCCTGGAGGGGAAAAGTTTTTATTTATCTGCAATCTGAATGTCCTTTCTTCCAACTTACGCCTGTTCTCTCCCATCCTCTCACCATGCACTGCATTGAGACCCTGTATCCATCCTCTCTCAAAGCCCCTTGCAGTGGGGTACAGGCAGGATACTCTGTTACATCCTCCCCAAAGCCATTTCTTCTCCAGGCTGAACAAGTCCCAGTCCTTCAGCCTCTCCTCACAGGCCAAGTGCTCCTCCTCCCCCCACTGAGCTCATTCCAGATGGTTGATGTCTTTCCTGTACTGGAGGGGCCCAAAACTGGATCCGATGTCTAGAGGTTGTCTCACAGGTACTAAATAGAGGAGGATAATCCCTTCCCTGGACCATGCTCCTGTTAACACAGCCCGGAGTGCTGTTGGCCTTCCGCACTGCCAGAGTGCTTCTGGCGTGTTCTCATTATGTACTGGATTCTTTGAAGGGGGAATAAAAGGTGATGAGAGTAACTCTTCAGGCTTTGAGAACCACTAGCCTGTCATAGTTTTTTGTCATCTCTTTCTGTCTGAAGAAAAAGCTTAATCTTCTGCCAGAAGTGTTAATAACTTGAAAGTTGACTTCGGTGAGTCCAAGAGCAAAGCCAGAGATGATACTCAGGCCCATAGCCAGAGGTCTGAAGGCTAGTTCAGTAGTTTTTTATTTGAGCTTGTAGCATCAGCAACTGCTGCAGTCTTTCCATGGTTATTTGCAGAATGGGAGGTGCACCAGTTTTAAAACAAATTAAAAATTAAAAGGGCAGGGGGGACCTATTAAGGAAGAGAACATGTTTTGAACTTGATATAATCAAAGAAACTGTGGTTGTTGGAAAAGCCCAATTAAATCCCTTGCTTTCTCAACCTCACTACATGATTTTGCTTTAAGGTGGTCTCAGATGGAACTGCTGACCACCAACATAGGTGATCCCACACCCACCCTCACCTTGGCGGCTTGTTGCTGCTGCCATCCTGGCATAAGTACTACTGCGTGGTATGCTGGACCAGAGAACAGAAAACTAAACAACAAGGCCCTTTCCCTCCCCTTTCCTCGCTTTCCCCTGAAAAGGTGTGTTTGAAGGGTGCTGAGGGGTGGAACAGGGAACTGACCCAGCTGAAAATCATATCCCCCCCACCCGTTGTAATTCAGATCAGGCCAAAACCTGGTTCTTAAAACGGGGAGGGTGGATACAGCTGCCTCTCAGCTGTATCTGC
Organism: Himantopus leucocephalus; assembly: GCA_003993805.1. NCBI lineage: Eukaryota > Metazoa > Chordata > Aves > Charadriiformes > Recurvirostridae > Himantopus > Himantopus leucocephalus. The sequence goes on from RSEF01000002.1 coordinate 78,877,703, forward strand.
CTTAAAGTATTCATGGAGGCATTGTCTCAGTAAAATGCTGATGGAGCTGATGGTTTGGCTAAAATGAAAGCTCACCAAAAAATGCACTTTCTTCCTGTAATAGAAAGAAATAACTGATGCCTGGAGAATGGAGGAAGCACTCTCTCCATCTGTTCTTTTCCCAAGCTCTGCAAAGAAGAGCAGTTGTTGCTGCTTTTGAGCCCAGAGAGTGCCTTCCGAGGGATTTCTGAACATCGGAAATCTTATTCCCAGACCTGTGCGTTCTTAAGCTTAGGGCTGTTTAAAGAAAGCAAAGCTGGCTCTTCAGCTCTGCCATAGTGATTGTTGTACAGCCTCAATGCTATTCCCAATTTCATATCCAGTTCTGGTTTGGTTTTTGTTGTTAAAAAAAAAAGAAAGCGGTCCTTAAAGCAATGTGTTATTCTCTGTCCTTTGTAATTACTAAGTATATATACACACGCGCACACATGCAGAGGGAGGAGTTTGTGTCTATGCAAATACAAGGAAAATGTGTAATCTGTGCAGTGACCAGCATAGAGTTTGTGTAACAGTGTCATTCCCTTTAAGACTGGGTTATCTCACTGCTGTGGCACCTCACCCACTGACTTCAATGACCAGCATTTCTTTCAAGCTTGTGTGGCTTCTGCTTCAGTGCAGCTGTTGTTGAGACGTCATAGTTTTAAAGCTTCCTCCTTTGGGTGGCTGATACGTTAATCTGGAGGGGATTAATTTCCCTGGGGAAGAAGGTCATGTTTTATCAGTTTTTTAAGGAATGTGCTACCAGGCTTTAAAACCTTAAAAAATGAACTTGTATCACTGCAATACATGGTCTCCTGGTTATGAAATGGAAATCTAATCCTTGTTTGTGGACCAGACTATATTTCTTTTTGGGCACGAGCCTAATTTTACTCAAATCAACCATCCCTGGTTTCCATAGGATGCTCAGGATAGGCTCATGTATGTGTTTTGAGCAGGTAATTCCTCTAAATCTTGAGGCTTTCAAATACTTTGGCTTTAGTTTCTGTATGTTAATGGTTTGAGTTTCTTAATGTACAAAGTTGTATGTTTATAGGCTTGACTTACGTGGTACCAATTTCCCAACTTGCAACTTGAATTTAGCCTTTATTGTTAGTGGCATAAAAATAAGCTATGAAGCTGGAATTGGTTGTCTGTAACAGGATTTTAGTATGCATACTGTAACCAGAACTTAGTACATGTGTGCATATATATAGGTTTTGTTTGGTTTTATAGCATCTGTCTTAAAGTTTATGCTTTTTTTGGTTTGGTGTATCTTAGGATCCCATGGAGCTGGTCATCCCTCAGAAACTTTAACACCACTGATTGTTTGGGGTGCTGGGGTGAATTATCCACAGAAAGTCATGTCCCAGTTCTTTGAAGACAATTTTTTGAAAGGTAGGTAAAATGTAAAACTTAAGTGCAAGATTTTGGGGAAAGGGAGGTGTTTAACCATTCCACCTGTTGGTCTTCACTGACTTCTGTTCCATTACAGTAAATATGATTTGCTTTGTGTGGTTTGGAAAGAAGAGGTGACAGGGCATGCCTATGGAGTATGTAGCAAAATTGAGTAGGTAATATCAGAGTCGGTTTTGTTTTCTAATCATGGAATTGAAGACTTTCTTTCTGTGGGTACAGGAGACTATTCATACTCTGAAAACATAGTTCCAGAGGACATTTAATTCTTAGGGAGACCCCCAGAGGTTAAAAGCTATTTGTACAGGAACATGATAAGTTGACATGTCCTGAGACTCTTTTCTAGGACCGCAGTACAACCCTGGGGACTTTCCAGGGGATGTCTTGTCTCACTTGCATCCTTGTGGCTGTTGTGGAATTGTAANTAACATGATAAGTTGACATGTCCTGAGACTCTTTTCTAGGACTGCAGTACAACCCTGGGGACTTTCCAGGGGCTGTCTTGTCTCACTTGCATCCTTGTGGCTGTTGTGGAATTGTAAACAGTCTTTCTCTATGAAAAACTGTGACTCTCTACTGTTATTTTTCCCCTTTGTAATCTATTAAGAAGAGTAAACTTTAAAAAAAATCATTGTATATAAATGAAATAATTTATATAAATATTATATATAAATAAATATATATAAAAATCTATAATGTAATAAATACTGGCTTACTGAAATAGCAATGGATTTCTAGAACCACGTATGATTAATCTGTGCAAGCTCTTCCTCTTTCATGTGCCCAATTCTTGTAGCCTGCTCTGTTTCTTAAGATGCCTTGAATCTCTCAGGTTGTTACTCGAAATCAATGAGGTAATGACTGTCTGTTTTATCGGATTGTTTGTCAAGCTACATTAGAGAAGAGAAAATGGGCAAAAATGACTTCAGCCCTGAGCTTTTAACCCTGCCCTGCTCTTCACCAAGGTATTTGGTAACAGATTAAACACACAGGACTACTTGGATAGAGCATGCTAACATTTCACACTCTGTGATTAACTGCTGCTGTAAAACTATGACGTCTCTGATAAAATTGAAAATTAGTTGTAGAGTAAAAAGTAGAAAACAGAGTAAAACCAACTGATTTTGGTGTCTGTGATGGCTGATCTGCTAGACTTCTAAGGACACTTATTGTCTCTAAGGGTTGACCTGTAATAGTTGATTTTTACAGCTGTCAGTTTCCTTAATTCTCGGCAGCTTTAGTACAAACCTCAGTGTTTGACTTCAAGTAATGATGAAAACGGTGTGAGAGCATTTCAAAAAAGATGAGTATTGAGCTGACTTCCAGGTACACAATAGTACACAATAAGGAAAGCTTTTTGGCTGTCATCTGTTAGGAAATGTGTATTTTCTTAAAGGAGGGAATGTGTCTGCACCCTTCTATGACTGCTTCATATTTTCCTCCTGATGGTTTAAAAAAGAGAAAAACAACAAACCAACAACCAGACTAAAAATCAAACACCTCAAAGCAAAGATCAGAAACTTCTCCCTTCATTCTGGACTTGCTTTGCAGCTTTNCGGACTTGCTTTGCAGCTTTTGAGCCGTCGAGCATGTTGTTGGTTTGTTTAGACACTATCTTTCCAGGTTCTTAATCGCCAGGGATAATTTCTGTTGGAGATTTGAGTCTCTCTGAGTATCTTGGGAGTTTGAATCTCTATTTGAGTAATAAATATCTTCTTTAAAAGTGACTGTTCTCTCAATGGTAGTACATTATAGCTTCCAGTAGGCTATGTAGTTTAAAAGTAAAGAAAAAATTGTTGAAACGGAACTTAGTACTTTCACAGGTCAATACAGTTCAGCTTCTCCATTAAGTTATAATCCCAGCTATTTTCACAAAGCTTAAATATGAAAGAAAAGATGCTTAAAAGAGGTCTCTTAAAGTTCTTTGAATTTGCCTTTCTTGCACCATACAAATGCAGCTGAGACTGTGTGCAGGAGAGGAGAATATTTTCAAGACCGCTGTGTCACTGATGTATGCGGGTGTCCGACTTATATTTGCGATTGCATGCACCAGTGTTCAAGTCCTTTTGTCTATTGACAATCCTTCCTAATTTCTCTGAGTTAAGAGCTCATGGAAAGAGCAGAATATTTCTAATGCTGACAAATTTCTTATGCTCTGTTCAATGCAAGCAGGCTGTAGGCAGCTCAGTGAATTGTCTCCCTTCTCTTTATTGCCATTGAGGGTCGATACCCCCAAAGGCAGTGCCAACAGGCAGGACTTAGTCTGTCCAATTTGTCACGGAAAGATTAATGTGCTCCTGGATGGCCGGAAGGGCATGGTGTCTGCTCTGGGATGACAGTTGCCTTCTTATCAGTCCCTTCACCTGTGCTCTGCCTTCCCTCAGGCCTGGCCATGTAATCATCTTGGAGAGATTTGTGATGGCAGCCCTGCATCCTGTGGGCAATGTGTAGCATTACCCTTTTGGCCGTTGGCTTGACCCTTGAGAAAGAGAATACAGAGCTGCTCTCCGGCTCCTCAGCACAGGTCCTGCTGGGTGGCCTTGGAGCACAAATCCAGAGAAGCTTGTAAGTGAAGGCACAGTCTTCTGCAGCAGAAGGATGTGGGATGGTTGTTTTCATCTATACACATGCCTGTTTTGGAGGGGGCTCAGCCTGCTTTGCCATGGCTCAGGGATCTCAGTGTACCCCTTCGCTGTTTTTGCTTCTGTGAGGTTTTACGTGAGGTGTTCTTTGGTTCATGTAGCCTCATGAACCAGCAACTCCCTTCTGTTTCCCCTGGAGCCTTTGCATCTGACTGCCCAGCGGGCTGCAGTAAAAGCAGGGCAGGATAAAGGAAAAGAACCCTATCAAGCAGGTGGAAAACTTTGCTGAACATGGTACAGGAAACCTAGACAGTGAGCTGGAGTCATAAACGAGCCTGGGCAGCATGTACACCCGAGGTGCCTCGCTCCTGGGAGGACAGCCTGGGCTGGCCAGTCTTCAGGTGGGCCCTGGTCCTTGGGAGCTCCTGGGGCTCAATGTCTTACATACAGCTCCTGATCCAAGGCAGATGTCTTCAACTCTGTGCCTTTTGGGAATGTCTGAGTAGGAGAAGTGGAGGTGTAAAAGCTTCTGACAAAGCTAGATGTTTCTCTAGTAGAGCTACAGTTTCTTCCTACTTTGAGCACATTGTGTGTATGTGGACAGTTTTCCAACAGTTTTCATTGGAAAAAGTTATTTAAAGGAAAACAAACAATGCGTATATATAATAGAAATATGGATGAGAGTCTATACCTCTAGAAATATAAACCCATTTCCTTTGCTGGGAAGCAAAAGGAAGCAAACTTGTTCATTGTGGTGTGAGTTTAACACAATTCGTGATTAATGCTGGTAATACTTCCCCTGCGTTGCCATGGGAACTCGCTGTAACTGTATGTCTCGCTGCTGTTAAGGTACATGGCTGCTCTTCAGGGTGCTCTTGGGACCAAATAACAGTGGACTTGTACTCAGACCCCCGAAGCTAGCAGTGGTATGAATTAATAGCTGAAAATAAGTTTGGTATGTGCAATACTGCAAATGTGGATGTTTCCTGTGCTGTTTTCAGCTGAGACAGGTTTGGGTCTGGTACAGACAGGGTGTATCAAAAGATGGAGAAAGAGTGGTATGGTCTAGGATTTGAATTCCTGTTTGGAGAAAATAAATGAGGCTGAGCCAGACCTTTCAGCAATGGTTTACCTGTATTTTTCATGAAACCTGTTTCTGGTGCATTTAAACTCCTACTTCATAAACCCAAAGGGTACTTTTGGGTAGCGTGGCTATATCATCAATGGTCTGAGGTGCCAGGCAGACTCCTGCTTCTGTCTGTGCTGTTTCTGCAGTGTCATTTTGCCAAAGTGGCGTTAGCAGGGCGGTGAGTGGCCTGTTCAGCTTTGTGTATCGAGGATGGTGGCTGTGCCCCTGTTGCTACCATTGTTTGGTTCCCAAGTTGAGGGTAGGTGCCCCCAATGTCTTTACTGCTGTATTTGAGATCTGCTCTAGGTAGGTCTCTGACAATATTTTAAGTACTGTATCAGCAAGTCTTGTTTCAGCCCCTATCATTTTTTCCTGTGTATCTTATTTTTTTAGGATTGAATAATAATAATAAAAAAAAAAGCTATGTGTTGTCTGTTTTGGGGTTTTTTTGGTTGTTTTTTTTTCCTGCTCATATTATTGCTGTGGGTAGTTGGGCAGCAAATTTAAAAGGAAAAGAAGACATGGAAAAAAAAAATCCAAACCCTGCTAAACTCTGTTTTTAAATAGTTCTCAACCCCCAAAGAAAACAGGTTATTTCCTCTTTATTTCCTTAGAGGCTAATGGAGAGCAGGAAAATACGGTTTTGAACCAGCTTTTTGTATGATGCGCCACAGCTTTAGGGACTTGTACATTTGGCTTTGTCTCTGCCTTTGTTGTAGTTGTTCCAATTGCTAAATCGTTGAATTTTTCCCTTGAGCTTGCTATTGGCCGGTGTTGCTTATGGCAGACATGAAGTATATTTGTACCACTCTGTGCCAGTATATTTGGGACCTTGGGTTAACCTTTTTTTAAAACTATTGAAGAGATTTAAACAGCCCTTCTCCTAAACCTGAGTTTGAATCTTTTAGTTGGCACAGGAGGTGATACAACACTTCCTATACTGTGCTGAAAAAAACCCAAACCCTTGGACTTTCTTCAACTGATCTGGGTCACAATTGCAGGCAGCAATTTATCCTGATGGATAAAAGAAAATGTGAACCGAAATGAATGCATGTTATTGTTTCTGCCTGTTGAGTTCCATCTGCAACCCGTCTTGAGCTAGCATCCTAAAGCCAAATTACAATTTTCTTTAGTAACAACACTTTACAGAAAACAGCAACAAGACATTAAATGTCAACTGAATTATCCCTTTCAAATCTACGTAGATTAGCTGTTCATGTGCTCTCTTATTTCTTGCAGAATGGAAACTGGAGAACTTGAAGAGACTGGATGTCAATCAGGTATCAAACATACCTAATTTAATAGCTTATAAATTTTTCCCTTAAATTATAAGTTTTCTGTGATTTAAACTAATTGATGGAATTTGAATGAATGATCACACTGACATAGCATTTCCCTGGAATGTGTTACTTAAATGCTAGAGTTGCAGGAACTGCACCCATACTGAATATAATATGAAAAACTTTAAATTGCTTGTTAACACGTGTGGCAGCTACATACTTCTCTTCCTGAAGATGCATTATCACACCATTTTTTGTTATGTGATCATACGCCATTGTAGAAAGAGTGCAGTACAACGTGCCAGGTACTCCCTGAAAACTCAGTGCACTATCTGAAAGTAACTTGAATAGCATCTAACGTGTTTTTTTGCAAACCTTTGGGAGTAACTTGGGCGTTTTCCCTCTACTTTCTACTTTGAAAATGTTCTGGACCTGAGCTTATACCTCCTCGGTATCTCCTATGAACATGCCCAGCTAAACACAAAAAAAGCATAGTCTGATGGCCATGTTCCCCAAGTTGGTGAGCATCTGCTGTATGCTTTTTGCTACGCTTAAGTTAGTCAGGTGTACGTTTAGTATAGATTTTCAGAGCCATGTATTTCAATGTCTGTATTTTGTCACTTTTTCCAGAAGTTGCTATCATTATTGAATCAAAACCAATTCTTGCTATACTGTTAAACTGGGTATTTTTCAATAGGGCCTGTGATTATGGCCCAGCCACTTAGCAATTTTGACAATTTGTACTGTAAAGGAATAAAAAAAGGTGGACGACTTAACCCTTGATACTAAATCAGCCAAGCTTTTTCAAATCATGATGATAACACATACACTTGTGTGCACCTGAAGCTTGTTTGCCTTTTTCTTCCTATCATCCTTTGAAATGCAATATATGAATAACAGACTCCGAATCTACTCAAACAAGGGAAATAAATTTGTGCCATGAGGTTGAAGTTGGGAATGTTCTGGATCAGCTGCTTTCAGCAAAGCCCTGGTACAAAATTAGAGATGAATTTTCCTGTCAAGGTTGGCAGAAGTTACGGGGATGTTATTCTGAGACTGTATAGAAGAGTTTTGAGTGCCGCTCCATTCTGGGTAATGGAGTTCCCAAAGACAGAGCTTTTATACTGTAGTGCATGTGGGACTATGGGTAAAAAAAAGGAAACCAGACTTCTGCTTACTATTACACTACATGTATATTGTCCTCTACAAATAATGGTTTGGAGTCTCCTGCACCGTAGATTTGAGGCTGGAGCAGTGCCTGTGGTTTCAGTATAGTTTCTTCAGATTTATGCTGGAAAAACAAAGAATTTTGGTGCATAGTTTTATATCAAAGGAGAATGTAAACCTGGTGGTAGCCAGTGTTTATCATCACAAGTAGAAGGTATAGGTAATGTTTTATGAGAAGCCTTAGTGTAGATTGAGGTGCCTTCCTGAGGGCTGACTGGGACATGAGTAAAAGTGCAGAATCCCCCTCTGATGGGGAGAAGGTGAGTAATTGGCACCATGGAAACGTGGGATAAGGAGTGCTGTGAAAAGCAGTATATTCAGTGTACTGCTTAAAGCTGTAAATATGCAATTAGTTCTTTTGGTGTTATAAATAGTCATAAAAAGTGGTATGCCTCTGAGTACGGTGAAGGAGGTACTGAATTCCTGTGAATAAATACTGTGGGGTTTTATATTTGCTTTTTAAATTGAATGCATTTTTAAAGCTTTATCAGTAGTGGAGCCTCACATTTTGAATCTAATCATGCCATGATGACTACTGGAAACAAAAAAGTATTGTAAAGGAGTTTTGTGTGTAATAACTTCACAGTATTATACCATTTACTTTGCAAATGCAGATATATTAAAATTGAATTTATTAGTTCTAGAAGATGGAACTATCTTAAAATGGGGATGCTTCTGTTTGCACAGGCTGATATTGCACCGCTGATGGCTTCCCTTATTGGTGTGCCTTTCCCCCTGAATTCTGTGGTAAGAAGTACAAACACTTTTCAGTATTCTAGAGATCTGCTTGCAAAGAGGTTTTGGAGACAACACTTGAGGTGTGTGAGGGGGAAGATTATAAATTTGGAAAACTGGTATAAGTTGTGGAGACTGCTTTTAGTTTTAGCTTTATATGTATGTCTTCAGTCTGGAGCATAAACTCAATCTTTTTGTATATTGTATAGTGCTTTCAATTGGAAAGGCAGCTGATCCTTTTCTAATCTGCAACTTTATACTCTTGAGCTACATAAAAGTTTTTTGTTACTTTGTTTTTTAGGGATGGTGAAAATGCAATATGGTTTGAATAGCACTTGATTTTGATCATGAAAGCTGAGCCTGTAAACAAGCTGGTTCCTGCAATTTAATGTTTAATTATTTCTTGTTTAAACTAGTGTACTTTCTTCAGATGGTATCTTGTGCCTCTAATTTAGTGAACAGTGAGTGCCCTCACTGTGAGATAGCTTTTTCTTTGAAATTCCTTCATATATTATTACATAGTCCAAAGGTTGTCTCATAAATATCTAGTTGACAATTAGCATTACATTAGTGTGCTTTCATGCTGCTTGTTTCATTTTTAAAACGCCTATTTACAGCATATTTTTTGAAATATTTCTTCTGGAGACTCTGCCCTAAATTCAGTCTCCCTGTCCTGCACTCGTTGCTGGTAATGCGAGGAAAGCTGCCCAACATAGGGTGCCATGGGAACTGCTCGCTTTTCCGTCACAAGTACTGGGTGAGTCAGGCCCAGGCAAGTCTTTGGATGGAAGACTTCTAGGATTTAAAAAATGGCTTCTGATTAAAGGTTGAGCTTGTATTACTATGTAGTATATATTTTAATAATGACTTCCACTATTGACCTTTTTTGTGTTTCTGTAGGAGGTGGGATATTATGAACAGTCCCTGTAATGTTGTGAAATTATACGAGAATAGTGTTTTCAAAGGGGTTACAGTAGTTATTTCAGCAGTAATTTGAAGTATTCTTACTGCTCGTTTGGACTGCCATTCAGTTAGAAATTTCTGTTTCTTCGTTTAATTTTCATGTATATCTGTATTTTTCTTCCCCAGGGAACTCTGCCTCTTGAATATCTGAACAATAGTGCTCATTTCAAAGCAGAGAGCATATTTACCAATGCTGTTCAGATTCTTGAGCAGTTTAAGGTAACTAAACATATGGTAAAGAAAAATATTTCTTTGAATAATAGTTGTTGCTGTGTGTTAAGTAATTATATTAGGGCATACGCTGTATATAGCATGCTGTAATTCAAAGGACTAAAATTGAATGCGCATACTGCATGATGTGCATTGACTAGCTGTGAGCCATATCTGAAGGAGTTTGAAAGACTTTAATAAACACCTTTTTTGTAAGATGGATGAGTAACTTTTTTCTTGATGCTTAATGTAAATGCTGATGTTTATTGACATTAATGTAAACTACATGTAGTATGCTGATACCTGAAAAGGGAAATACTGCCTTTGCAACAGGGGCTGGGAGACAAGGCTCTAAGTCAGGAACAGTATGCAAACAGATCAAAAAGGTAACAGGCACCTGTCCATTAAAGAAATGAAATTAGTGGCCTAATTAACTTTTAGCTAATGCTGTTGTATCTGTTGCTTTGCTTTGCAAGTGTTCATCTCTGGTTTCTCTGTCTTCATTCATCTAATACTGGATATTATCCTATTATGAGAACACGTGGTCCAAACAAAAAGGTTCTGTTTCACTGGACAGTGGAATAACAGTCCCAAATCCAAAAATCACAGTTTTGGCAAGACATAGAAATGCTCTGAGGGGAAGACCATCCTCTCCACAGAGAGGAAGCTGAGCCACGCAAGAGCTGTTGCCCTGTCAGGAAATCTGTGTGATGATAGTGGAATACGGAACTAGCATGAGATCACCTACAAGAGATTAGCACTTTCTGTCCGTTGACTGCCAGGTTCCCAAATGTAGTTTGTGTGGATACCAGGTTGGCAGTGTCAGCAGCAGTCACTTCCAAATCTGTGATGGAAAGCTGGCACGTAGCAGGGGAGGTGACTGGTGGGCTGGACTTGAAGTTGAAGCATGCTAATATAACCTCCACAGTTGGAAGGCCTCTGCTCTAAGAATTAAGGATGTGACTCATGTCTTTTTCAGTTAAATTGGTGCCTTGGGGATTATTTTAAAAAAGAAAAAGTTCTGATCCTCCTTTAAGTTCATTTTTATTCTGTTGTTTTGTAGTGCTAAATTACCTATTTTCTTCTTGGCTGCCTTGTTTTAGCATTGTTTTGGAAAGGTCGTGTGTGAATTTCCGTTGTGCTTCTCTGCTGAAGCAAAAGTGGCGCACTGGCTTAGACATGCCAAGTGGCTTTTTACTTTTCCTGTGATGGACTGACCTGATCACAGTTTGCACTCCCTGGAGAGGATGTTGCCTTGGATGGATAGGATGAGACGAGCGGGTTGCTACTTCAAGCTGTCAGGTTTTGGGAGCAGTGTGCTAGAAAGTTCCTGTCTGCACTTCATGTTGGCAGTCAGGCTGCTGCAGGAGGCCTTAAAGATATTTTGAAGGGTCTTGGGCTAAGTGGCTCTGACGGCATCAAAACGTTCTATTTTTATCCATGCGCGGGTTGTTCGATCTAATAGCATTGCTTTGGTAGTGTTACCGCAGTGTACTAGTTCCTGTCTGGCGTAAATAATACCGATTTCATCGAGAGAGGTTGTCACTGAAGTCTGATAGCACCTCTAGCCATATCTTCCCTTTATCCTGCAAACTGTAGAAGTCCTTCTGTGAAAATCACTGGCTTGGGGGGTGGTTTATTTTACCTACTTTAGAGCAGGTCTGGGTTTCAAGGAACGCCAGTTCAGTACTTGAAAGAGTTACACATATGAGAATATAACAGCCGGTTTGCTGGACAGTGTATCAACACTGCGGTTTTATTCCTTTTCCAAAGTCTTTGAACTCTTCTGTGGTTTTTAGTTTAATGTCTGATACAGTTTTTAGTCTTGTTGCAACTTGCATATAATTGTTAAATATTTTTTTCATGCAGGTTAAGATGAGTCAAAAAAAGAAAACTACATTGTCATTTCTGTTCACACCATTCAAGTAAGTGCCTGTAAATGGTAGATATATTTTACACGATTGTTTATTAATGTGATATTTCAATGAGATGCAACAACAGAGAAATACAGGCTCTTCGGTCTTTTTTTTAAATGATACTGTATATCTGACTATAAAACTTTGCATTATAATGGACTCTGATTAATTTCTATTTAAAAATTCTAGTTAAAAGTAGGTGTATTTTTTTTAAATCCATTCCCTACATTTATTCTTCTGTTAAGGGTCTAACCTTTTTGACAATATATTTATGTATAGACTGCATGGTAGTTTTTACTGACTCTTGTTCTTTTTTGCTATATTCTTTTAGCATTCCTTGGGAGAGGTGTAAGTCCCTATAGGGTCAGGAAATGCCATCTGTTCTTGTTTGTATGTATATAAAAGTTGAACTAAGAATTGTTTCTTCTGTGATTTAAATTCTAATGAAAAACAAGCAAACAAAACACCTTGCATGCAGAAAAGACGATAAAAATCTTAAGAGATTTTGCTGCCTGGTGTTAGCATTTCCAGGGCTGTGAAGGAGTCTCTGTAGTGATTTGTGTATCTGCGAGCTCTGTATTCTGGTGTATGGAGCAGTTAGTGACCCCCTCACCCTTCAGCCTTATCCAATTAAAGCTGCTTTTTCCTTTTTCTTTCCACCCTGAAAGGTTTTTGAAAGCTTTGCTATGGGTGCACGTGATACTGTTCAATTCTGCTTTGAGTTTGTGGAATGCTTCAAAAACACTTTGTCACCAAGAGCAGCTGTTTTCCTTTGGGAAGTAAAACTGATGTTAATTAAGATCTCTAAATCATACAAGCGGTAAAAAGTACTTGAGTCTCTTTCTGTGAGGTACATTTAACCACTAAATAAGATTTCTGTCTTTCCGAAGAGAGATTTACTGTGTTGTTTTATACCACTGGCTTCTTCAAATGGAAAGGTTCAAGACAGTCTCTGAGACCCGAGTCAAGTCCATCTTGGGCACATAATAAATATTTTAGATCAAATTCTGATTAAGAGTGACAGTTGCACTATCAAAGCATTTACTAATCCATATAGAAGTAAAATGCCATGTTAGTTGTCTTTGATTCTGTGGGAAAGACTATTAGTTTGATTTCACAGCTCTTGTTTAAATTTTACCTTTCCTCAAGATATGCATCTAATCCTGTAAAATAGACATATTTTTCTTAATGCTAAATTTATCCTTAAAGGAACTAAGTGTTACTGTGTTACTGATTGCCTTATGGACTGGTATGTGTTCTTTTTTGTGAGGTGTTGGATTGTTTTAAGTGGAAATTCTGGAGACATTTATCACCTTGAAAATATGACTAAAACTTGGTATGAACATGTTGTTACTTGGGCATGGTCCTTTGCAAAAAATAAATTTATTTTACTTTCTTTAGGTATTCCTAAAACTTTTCTGAATCAGAATTTGGGTTAATGGTCCTTCCAGGGAAAGGTTTTTTTATGAGACCAAAAGAATTCCTTGAATATGTGATTTATCTTACAGAAGGTGCCTATCCTTGCATGTTGTATGGGCAAAGACTTTCTTTGGTTCCTGAAGATAGTATTGTTTACAGAAAAAGATTCATACCACAGATGGTTACATGTTAATGCAAATACTCACCCATGGTGTGCTATGGGGGGGAGTTTGGTGAGGTTCTAATTAGTCTTCATAACTCTCCTTGACTTTCAAAACTTGGCCCATGTCTGGGAAGCTACTAAGGGGCCTTGTCCAATCAGGTAATAATAGCTGGGATGAAGCAGTTGAACATCAATTTATTTTTAAGTAGACAAGTAACTTGCTAGTGCTCCAGCTTGCAGGAGGTGAAGGAAAAACGGAGGCAATTTTAGACACGACCTGTCTACAGATATGTCCCTTCTTTCACATGGAGGTGGCTGTGTGTGAGCAGTGAACACGAGTCTGAGCTTCAGCTGCAGGTTGTGGTCTGATGCATTAGTGTAAGGCAACCCTCATCAGTTCTTCAAACAAATTTTGCTTGAACTAGAGTGGGATACTGAAGGAAAGGCATGTATCCCCTTCTGCTGGCTTTACTGTGATGCTTTTTTTTGGTGGTTGTGGTGGGTTGACCCTGGCTGGGTGCCAGGTGCCCACTAAGCTGCTTTATCCCTCCACACTCCTCAGCTGGATGGGGGAGAGAAAAATATAATGAAAAACTCATGGGCTGAGATAAGGACAGGGAGATCACTCACCAATTATGGTCAGAGGCAAAACAGACTCAACTTGGAGAAATTAATTTATTACCAATCAAATCAGAGTAGGGTAATGAGAAACAAAAACTAAATCTTAAAACACCTTCCCCCCACCTCTNAACTAAATCTTAAAACACCTTCCCCCCACCTCTCCCTTCTTCCCAGGCTCACCTTTACTCCTGATTTTCTCTACCTCCTGCCTGCCGCCCCACCCCAGAGCGGTGCAAGGGGATGGGGAGTTGGGGTTATGGTCAGTTCATCACACATTGTTTCTGCTGCTCCTTCCTCCTC
>RSEF01000002.1:78891778-78910624 GCA_003993805.1 Himantopus leucocephalus
TGTATGTCTGTGTGCTGCAGCAGGTCACTGACCATTTCTTCCTAGATTGCGGGAGGACCATCCTGCTCCCCATCTCTATCTTCTAGCTCAGGGGGTTGGATCCTTAGAGTGCAGNCCCATCTCTATCTTCTAGCTCAGGGGGTTGGATCCTTAGAGTGCAGCTGGTCCTATTACTAAAGACTGAGGCAAAGAAGGCATTAAGCACCTTCAGAGCATGGCCTCATCCCTCTTGGCCTCTGGTTGTCCACAGCTCTTGCCATAGTAGTTTGCATGCAAAGTCTGCTGTGTGCAGCCCAGTTATCTTAATTGTTTCTTTCTGTTCAGTAAATTGGCAGCTGGCAGTTAGCTTGCCTGTTCCTTTTTCTCTCATCTCTGCTATCTAAAGGATTAACATAAATATCCTAAGGCACTTTGCTGTTGAATATGCGAATATGCTGCATCAGGGACCCTGATTTGTGGAAATTAAAAGGCTATTTTAATTCCTAGGACGTGACAGTCCAGGATTAGACCATTAGCAGTCAGACCACTTCCTGCGGTTTCACTGATGTCCTGCTGTTTCCTCCCTTGCATGTTTGTAAATCTGAATACAAAAGCATGCTCGTCTACTGATAAGTTTTTGCAATGTGTCAGTAAAGATGCTTTTTTGCTATCTTTGGTCTGTGGAAGTGTGTGTCCCCTCCCTTCATTTCATTATGGTTTAAAGAACAAAAACCTCAGAACTTAAAACAGGACCCTCTTACTGACTTTCCTTTGGAGCGCCTGATGCATGCAGCAGTGCTTTTTAATGCTTCTTAGAAGAAAAAAGGTTGCAAAGATAACCAAGTACAACCCTACAGCTAGACTGGCTGATTTACAACCTAACACAGTAGTCAGAAAACCCAGAAACACAAAAACCTACTTGAAATTTAGATGCTCCAAGGCTGAAACTCCTGACAGTGGAGCAGCAGGAGGAAGGAGAGTAGATCAAGTCGGGAGCTGACCCTCAAGTTGAGGGTCCTGGGCTTTAAGAAGCTGTAATAAACCCTTTAGTGTAGGTTTATGTGGAGTACCTTTTCTTTAAAAAAGCACAGCTTTAGCACACTAAAAACGTCACTGTAATTTTTTAAATCTGTAAAGAACATGCATCTTGCTTCAAAATTAAGAAAATCAAGTTTCGTAGGACTTGCTGTTATAGTAGCTTACCTGAAAATATTTTAGTAAACAATTAAAATTCAGGCCATCTAAACAGATTAAGGATCACTGAGTTACCCACCAAATTGTTTAATCTTTGAAACTTCACTCTTTGATCAAAACTAAAACATATGCAAAGAACTGTTTCTATATCTCATAGTATGTGCTTTCACTCTGTCTTTGGCAGATACAGTAAAACAATTCTTTCTTTGGAGTAGGCACATCTAAAGAACTGGATTTGAACACATTTTGAAAATGGAAAAAATCAGCTTCTGGCTATTGAAATTCATGTAAATATGTAATTTGGTAAAGTCCATAGAACTGTGACACATTTTTTTTCCTGATCATTGCCCCTAGTAGCATCATGTACTCTGTATGGCACAGCAAGTTCAACAGAAAGTAAACATCATGGTTCCAGACTTTGATTTTTGAAATACTTGATCAATTTTTCCACGCGTTGCTGTATGAACTCATCACTTGCCGTTCACTTTCTGATGATTCTCTGCTCTTGGTGGAGAAGTGGGAAGGTTTTATATTGTGCATTTCATTCTGCTCCTACAAGGCTATGCACCTTCCCTTCAAAAGAAATCATAGACCAATAAAGCTAGGCTAGTTTGTGACTGCTTTATCATTAATACAAAATCTCTGCGCTCATGGGTTGCTAATGGGTAAATTTGATGTGGAGCAGGCATAAGCGTGCAATCATGTTTCTGCTGAATTAATAGTATTTAATGCAAGATCTGTGTCTCTACTTTCCTGTTACCCATCTCATGCTTTCTGAGGTACTGTCTCTTGTATGGTGGGAATGTTTGAAGGCAGCTGCCATGGGAGACTGACTTTGTGAAGCCTGTTGCTACTCCAAAAAACGCTTTGAAAAAGTGTTGTTTGATTACTTGTATAACTTTTGAATAGCAGCCCTGCAAAAACATCAGGCCGGTCTTACCTCTGCACTGTCAAGATGCCATTTTGCCAGCAGCGGTGATGTGGACCTAAGCAGTGGGTCTTATAAGTACTGTTTCAGCTGATTGCGGAATTGCTGGACTGGAAGCAATCTTTCCTCCTTAATATGGCCCTCTCACAGAGGGGTGGGGTGGCAAGCAGAGTTTGAACGTATTCAGCTGCTTCTGTTGGTGGCAGTTTTCTACCATGGTTAGAGCAGAGAGGCACTGGTGCCTGGCCCCCTCAGTGCCCAAGTGGTGGGAGGACAGGGGTGGGTGGCAGAGGCCTGGGCTGCTTGGGGAGATGGTGCCAGTGGAAGAGCTTCATGGCGAGAGGGGAAGGAGACGTTAACCCGGGGGATTTCTTTCAAGTTGCAAGTTGCCAAGATGCCAGGGATTTTCTTGTCTGGAGAAGAGAACAAGAACCTGTGGCTGCTCAGCCTTTTGGCAGAAGAGGTTGCTGGAGCTGTTTTGACGGTGGCAATCTGATGCCTCTTTCCGTGCCAACTATTTTGAG
The DNA here is from genome assembly GCA_003993805.1 of Himantopus leucocephalus. Lineage (NCBI taxonomy): Eukaryota > Metazoa > Chordata > Aves > Charadriiformes > Recurvirostridae > Himantopus > Himantopus leucocephalus. The sequence continues at coordinate 78,894,404 of RSEF01000002.1, forward strand.
CTAAGAAATAGCAAAGCAAATGAGGTCTGCCTTATGTGGTGTTCAGGAGAAGCTGACCCATACAAAATCCTGGCAGGCTTTATTCAGATGGCCTTGCCCTGCCTGGTTGGGGCTATCATGAGGTTCAAGGGATGTATATCCTATTCTCTAGCTTTTTCAGGTTTGAACGAACAGGAGGAGTTAGTCCTTTTCTCCCTATCCCCCAACAGCCAATATGAAAAGTCAGAAGACTCAAGTCTGCTGAGCTGCTGCTGATTGCTGTTGGTGGTGGATATGGGTCAGAGAAATTTGATCATTATGTCTTCTGCAAATCTTGCCACTCTCAGAGGGTTGTGGGATGCACAGTTTTGGTTGGTTTTTTTCTTTAGTGGAGAACGTGAAAAGGCAGTGATAGGAGGATGTAGATGTGCATGAGCTGACAATAGTCAGGTACATGGAGTTTATGTTGAAGAGATTATTGAGTCCTCCTGCTAGAAATTAAGTTCCCAAGCATGAGTAGTCTATCAGTTTTATATACAGGGATGTGTGTGTGGAGTGAAGCAGCTGAAATAAATTTGTTTTCATCTGACGGTGAGCTAGGCAAAGATCTCCGCCTTTCTCTTTGTACGTCGCATCTGCAGGTCTTTGATGCTTCCTTGACTTTCATTATTAAATCTGCAGCATTTTAAGTGTTAAACTACTACAGATCCTAAAGGGTTACTTTTTGTAGTTGAATTCTGGAAAATTTACTGTACTATAAAATGACTATAAATCACTACCCAAATAACCAGGCATAATAAAATTAACAAACTAGCAGTGGTGGATACAGATGTATTTGCACGACATCTCCTTCTGTTCCAGGACTATTTCATGATTTGACTGCAGCATGCTACCTGTGCCATTGGGAATGGTAATATCTGCAGTGTGATGATAAACAAGAGTCATCGGCCAAAGAGAGGTCCCCTTGACATTGCTATGATGAACATACTTCATCACAGTCTTGTTGTTAGTGCTGTCAGATAGCTTATATGAAGCGTGAATGATGTGTTGGAAAGATTAATTTTGTCAGGTATACTTATGACAAGGGTAGCTAACATCTCAGAAGGGATAGTTTACAAGCACTTGCACAATCAGCCCAATTGTTTTGTTTCATAATTAATTATGTTTATTCATGGATGAAGCTGTGATTTCTGTCTGGAGCCAGAAAGTTAATCTCTGATAGCCATCATGAAAAACAAAATTCTGCTTCTAGAACCATCACCGTTTCCTGTGAAGAATGTAATCTTAAGTCTTTAGAATCCTGATGATGCTGTGTTAAACCTCAGAGTACTACACTTTACAGTGAATGTTTTTTGCAGTACTTTCAAGACAAGAATCAGAGGACAGAGTCCACTGGCTGAATTCTCTTTGTGTGTGTTTGTTAATTAGTAGGACAGGTATTTTTGTGTTACAGGAAAAGACTTTTGATTTTACTAGTCAAGACTAGTCATCTTGCATTTGGTAGCGTTGGATTTCGGTGATGGGTAGCTGGGAGGAGCACATACATACATAACTTAGTTTTCTTTATAGAGTTCAGAATCTTTCTAATAATGATCAGTAAGTTCACTTCATTACTATTAATTTAACTGTTGCATGGATGTGAGCAATAAGTGACCTTGAGAATACATTGGCATTCTAGTAGTGCCTCTGGTACATTGCATACTAAAACACAGGGAAACAACTCTGATCTTACAGTATCTGTCTCGTATTCAAAACCTTTTAAATAGTTTGAGTTAAAATTAAGTGGCGCTAGGAATAGTTTATGCTCGAACTTCTCAGATTTAAATTTTCCTTGTGGTTTTGTTGTTTGATGAGTCTTGTAGGTTTTATAGAATCACCATTTCTAAAGTTCCTGCCTTCCTCTATAGGCACCTTTCCACTTTGGTTCTTGGCTCAGCTTTGTCTCTTTACACTTTCTACTACATCTTGCAAGGGGCTCCTTTTAAATCTCCCATCTACATTGTCAGCTTTAGGAAGTGAATCACGGTCCTGAATAAGCTGCTTATGGTGAGCTATATCCATTCCTTAACCAAGAGATAATCAGCACATTTGGCAATTCTTCTTTCTAGTCTGGTGTGAGATGCAAAATTTTTCTAATAATTTCTTTGAGCTTTTGCTTCATATGGAGGCAAGGTATATCTAAGATGATGATCACACCTTCCATTCAGGGTGAAACTTGCATTTTGATACAGTTACATACAAACAGTCCTTAATTTCTGGTGGAATTCATAAACTGTATAAAAACAATCTGTAGACAATTGTAAATTCAGCATCTTGAAAAGCGTGCATATGGAAGTAAGGTAGAATGTGTGGTATGATGTTAGCTATTGAAAATTAACAATGAACATGCTAATGGTAACTCCATTTGACAAAATAATTGCTTTCTGCATTTGACTTACTGAAGCTTTACTGCTTAAAACCCCCACTTATTTTGTTACACCATCCATGTACAGAGATCCCAAGTGCTGTCACCTAAGAAGGAATAGGTAGAGACTATTGTTCATTAATAATAAAATGATTTCTTGAGAATAAAAAGATAATTAAAGGGTTTATAGCTAAATGACTAAAGGTACAAAGTGAAAGGTAAAAATAAGGCTTTTTCACCATACTAAAAATTTGCATTGAATATGACAAGGATAAAATCCACAGAAAATAGTGTGTGTAAAACAATAAAAATGAAACAGTGAACATAGGAACATCTTGGATGTAGTTAAGTCCTAAATAAAGCTGCTTAATATTTATTCCAGATTTTCTAAAATCCTTACCTAAAAGCTAAGATACCTTTTTTCCTCCTATTAATCTCCACACATGGTGAAAACTCCCACCTTGGTTTTGTGTTTTGTTCCCTTTCCCCTGCCAAAAAACTTAGCAAAACTTGAGGGTTACAGATTTCCTTGAGGCAGTACATGGGTCTGGTTTGCCTACTTGAAGAATTGATTCTAACTTGAGTCATCATCAGCCTTGGTGTGCACTTGCTGGCTGCATGCTGGTAGCCCTTGGTGAGTGGAGCTGTAAGGTTGGCTTTCATAGGGACGTATCATGAAGGTGCTGCAACAACCAACATTGTCTCTGCTATTTTTCAACTCTGTTGTCTAAAATACGCTGTTCTCCCCACAAAGTTAAGGTGATCAAAGACTGTCACCTTGTCATCATCTTTTCCTCCCTTCTTCCTTTTCCATGGGACCTCTTTTTTCCTACCTCTTTATAGATACCATCCTTTGATTCTTTTTCTAGATTGAAAAGTCAAACATTTTTAATACAGTTATTTCATTTACTCTTCTCAAAAGTAAGATACATTGTTGCTGCTATTATCCAATATGTTTTAGAAAACTCTTGCACAATACTGCTGTGCTCTGAAATCAATGAAACAGTATCAAAATATACTAGGATGTTATTAGTAATAAAAATTCAGATTGTTCCGGCACAGAATCCTTTTAATATATTTCAGAACTCAAAAGATGATCTGTATGAATTGTTGATGATGTCTCAAATGCTTCTGGGTGACAAGAAGTGGTTCCCAAATGTTTGACTTGGGAAAAAAATGGTACAGGAAAAATGACTTCTTCCCTCTTCATTTGGTGGAGGTTGGTTGACTGTCTTGTTTCTCCATGTTGCTACTTTCTGTAAGGGAGGAATTGTAGCAGTTATTTAGGTTGATGACCAAATTCATTAAAATCAAAGAGGTTTTTATCACTGACCTCAGCGCAGCCGGGTAACTGCGTTATCCCCTGCTTTGGGGACTCTGCTAACAACAGCTCCCTGTGTAGCAGAAGAGAACCTCTTATTTTTCAAAGAGAAGATTATTAGGCAACATCTACTGTTAGTGTGGAACTTGAACAATTCGTCCTACGCTGATAGGAACATGAACCATCTGTCAAATCAGTTAAATTGCTTAATTCTTGTATGTGCAGCGCTTCTTCTCCAGAGCAATGGTCAATAATAATGCACAAGGGAGATAATTTTCAGCAGTATTAGATAGGAACACCTACATAAAAGAAATATCTCTTAATGCAAACAGTTTGGGATAAGTTAGCACCAGTGTTGACACAAGTGTGAAGATGAATGTAGAGGAATGGATTAGTTTCAGTTATGTAATTACCTCTAATGAAGCTCAGAATATTTTGGTATGTTTCATTCCAGAGTAATTTTTTTATTACAAAGTTAATTTTTTCTGCCTCTTCCTCTGCTCATGAAAAGAAGAAACATCAATATCTCTTTATATTGTTTTACAGACCACTTTCTGATTCTGAACAGATCAACTTTTTAAAGAAAGCAAGACTATATATTCAGCAGCAGAAGTACGATGAAGCGGTAAGTCTGGTTTTGCTATACGCCTTCTAGAAACTTTTTACAAGGTCTTCTATTGTGTGTAAATATTTAGATCTGTTTAACTTGAAGTGAAACTGGGAAATAAAACTTTTTTCCTTCTTTATGATGCACATCTCACTTATTAACACAAATAAAATCCCACTGTAAATCTCAAAAATCTTGCATTTTGACGTCAGTTCTAATGAATAATACTGACTTGCTGTATTTTTTTCTCATACTTACACTGTTTGTTACCATTCTGTAGTATACTAACACACAGCATATGTTTTTATTTTCCACTGTAAAAAAGGGTAAATTGAGAGAGAATCTGAGGAATGTAGTTCATGTTCACACTTCTTAGGCTACTAATTGCATGGAAAAAAGTGTATCTTGCTCCGTCATAGATCCTGCTTTGTTTTGTTCTTTTACCTGAACCAGCTGTTCTGGGTTTTAATTTCACATTTCAGTTTGTCAGGAGACTGGGAGCTATATGTGGAATCGTTCTGTGCTTCCCAGTTCTGGTATTACTTTCCTAAGCATTTGCTACCACTCACTGTGCGACAGGTTACTCGATGGGAGCAGTTCACCAGTGCTTGTAGTCTGACATTCACAGAAATCATTTGTAGAGCTAAACGACACAAAGAAGTCATTCATTTTAACAGGTTTAGTTTGGTCACTGACTTTTGTGTTAAAAATTACATTAAAAAGTTGAATATGTAAGATTACCTTTAACCTGCCAGGTGCATGGAAGAATAATTCCTTGATGTGTTAGGGTTCAGCTCTTCTTTTTCCCTAATATGTTTCTCAGGGTAATAAATTACTATTTTATGCACAGGACAGCTAAATCTATTTTATACCTTTTGCCTTCTTATTTACCTCATTGTAAATTGGAAATAGCTCAGTTTAAATCAGTGGACCTGTTTTGCTGTGGGAGCAGGTTTTCTTTTTGTTTCCTAATACAGCTACTTGTCTGTCACACATTTACTTTTAGGAGACATTTTATACATGTCAACAGTAGAACCTGCGAGTTTGTGTTGTCGGTTGCATATAAATTTTACTCCTTGTTCACTTGAGTGCCCTATGTGTTCAAGTTCACTCTTGATCACTAAGACATCAGGCTTGTGCCTGTGCCCTGGTTATCCTCAGCTTCCTATTGCAATGCACAAAAGGTCAGTGCATTACCAGCTGCTGGGGTATAGATGACTCTTTGCCTCCTCAACTCTACAGCTCTTTGCATTGCAAATATGCGTTTGTTATTGTGTCCTCAGGAATGACGTGATTTTGGGTGAGTTTGCCCATTGGCAGACTTGTGATCTCTTCAGTAGCTGACATACCTTTTTCTGTTGATTGTTGGTGTTAAGTCCCAAATGGATACCTGGATATATAAAGAAGCATCATCATGTATGTTCAGCTTCTTATTAAACTCTTCCTTACAGATCTTCTGNGCAATGCACAAAAGGTCAGTGCATTACCAGCTGCTGGGGTATAGGCGATTCTTTGCGTCCTCAACTCTACAGCTCTTTGCATTGCAAATATGCATTTGTTATTGTATCCCCAGGAATGACGTGATTTTGGGTGAGTTTGCCCACTGGCAGACTTGTGATCTCTTCAGTAGCTGACATACCTTTTTCTCTTGATTGTTGCTGTTAAGTCCCAAATGGATACCGGGACATAAAAAGAAGCATCGTCGTGTGTGTTCAACTTCTTATTGTACTCTTCCTTACAGATCTTCTGATCACCAGAGAATCCTCTGTGACCACAAATTACACAGCTGAGCTTCCCATCTTTGGGTATACCGTAGGGGTCAGTACACCTCTGTGTGAGGAATGACGCTCATGGCAGGGAAGAAGCACTGTCTTTATTAGGGTGTCTCCCCAGTGGAGGTACTGAGTAAGGGGGCCTGTGATTAGACTGGATACAACCTTTCTGGTATGCAAATGATTTGCATCCTGAGAGCCACAAGTAGCTGCTTTGTGAATGAAACTGGGGCTCCAGTTCTGTCTCTGAATTCACCTCTGGTGATTAGGCAGAGCGCATGGGGTGTCAGGTACTACTGAAGTGGAGAACATCAAACTCCAGGAAGTGGGTATTTTAGGCTGTGGAGAGTGACCGTGTTCCAGCTGCATCCATAATCCTCGTCCTGCGTAAATGTTATGCCTTCAGAAGCACATGACTGTTTTTTTGGGGTGTCACTTACAGTGGAATATATATACGGATCAGATGCTTATGAGAAAAACAAGCAGCATGCTTGGTAATAGGTGGTATTCAAGGTGTGCTATCTGTGTAGCTTTCACCATCTGACCACTGTCGTGACCAGGGATGATGGCGAAGGAGCTAAATGATGGTTGACTTTATGTCCAACAGGAGTCCAAAGGAGTGTGTACTCCAGCAGTTGGTGCTGGCCAAAACACTATATCTGGGCACAGAGAGGACTCGTGTGCCAAGAGTGGCGATGCTGCTTGAGCTCCACTTGCTGTCAGTAAGGTCAATTTGTGAAGTGGAACTTACACTATTCTAAACTGTTGCTTATATGTTTTGTCTGCCTCTAGGTATCTCTGTGCAAAACCCTGATTAACCTTGCTTTGGAAGGCTTATCTTATTACCATACTTACGATAGATTATTCCTGGGTCTGAGTATTGCAATGGGTTTTGTGGGCTGGACGACTTACGTGATTTTGGTGATTATCAAGACCCATACCAATTTGACCAAGACTGTCCAAACTAATAATAAGGTAGGTTGGAAACATGCAATGGTTTTTTTTCTATCAGTTTTCAGCATTATACGTCTCTGTGTGGGAGACCAAATTGCACACCTTCCACTTCTTTTGACTACATGTGGAAACTGGCAAGCTGTGGAGTCTTCTAGCTACTGTAATCCTGCTTAGTGTTAGTGTTTGGTCTGTTTATTAGGATCAGTATTCCTAAGCCGTGTAAGTCTGAGCATGCAATACTGTGCTTTCTCAGTTTCTTCCTTCTTACAGCTGTGCATTTTACTAGATGCCAATGCAATTGTGAGCAAACATAGTGATTTAAAACTATTAGAGGGTCTGTCCTTAACCAGAAGTCAGTTTTCAGCATTAACTGCGGTAAAGTTAGCACTCTGTTGTAATAACACTTGTTTGGAAGAATACAGACTTCAGGCTTCCCTTTTGATTTTTGTTCATTACTGTAGGGCCAAAAAACCATTAGCATGTTGCTGTCCTCTTTGGCAGTGTGAAATCAGTTTTCAGAAGCTGCGCAGTCCAGTCATGGCATTTTTAAAATGTATAACCTGTTTTAATAGAAAGGTGAACTGTGATTTTACAGATTGGCTTGCTCTCTTGCTCTTTGTGATTTGCAAGGGTGCAGCAGAAGACATCAAAGATGAAGGAAGCTCTTTTTGACAAGATTATTATGGTTTGATTTTTCACCAAGTACAAAATCCTAGAAAATTCATTTACTTTCAGTTATTCATCAGGAAAAGAGATACCTCAAAAAGGTGAACAGGCAAAAAGCTAGCATTTCATTAGAGAAAAATTAAAGCTGGGGGGGGGGGCAGCAGATTCTCCCAAACTTCAAGAATTTTTTTCAGAATAAAAGGAATTGTTTCATTTGGTAATGTAAATGAGAACGAGCACTCACTTAGCATCTTTACTGCCTTCAATATATTACTCTGAGAAAATTCCTATCATGCTATCTTGAAGTTTTTACTACTGGCTGAAATGAGATAGTCTTGGCCTTTAATGAAAATGATCAAACAAAATTGAAATGGAAAATATTCATAAGTGCTGTACTGCATGATTTAGGTTTTCTTTCATCAAATAACTGAGAAGAAATAATCCAAGATGCATGTTATGTTAGATATGAACAAAATAATTACAATAAATAGACTGAGTATTGGGCATATTAATAACTACATTAAGCAAAAACTTCACATTTTTAGTTGACATCAGATTTTCATTTGGTATACTGATTTTTACTTGTTGAAGATAAATTTTATGCTAGTGATACTGGTAGAAAAACATTAGGTTTCTTAGTTCTTTGTCTATAGAATTTTTCTTTCCTCAGTTTTAATAAGAGGGCTTTTTCTGTAGAAACCTCTTTTAGTATTCCTAAATACTTACCGAATCACAGTGTGAGACTAATGCTTCACGTATGGCAGTTATTTGGTTTATAGCTAATATTGGAGGTACTTAAAGAATTTTTGCTGAGAAACTAATGTACTATTGACAAATAGTCTTCTGCAAAGCACAGCCTTACAAAACTTGAAAGGAGCCTCTGAATAATGAAACTGCATATCCTGTATATATGCTTTTAAAAAGTTTTTCTCTTATGCCGCATTCTTTTAGAATGTTGTGTTGTTTTGCTTATCAAGAAGCCTAACCTTTTAATCTATTTTTAAACATCCGCAGAAAATGCAAATCTGATTTCCATTTTCTATGCATGACCAACTATATTGGACTCTATATTATTTATGTCTCTATATGGAATAAAATGTTGATTGTATGTGTTTACTCATTCAATGATAAATTATATTGTGTGCATATCATATCTATACATATTCATTCTGTCTATATGTCAGCAATGTCAAATTTAAAACTAAAAAATTGCATTAGGTCAGCTTTCTGTATGACATTTTTTCTTACTTTAATGGCATATCTTAGCAAAAATTCTATCTTAAAAATCATTTAGAACTTACATTTGCTGTCAGTTTAGATCAAGGCAATTGTATGTCAGTTATAGGGCAGGGGGGGCAGAAAAAATGCTAACCCATCTATGTGAACTGCTAATTGAATGTCTTTTCTTCTCAGCATATTTAACGTAGTCATGTATCTGTCTATGTAACTCATTCAAAGAAACTGGCATTCATGTAGAAGAAAACAGTGTCGTCAGTCATTACCTACAAAATACACTGAAGACTGCTCAGTCACTAAAGCTGCCTTTGCTATGTCAAGTTGCAATACGTAAAGATAAAATTGTTAATTTAAAACTTGTACATAATCTTCCCTTACCAGTAATTCTTCTGATATCTGAATGTCCCTAAATGAGGAACGGTAGTTCAGTGACCAAGTAAAAGGCAGATGCAGAGTGATTGTTTAATGCTTCTCTTTGCATGAACAAGAGATTGCTGCTACCTGATGATGAAGGACTAGCATACCTGTCTGAGATTACCCATTTTAAAAATTTTCTTTCTCTCTTTGATATTCCTCCTTACATCTGTCTCAGTCTGAGAACGTGTTTCTTTGGGTACATGGTAGTGCTCTTACAAATGTATCGAGCGGGAGGGGCAAACATGTGCTAATGGAATTTTCATTGAACATTTTCACTGTAGTGCTGTGAACTTGAACTCAAAATGTTATGCTCCAAGTCTGGTTTTAGAATCTAAATGTAAGAGAGTTCTTTTTTCCAAGACCCCTTAGCATCTCTGACTTCCACTGGATTTCAAGTGTCCATTGAACATAAATAACATTGCATACATTGGGCTTCCAGATTGTACAAGTGTCCCTTGCCTGTGGAGATTTTACTGCAGGACTTTATGTAGAGACATATTTAGAATTAGATCTTCAAATCCTACTGTTGTTTTTTTCATCTGCCTGGAAACAGCGTCCAGAGTTGTGTACATAGACACAAGGCAGCTTGAGTGACTGTGTTATAACAACATTTGCTTTACTGAGTAACTAACAAATGGAAAATAGCACGTAGTTTACAGCTTTTTATTGCTGTTTCAGGAATGTTTGTCCAACCATTTGTTTTTCAGGAAACTACTCTTCTCTTCTACGGTTTTGCCTTTGTTGGAATGATAATAGCTTTTTTCCTGTTGATTCAGACATGTCCGTGGACATACTATATATACTGTCTCTTGCCAGTACCAGTATGGTATGCAGTTGTGAGAGAGTAAGTAAAGAATACGTTTTACGAAGACTGTGTTATAAAACCAGGTCTGTGCTTCCTTTTTGTTGACAATTAAATTTTTCCATAAGTTTGGGAGAAAAAGTTAGATAAAATTTTATTAAACTGCCTGAAATGCTTCCTGAGACATTTCAGAGGGCTCTGGTTTATATTTCATTTGACATATAGAGCAGTTTCCAAACTGACTGATACAGCTGCCAATTCTAGAAGATACCTTTTCTATTAGCAAAAATAAATTGATGTCGTTCCAAGACAAAATGTTCTTAGTACTCTTGTAACTGTAGCAAAAGGATGCTAAAATCTTGGGGTAAATACCTGTAGCAGCTGACTTCTTTCGTAAAGTGGGACAGGTTGTTCCTTTTCTTCAATAATTTTGAAATAGTCTGATGGTGCAGAGTGTCAAGTATGCTGAACTCCAGCTGCTTTTGGAGAACATGTGGTAGTCATGTTGAGGATTGTGCTCTGTAACTGGAACAAACGTGTCTTGTTTGGGTCTCCTTTTACTCCAAATCCAGAAATACTCATTACCTTCTGATTTGTATTACTTACCTCATCTACTGGCAATTCTGTAGATACCAACTAGGTATTATTCAGAGAAAAAGAGACCAACTGCAGTTAGATAATGAGCTGCCTCCTAAACCACTGGAAAAGCTAACTGGGGATTTTTTTCTGTCTCTAAAGCTTCTGAATATTTCATCAGTTATGATGGACATTAAGCACAGCATAACCAAAAATGTTCATAAACGCAGAGACAATTTGGGTAAAGAGTAATCTGAAGCTTGTCGAAATACTGATGAAGATGTGCCAGAAATAGGAGGGGAAAAAGCTGGAGGGTTTTATTGTAGATTTTCGTATCAAGTAAAACTGGGCAGAAGGATCCTCAAGCCATCACCTACTCTGTTTCTAAAAAGCAGGCAGGATCAGCAGTACTTGAAATGTTTCTTGTGCTCTTACCCCCTCCCCACCCTTCAAAGGTAAAATCCTATATTATTTCCATTTTTTAAAAACAATTACTATCTTGTTCCATCATTTTGAACAGACTTCCTGTTATTCAAGACCTTGCCACAAATCTCTTGTCACTTCATATTGGTCAGTCTATAGGATTCATCTTGGTTTGTATGCTGGGAATTGAAATACTAGTAAGTATTTTATCCATATGTATCAATGGTTATCTCATTGCTAGCATCCCACCTCTTTGAGGAATTGTGGGTTTTATTAATGTGCTTGTTTTTCAGTCTTCTGTTGGATTTTTTTTTTTATTAGGTCTTCAGCTTTTTCTACCGCTCTACACTGACTATTGGTCTTCTTGTCTTTGCTGGCTGGCCAGTGGTCACACAGCTGTGGGTTCAAGCAAAGGTACTGTATTGCTTTGCTTAAAAAGAGCATTTTAAATGGCTAACAGCTGGTTGCATCTTAGGATGTTGGGACTGGTCTCTTTGGAATGCTGCTTTAGGTTCTTGTTTGGTTATGCTCTTATTCTGATCTCTGTCATGAGCGGCACGTAGTAAGGCAAGGGAGTTTAATATGATCTGGATAGATCTCTTATACAAGAAAAGCAATAAGACTGCTTAAGAATTTTGGGGTAGCAATGAGTTAGCTTTCAGTTTTCTGTTGGTAATGATAACTAAAAAATGCTTGATTTAAAATCATATGAAATGCACATCATTTATCAAATTGTCACAGTGGCAAAACTGTTGACATGCACAATTGGTGAAAGTGCCACCATTTAACTAATATGATCATTTATCGGGGAAAAAAATTGAAGTTAACTGAAAAACATTTGTCAATTCCTAATTGTCTGCAGTCAGCTGGCACACGTTGTTCCTCAGAGGCGGCTTTCTGTACTGTTTTTCTGAGGAAAAAACTTCACTTTTGTAGATATGGGTTTGAAGTGGCACAACCTTTAATATAAGAGACATTTCTTCCATTAGTTTATTCAAACATCTCTTATTTCATAGGATACCTAAAACCTAGAGTTCTGGGGTAACGTGAACATTTTAATTAAAACAAAAAAAAATGGAGTCAAATTGCTAAGTTTTGCTTTGCAAGAACTGTCAAGATGGAGGCTTGTATTTTTTTATTTACAAATTTTTTTATTGTAACTGAGTAGCTTGTCTTAAAGCTGGTTATACACAGAAGATGTTTTGTAGCACTGAAAATTTCCTTTCAGGAGCTTGAATCTGACCTGAGCTTGAAAACTTTAAGTGATATAGCTCTTAATGTCTTTATTTAGAGTAAAATACCTGGGATTGGTTGTTGTGGGTTTTTTTTTCCTTTCCTAGCAAAGAATTGAGAACTGCTTAGATGAATACGGTGGTTAAATCAAATGGCATTCAGATTCAAAGACTGAAAAATGTTAACGTATTGCTAGAGAATAGGTGATTAGTTAGCTGCTGCAAACTCCTGATGAGATTAATTTTATTCCTTTCTTCCATAAGGTTACTCATCAGCTTTCTGGCAACTGCAATGTGTGTGAATGCCACACTTTGAGAAACTGATTTTAAGTATAAGCTTAGCTTTAATTCTCATAGTCTTTGATAAGATTTTGACAGCTGTGTAAATGAGATTCTTTTCTGTATTAAATTGAAGTGCTGTAATAGCAATGACCCTGTGCTCTTTTTTAAGTTAATTTTACTTCTGATAGATGCAGGGTTTTTTTGCCTATGGGAGATGCTAGTAGCCATTAGTAGTTCAGTGAAGTATTCTCTTTCTGATTAGACTATTGTCTGTCCACATGACCTCCAAAAAAACCCATTTGTTTTTCTTCTTTTAGACAACAGCATTGATCTGGACTCTTCTGTGTGTGCTCCTGGCAATATTTCCTTTAATGCCTGTTGTAGGAAGAGAACCAAACATTTCACTGGTGTAAGAATCTCATCTTGTTCTTTAAACTTATTTCCCTCTTTGATATTCAAAATTTAGGCTGACTTTTGATATATGTGAGGAATTGTATTATTGAAAGCTGGCTGAGACAGGTATTGAAATTCAGAATTTAAATAACATGATTATGGAGACCTCAGTTATTCTAATGTGAATGAGAAGAGACTTTAAATTCTTTTGCCACATGGATTTGCTCTTTGCGTTATTCTGTAATTTCTTGTAGAGGGAACAATTTCTCAAAATACAAAAAATTGCAAATTTTACATGAAAATAAAGGTCATCATTAAAGGAGGAGCTTCAGTGGGGTGCAAACATGGTAAATACCGCTGACATATGTGAATAAGAACACTTATTCAAAAGCAATTTACTTTGACATCATCTTTCTGAATTCATTTATCTAATTTTGAATAATCTGTCTTTGAATACCACTATGTACCTAAAGAGATATTGAGGGAAATAGAACTAATAGGATGGGCAGAGCTCTCTTCTTCCTCAGTGTCTCCTTTGTCTCTTCTTTTTCCATTTCTGCTTCTGTGTTCTGCATTTTCCTTTCTGGTGCTGCTTGTCTGGTGTTTTCTACAGTTGTTGATTTGCGTATTTTTCTAGTGCATCTTTGTCATCTGTCCTTCTCCTCTTGTGAGCTACTCTTTCATTATACAAGCATTCTTTCATATCTGGATGCAATCCAGGTGGTTGGCCTGAAGGCGTTAGGCTTGTGGTATCATTGTAGTTACTGCAGAGAGAGACTTGAATTGACCTGGACTGCAATGGCTTCTTCTTCTGTCTGTCAGAAGATACTGTGTCCCATCAGAGCGAGGATGCCTGATCCTCAGTAAAATATGGGATTTGAGCAGTAATATATGATTGCATATAGAATTATGAGCCCAGATATTTCCAAAATTATTGATATTCTGCCTCAATATTTTTCACTTATTTAAATCTATCTATTGAAAACCCTTCTTTGTCTTCATGCTTCGGGCACATTAGAAATACTCAGGACAGATTTGCTTTGGCTGTATTAACAACCTCTCAACTGTATATACACATGCATGTATTTCTGGTGGTCCAAACTGAAGTTTTTTTATTCTTTAGAACATTTGAGCACAGCTTAAAAATCAAAAAGGAATTAAATTACCTTCAGATCTTCCTCCTTGACACTTCTTTCCGTTCAGCTTACCCAGGCTGTACATCTTCCTAGTTATTCTTCTAATGAAACATTGTACCTCTGAAACAGTTTGTGCCTGTCTGAATCTTGTCAAGGGAGTTTTGAAGCTGAAAAGGCTTGAAGCAACAATTAAAAATATATGTATATGTGACACTTCAAGATATTGAAGATAAGGAGATGCTGGGAGAGAAGTTACAGGAGGGAGAAATTAGAGTGCCAGTGAGAAATAGCTGCATTTATTAAATCTTTTCTTGAGCAGTGGCACTGTGCGTCAGGTCATGGCTTCTTCAGTACATTAATAAAACTTGTATGGTACGAACAGGGAGCTCCTGACTCAACTCAGTCATAAAAAGGAAGCATACAGGAGGTGAAAGCAGGGTCAGATGACCCGGGAGGAACATAAAGATGCTGTCTGAATATGCGGGATAGGTTAGGAAAGCCAAAGCTCTCCTGGAGTTGAATCTGCTGTGGGATATAAAGTACAACAAGACAGCGTACAGCAGCAAAAGGAAGACTAGGGAAAATGTGGCCCTGCTGCTGATTGGAACGGGGACCTGGTGATAAAAGACGTGGAAAAGGCTGAGGCCTTCTTTTGCCTCCACCTTGACTGGTAAGACTGGCCATCAGGAACCCCAGCCTTCAGACTGCTGAGACCTGTGGGAAAGTCTGGAGCAAGACACAGCCTTAGTGGAAGAGGATCAGGTTAGGGAGCACTTAAACACATTGCACGTGCGTGAGTCTGTGGGCCCTGATGGGATACACCTAAGAGAGCTGATGGAGCTGGCTGATGTCGCTGTGCTAGTCTTTGAAGAGTTGTGGCGACAGCTGGTGGGAGAGGTTCCTGAGAACTGGAAGAAAGCAGATGTTCTCACTGCTATCTTCAGGAAGGGCAAGACAGAGGATCCAGGGGACTGCAGGCTGGTCAGCCTCACCTCAATCCCTGGAAAGGTGCTCAAGCAACTAATCCTGGAAGCAAACCATTTCTAAACATAGGGTGGACAAGAAGGTGATTGGGAGTAGTCAGCATGAATTTATGAAGGGGAGATTATGCTTGAGCAACCTGGTAGCCTTCTAAAATGAGAAGACTGGCTCAGTGAGCCAGGGGAGAACAGTGAACATTGTTTATTTTGACTTCAGCAAGCATTTTGGTAGTCTCCCATAATGTCCTCATACACAAACTGGTGATGTACAAAATCAGTGGGCAGTGAGGTGGACTGGAAACAGGCTGAACTGTCAAGTTCAAAAGACTGTAATCAGCAGCACAAAGTCCAGTTGAAGGCCAGTCACCAGTGGTGTACAGCAGGCATTGGTACTGGGGCCAATACTGTTTTAACATCTTCATTAGTGACCTAGATCATGGGACAGAATGCACCCTCAACAAGTTTGCAAGTGATACAAAACTGAGAGAAGCGGTTGATAGAGCAGATGGATGTGCTGCCCTTCAAAGGGACCTCAACAGGCTGGAGAAATGGGCAGAGAGGAAGCTCATGAAGTTCAAAAAAGGGGAAGTGCAAAGTTCTGCAACTGAGCAGAAGTCATTTCCATGCACCAGGACAGGCTGGGACCAACTGGTTTGACCACGAGCCACCAATATGCCCCTTGCAGGAAAGGCCAGTGGTGTCCTTGGAATCACCAGGATGATGATGAGGAAGGTGATTATTCCTCTCTACTCAGCCCTGACGAGATGCATTGGAAAGGGCTGTGCCCAGTTCTGGGCTCTGAAAAGAGAGATGTGGACATACTGGACCAGGTCCAGAGAATGGCTATTGAGATGAGTCAGGGATTAGAGTATCTGTCACAGGAGAGCGAGCGAAAGCTGGGACGGCTTATCCTGGAGGAGAGATTGAGAGAGCTGGAACTGGTTATTCTGGAGAAGAGAAGACTTGGGAGGATCTTGTCAATGTATGTAAATACCTGTCTGGGAGAGAAGAGTAAAGAAGACACAGATTCTTCTCAGCGTC
>RSEF01000002.1:78910724-78952236 GCA_003993805.1 Himantopus leucocephalus
AAAAAAAAAAAAAACCCCAAATCCATAAACACACGCCCACACCCCCCAAAAAAACCCCAACCAACCACTACAAACAAAAACCCCAAACCCCACAC
Organism: Himantopus leucocephalus; assembly: GCA_003993805.1. Classification (NCBI taxonomy): domain Eukaryota; kingdom Metazoa; phylum Chordata; class Aves; order Charadriiformes; family Recurvirostridae; genus Himantopus; species Himantopus leucocephalus. The sequence continues at coordinate 78,910,820 of RSEF01000002.1, forward strand.
TTTATTCTGGATTGGATTTTGTTTTTCTGAAGCTGGATGTTGGGTTTCCTTAATGTATTGTCTTCACTCTGTAATGAAGTATTTCATCTTAGTGAAGAACACTCATATGAAAACTTGCTGAACCTTTTGATGATATTTCTTGGGATTTTATTGTTCTTTTGTTTTTACAGAATAGCGACTGGTTTGCTGACTGTCTTGATCTCTTCCTTCTCATTGACATCTCTTTGTAAAAGTGAAAATAAGTGTAGAAATAACAAAGATCTGAAAATACATTTATATCAGGTCAGTTGCTACTTTTCAGTAATTCTGAATATTAGAGCGGTTTTATGTGCAAATTTTTACATGCTTTCTAAGAATGTGTTCCTGCCAAGGCCACAATTTTCAAGAAGAAAATTGTTGTTCCTAAGAGTTTTCCCCTTGACTGTTTCAAGAGGACCTTCTGCTCTTGGTAATAGGCATTTTTAAAGATCATGATGCTGTATTCCCAAAAGCTCATCCTGTGCATATTTGTATGTATTGATAAATAGATGTGCATATGCATATTGATGCTCTGCTTGGAGAGTTTGAGAGTTTGTCCTGCCTTCACTCTGTGTATGTAACTTGCAGTGACCTTAGCAGGAATTGCACGCACACACTAAGGACAGGCTTGCTGGTTCAGGGGGTTCTTTCCAGTTTCTGGCTGTTGAATAACAATGTGAGACTGACACGGAGCTGGTTTTCTATTGGTTAAATCTTCTTTCAGATGAAATATAAGATTATTTTTTTCTTTATAGCGTCATGAAATAGGTAGATCTTTTCATAGTAGGTGCTAATTAAGTTCTAGAGAGCCTTTAAGATTCTAATAATACCGTGCATGTCTGCTCTCCCTTTTTTTTTTTTTAAACTTATTACAAGATAATGGTTTTATTTCAGGACCAGCTTTATTGGTATGACTTATGTGCTGGAGTTTCCTATTGTGCTAAGCAATGCATTCATTATATCAGTGATTTAGGTACGGGGCTCAAACTGGTTAAGGGGCGGGGGGGAAAGAATAATGAATGCTTAAAATGCCTTTACCTGAGCGCACACACATGTATAATGTGGTGATGGTTTCTCTTTAACTTTTCCAGCTTAACTGTGGAAAAGAGGTACCAATGCCTTTCCTAAGCATTTAGGACAGATATTTCCGATATATACTCAGTGGATTTCTTACTGGAATGCCTGAAAACAAATTGTACTGGATGGAGGAGTGAGAGAGCAGCTGGGTGGGCATCTGGCATCCGGCCAATGTCAGCTCACCACACAACTGCTGCAGCATCTCATGCGGTGTAACTTTGTGGAGAAGCTCACAAATGATGATGATGATGAAGAAATAGATCTGTAGTTAAAAAGTAATGCCAGACTATTCTTGAGCCAACTTCAGAGAATCAGGAAATTCAGAGCCCTGAATGACTTAATTAGATGAAAATGTTCTGCCTGGTTGTTCGGGGAGTAACATCTTCGTTTTTCTCCCAACCTTCAAGAAGATCATAAAGCTCCTTAAATTGCTCCTTAATCAGAGGATATTTTACAACAGTGACATCTAATTACTAGTCTCTATTAGATTTTTATTTCAAAAGCTTACTTGGGAATGGAAAACATGGTATCCACTATTCACACTCAGGGTAAGGAAAGGATTGGGAGAGGAGTTACTCAGACTTAGAGGGGGAAAAGGACATTACAGAGGCATTACATGTTTCTAAGTAAATAACTTTTTTGGGGCTTAGGTTGCATTTAGTTGCTTAGAAATGTACAGGAATATGAAAAGAAAATGTTTCAGAAGACTAGTATTTCTACGCAGCACAATTCCCTTGTTCTCCTTTTCCTTTTTCTTTTGAGTTGGAGTTTTCAGTGGGGACAAGGAAGGGTGTAATCTTCAAAAATGCTGGTTTGGAGCATTTTGAACACAGGAGTTTTGATTACAACTCCCAGGCAGTTTTAAGGGTGAGATGAATCATCTAGTCAGATGAAACATACCTATTTTGCAATGACAGTCAGTGATCGGGGCACTGACGTTCTTATACATAAACACACACAATCAGGTTCCTGCTTTGCATCTGACGAGGAGTTTCTTAAAAGTAGTTTTTGCAGCTCACCCATATGTGGTGTTTGGAGGCAGTCACTGAAGGTTATGCTTTCCTCTGATAACATTGTTCCTTCCTAGACAGGAAACTAAGATTGGTTGTTTGATGTTTCTTTGTTTTGAGGAAGGAGAAGATCGATTAATTTGCTACAGGTCTTTGTGTGCTGCTTTCCTGGCAAGCGTTGACTGAAGTGGTAGGGAAAATATGGTGACCCTTCCTCATACTCAATATGATGACTCTTCCTCATACTCTTTACGGTTTGTCTTGGGGATTCCCTTAGCCACTCTGCTAACCTCTTTTATAGGTTCAGCTTTGACTAAGAGCCTTTGAATTGGACAATGGAGAAGGAATAGCTGATGTTTCTAGGTGTTTTTTTTCCTTTTAAGAAAAAGCCTACTGATCTGGCTAAACGTCTCTGATGAGAATCCCGACTCCTTTCTCCCTGCCCTGCTCCCCGCCCCCTGCCTTTGTTTTGGAAGTGTCTGTGTGCAAGAACCCTCTTTTAAATCTTTCATTTCACTCATCTGCTCATTTGGGATGAGGTACATTTTCATACAAGAAATAAGATAATATTTCTGAAAGACTCAGGTAGTTATTTGCCTGAGTTATTCTTCACACGTTATTTTGGAATTGCATCTGAATAAAGACACTTCCCATTTCAGTTCTCTTCCAATTTCAGTCAGAGAGAGGGATTCAGCATAGCCTAGGCTTTTTGTTGTGCTTATGATGAATTTTCTTCTCTTCTGAAGACAATTTTTTCCTGTCTTGTCCAAGTGAGCTTCCTTTTCCATGTGGGAATTAGCCTGTAGTGAAGGTATGCCTGGTAAGGAGCAAAGCTTGTTCCAGTACGTTAATTGCCCTCCTTTTGATCAAAAAGAAACTGAAGACCCTCAGAGTAGGAAAAAAACCCCAGCTAGCGTGCACGTAGTTCTCCACAGAAAAGATAATCCCCTTCAATCTGGTCCTGAACTATGTATTTTTGTATTGGTTTGTCCATGGATGGAACAGAGTATGCGAGTAAACTAGTATGAACTACATACCTGTATGGATCTGAGAGGCCATTTACAGGCTACGCGTTTATTCACTGGTTTTTGTACCTACACACTATGGATCTCCAGCATAGGTAGTAACCATAAAGAAACAAAAAAGTTCCAGACAACCAAAGAGCATGATCAAAAATATTTTTCAGCAAAAATGTGTAAATAAAGACGTTTCTAAAGGTAAAAATGCAAACTTGAGTAACTTCATATGGTTACATATACATTTCTGTTACAAAAACTTCAGTTATGTTTAGATCTAATTTTGAAGTTTTGATACATGTCACTGTTTGCTTGAGGCAGAAGATACTAATTACACCCTCACAGTTTCTGAAAATTGCCAAGAGTTTCCCAGATTTTCTCTTGATATCATTAAAGCAGGAATAAGATTTTTTGCTGAATTTTGTTTGCTATGGCGAGGAGAGAATTTTCTTCTGGTTAATGCTACTTCTGCCTTTGAGAAGTCATTAAGGCTTCAGGAACGGTGAAAGCAGGAGTTATTTCTAATCCACCAGCTAGACTGCTGGAGTGCTTACCATACAACTTAATTTATTTTCTGGAGTAAACACCAGTTTCTCTTTGCCAGCAGTTTCATAGGTGAAGTCCAGTTTTTGCTTCACTACTGAAAATACTGCTGTTTCCATTGGTTGATGATGTTGGGCCAGGCTGTTATTCCTAGGGTGCTTGAGCTTCATGTGGGTCCCAGGTGGTCAATTTATTAGTTTCCTCCTCTAAATTAGGAGGAGAAATAAACAGTAGGAATCCATGTAATATTGGTGGAACTAGGGAACTGGAGGAGTGTTTTCATCCAGCCTTGTATGCAGTCCAGCTGATGGTGCTGGTTCTTCTACCATTCTCTCTCTGAGTTGTTACCATGTTAGGTGCTTAGCAGAGCTCCCAGCCAGAACTGCTGGTGAAGAGGTGCTGGGACTGCAGATGTCACCCTTGCTTTCCTCTTTCAAACTGTGACCTACAGATGAGTGTTTCGCAGAGGCCAGCTCTTAAGGTGTTCAAGAATAATCTCTAACTTCAAAGGAGGTTGTGAAGGGGGAAAGAAGACAGATTCTTAGCTGAAGACCTCAGTTTGCATCTCCAAGTTGTGTCTGCGCTGTTCCACAGTCCTGGAGTTGTTGGTCAAGCTGCTCTCAGCTTTCAACATTTCTTAAACTGTGAACAGAGGAGTCTCAAAAGCAGATGCTGGGCCCTTCCCTGGACACTGGCATAGATCTAGCAGCAGTAAATTAGGTTTACTAACGTGCCCAGGTTATCACAAGCCTTCCAAGGCACAAGGTATATTACGGGAGATGACACAAAGTAAGGGCAAAGTGACTTCACCAGTGGCTAGAGGATAGCAGAGGGATTAGCAGGGATCATGACACTAAAAGAAGTTGAAAAGGTGTATCAAAGGGGAGAGATCTGGCCTGAATACGGCAAAAGCATCCCAAATAAACATCAGAGGTCTAAAGGGGCCAATTCCCTGAACTTTTGCGGGCTTAATGCTTAGACCTAGCTTATTGATGTCACACAGAAATAAAAGTTACATGTTCTTGTGGCCTGAAATTAAATAGAAGCAGCAGATACTGAGCACCTGTGAAACCGGGCTGAAAAATGCTGGCTGCTGAGTGTATCCTCTGGACAGGTACCGCTGGGTATCGCTGTAGGGCATACCTGCTGGGGGGAACAGCAGCTATTCATATGGTAAAAACTGACACATGGGAACACTGTGTAGTTGCTTTGCACAAAAAAAAGCCACAACAGCAATTATATCTTGTAATGCAGTTTTAAAGCAAATATTTGCAAAGTACCCTGTATGCTTGATTTGCCTTTTAGTGGAACTGCAGAGTTGTGAATAAATAGCAGTAATTGAAAATTTGGCTCAAGCATTTTCTTGGATAATTGTAATCTTTCAAAAATAACTGACTCACGGGGTAATTTTCCTAAGGTTTTTTGCACCTATGTGATGACTGAATGGTGTCTCTTGAATTAGTCAAGAAAAAAAAGACCCTCTTCAGCTTCACTGCTTCTCTAAGGCAGAGGGCTCTGCTTGAGGTGGTTCAGACAGTTTCATTTGAACAGTCTGCTAAGATTGCAGACTCTTAAAATCCACCTCCAGTCTGCTCTACTGCTGCTGTCTCTTCTTACAGGAGTTGTGCTGCCCGTGCAAAGCTCTTGCTAAGTAGCCTTTCCCTTTATCCTGCAGTGAAGCCAGAGGTTCTGCTAATTCTTCATAGCTGCTATTTGAGGACAAGTGCTCCTGAAAAAACTGGAGGCATATGTTTTCTGTGGTTTACATCAGTGTTTGGAGTTAGTCTTGACAAAGAGCATATAATGTCAAATCAGTGATCCAGAGCACTTGTTTAAACTATTTAAAAATAGCACAAATAAATAATAAGACAAATTATTTAAAAAACCCTAGAAGGAAGTTTTAAAAAGCGTAAATTGTAAAAAGCTAGAAATACTCAACACTACGTATCAGGCTTCCTGTTCTTTTGTTGATTCACATGAGGTGTTTATTCAACTCTAATGCATATTTACATATTTAGTACGGGATGGCAGAGATCCATGCATTAATTATGCGTTTCATTGTCTTATTCTTCTTTCTAGGTGTTGAGTATTGCACTTTCGACATACGTTGTGAGCAGTACTCATGACAGTCTTAAGAACAAACAGGGATTGCCTCTATTGAATCAAATTATTAGCTGGATGACTCTCGGTAAGAACATCTTCTCTCCTACCCTGATAGCTTGTGGGTTTGTGGTTGGGTGGAGGGCAGTGACACTCTTTTACTAACAGCACATGTTCCTTTATTTGATTCCTAATAGTTCTTGTATGTGTTCACTATTCTTTCCTAAGTGAGTTTTTTTGAGGAATGTGTTAGATAGTCTTCTAAAATACTACTTCTTTGTAGGTTTGTAATAAAATACAAACAACTTTGATTTACAAGTAGCTTTATCTTTTGTTTTGAATATTCTGAATATCTTGAAGACCCCTTTTAGGGATATAATAGTATAAATTCCCTTTTTGTTTCACTTGGAGCCAGATAAAGAGTGATTTGAGATGTTCTGCAAGCAATCCAGTTAAGCATAGAGAAGTGAGGAAAAATTTTTGCTATATTTCAATAGAAACTTGAAGTTGCAGCTGTTGATGGAGACCATTGGGATATGGAAGTGCTTTTCAGGGCTGCCTTGCAAAATACTTGTGAACTAATGATGCTAATGTATGTTTGATATCTGTTAGGACCTAATTATTAAAGAAAAAACAATTTACAAGTCTATGGATTTTTCACCACTCTAAAATTAAAATCTTAGGATGATTAAACAGAGCAAATGCAATTATCACTGGGGTGATGGAATACAGTAAAGCAATACCTTTGGTATTTCAGCTATAAAATAATTTCTGTAGGGCTCCATTAGAAAATGTTAGGCATTGTTTATCCTTGAGTGATCTGGAATGTGGGATTTGTTTTACACCTAAACGTATCCCATGCAAAGTTTGATAGCAGCTCTTTGCTAAAAGTCAAGACCAGGAATTTAAACATTGGAAGAATTAGGACTCTTGTTATCCAGTTGCTGGATGTCTTATATATTGTGTACATTTCTGTATTGGTGACATTGTTTTAACTTAAGCAGATCTTGTCAGTTTTAGCAACCCTGCTTCTGTTTGAGCAAACAGATTCAAGATTAATACAACTGATTGTGATCGGTGTATGTGTGAGCAATACTGTCTGTAATGTAGTTTTCTTTGGAACATTTTCCTTTACATCATGCTTTCCTAACTCTTCATAGCCTGCTGAGCTAAGTGGAGATCTCTGTGTGGATGAATTTCTTGCGGTTGTAAAGTCGATGAAATCAATGATGTCCTGCTTGGCTTACTGGAGCAGGAATTGAGGGTAAAGGTTATCTTTCTCTCCTGTGTAAGGGTGAGAGAAAAACATTTTTCATCTGTAGGTGACTTGGCCAGTCAGAGAGGTCTAGAGTTACGACGAAAGAGTATATTAGAAATTCTCTTTGCTCTGGGTGATGCTTCTATGGTAAAAATAAAGCTAAAAGTGACGTAAACTGTATATACCCAGAAGTCTATTTGCTGTGATGGTGGTATTGAATATTTTAGCAAAATCTTTCAGACTGGAAGTAATCATTTTAAGTGGGTATGATATACAAGGTAGGAGCTTTATGCATTTGTTGAAGTTGCTTTACATAATTAAACGCAGAACTTAGCAGGTAAAAAGCAAGGCATCCGACAACGTGTCCTCAATACTCCTTGCCTTGTCACTAGCATAACCACAACTAGCATCTGCTTTGTCACTAGCATCTACCACAAACATGGCATTGTAAGAATTAAGGTACAAAGTTCTCTGCTGTAGCTTTTCCAAGGTTGGTGGCATTACAGGTGGTCAGACTCCTCTTCATCTTTTTGCTTAGTTGTGGAAGAATGACACTGTTACTTGTTGAACTCTCATTTTGCACCTCTATGTGTATTTATATAATCAGAAAGATGCAATTACCAGTATTTATTCATAAGTCATAAGCTGGAAATGAGACTTCTGAAGTTTTCCAGCAAATTGTTCCCTCCTCCCCAGCTCTTCATTCTGATGAATATGAAGTTTAAAGTTTTAATTAAGGCCTAATATTATTTATTTGAAGAAAGACTGTATTTTGGAGAACCAGGCAAATGAGTTGGTGATGGTGGGTTTCTGCAGGCCTGTGTCCAACTGGCTTTAGCTGTTATTCCATGTGGTTGGTGCAGTGTACCTTAACCACCAACATAGAGGTAAAACCAGGAGTCATAAAATTAATCCGGATGCTTCCCATGTTCTTCAGAACCATCTTTGTTAGCACTGCCTGTATATTACATTTTAAAGTTTTCATCAATGGAAATCTGCCATAGCAACTTGCCAAATTTTGAGGAATTTGGGGTCATGACTGCATGCAGAGGACACATACAGAGATTTGTATAGGTCAGCCAGAAACCTGCAGGTCTTTTGATGGTTAATACCTGATGTGTCACATCAGAGATGGAAGGGAATGGCTAATTATGGTCTACCAGCCACTCATCTGTTCTCATCTGTGATTGCGCTCAGAGAGCAATACACATCTGAGCTGTTGAGTGTCATTCATAGAGGCCGGTTGCCACACTGAATTTCTTTTCAGCCGTTCTGACTTGTGGTGAGGTCCCTGGAGTTCCTCCTTGAGCTGGGCCTTCTTTAAGTATAGAATGCTACAAGCGATGCTGAAAGGCTGAAGCACCCTTAAAATGAAGTCACTTATTCTGCAATTGTAGCAGTGGCCAAGGCTGAAAGCCAGAAAATAAAACACGCTGACCCACAAGTTTTAGAAACAGCCTCATCTCTCTTTCGTCGATAAGTTTACTGTAAATACTAAAGTATACTATGACAGTGAAAACAAGTAAGCACGTTCCATATATTATAGTTTTATTGCAGTTCCTTAATAGATTGATTATGAATTATGACTTACTGTTGATGCAGTCTTTGAGTGATTCAGTAATGTGAGGGCACTATAGCACAATAGAGAATCACCCCAATATTATTTCTCAGTGCCCTTTTAATAAAGACATAACATTTTCATATTAAAAAAAATCATGTTTAAAGATGAAATTATAGCAATTCTTTTCTTTCTTCCTTTCCTTGCTTCAGGCACTGGCCACTTTTCCTCTGCTTTTCTTCCTCTTTACTCACTCTTCCAGTAGCCCATTTCCTCTCTTCCCAATTTTCCTCACCTCCTGCAAACCGCTGGGCCCTGTCCTCACCTGCAGAAGTTTTCCAGCTCATGGAGTCTCTTTAGGGGCAGCACGGACTCTGCTAACCAGGGCTGACTGGGCAGTTGACCAATGGACTGCACTAAGGAGTGACATGCAACTCTAAGATCCCACACCTGCATTAGCGAAACGTGTTACAAGATTCATGCAAGAGGCATGAATCACAACAGATAGGTCCCCTCTAGTTCCTTTAAATATTCCTGTTTTAAACCTTTCAAGTAAAGAAGCTAATAAGTTCATAGTTTCTGTATTACCAGTATTTTCAGTTGTATCTCAAAATGTGGCAGGTTTCCTAATCTAATCCAGTGGAGCAGTGGCTCTGTAACTGCAGTCTTTGAGCTGCTGGAGGTCCTTAGGGCCATGGTAAGTGGTTGTTAGAGTTGTGTTAAACAATCAAGTTTGACAGTTTTTTGGGATAGTGCTTCTGCATTATCTTAAGGGAACATCAGTTCATGAGAAATTATTAAGAGCGTGAACTAGAAGGCCAGGGAATTAAGGGACAGAGAACGAAAATTACTTTTGATAAATATTAAACACTCCAAACACTGGGTTTTCTTTAGCAAAAGTAGATTCTGAAAAGTAGGGCATATATGACCAGTATTGATATTCTGTACCTAAAACGTCAAGATTTGAAGAATGTTGTCTTGTTAGCAAGGATGAAATGTTTTGCATGTAGTGACTGATGGATCTCTTTTTATTGCAGTTTCTTCCTCGGTGTTGCCGTTACTGAGCCCCACGTTTCTCTTTCAGCGACTGTTCAGCATACTGCTCTCCCTGATGTCTACCTACCTGCTCCTTAGCACAGGGTACTTCTTTCTTACTCTGTTTAGATTGATCTTACATATGAAAATCGAGGGCTAAATATGAAACTGTCTGCTGAATCTGAACATTTCTGTCAAAGGTGTAACATGTGCTTCCCACCATAGTCTGACCATTTATCTCCTTGTTTAATTCCCTAAATAAAATTTCAGAGGAACTTCCATATTTCTCCTTGTATTATAAAAAATCCGTTTCGTTGACATTCCTTTCAGCTCGAGCAAGCAGTGGCTGGAAGGGTATGTATTCAAACAATCTTGCACCAAAATAAGGAAGTCTGTTTTAGTTTAGTTTGTTGTTTTGGCATGTGCTTTTCTGCTCACAAACAAAAGGAAATAACTTTTTTCCCAGCTGCTCAGCACTGGTGTCTAGTTATGGCTTAAATGACATGCGACAGGAAACAGGTAGCCGTAAAATGAGGGAAAATTTTATTCTGAGAAGTTTTCATGAAAATAACTTTTTGCAAAGGGGTGCTAGTCCCCATATGGCTAGGCCCCATAAAGAGTAGGCTTTGCTTCTTTTCACATAAAAGAGAAACTCCTCAGAGCTTGTAAATGAAGAAAACACTGTGTCAGCGAACCCTTTTTTTCCCAGACTCAGTACCTCTTAAAAGCGTAATTAATGGGGAGTATGGGAACCATTCTTTCCGCCTCCCCTCCCACTTATCCTCTGAATTTAATTACACTGGAAAATTAAGTAGAATAAAATATCTCGCAGCAGACATTTTGCAATAGCTGCCGCTTGTGGATCCTCTCATTCCAGATGAAGCATATCTCTTTTTCTTTTTAATCTCCTGCCTCCCCTTCCTCCCATTCCCTGTTAAGATTTTGATCCTAATCATATTCCTGTCCACATACACACTCTTACACTCAACCTTTTTAGCCTGTCCTGCCTACTGGATAAAGCGTTAATGTTACGCTCTCTCAGGCTGGTAACATCCCTCTTTGTATTTTGGCCCTGCACCAGACCACTTACACTTTGACAGCTCTCTACTGCGTTCCCACAATGTTCAAATAGGCCAACAAATTTTGGAATAATTCTTTAAAAACAAAGCAAAACAAAAAAGCAAACCCCAAACAACAACAAGAAAAAAACCCAAAACGACCAATCATAGCAAAACCAAGATGCTCAGTGCCAGAAGTATCCAGTGTTTCTCTCCTCAGTGCTCTGTTATACCATGTAATGATAACCCAGTGCCTTGCTTAGGTAATTACAGCACCTCTCTAGGTACAGTTAAGTAGAAGTATTGAAACCAGTTGAAGAGCATGGTTGCATGGAACTGGTTGTCACTGACTCAGCTGAAGACGTTCGGTTTGTAGGCAAGTGTAGACCACTGTGAGGCTTGCAAGTACTTTTGTTACTGATAACCCCAGCATTGTCACCTTCATATTCATTAACTGCTTGTAATTCTGATAATTAAAGCAAAAATGTCTATCCAAATTTTTTTTTCCAGTTTGAAACTACTTTGTAGCTGCATTAGTGGGAAGACATAACACAGAAACAGTATCAAGATTAATTTCAATAATTTTCTTATTTTTAGACAAGTCTGTGTCCAAGAAGGAAAAAAGTAAAAAAGTTACAATCTTGTCAGTATTAGTGTCACAGTCAGTGTAAGTATTATAATTTTATCCTGAAAGAAGAAAAACCTGAGAGGCACCATGAAGTGCAACTGAGATCGAGGGCAGGGAGTAGCTAGTATTATCCAATGACAATCTACATCCCTGAGTTATCCAGGGGTTTTAATCTCTCATGTAAGTATACCCATAGTTTGCTATGTTTGAGTGCTGTAGGAGCCCAAAGTACTCCTCTGAGATCAGGGGTCTAGCTAGAATAGCTTAGCTGCCTTGCTTAGAGAGTGACTTGATGCTGCTATTGCGATGGATTGGTATGTGGTAAAGAAAACATTTGACTTCAGTGAAACGTAATGCTCTTTTTATTTTACAGATGCCAAATATGATTTTTTTTCCCCTGTTTCTTTTTAATTTTATTCCGGTTTTGTTAAAATTAATCATGACACAAAGGGCACTCATCCAATGTTGTAGCAACCATCAAATAAGTAAATAGGTGCAAAACATGACAAAGCTGAAGCAGGCTCTGTTTCTCCTACTTTTACCATTTAATTACTGTATGGCTTTAAACTTCAACCAACGAACTGTGGGTACTCTTCGGAAATGGGGAGAGAGGGGGAAGAATGCCAGTAGGTCTTTGGCATAACATTTGCATAAAGAAAACAGAAAAGAAACATGTCAGTATTTGATGTTAAGTCGTTGTTAGTGACTGCGCTTACTGTGATTATTATGTTACTCTTCAGGTATGAAGCTCTGTTTCCACTGGTGCTGTCTGGTTTGATGTTTGTGTGGATAAATATGGAGCAAGAAGCACTGCAGCACTATGGTCTTTCGCTCAAACAAAAGGTAACAGCTCCAGATGGCTGTGTCAGGTTAATTATCAGCTTTATCTTTCTTTTTTTTCCTTGAGGATACAATAAATGTTCTGGGTGGTTTTCATAGAGCAACACTTTGTATTTCTTTAAGTTTGGGAAGCCAGTATCAGCTGTTTTATGAAATGGTAATGTGACCTTGTAAGAGATTTATAATTGATGTTATTCAAGATATTCCACATTAGAGCCATTTCTAGGAATGCAGGAAATCAGTTTGACTAGTGGTATGTTCTGTAGGCTACAAAGCTGTGTTCATCAAATGCAGTGCTAATTCAGCATAAGGTACAGTAACTCTCTTTAGAGTAAGTACAATGTCACTGTACTTTTTTTATTCTGAAGGCAGAGTCACTGGTGTCTGCGAGAGGCTGAAAAGACCTCTTTTTCTTCAAGGATGGTGTTTTATTTATGATTAGACAGACAAGGAGACAGACTAAATTGGAACTAGTACATTCCTGGATTTGCTCAGAGAGGGAGTTTTATAATAGGTATCAATCCAAGTTCGTTCACCCTAAAATTTAGTATATTGTGTCAGCAATTTTCAAAGCCCATGCTGCTTGCACTGCTACGTGGCTTTTAGATTAGGTCAAGGGTTTAACAAACTGTTGCTATGCCATTGATTTGGTTAGATCTGAAGTGCCGGTTGCAGGGTTGTCTGGATGCTCAGAGTCAAGCAGGTGTGCAGCACAGCTCTCCCCTGCTTCTCCCAAATGTGCCGTCTTTGGTGCAGGTCACAGAGAACCTGGGTACAGATGCATGGGAGTGGCCAGAGTCACTTGTAAGAGAGGTGGTGGTACACATCTTTCCTTCCTTTTGCAGCTCATAATAATTAGGGAGAAGTGTTGGGAGGTGAAATTTGAGCCAAGGCAGTCATCAGAGCTGACCTGACACATACTGTGGTTTTGTGGTTCTCCTGCAAGGGAGAGTTTTAAAACTTGAGAGAGAACAGACTTTACCAATTCAATGCTGAATATCAGAAGTGAAAACAGGAATCACTTTTTATTTATGTTACGTATAGTTACGATATTTCGTGTGAGCATGTCCTGTAGCATCTTAAGTGATAGAGAAGGAATCTGAATGTAAAAATGTATACTTATCATGAGGTCATGATTGCAACTGGAGGTTTCTAGCACAGCAGAGTTGTCTGTGGGATGTACTTTCTCTTCCACTCCAGAACCCACTCCACCTTTTGCGTCTTGTAACAAGGCATCTGTGCTGCTTGCCTGTCTGGTGGTGGTCTGATGTTCTGTTTGTTTTAAAATAAAATTCTATTAAAGCAGTATTAGACAGTGATAAATGCTTTATTAATCAAATGCAAATGAAAAGAACATAGGTAAGTTGTAATTAAGTTTTCTGTTGTCACTCCTTGTATGTCATTTGACTTTTGGTTTCAAGTGAAAGGAACGATAATGCTTACTCTTGCTTCCCGTTTTTAGGTAAGAAAAGTCATATCTAGAATGCATGTTAATATTTGCCACAAAGTACATCTTGCATTAGAGAATCCAGCTCAGTTCTCTGATGATGTGAGATTATTCTTAATTAAAATGTTGTCAGTGTTGAATGTCTATTACTTGAATTCTTTCTTTTCCCCAGTGAAAAGTTCATTGACCTCTTAAATTCCATGAAGACAATTTCTCTTCAGGTCAAGTGATATTGTGCTGAGAACGGAGTAAAGGAGATGGAGAATATTTTAGTATTCTCGCTCACGACATAAGTCAACTGAGGATAATTGCAGTCTTTTATTTCAGTGGGTCTTTATCCATGTGCTCATGTGAGCAGTGGAAGTGCGTGTGTGTAGGAGGAATATTTATGATGCAAAAAGATGATGATAAGTCTAAGGCATAGAAGTTCATTTTTAGTGTAGATAGCAGCGGAAGCTCCACTGTTCATTTGATCATCTCACTTGTACAATCTTTCTGGCAGATTCATTAAAGTATAATGAAAATATGGGAAAGATTTGCAGTCATCATAATACTACTCTAATAACAGCTGATGGGGAAGTAGGTTTATTTCTCCTTCATTTCAGTAAAAATATGGTGGTTTTATCAAAGTACATCAGTTGATATTCAGCATTGATTTCTTGTACTGTCTTTCCAGCTTGCTGTTTTCAACTTTGCCTATGCTACCGATATAACACAATTTCGACAGCTCCACCTAGATGATGTCCGCAGGTCTTTCTTCTTTGTATCCTTTTGCCGGTTGCTGCATTCCAGGGAATAGATGGGTGTGTTTCCAAAGGCCCTGCAATCAAAATTTGTAGCCTGTTTGCCACTGGAAAGAGAAGCTGGTGAAGGTGATTTGTTGCTCAAAAGACAATGGTCTTGTACATTATGGTTTTTGGTAAGGTAGTAAAAAAACTCACTACAGACTGAACTGTTTTGGAATCTGGCTCCTTGGCCACTTTGAAAGGTTTGGTCTCTTATGATCATTACAGTTGAAGTAAACTTTCTTCTAAGGAGTCCTGTTTTCAGTTTGGTTTTGTTGTATTACATTTTGGCAGGAGGGAACTCATTAACCTTCATAAATCAGTTGGAAAAGGTGATATTAAAGTTATTCTCATTTTCTCATTTTTAGGCTATGGCAGTGTGTTAGGCAGAAAATGTTAGGGGGCAGGCATTGGCCATGGCCAGGCAGATGAGATGAGAAGGACGGTTCCTGCAGACTCTTAGTGAAATGTGTTCCCAGAATCTGGCCTAGAATTATTTATATCACACATGGGTTCTGCTGTTAGAAATGATGCGATGTTGGGAGGGAAGAGCTGTTTGTTCACTAACATAGCAGTTATTTTGCATTACTGTAACTGAAACTACAGCTGATTTTTTTTTTCTAATACTGTACAGATTCGATAAGGTTGTAATTTTTCTCTTCCATCATGGGACTGCAGTCAAGTGAGATGTATTTGTCAGCAAGGGTGATGGGTGTGCAATTGGGAGAGAAATTATGAGCCAGTCTAGAACATACAGTTTCTAGTGCGGGTGGGTTATAGCTGGAGCTGGAGAGGGAGTTGTCTCAACACTGGCTCCTGCAAAAACAGGCTCTATAGTTTGTAGAATAACCAAATCTGAGAGGGTGGGTCACAGTCGCAGAGTCTATGGTGTTGGAATTTGGGACAACGCTGTTGGACACCCGCAGCAGAGGAAGTGTGACAGATACCTCATTAAGAAAAGGCAGTTCAGCACTAAGGAAGGAGGCAAAACAATTTGCTAGCTGTTGAACATTTGTGTTTGCTTTAGATTATACCTGAAAAGCAGCTGAGACACGTTGCAGTAAATTTATCAATTTCATTTGCTATTTTGCTATTTTAACAAAAAATAAGCTAACTTTTAGTAAAGCTGCTGCTGTCAGATGCTGAAAATTAGCCGAAACAAGAATCAAACAATCAAATTGTATTTTTTAAAGCTTCAGCATTGTACTTCTTTAATCTAACACTTGAATGTAGCAGTAATTTAATCTCATCTTTATCTAAAACACTTGAATGTATTTTGTTCAGCTCCTGAAAAAATACACAATTTTCAGGTCTCCTTTGCGGAGACCAGGTATGATGCACACCTGCTCAAAAGATGTTGTGACTTTTTTAATTTAGACGCTCTTTAATATATAGAAATAGTGGTATTAGAGGAGAAACCTTTCCTGCTAGAGCAGTCACATTGCAACTATGCCCCTGTGAGCTCTATATCTTGTCTCAAGGTTCCTATATAGGGCCCAAAAGTCAGCATGTGCTGAGAAGCCTTATAGCCTGATCTTCCAGCAAGAAGATTCAGATTGCTTATGTTTAGCATGTTGATTAGACCTCTGTGCTACTGGTATTTTTTTGTTTTATTGCAGAACTGTTGCTCTTATAAATTTTAACTGGCAGAACTGTGCTATGCTGTTAGACTGCTGTGTTACTAAACTTGAAATGATGTGATACTCTTGGGAAGCATGATTTCTTTAGTTATGCTGACCTAATCCTTCCAAAATATTGCATGCAGAATCCCAATGATTCTGCTGAACAGTTGGTAGCAAATTGTTTATGCAGAGACTTAAATGATCCAGTGCAGGAGCTGTAACTGGAATGGAAGGACCAGAGGGAGCTCTGGCAACAGCAGCCATCATCTCTGACTAACCCTCTGCCTGATGCAAAAAAGCAGTTAAAAACCGTTCTTCGACTGAAGAGATGTGAGCTATAATGGGCCCCAGTGAGCTCAGGAGGTAGAAAAATGTCTTTCATGGGCTCATATAGCAGCAAGTGTTATACGTAGATGAAAAAGCCAGGGTTTATAAAAAAACTTCCAGCCATACAGATACTGCCAGAATCATCCTTGCTCCCTCAAGTAAGGAAAAAATGGGGAGTCCCATGTTGCAATGGATAGACTCAGCATAACCTTTGGACAGCTATGGGCTGGATGGCATAGGAAACTTTAGTCTTGTTTCATAGCCAACTACCTCTTCCATGGTCAATTCCCCAATGAAGCTATCTCTCTTGGTGTGCACTACTCATGCATATGTCATTACTTTCTGCGAAAGCGTGTATGTTTGAATGCACAGCTGGGATTACGGTCCAGGGATGTTCCTATCTTTCTAGGTAGGGGCCTGGAAAAAACAAGCTGCAGCTTTCCAGCAGGGGCCTCAAGACAGGCTCTAAAATCTTACCCAGGCAGTCCCTGTCTTTTAAAATTGACATGGTCATGTGTGAAATCTTGGGTAGAGCTAGATAATACATTGGATTTCTTAATGCAGTGTAAAGCTGTAATAGCGGGTCAGCTTCTTGTAGTTTCATGATAGGATTTTGAAAGTAAATTGGAATGAAGGGGGGAAAATGATGGTTTTGTTTTACTGCAGCCATTTCTGTGGTGTATTTTCCTTAAATACATCTAGGTTTTCTTCATAGTGACAGCCTTTTTTGGCACTGGAAACATAGCTTCTGTTAACAGGTAAATTTTATTCATTGATTTGAGACACAGGGTACAAAAAATTCTTCCTGCAGTTGGTGTATTAAGTATAAATTTGGTTAGCAAAATCAGGGCAGCAGCGTTAAAGCAATAGTCAGTGGAATAACGATAACAATTTATTTCGTTTCTGCTCTCTGTAACATGTTCCCTAAGAGCCTGAGATTGTTGGTTACAAGGTCGTCTCAATTTCCATTAGAAGTTATTGGCAGCGTGAGCAGAGAGAGCTCGGCTGCTCACCAACAACATGGCACCTCAAAAGACACGACCAGAGAAAAATTGTTGAGAAAGAAAAGTGAGGTAGGCTGTCCTTGGTAATTTAGTAGTTGAGCAAGAGGAGAGAAAGTTGGAAGCCTTGTTTAAAAATGTATATAGGGACAGTGTGTTACAGAAGTGACTAAATGCTGTTTTTTTTAATAGAAAATGCCATTTCAAGGGTATGTTTTAATGTCTTTTTCGTGTTTCTCTAGTTTTGATCCTGCTTCTGTCTATTGTTTCTTGACTGTGTTCAGTCCCTTCATGATGGGAAGCTTGCTTGTGCTAAAGGTTAGTAATCTTACCTGAGTGACATTTTTTCAAAGAACTGTTTAATAAACAACACATCACATATAAGGTTGTTATTTGCAATTTACAAAAACACACCTATGTATTTGAGCTTCGTTAGACTTCTTAACCATGTGTGAAGCTTTCAGCCTTTGTTGTCTTTTTAGAGATGGATCCTTCTGTTCCCAAAAGAGAGAAGCTAAAGTGCCTGGAAGTATAATTTAACTGCATTAGATGGGTTTATTGTATTAAAATGGAAATTTTAAATGTTGAAAAGATTTAAATTATTTTAAAAACTATAAGTTTTCCCTATAGTATAATATCTACAGAATCATCGAGGATATATATGTTTTATTAGCTCTATCTACATTACATTAAGTACAGCCTTTGAATGCTCTACTGATTAGCTTGTCATTTTACAATTAATACTATTTTTTATATTTTTAATAGTCTATCAAAGATTGGATTGCACCTGTTGTTTGCAGGCAAGGTGTTGGACCTCTTTTGTAATATTTGAGTAAAGGGTCTTCCAGAAGGGTAAAGAGGCAAACAGGAAAGTAGACATGGAATTTATGGGTTATTGCTAAAATAAGCAGTATTTCCTGCCTCTGCCTTTCTGCTGCTTCTGTCCCAGAGAAAGCAGACTTAAGTTACAGGTATACCGCTTGGTATACTGCACGACATAAGTCAATAGTGCAAACCTTCTGGATGCAAGAGAACAGGTTATAGCAATTAGTATTTACACTACTAACTTAAGGGTTACAAGTCAACTTTGGAAAGAGCACAAGGCTACATTTTTTGTTCTTTATTTACTGAACTGTTTACATTTACTTGACTTGGCTTTGGAGGAGCAGTGTTATCCTTGCCTTACTGAATATGTTCTCTGTTCAGATTTTTTTGTGGTTGAGATGAGATTGTCCTATTACGCTTGGAGCTCTGCAGCCTGTCACATGAGATATTGGATCTGAATAGCTCTGTCTTCTAGCCTTATTGAAGTATTTATCACGAGTTCTAAAATGGATAAATGAAGTGAGGATCATTAATGTGTTTTAATTATAGTTTTCCATATTGCCTCATGGCTTATTTCACTGCAGTTCAGCTATGACCGTGGAAGGGGGGTTTTATTCATTTACTAGACGTGCTTCCTGCAAAATTAGTTTCTACCCTTTCTTGCCAATGTTTTATTTTTGTAAGATATGCATCCTGCGATAATTTCAAAAGCAAGAAAATGTTTCCACAACCTGCCAGGTTGTTTTGTAAATATGGCTGTAAACCAAAACGTAGCTTGTGTTTTAAACAGGTTGTAATCCCGTTTGTTCTGGTATCATGTGCTTTCGAAGCTGTTCAAGTCACAACACAGCTGTCTTCTAAGAGGTACAGTAAGTGCTATATTTCTGCATTAGTAAGGGTTTCAAATCTATTTTGCAATAATTCAGAATTGCCAAATCTCAATCTAAATTTAAAAAAAAAACAGTAAATCACATTGTTACTTTTATTTGTTATTATGGTTTGGGATTTTGTTCAGTGATTTTTGCAAGCTCAGGAATTCTTTTCTTAGTGATAAATGAGTATAAATGGAAGTGTTGGCCCTGTCTGAAACAATCAGATATTTAATATTCTTTGTTGACAATACACAGAAGGAGCACTTTTACATCATAATGTAGAAAAATTAGCAGAATTTAAAGTCTGATTTTTGTTTTCTATTGCATCTCTGCCTATAGTACAATATTTTAAAAAGAACCCATGTATAATGTAACAAATTTACAGCTTTGTAGCACTGACCTCACCACAAATAGGATTTAAAAAAAAAAAGAAGGCTGCATGCCCTTCCATTGCAGTTCAATGCTTCCCAGGTGTGTTCAGTATTACATAGTTTTTGCAGTAGGACTAGGTGGCTGCCAGTTCTGTCTCCATCTCTAAAGACTTTTCAGAGAGAATGTGGGAGGGGTGCTCAGCCTCACAGAGTGCTGTATCCAGGCTTGAACTACTCTCACTCTTTTCACTGTCTCAAGATTTTTATTTTTGTAACTGTTAGCCCTCCCTATCCCTTTCAGTGCACCCAGTGCACATGAGTGAATCCTGTGCTCATCATGTGGAAACACAAATGGTGCTGAGACAGAGGAGGCTCCTGTCAGCCACGTGGTTTTGAGTTTGTCACTGTGGGATGTTGTGTGGGTTTGACTGAAAGTCTCACTGGACAGTGGCAGGGGACCACAGTGACTCTGTCCTGCATATTGCTCAGCTGAGCAGAAGGAAACTGCCCTTGCTCCATGTGATGCCCTCTGCCTTTCTGTTTGTTTTCATCCTGTTTGTGCCTTGCCTGTTGTCTGCTTATCCAATGCCACCTGGTACAAAAGGAAGACACAGGGAACTACAGGCCGGTCACCTCTGTGCCTGGCAAGATCATGCAGCGGATCCTCCTGGAAACTATACTAAGGCACATGGAAAATAAGGAGGTGATCGGTGACAGCCAACATGGCTTATCTAAAGGCAAATCATGTCTGACAAATTTGGTGGCCTTCTATGATGGCATTACAGCGTTGGTGAATAAAGGAAGAGCAACTGACGTCATCTACCTGGACTTGTGCAAAGCATTTGACACTGTCCTGCATGACATCCTTGTGTCTAAATTGGAGAGACAGATGGACCACTCGGTGGATAAGGAATTGGTTGGATGGTCGCACTCAAAGGGTTGTGATCAATAGCTCAACATCCAAGTGGAGACCAGTGACGATTGGTGTTCCTCAGCGGTCGGTATTGGGACGAGTGCTGTTTAATACCTTTATCGACGACATGGACAGTGGGATTGAGTGCACCCTCAGCAAGTTTGCTGATGACACCAAGCTCTCTGGTGCGGTCAGTGCTCTGGAGGGAAGGGAAGCCATCCAGAGGGACCTGGACAGGCTTGAGAAGTGGGTCTGTGTGATGAGGTTCAACAAGGCCAAGTGCAAGGTCCTGCACCTGGGTAGGGGCAATCCCAAGCACAAATACAGGCTGGGCAGAGGATGGATTGAGAGCAGCCCTGCTGAGAAGGACTTGGGTATGTTGGTGGATGAGAAGCTCAACATGCACCAGCAATGTATGCTTACAGCCTAGAAAGCCAACCGTATCCCGAGCTGCATCAAAGGAAGCGTGGCCAGCAGGTCGAGGGAGGTGATTCTGCCCCTCTACTCCACTATCCTGAGACCCCACCTGGAGTACTGCATCCTGCTTTGGAGCCCCCAACATAAGGAGGATGTGGACCTGTTGGAGCAGGTCCAGAGGAGGGCCGCGAGGATGATCGGAGAGTTAGAGCACCTCTCCTATGGGGACAGGCCGAGAGAGTTGAGATTGTTCAGCCTGGAGAAGAGAAGGCCCCGGGGAGACCTTATAGCAGCCTTCCAGTACCTAAAGGGGGCCTGCAGGAAGGATGGGGAAGGACTCTTTATCAGGGTGTGTAGCAAGAGGATGAGGAGTGATGGTTTTAAACTGAGAGACGGTAGATTTAGATTAGACATTAGGAAGAAATTCTTTACTGTGAGGGTGGTGAGACACTGGAACAGGTTGCCCAGAGAAGCTGTGGATGCCCCATCCCTGGAGGTGTTCAAGGCCAGGTTGGATGGTGCTTTGAGTAAGCTGATCTGGTGGGAGGTGTCCCTGCCCATGGCAGTGGGGTTGGAACTAGATGATCTTTAAGGTCCCTTCCAACCTAAACTATTCAATGATAATAATGAGGGATGTGGCAGCCTGAAACCTGACTTCTTGTTGGGGAGGAAGCACAAGGCTCACCATCCCTTTTACCTTCTCTGCCTTAGCTATGTGTGCAGTGTACTTGGGCTGTCCCTGCACCGCCAAGGAAGGATATTTGTCCTCCTCATTAAGGCTTACACAGAAGCAGGGCTGCGTTGAGAAATTAGAGTTGCTCAGAAGACTAGCTATCGATTTACATTTCTCGGGCTCAAGCATCATAAAGGTCAGCATTTCCTAACTTGTGAATGCTTGCCTTGGCAGCACCAGTGATGTTGCAGGCTTTTATGGAATGTGCATCTGAGTGTGTGAGAGGGGAAATGATATCGACTTCCTAAACCAGGTGACATGAGTACGTCTGTGCTGCTTTATGAGGCTGCGGTTGTAACTCCGGCTGGTGTTTGTGTCAGCTTCATTTAGCTGTGCTCAGGTAACAATAGCAGTGATACTGCCACACTGTCAGCCTGGGAACAAGGCTGAAGCCACAAGATATGCCCAGGATCCCTGGAGAGGCAGTGCTCTGATTGTCAGTGCATCCTTAAGTCTGTGTTGCACTCTCTACTGCTCTTGCTGCCCCTGCTAGATAAGTTAAGCCATCACAGGGGACAATCTTGTCTTGTAGTGTATAAACGTGCCCTGAAATTAGTGATGTCCTTCTATTGTGAAAGGCTTCCTGCAGTTCAGAAGGGCAAAAAGTAGATTTTTGTGATTTGGACAAACTGCTCCTAAACTCCCTTTTTACAGATTAAAGATATTTTTTTTGCTGTTCATGGGGAATGTTCTGTCAGAATATTTTCTTGGAACTTGCCTGTGAAAGCAGCCCTCTAGTTCAGTGCCTCCTAGGCACTACAAGATTGCAACACCCTATCTGAGCCATAGGTAAGTGGAGAGAAGCCTTTCAGTGCGTCTGAGATACAGTCGGTTTGTTGCATCCTTATTTACTAATGAAGCATAGCTGATGTAGGCTATATCAGAAACTTCCTTGTCAGGAGGCATTGGTATGGGTGTCCTCCCAAGTACATGCTTGTGCAATGCTGCAGCATTTCGTAAAAAAGCTTTGTGAATTTACGATGGTAGTACTGATAAATTAACCATATTCTAGTTAAAGACTTCTCTGTTAATGGGTCGGCTGTTTGCAACATTGCTTTAGTGTCATTAACTTAGAAACTAGTTTTAACCAGTTATAGCAATTGCTTTCATGTAATTCAGGATTTACATAGTTTAATGAAAAGGAGATTAGGTTAATGGGGGAAAAAATAGCTCTGCGTGCTCCCTTCTGGTTCCTTTTACTGGCTGCAGCCTACTTTCCATAAGTAACCTCCTGCCTGACAGAGAGGCTCGTGGGTTTGGGAGCATGACACCAAAATGCTGGGCATTCCCAGAGCAGTTCACGGGCACCCAGAGATCTGGAATGGGGGTGAGCACCTCCTTTAGCAGCCTCCTACTCAGCAGGGTGGTTGTCAGAATACAACCGATCGGCTCAGGTATCTGCCTGCCTGTGCCAAACAGCTTTGCTCACTCTTGAGTCCAACGTGAAACATCTAAATCAGCTTTATTTGGCCTAAGCAGCGCATGAGCTCCCTGCATCAGGAAAGGGCAGGTGCTGTTCATAAGATGCTCTTGTTCTCCAGTAAATGACTCGCGTTAGGTTTCGCTGTTGCAAAATTGAAACTCTGTTAATGTGAAATGTCTTTTTCAAGGAGGGTGGGATTACAAATGCCAGATGTTCTAGCCATATATTTGAACTGTTCTCTAATAAATTGAAATGTATCTGAGTGATTGAAAGGCAAGTGCAAGAAATCTTATCTTATTTTAATTTCTTTATGGGGGTTTTAATAATCTTTGTAACATCTGTGGCTGTGAATAAAGGTTGATGGTCTGGTTCTTTTTTTTTTTTCTTTGCAGCCTTTTCCTCATTGTTCTTGTGATTTCAGACATTATGGCTTTGGTAAGTTGTTGTTGCACATTCTGTTCAAATAAGATCAAGAAGCAGGGGGCTCTCCTAACTCTGTCTAGAGAGATCTGAATTTGTTTCAGACTTCAAAGTTTTTGTAACTAGGGCAGTGAATTGGATTGAAATCCTGGCATAATTTAGAGATAACTCCTCCAGTCACTGCTCTTTCAATTTCATGTAATTAATGCTTCTGAAGAAGCAATATTCTCATAATAATAAGAGTCAGAAATGAAATTTTCATTTCATTTCAATGAAGTTTTCATTCTGAGTTTTTCATGTGCTTTCCAGTCAAATTCTTAGGAAGAATTTAAATAAGAATATCAGTTTTAGTTGTATGCAGGGTTAAGTTGATTTTTTTAGGAATTTCGAACATTTTACTGACCCCACCTTCCCTTGAAAAAGAGAGGAAAAGGCGAAGTGCATTACCCACCAGCTCTGTTAGAGTTGTCAGAATCTAGGAGATCAGCAACACCTGAAAAAACACTTTGTGTCCTTTGTAATAAGCTGTTAGGCAATGCTGTCTTCAGAAAGCTTGCCTGCACAAACCAAGCTAGCTAAAACAACCCAAAGCTGAAAAATACCCCAACATAATTGTTACACATTAGAAGTACGTTTTTGTTCCCCCCTTGAACTGTCTTTATCCCAGCAAGCAGTGCCACTGGGTATCATAAGGTAAACAGAAACCTTTCCAAAGCAGCAGGTAGAACTGGTGTTCTCACTCTGTACATGCTGTTTTAGTTTCATCCCTTTGGAGTAAGCATTCTGGATGTGATTTCCTTGTACAGTGTGATCTGTGGATCTCACCTGATAGGAAAAACAGTGAGTGAAAAACCAAATAATGACTAATTTGTCTGTAGAGTGAGAAATGGAGAAGGTATAGTTTTGTGTAGTTTCAAATAAATCTGTATGACTAATACGATTTTTTTATAACTTCCACAGGAAAAGGATTATGATATCAGTAAACCACGCTCGTATCATTTCACTAATAAAATCAGTCTAGCTAGACCAAAAGAAGAGTTCAGGCACGTACTGGTGTGTAGCAAGCCCCAGTATATCCAGGTCTTATATCTCACGTATTCTTCTATTTTGGTTTAACTATTTTAAAACAATTAGCAAATACATACTTGATGTACAAAACAAAATATTACCAAAGAGGTTTGATATGTAGGAGCTGTGTGTATATCAAGAAATGAGAAAGTTGTCAGGAAAAAAAAAAAGAGAGAACTGGTTTGTGGTCTTGAATGCATGTGGCCAGCAGCTAGAATTTGGGGGTTTCACTAATTGACAAGTGCTGTCTTCTCCCAACATTATTCCCATTTTACAGGTGGGGAACTGCCAGAGTTGCCCAAAGAAATTTGTGGCGGAATTCCATGAAAACTATATGCAGCCTTCTCTTTGGCACTAGGTGTTATTTGGGATCCCATTATTTCAAACAATAAGGTGGCTTGGCTTTTCTTATTGAAGAGGTTCTCTGCTGGTAATCTTCTGTTTGTTGCAAGCTCAGCTTGACAGAACTTAGTCCATCTATAGCTGCTGGTGTTTGATACCATGTTCAATCTATTTCTGGCTCCTAGACTATTGTTTACGTTGGTCCAAATGAGCATTCCTGGAAAGGTCTTGCCCTTGTTCTACTTGAAGAATTAGAAACTTGGAGTTAACAGCCTGAAAACATGGTTTTTAATTCTGTGTTTCAAATTGTGCAATGTTGATGTACTAATCAAAGTTGTTTTATTTCCTAGCATTTTTTCTTTTTGGTTAAAGATTATGGAAGCTGGCTGGATATTGGAACAAGGTACAGTATTTTTTTGCCTCCATTGCATTTTTCAAAGGTTCATAGGTTAATATTGTTGTTTATCTACTCAGAACTCTTGTAATTTTTTCCAATTACTCTGCTTAATCAAATGCTTCAGTGACGTTCCCTGTGCTTAAAATGCATGTGCACACATGTATACATGTATATATATCCCAAGCTAAAACTTTTGTCTTAAAATCTGTGCCAGAGAAACATGGAGTAAGTAATGAATCTAGCATGGCAAGAAATACAGTTAGTAGGATTTTTTTGATTTCTGAAGAACAGTAATTACAAAAAAAATAATAATTACTGTTTTGCATTTTAATTAGTTGTAATCACTGTTAAAGTAACAATTTATCCCAATGGTTAATTGTCTTGAATTGAGTTAAGCCTCCATATGCAATCCCCTATGAATTAATGAACTTTGTGCAAATATCTTGGTGGCTACCAAGACCCGTGCATTTATCCTCCCCCTAGTTGGGGAAGAGTAAATCTGTAGCATTTAAACACAGAAATCACAGCTAAAATGAGAGAATTTGTTTTGCATTATGAGACACACTAGCCTCCACAGCATACATCATGGGGTAGGTTTTCAACTCTGCAGTCCTATTTGTGAATAGTCCAGAAATAACAAGTACAAGGAATACACATTTCAGATTTACGTTCCCGGAGCTGTGGAAATAGATAATATGCTGTAATAAGCTTAGTAGGGAATGTGTTGTTAATAATCCAGCCAATCTGGTCACTTGACACTGTTATTTAAACAGAAGTTGAATAGTGACCCATTGTTAATATTCTGTTTAGTCCGCGTTTACTCTGTGCTTTGCTGAGCCCCAACGTTTCCTCCAGCGCATGCATGTGTGTACACACGCGCACACACGTATTCTGCCTGTTTTCTCTGGAGGTTAAAATTCCTGCTTGTAACTACCTTTTGAAGGTTATTAATGAGCGGAGATATAGTTAGATCCAATAGTGGAAACAATGCTTTAACATCACACTTCCTTGCTATGGTCAGTTTATGGTAAATCAGATAGCCTCATCCTTTGGTTTGAATTCCTATGCAGATCAATAAGGATATTAAAGACCTCAGAAAAGTTCAGTTCTGCTGGGCAAGAAGCTTTCCCATTGGGAGTTAGCAAGCAATAACATAAATTGTTACAAGTACCCCAAAACTTCCTCTCTGATATATGGTCTTTGTCACGTAGAGATTTACAACAGTGATAGATTGTTGGATCCATTTCAGCTGGAAGTTTGCTTTATCCCGAAGAGTTTAGGGGAGCTCATTATGCACAACTGTAATTCTGCCTCTCCATGTGTGTGTTTTGAGCACTGAAGAAAGCACAGAAAATGTCCTTTCAAAAGAGTACTTTGTGATTAATTTTTAACATGGTAATCATAATGCTCAGGCAGCCTTAAATTTGTCATTACTTCACTTCTGAGTGCTTGACTTTGCCACCTACGATGTTTTATTGTAGTCTCTTTATACGTGTTTTATATGTAAGTGTGTATATGCACATAAGATAAAAATGACTAGGTTGCATAAGAAAAGAGGTGAAGCCATAGGCACAGAGCTGAAGTGGTCATTCTTTTACCTAGCATGAGCAATATTTTGGCACCTGAACCTTCTCCTCTGAGCGGATTTCTACTGTGTGATCCTCAAGCTTGGCAAAATTAGCGGGCAACAGCAGAAGATTTTTTCTTGTTGTTGATTATTCCTGGAAGGGAAGATGAGCTTCGTGGGGTTTTGGGCAATTCCCAAAACCGGTGGGAGAGAGATTAACATGGCTCTTTCCTGTCCTCCTGTTGCAACTGCAGTGACAGCTCTGTGGCATTCCCATTGCAGTGTTGTCTGTTGTTGCTTTGACAGCAAGGTCTGAAAATATCCCATCTCAGTTGACATTTTAGGTGTTGCCAAAATTTTCCCAAGAAGGCTGAGTCAGTTAAGGAAATGACGCTTCTTTTTTCCCCAACTGTTTGTATCTCAATAAAACCTGTGCAGGATTTCATGGAACAAAGAACAGGAGCACCTTTAGGGACAGTTGCTCTCATCTTTCTTTTTTCCTGTTTGGTTTTTTTTTTTTTTTTGTGGCACTGATAGGAAGTTTGTATGTGTCTGCACGCGCAATTATCAGGGTTCATTTTATATGACTAGTTACCACATCATTGAAATTATAGGTGGAAAAGCAGCAATTTAATTTCCCAATGAAGATTCATTCCTCTGAAGTCTGTCAGAGCCCAGTGGTATATGTGCTGCATTTGCAAAGCTTCTGATGTGCATTCCCATACTCATTCTTTTTTGTGGTGATAGCTTTCTATGGATTTTCTAATGACCACGCTTCAAAACTTTTATAAGTCCTCCCTCTTAGTAAGAATGTGCAAGTTCAGTTGGAAACCCTCATTAGGCAATACTTGGGTTTTCCAGTACCAGTGTTCAGAAGTTTCATGTGTAAGAGCTGGTTTTAAATCCCTTCCTATAAAACAAAGACCTTCACAGCTTTTTTATGGTGATGTTTTGTTTCCTAGTGGATCTCTCTCATTGTTTGGAAGTAGGATTTGTTTACTGAACTGACATATTTCCTTTTTTTTTTTCTAATTTCACCCCGAACTCCTCGCTTTGACATCTCATGCTACCATGCCTTAACCACATTACACGTCATTTTACAATGCATCATATCTGCCGTAACAATGTGATGTCTTTATTCTCCTGGTTGAATTCACCATGCCACTTTAGTACTGTCTTTGAATGTAAAGAGATTTCTACTTTTCCCACTCTTCGAGATCATTAATGAAATGCTGAGCCACAACAGATCCAACATACAGTCCTGTATTACCACATTCAGCAAATTATCAACGCACCATTGATTCCCTCCTCTCAGTAAATTATCAATTACTACAAATATTTATGGCTTCTAAGAAAGTTTTAAAGCCCCTTTGCTTAATGCCAAAATCAATGTGAACTTGTTTTTCAGAGAGTGCTTTTCATTGTTTTGATGTAACAGGATAATAATCTTGCAGTGAATGCAGAACTCATAGCAGTAGCTTACACAAGTTTCTGAGGTCTGCTAGCCTTACCCTGTACCTGTATACCTTGAGGTCACCCAAAATTGCATCATATAACCTAGAAGAACACACCATTACATTTCATAAAAATAATAATTCAGTTTTCCTATTATTTGTATGATGTATCAGTGTGTGGTACGTGATCACGAGAAATTTGTTCTGTCAGATTCTTTTATTTTTAATAACAGATAAATGGAATAGCTAGCTTTTTGGCTTCTCTGTCACTAAAATAATTTTCCAATGGCCTAAGAGGTATGTTTATCTATCTCTATCTATAGATCTTTATAGATAGAGAGATACAGCCTTTAAAGCCTACTGTATCTATACAGTATATGCAATTTGTAAGTAGCTGTATATTCAGATAGTCAAGATAAATCCTAAAACCTGTTTATATGTCAGTATTATATAGTTCTATACAGACACATACTGTACTACTCCCTTCCTCTTTTTATAACAGTTGCTGGAAGGTAAAGAGAAAGATACAATCTTAACTGTTCTTCTGCAGTTTCAAAGTTCAGGGAACATAGATAAAGCACAAGAGACCCTTTTGGGGTTTAGGATAACAGAATAGATTTCAGGTTTGGGATGCTGGGGCTTCTAGGTCTGACTATTAAAACAAAGGTCTTGTAACTAGGAGGAAAACAGTGTTTACCAACAATTTCTAAAACAGGAGCTAGGAGTGATGTGCTTTGTGATCTGTTTTGTGTGAAACACAGGAGAGAAGGTGCGGGATCCTGGCTGGAAATGCAGGAGACTTCAAATTCAGAATCTAAATCTGGGGTCCCAATGTGTGCTTGGGAACAATCCCACAGTTCAAAGTAGCATGTCCTGTAGAAATAAGGTCCTTGGACTCTTCTAGAGAGTGCTCTTCCAAGTCCTTGCAGGAGTTGTTTTTGGTTTACTTGTTTTATTTCTAGTTTTTTAATTGCTATGGTAACTTACTCCATCTCTCTGTCTTCCCAGCTTCTAATCAGGTCTGCCATCTTAGGAATTAGCCTGTCTTGGGAGAAAGCTACGTTTTGGAGCAAGGTTGATTCCCCCCCACTGCCCCCCTCATTTTTTACTGATCTTTGATTTTTCTTGTCTTTGATTAGTACTTCTCACTGATGTACACTGTCACAAACAAAGCCAGGAGATGGTAGTACCTCATATGTTCTCCTCTTGGTTCCTTGCCACCAGAACAGGTGTCTTCCTCCCTGATAAAAAAATTTCCTAGCACCAGCTTTGCCTGTTGACCTTGATTCATACATACGGCACTCGTCTTTCCATTGAACAGTGCCGCCTTCCCTTAGATCATCTGTGATCCCCTACACCAGCTACCTCTTCTCTACCATTACCTGTCCCTGCCCATCTCATCCTTTATAAGCATTGCCCCACTGTGCCCCCCTGTGCTTTTCCCTTGTACCTGTTTAATGTCACTTCTTCTTCCACATGGATCTAACTTGCCTGGAGCCTAGAATCTTGCTCCTTTTTCTTATTAGCTCAGGTTTGACTTCTGATGGAGGAAGCTTGTTTTGAGAATTACCTGCTTCACTGTAACTACAGATCCAGCCAAGGGTACAGTTCTGGGTTGTAGCAGCAGATTTTTCCACTGCTGTTGTGGCACGTACCTGTAAGAGTCTTGCTTTGTTTGTTTGTTTAATTACAGCATTACCCCAGCCTGAGAACTAATTTAGCAAGCAGAGCTGTCTGCAGGCACTGCAGTACCAGTTGCTGATAGCCCCAGAGATGCTGGCTGTTTGTAATTATGTGACAAGTAGACTGAAATTGTTTTTAATTGTGCTCTGTGGCATAATATATATTTCTTTACTCTGAACATCTGATATTTTAATAAAGGAGCATAACTATTCAGCCTTTTCCAGTATAGCAAGGGAGAAGTGTGTGCAACACTTTTCTTTTCAAAAATACTAAGGACCCAGTCCCTCGACTGATAAGTAGCTAAGCAGAGTTTGTGGAGAGTTTTTTTCCTTTGCGAAAGCCCCTCTCTATGCCTCCCAAAATCATGCATTAGCACCCACATCTGGAAAAGCTCCTTTTGGTGCAGACAGGAACTCAGATGCCTGTGTAAGGACCATGCTGATGGCAGCAAGTTGCTGATCCTCTGGTGACTGTCTCGGGGTGTCTGTAGGAATAAAGGCAGGGTCTTCGTTTGGCTTCTGATTTTCAGATTTCTCATTCAAGTTTTCTTTGACAGCTAGAAGGAAAGTGATGTTGCTCCTTAGATGAAAAACTACAATTCTGGTGCCAGGTGAGAAGGAAAGTTGAGTTGTTACCAGTAAGCCATCCAGCTATTTACCAGAGTGGCTGTTCCCTTAAGAGCCACGCAACCTTCTGTACCTGTGGTGCTTGTACAGTCCCCAAGGGCACATTACGCCATGAAGATAACTGCAACAAGGGTTTGACTTTCAGTTGTTAACGTATCCTTTCCCATGGAGAACTAAACCGAACCTGTAACACACCCAGGTGGACTTCCAAGGGCAGCTCTTGAGGGAGTTGTGTTATCTTTGTTATTGTAAGTATGCTGTGAACTACAAAGTCCAAAGTGCACTGACCAGGTGGAAGTAGGCTTTGTGCCTGACTTCATGCTCTCGCATGGTCTTCTTACACCTTTCCCACGGAAACAGAGCAGCAGCACGGCTCTCGTAGATGTGCTACTTTGCTTAGCTAAAGCTGGAGAGGGGAGATGCTTATAGGAAAGGCACGTAGGAAAGATGGCTCCTATCCGATATTTTAAACCTTGAGTTCTTCACATTAGTGAATATTTTCAGTTATGCTGTGTACAAGTGGGAGTTACGGAGATGCAAGCTGCAGGCTGTTGGGGTGGATTGTGCTTGTTGAAGTCTGAGCCCATTTATGCCAGTGGATTTATGAAACTGATTTCTTAAAACTATGTACTTTGAGCAAGGTATTTGTGAGAAGGTTTAGTCAGACTGAACTGACACAGAAAAATCTTATAGTCAAGTCCCTTTCAGTGTTCTCCATCCAATTTGGTCAGACCCCAGCTCCTTTGGTTGCTCGTATCTTGGCTGTGGAAGAGCTCCTGCTCATTAGTGAACTTTTTGGATTACTTTTGTTCTTTCACACTGGTTAGCAGCCCAGCTTTGTTAAAAGCTGGTGCTTCTCCACTTCATAGAGCTAAATTGCACTAGGCTAGTGCCAGGGTTGTCACAGTCTCGGGGTCGTGAAGATTGATAGCGTCGGCATTATGAGCTTTACTGCTCTTCTGTGGCTAAACTCTCAAACTGAATGAGTCCTCTGGCAGAAATTCCAGGTCATTAAACCTGCAAGTGCTCCTTGCAGTCCTTTTTTTGTGACTAAACTCAGACTTCATCGAGTCTGAAGTTACCCCACTCGTCCTAAAGAGCCATCTGCTTTGAAATATTGGGCATGGGTGCGTCAAGAGGTATGGGTGCCTCTCATGTCAGAATGCCAGTGTCTTCAGTAGTCCCAGGAAAAAAACAACTGCACGGGTGTGTGATAGACACGGGTGCAGCAGTGTTTCATCTGCAACTCCAGCCTGAAATGTCACTGGACTTGGAAAAATTCTAATTTCTTAATGGCTAGTGGTTTACATTAATAGCAGCTTGATTCAGACATTGAACACAGGATGCTGAATGACCTAGGTCAAATCTCAGTCTGACGCTAGTGCACATCAGGTACCAGAATTTGAGCAAGTGGAGAACAAGCTTTCTGCTTGTTATCCTTTTAGTCATTAGTGACTTCAGGACTTCCTAACCCAGAAGCTGCATCTTGAAATTCTGTTTATTAGCCACTCTTGAACTCTTGTTTAATCTCTTTGAAACCATGTGTTGCCACAGCAGAGAATTCCACAATTTTTAGAAATGTTGAGTGAAAAAGTAGTGGGTTTTTTAATTAAAGCTGCTCATCACTGGAATAATGTTTTCTCTAGAAAATTGCACTTCAGCTGACATAAATATCTGAGTTGTCTTATTACCAAGGAATGTCTACATGATGGCAAGTTCTCCTTAGATTCTGTTACCAGTTCACAGCAAATGGAAGTTTTGCAGTGGTTTCAGTTGCACACATTGAATTACCCACTTGAACGAAAAATATAACCAGTACCTCTTATTCACTTGGTGTACGCTTAGTTGTGTTTTCTGTTGTCCCCACCGTTTTATTTTGTCACAGGCTTTGGGTTTTACATGATAGTGCTGCTATAATAGTTCTCTTCTAGGAGCAGAATATATAAAATGACATACTAGGCCAATAATTAGGCCTAGTTAAAAAAAATATTCAGAGGGTTGTTTATGTCTTTTTTTTTTACTCTGAAAATTTGCATTTTTTTCTCACTTCTTTTATCTGTCTCCTCCTTGCAGCATTAGTCACTATGTGCTCGTGATGTCGTTGACCATATTTATGATGCTGATGAATGGACTGGCCCAGCTGCTAACAACAAAGAGACTTGAACTTCCCAAAAGGACTAAGCACCATTCCATGTGACAAAGCGATAAATCTTCCTGCCTTGTTCCCATCCTCAGGCTTCCTCTGAACCAATCTCCACCTCTGGAATGTAAATATAAGTTAATGGACTACAGCACCAAAATCCCATCCAGGGACCAGAGTGCTCTGCTGATACAGGTTAAATGCTGTCTTGTGACTGAAATTTGCATTTGGAGATTGCTGTTTAGACATCAATGGGACTAAAAAAGCCTTAGCTTTATTCTCCAAGTGTACGTATTTCTGGAAAATAAAAGCAGCAACAAAGTCCTTTTTAAAAGATATAGGCAACCATCTTTGGGTTGGTTTTTTTTGTTGTTATAACTTGTCTGACAGTTGTTTGTCTCACATGCTCACTCTCATTAGGAGTCTGCAAAGTCCTAGCTTTATTTCGTGTCTCACATAAGCATCTCACAAACTAAAGCGTAACTGAAATCAGTCTGGGCAGATCACTGATTTGTATGTTGCCGATGTGGCGTACGCATTTGAATATCTCTGAAACTGGCGACGCTTTTTGCAAGCTGCGTCAATGTGCATGTGAGGATATGTTGAGGCAGGTTAAGACTGGTACACTGTGAGGCTGTTGCTTGTAAGACAACAGATTTTAGCTAACTTTGGTGTGAAGTGCTGCTGCTGACCGTGCTCTCTGGCTGCCTCCTGTGCTTGGGTGAGCTGAGCAGTATGCCAGCTCAGGTAATTGATCCATATGAAAAGGAACCTGATTAAAGAATTGTAAAGTAGCATTCAGGCAGATTCCCTGGTCCAGCTTGTGATGGGGTGGGCAGGAAGGTTAGGGCTGACTGTTTCAGTGGCAGCCCAGAGTTAATCAGCATAAAGAGGTCATGAAGCTGCAGCTGGAGTTGGTGGTTTGCATAGAGTGATGCCACGCAGAGACTGTTTTCTTCTCTTTCCTTGTTTTCCTTTCCACTTGTTTTCTGCTCCTGATTACAAGCGTCAGCCCGGGTAATGGCTGCACCATGAATCAAACGCAGACTAAAATCCCCTGATTATATGCTGATTACAAGTGAGAGCAAAGAGCCATGGTGCTTGAGAGCCTCTGCTGTTGTGGGTGCTCCTGGGGACCCAGTAACTAAATACATTGCGTGAGGCTTTGAGACAGACTTGTAACTTCGTAGCCCTTTCAACAGCAAGCATCAGCTTCCCTACCACTAGCCCACAGCTGATTAAGTAGCACAAACTACAGTAACTGCCTACACCTCAATGCTTCATCACTCCCTGAAGTCATCTGCTGCGAGAATTAAACAAAAATTGTACCTCCTGAAGCAAAAATTGTATCTCCTGCTCAGCAGGAGGCATGCACAAAGCTAGGTCTCCTGCCTTTGAAACAGCTTTTTCCATTCACACCATCAATGGGACTTTTGAAACGGATCCCTTTGCACAGTGAAGGAAGTGAGTGAAAGAAAAGTCTTTCTTCTTTCTGCGCTATTGTATGATGGCATCACTAAAAATTGTGCTATGTAATATCCCTGTGTCACACTCGCAACTTGCAGCCAGGCCTTCCTATCCGGGAGCTGATACATATGGTACGTGATGCTGGCAGCCAAGGCTAGACATTCGTCATGAGGGCTGCTCCAATACTCTTTCCAGCCATCTGGCATTTGGCCGTGGTCACACGTCTGTTTAACACTCTGGAAACTAGTCATCCCGCTGCAGGAAGTTTGGCTGGGAGAAACCAGTCACAAACCTCCATCTGCTTGTTGAGTGCTAGAAAACATCGTATCATAGGCCTGCAGTCATCCGTGTGGCTTCGGAGTGCCTCTTGAGAGTGCCTGAGCACTGGAGAGGGAGTCATTTTTCCACTAGGTAGTGGTCCGGTGGTCTTACTGGGCATGTTGCTAGCACAGCTGGCCTCAGTCACAGAAGATATGTCACATTTGTTACAGAGTATACCCACAGACCTGCATGCCAGGAGGTGGGCATGTGCCCACTGCTGGTAGTTGTACCATACAGCCAAGGCAAGGAGCAACCATGAGCAGGTGGAAAGTGGCTGCTACAGCAAAAGTTATGTGTAGGCATGGGAATCTGCCACGCTTTTTCCCCTTAGAGCCAGTCAGTCTCTGCTATGGAGAGCTATCCTCACTGTAGCCCCAGTCTACAAGTATCTACAGTGTACTGCATCATTGTAGGGTACAGTATCATCAGCTTTTTGTGACCTAACTGATGTCTTGAGACTTCTGTCTACAGTGCTGTCATTTCTGTACACACAGCTATAGGCAGCTGTACCAGTGAGCATCCCAGCCTCCATTGCTGGAGTGATTTCTTTGCAAAACTACTGTTCGTAGAGCAAATTCACTGATGGGAGCAGCTGAACAGCTGGCGTTGGTGTGATGTGAAGGAATTGACTGAAAAAGTAGGAACGTGGGACCCACAGGGCTGCTAGCCTGAAGGCCCATGTTCTCCAGCCACGTCAAAACTGCTTGTTATCTATGACAAGATCAAGTGGATGTCCTACCTACTAAGTGAAAACACTGAAGGTACATACTGTCTGGTGCTGCAGGTTCCCCAGGAGAATGCACAGGAGCTCAAGCCTGATGGCTTTGCTTACCACAGGGCGCGGGTAATAAAACAGCATCTCACCCCGCTGTGTCTGATGCTGCTCATCTATGGTAGTAGGAATAATCCATCTACTCTGGTATGCAGGCGAGTGGAAATGGCTGTCCAAAGTACAACCTGCATCAATTACTCTTTCTGCTTGTAGCTTCCATAGTGTCTCTTTCCACAAAGCAGGTTTTGTTTTTTACATCCATTCTTGCAAGAGCAGAAAGGGGACAGTGAGCACAGGGGAATGTTTGCAACACGTGCGTTGTTTTTTTCCCCAGTGCTGCTCTGCAGGGATATGTTCTTGTTTGCCATTTGCTCTGGTTGGGCCATAGTGGTAGCAACCTTAGCCGACCTTTCCCTTTCCCCCGCTGGTCCCTTGCATCTCTGTGCCATTTGCGCATTCAGCTTCTAGCCGAGGCTGCGGGAGTGCTGGAGAGCAGCTCTCGTGGAGAGGCAGGATTGGCTGTGCTATTCCCGTGTCTCCCCAGGGGAGCCTCTTGCAGGAGTCTTGGCCCGCACTTCTGGGTTTACTCCAGCACAGGGAGGTGTCAAAAATTCTCCCACTCAGCTACTTTACACAGCCCCATGGGGTGTGTGACAGAGTTGACTCTTCCCTCCCACAGATACGCGTTCCTCTCCTTTCCAGAAATAAATGTCATCAGCAATAAAAAGTCCTCCCCAACCTTAGGTACTAAGGTAGGGCATAAAATTTTGTTCTCAGCTGATATTAAGCTTTCTTTTCCTCTACTTGTGGATCTTCAAGCATTATCCCTCTTCACGGGGCCCAGGCAGGACTTGGGCCGCAGCAAGGGGCACTCTGAGCCAGCAGAGCCAGTGCAGGTATTACCCAGCCCTGTGTTTTCTGCAAAGGGCACAAAGGTAGAATTTCCCCAAGCCCTCCTGCCTGCCTATTTTCCCCTGCAGCAGAGTTGCAGACTCTGAATCCTAGAGCAGGTGAGGCTCCAGATAGTGAAGACCTCAGGCAGGGAAAGGCAGGTAGATTGACATTGTTATTTATGTCTAGGGCTGCATTATTTTTTTTTACTATACTTGTAGTGTAAAACCCTCTGCATAGCTTATATATTCTTGCTTTCAGAGCCATGGACCCCTGAAGAGTTAACCATAAACCTGGAGTGCCCATCAGGTGGTGTAATTCAAGAGAAGCTGTACTGAAGAGCAGCTGATACAAAGGTCTTGTAATCTTCAGCCTAGGAATTGTTCTCTGCTATTGTGTTATCAAGGCTGTACACAGCAGCCTTTTGATATCCATCCAGGGAGTGAGCTGTTTCTTCAGAGGTGATGAAGCTTAGATTGTATCAAGATCTCTTATGACTCAAACTAAATGACTTCCCCTTCCCCCTCACAGAGTAAATCAGATTTTACAAGCTTTGGCAATTTCAATGCACACCGTGGCTGTTAGTTGTATGGCTGCTACAGCCTTCACATTCTTGAATGAGCACAAATATATGAATGAACATTCATGGTCTTACCCAAACCTTGCTCTCTAGCATGACCCTTGAACTGTGGTGTCTGGTTTGGCCAAGCCACGATATGAATGTTTTTTTGGTTCCTACCACCATAGCTAATCTGTAAGGGTATGATGCTCATCGCTTTTCAAAATGGTCCGCATGATCCTGCAGTCCCTTTTCCTGTGTCTTTGGGGTGGTGAAGGTACTTATCTCAGATGCCTTTGGCAAGGAGAATGAGAGCACGGAGAGTGCTAGGCTTGCTGCTGCATCCTTACAGGTGTGGGGTGCTGTGAGCAGGAGCCAGCTGGAGAAAATATTTTGGGGAGCTACAGTTGTGGTGGGGAAGAGAGAATGTCTCTGTCTTGCATCTGCTTTGGGGTGTGCTCTGGGACACGGTAGTGGGGCAGCTCAAGGTGCCCCCTTCTCCATCATCACATGGCTTCATCCAGCCTAAAGGCAAGAAACTTTCACTTTCTTCTCCTGTGTGTTGTCTTTGGGCAGCTGCTTTGTGAGCTGCCATGGCTGGGGAAGGTTTGGGAACCTATCTTGCACTGCTGCCACATGTATGGGACAGCCCCAGATCAGCGCTGGTCGTTTGTTACACGGGGCTCATGGTGAGCTGGAACTGACCATC
Organism: Himantopus leucocephalus; assembly: GCA_003993805.1. Classification (NCBI taxonomy): domain Eukaryota; kingdom Metazoa; phylum Chordata; class Aves; order Charadriiformes; family Recurvirostridae; genus Himantopus; species Himantopus leucocephalus. The sequence continues at coordinate 78,948,113 of RSEF01000002.1, forward strand.
ACAGCAGCTGGTGGTCACCAAATGATTTACAACTTTCTCCTCAACTAGTCTCTCCTGGACTGGTTATGTTCATAATGAGGTGCAGGGTTGAATTCCAGTTCAAAGGTTTAAAGAGGCTCTGAATTCAGCTGCTACCTGCAAGAGCTCCATCCTCACCCCGGGCCAGAGCACATTGTTTTAACATTTGAGGAGGACTGAAAAGAGGGAGGAGAAGGCTGAAAGCATGGCACTGGCCTCTTTCCTGTGACCTTTGAAATCAAGCTTGTCGATATTTTCTTTATTTGTTTATTTATTGAATTATGCAAGCTTCATAACTTTCTAACGTTGAAGGTGGGTAATATAAAGTGGAAATAGAGGAAAACACACCTTATTTGTTGCCATTTTATTTTCCATGTGAGTTGTAAGAGCAAATGCCTTTTTTTTTCTTTTTTTTTTATTTCCTTTAACATTACATAAGATGAAGCTGACATACAGGTTTACCTTTCACTCGGGTCAGTACTGTTGACAAACCTGTTAATGGCTGCATATCATCCAGTGCATTCCCTGAGAAGTGGAGAGAGAAAGCACTGCACCAAGATCTCCATCCGAATGTGCTCGCAGTGGGAAACCAGCAGTGATGGAGCCCACTTCTGCGCTGAATTTCTTGCCATATGCAGCCCTGCTTCTCGGGGTGTCACCTCTGCTGCAAGGAGGTCCTTCCTGAATTTTCCTGTGATCCAGTGTAGAGGCTGCCAAGTCCTGCACGCCCTATGCTTGGGCCAGTGGCTGAGCAAGGGACAGGATAGTGCAGAGTCAGGCCTGGGGAATTTAAATTTAAATCACTGCAAGTGCAATCACACCCGGGTCCAACATTTTTGCCTCACAGCAAGATGGGAGGAGAAATGTGAGAAAGCCATGTGCCACTTGCACAGCTCTTCGCTGTTCTCACCGCCTCCTCTTCCTCCTCAGGTGGTTTGCAGCATTGCTCCAGCAGTACCTGCCCAAGCCTGACCCCAAGCTTCAGCAACCGCAAGCTGATCCAAAGGGCATGTGTCCTATAACAAACATTGCAAGACTGAACCACTGGGATTTCGGGTTGGGGAAATCTCTGACCAAGACCTAAACTCCTCTAATTAAACTTATCACTCTTGCAGAAATGCTAAAGGACAAGGCATTCTGAGGGCAGTGCTCACATTGACTTTCTGTGGAGTAACCTTTATATATCTCAATAGACGTGGCCTTTTGTGCTGGACATCATTATTCTATCTTCTTGGCATATGAGACAGTGCAAGACAAAAACAGCAGAGTAATTTCAACAGGGGCTGAAATTTGGTGGTTTGAGTCCTGGTGAGCACACAAGCAGAGACAGGCTCTGAAAATACTGTTATTTTTGTATCAATTTCCATATTAAGAGACATTAGAACTTACTGCTATCCAGAGCTATATTTAGCTGCTGAGATATCTGTCTCCATCTCACTAGATCTCCAGAAATGAGTGGATATTTTCCATCATGGCCTTTGAGTAGGAAGCTTGTTATATCTGACCTACTGTGAAAAGGAAAATACCCATTTCACCACCGTGCATTTTTTTCATACAAGCAGTGCGTTTCCATGTCTCTTCTAACATTAACGCATTGTATTTCCTTTAAAGTGCTACAAATTTACTTGCTTTAATGTAACTTGGTAATTGACAGACAAAAGTAGAAAATAAATATGCATGTCATTTTTAAAGAATTACATAGTAAAGGAAAACCTCCTGGTATTTGGGATGACGGCCAAATTTTCATCTGGGACCTGAATCAAACACAAGCCTTCCGAAACATTGTCCCAAGCTCCTCCATTTCCTGGGGCTTTATTTCCCTGCCAATCCCAAAACAGTCCGTGCAGTGAACCCTGCCTAAGATTTTTTTTCCCCCGAGTGTGGCTTTCTGTGGTTACCCTTGAGGGTCCCTCCTACCCTTGCTCCTCCGCCTGTGACCTGCCAGCCTGGCTCTGCGGCAGAAGCTTGGGAGCGTTTGCAGAATCAGCGCCCGAGCCCAAGACGGTTCAGGGGACGAGTTTTGTCCTGTTCGGTGGGTCATAATGGCAACCGGTCTATCATGGAGGAGCCTGTTTGCTTGGTTTGCTGCTTCTGTTTGTTTGTTCAGGATTTTTTTAATGATACTTAAAGCTTGAGGTTTGGTTGTTTGTTTTTTTTTCAATTAATGATTGGGAGACCAGCTGTCGGCATTAATTCATTTTAATATGACTCAATCTGAGAAGTGTTCAAGCTTCCTCTTAGAAAAAGTGGCTGACTGCATTTTTTTTTTCCAGGCAGTTTGCTTGACAGAGAATAAATTTTTACAAAAATTGCTCTACAGAGCAAGGGAACAGACTCTGTCATTTTCCCTTCCTGGTACTCATTTCTTGCAAAAGTACCTGACATTTGGGAAACAGCAGCCTTTTCATTAGTGGATGCATGGAAGGCCCCACAGGCAGGAGCGCAGAATAACTGGCTCTGCAATCTACAGAACTGCAACTAATTGTATTTTAAAGCTCTTGTTTCAGTGAGGCACCGTTGCCGCCTATCATTCCAATACAATATATTGGAACTGAATGGCAGTAACTATATTTTCTCTCCTCGTGGCAATTTTAATTCTTTGTGAAATATCGCGGGAGCTGTGAGCTTTCTGAATGCAAAGCCACAGGGCGCAGGTAAGTGGAGGTGACATTCCCCTGTAGTTCACAGCAATTAACCTTAGCCAGGGAAAGAAAAATTAAAATGGTCACTTGTGTTCACAAATGCCCCCGTTGTAGGCAGTTACTTAACTTAATCTGTGCCACAGTTATGCAAATATGCTTATCACGCGTTTGACAGCTTGCTCCCTTTCTCACTCGGGGAGTGGCGGTGTGTGTAAGATGGATCGATGTACACGCTCCTAAAGGCAAAATGTGTGATACTTGTCAGGTTAGAGCTAAACGGCGTTATTTATTTGTTTATTTTGCAAGTCTGTGAATGCGCCTCACTATTAAGAAGAGGAACACAGTAATGATTCTGTTTAATTAACGGAGAAGTAACTTTCTTGCCAGTTCTAAGCGCCGTTTGATCTATCTGAGATGTCACAGTACTGGAGAACTCCTGTAAAGGGCTGAGAAAGCATTATTTGTGCTTGGTGCGCGGAGCTTTATGAAAGCAATTTACATATTTGCACACTGAAGCATAACTACCAGCACATAAGCAGCCTGGTAAATGATTAACTATAAAAGATTGACAGTTTGGGCAAAAATCCACCAGAGCTCTTAAGCGTGTGCTTAACTTCAAACAACCTGGCTCTGCTGACTGCAGTGGGGCAGAGTCAGGTCCTCTCTTAAGTTCAAGAAACTGCTTGTGCGCTTCAATTAAACATGTGCTTAAGTGACCTGGAGGACCAGAGTCTGGCTAAGAGAGCTTATAAAAGGGAAAAACTTTCTCATATAGCACTTAAATCGGGATGGCAGCAGGAAGTAGGAGCGTAAACAGATCAAAGCTCATCATGGATGGAGCATCCCCAGCTCCTATTGATGAAGTGGGAGTTGTCAGTTGCGTAGGATTTCTCAGACTTGAGGCAAAAATAGAGGTATTCCAGCAAAAGACAAATCTAGTCTGCCCATTTCAGAAACGCGTTTTGTTCTCTGCATTTTGTTCTGATTTGTTGCGGTTTTAATTTTTGGGAACACAAACATATTAAATATTTTATTGTTGTTGCTTTCACTAAATGGCTTAATTGGAAATGGAATTAGACCAAAAAAAGCCAACACCCCCAACCTCCCAACAAACAGTGTTTTTGTTTTCCAGTAACTGGAAACTCTTCTCCAGAATTCATCCTGGACTGGCTTCATGCTACCCACCAGAAAGCCTGTTAGTAACGTAGCTTCATCACAAGCCACTTCCTTAGAGTGTATTTGGAAGTGCCCGAAGCTGGAGGTGCTCTGAACCATAAGGGTTAAGCAAAAGTTGAAGATCCAAATCAAGGTCATTCTGATGATGTTGGTTTTGGACTCCACGTAACAAACTTTCTTCAAATGCTGTGAGAATTTTTTCATGTGCCTGAGTGAAATTTAGCAAACTAGAACTTCAAGTGAAGTCACAGAATCATAGAATCGTTTAGCTTGGAAAAGACCTTTAAG
>RSEF01000002.1:78958979-78976850 GCA_003993805.1 Himantopus leucocephalus
TTGAATATTAACCAGCTTTCTTGGGCCCCTCTTTCCTCCAGGGAAAAGGGAAATCTGCTTTGCCAAGCAGATCCCTGAAGAGGCTGAGGTCTGAGCTTGCTGTGCAAGCTGTGCTTGCTTCCTCACCGCCCTAAGGGTCTTGGAACTCCACCATCTCATGATCACTGCAGCCAAGGCTGCTCTTGAGCATGACATTCCCCACCAGCCCCTCCTTGTTGGTGAGAACAAGGTCTAGCATGGCACTTCTCTTCATTGGCTCTTCTATCACTTGGAGAAGGAAGTTATCATCAGTGCATTCCAGGAACGTCCTAGATTGCTTATGCTCTGCTGTGTTGCTGTTGTTACATAAATATGAAGTGTTGAGAAAACTGAGAAATGAAAGCACTGCATGGCTTTGTTTATTTCTATAGGATTCATTATGAAGTCTGTTACTGAAGTTCCATTTACTTGAACTCTTTTTTTAGAAGATACATTCTGCTCTACATCAAAGGATAACAAAATATTAAACAGTTAAAGAATTTTTCATGGGAAGTAAAAAAAAGACAGTAAGCATGTGTGAGGAATTTTAGTATGGGAATTATTTTTTATTTATGAGCTTAAAAAAGCATTTATTGACTTTGGGACAGACTGTGAATGAGATTAAGGCATGAACATTTTTCTGCCTTTTATTGTAGTTGGTGTAGCTCACCCATAGTGCATGGACTGATCAATGTTTGATCATGTGCTATTCTGTCTTGATCCAGGGAAACTCTAGAGGATGTAGAGCCAGATACTTTTTTTTATCAAAGCATAGGCTTTATACCAAAGCTGTAGGCAAATCTAAATTCTAGTCAACACATTTAACTTCTGTTTCTGAACATGTCTATAATTTAATTTTATGTCTTTTTGTGTATGTGACACTTAAAAAGCTGTCTTAAAAGGCCATGAAATTTACAAGTATCTAGAAGCCAGGAAATTACAGAATTAAGGATGATTTAATTCTGTAATTAAGTCTTAAATTAAGTCTTAAATTGTTTTCTGTGGTTGTGGCTATTCTGTGGAACAGGGACCAGGTGAGCGGGGACCGTTCTCCGAGACTGTGTCACAGGCTAGCTCATGTCCACTCCACACTACTTAAGTACAGTTCTCTGTAAATCAGACTTACTATATCTGCATTACATACCATTTGACCAACTCTGTGACTCTTTAAAACATAGTTATTACTTGATGTATGTTTTTAATTCAAAGAATCTAAAAAGTGAAAGGTGAGATCTGCATTACAGCCTACCAAAGTGATGTTTCTCTAATGCGAACTTGTAAATATGTGTTGAATGTCATGAAGTAGAGCACTAAGGCTAGAGCAGCATTTTGGCAGTGCAAAGTTTAGATAGTTTTGGAGTATTGTATATTGCATAGGTGTCCAATCTTTGTGCAGTGGTTTCATAATAGTATTTTGAGAGCAATCCACTGCATTCCTAGAGCTGCTTGTAGGCCTTGTCTTGGAGAAGGATAACTAGAGCAGTCAGGAGCCAAGGAGCAAGCTAGGAGCAAGCTCGGAACAACCTACAGTCTTTAATTAGATGGTAACATGCTGTCTTTTCCAGTGGACTTCTATATTATGTTCATCTCTGCTGTGCTGATGAGTCACATCTTGAACAGTAAAAGTGCTTTAACTTTTCAAACAGGACCTGTGTTGTAGGGCCTGTCTCAGTTTTACAGAATGGGAAGAACATGGTAAATGGAATGGTGGAAGGAGGGAGGAGGAGGCTTCCCTGCTTACGACAGTTCAGTGCGGTGCCAGAGCTCTGGGTTCCATTCCTGCCTCCCTTGTGTGGTTCTGATGTGATACTGAACAACTCAAAGCATATATTTCAGTCTTACTTGCTAATTACCAGTTCATGATTACACGGGTACCTCTCTGGAATATCTGACCTCTGAGGCATGCGACGAATTTCATCATTGCATGGAGTGTGCGTGAAGCAAAGTATTCTGAAAACTCAGCCAGGCACCTGAAATCAATGGACTCTTTCCACAGTAGACATTATAGCTCCTCTCCCCCTGTATTCTTCATAGAGTGGCCTAGTAGATAAATTAGTTTGTGAAACAAACAGTTAATGTTTAGATTGCCTCTAAAAAGCAGAATGAAGTTAGTCTTTCTTTCACGAGAGATTGTAAACTGTGTATTTAGTAATGTCATGCATGTTAAAGGAGAAAAGAACAAAATATTCCATAGTTTCTGTGGCATTGAGCATTACATTCTGTACAGTAGTGAATCAAGCAGAAATCAAGTCTCCAAAGTCAGGTTTATTTTGGCATTTTCTTAAGTTTTTCTAAAAATAGCTTCCTCAGATTTACCAGGTAGTTAAAAAGGCTTGCCTGGTAACAGACAACTCTCTTACTTTCCTGGATTCATGTAGTCATATGTAGGATGAGAATATAATTTCATTCATTTCTCTTAGTATCTCTTCTTCCGCTTGGAAATCCAGAACTGCAGCTTTTGGTTTTGTACACTAGAACTAGTATTTTCTTATTGAAAACCTTCTCTTTAAAATAGAAATTTATGGTATCTGAACTAGTTCTTCCTCTCTGGGAACACTATGTAAAACTGAGCTACATGTATTCTTCATATTAATTCCCTTTTTCCTCGAAGTTCACTGATAACTGTTCTACTCTGAGCCAAGAGTGTTCAGAAGGAAAGTTTGTTACTGCCTCATATAGGTCTTTATTGCCAGTGGCAGACTTGGACAAGACTACAGGAAAGCAATGCCAGAGAATACCACAATGTACAGTGCAAGTTTATCTATACAGAGAAGAGTGGGAGAGGAGAGAACGCAGGGAATTCAGAAGGGATGGATGGATGAACAGTTCACTAGAATGCAGAAAAAATAGATGACAACAACAGAAGATCTTCTTTAAGGACCTGATTACTTTATTATTTAACGAGAAAGTCTGAGAAACGGAAAACTAGAATACATAGAAATAGGAAATAAAATAAAATGAAGGCTGGAAAGAGAAGAATAAAGTGCTAAAATAGGAAAGAGTGATCTGTATCACTTACAGATCACAGGTTTGTAGTTTATTTACTCTAATGCCTTTCTTTCCGTGTATGTTATCTTGTAGCTTTCCGAGGGCAAGTGTATGACTGTCTGGATCCATAAGTATTCTTAATAAAGAAGTGAAGTGCTGGTGGTATTGTTTAAAAAAAATCCAACAATAGAAAAAAATCATTTTGTGTATTTTTATTTTTGTACACATTTAAACTCCAATAAGTACATACCCCGCTTTTTAAAATTTCTTCCATGCTTAATAAATTACAGCAATAAATGGCAACAAATGACAGCATTTTTTAATCTGGAATTTACCAGGTATATCCTAAGCATTGTTTTGATTTCATTTATTCTATTAGAGTTCATCTCCAGATGAGTTAAATGACTTCGATATTCATGGTTTTTTATGAAATAGTCAGTCAGTATGCTATTATAAGTACACTGATTGCTGTGCAGTTTTCTTTGCTGCTCATCACTGTTGTACAGTGGTGCCTACTATGTTTTCATTTCTTGCCCTCAGATGAATTATGAAACTGTCTTTAGACAAATAAAACATACTTGTCCTCATCAAGAAAAATGTAAGTTTGGCTCTATGGTGAACATCTTGTGATCTGATGAGTGAGCTCAGAAAGTATGTCTGGGTTAACCAGCATGCACCAGTTTTAGTGATGCAGGATGCACTATGTATTGGTACTGTCATCTTTACAATTAACTGTTGCAATCGCAAACCACAATTTTTGGGATTGCTTTTAGAAATAGATACAGCATTTACACGCCTGCAATTTTAATTTAAGAATAAAATGTGCTCTGTGTAATTTAAAATTTGGCTGCTGAAAGTCATGCAGACTATTTGTGAGTTGAAATCTGCAAAACATCTTAGTTCTCTGGAGATTATGGTCACTAAACCACTGGAGTTTTGTTTTCTATTAGAATTGCATTGACCAGTCATGAGGACATTTTATGTCTTTTATTATAAACTATAAATCTGTAGATTTGAAAGCAGAGTGTTTCTGTCTAACTGCTTGTAATTATTCCCCCAAGAGTTTAAATGAACTTGTTTAGCTGTGCTTTTTAGATTATTTTAAGAGAGACCATATACTCAGGGAAGAGTTGATAATTTAAAAATATTTTGTTTCAAGGCCCACAGGGCTTAACTAAGTTGTAGCTGTTGTCTGGGTAAAAACTGCACTTATAGTTTTTCCATTTCTTTTTCTGGTCTTAAAGTTAGAATGTGAATTTTGTTTCTGAGATTTTATTTTAAGTAACACTATAATTACACAGCAGTGATGTAAAGTTTACATACTGTGTGGTAATATGCTGCAGAATGTTTTAAAACTAGATTAATATATCTCCTGGCATGGATTAAAGATTCTTCACAATGTGAGTGAATAGTGGTGAATACTGTCTTACGATGATATGCTACCTGACCAATGTTCAATAAATAACAGGTCTGAGTTAAATTTTTTTTGAAAACTGAGCGCAATGATACTTTGTGTTCATAGTTCTTCGGAATACTTTCTTATTAAATAGCTCCACAGAGGTGAATTTACTGAGGCTGCCAATTTTTAGCCAAAGCCTGGAAGGAAATCTTTCTGATGCCTGTAGGAAATTCAGTGAAAACATAACATTAATATCTGTGCTATCCGATAAACATATTTTTGAGAATGCTATGTGTCATTAAAATGTTTAATTCTGAATTTTGTATAAATTACTATTCTAAGCAAATGTATATTTGAGAGAAATATCATTATGAAGGCAACATTCAACCTATTATATCAGCCACCAAGAGAATTAAGATAGCTTGTGATAGAAAGGATAAACGATTACTCATCAGTCAGAGCTGAACATAAATTCTGTGTCAACTAGCAGCGCCATGTTACTAGTGTTGCTGTTTGCCTAGACCTTTTAAATACTATTTCGCATCATGGTGAAATTAGAGTAGAAAATTGCAAAGGAAACACTCCTACTCAGATTGTCAGATCTGATTTTAATTATTCTCGTCTGTTGGCAGTGTTTGCATAGATTATAGAACTTAAAGTGAATCATCTTGTCACAGCTTCTCAAATATTTAGGTCTTCCACTTATTTGTCAAGAACCAAAGGAAGAGATTACAAAAGAGAGCTTAATCTGGTAAACATTTTTCTCTCTCTTTCATGCTGCAATTGATATGTCTTTTCTCTACTAAAATAGTACTAAAGGAGTAGAGAACTGAAGAAAATAATCTCTCACTCTGTGTGTGTATATATGTATACATATAGAAAAAAATATACAACATTGAACTACTAACTGATTCAAAATTTGGAAGAAAATTATAAAGATCTAGAAATAAGTGACAAATGGGGCGAAGTGCAACATGATAGGTCATTCTCGACTATATACGGATATATTTTATTATATAACTAATTTTGTAGACCAAGGAAATGTAGTAGATTCCTTGATCTAGACTTTCTTAAGGTTTTTATTGTCACCTCCATCTCAAAAATAATTAGAAAAGATTAGTGGACAAGAGGCATGCTTAAAATATAAATTACTGGGCCAAAAAGCAGTGAACATGGTGGGCTCTTAAAGACTTTTCACATGACTTAACGAGACTTCAGTTTTTCTTGTTCTGATGGCAGCATAAAAAGTATGATAAAAGTATTTCTGATGAAATTTGCTGACATTGCAGCGCTAGGGGACATACGGGGAAGACTGGGATATGTTGTAGTCATTATAAAGGCAGATTTGATTTTAGGATTTATTTATTTAAAAGTACTGATGACACTGGATAAGGCACTAGTAAAATCCCTCTGGATAACTGGGCACAGTTTGTGTTTTGGCTGTAATAAACTCAGGTGTGAGCAGATGCACAGGAGTTCTGTGAAGCTGACCAAAGGAACGGTGTCTCTAACAATACAGAAACTGCAAGAGCTGACTTGGTTAACACAATAAAGTTAATTATAACTAAAATACTGGTTTGTCTTTAAAAAATTAAATTGGCAATTAATGCATCTAGAATGGAAATTGGAACGTTTATAGTAGTCACATGTGCGAAGTTCAGAGAAGAAGAACGTACCTGGGCTTAAAGTGGAACTTGATCAGTTTATGAAAGGGATTACATAGAGTGGTTCCCAGCAATAGAAGAGTGTTCCTTCTAGTTGTATGATCCAAGTTCTCGTGTTTTAAAGCTATTTAATTGCCCTTACAGTGCAGTATCTCACTGAATTTCAGCTTTATGTCATTTAATGTTTTTTTATGTTTTTAAAGTTTTGGAACGCATTACCCAGGGCAGTGGTGGAGTCCCCATCCCTGGAGGTATTTAAGGGTCGCGTAGATATAGTGCTCAGGGATACAGTTTAGTGTCAGTGTTTAGTGTCAGCTTGTCAGTGTTAGGTTAATGATTGGACTAGATGATCTTACAGGTCTTTTCCAATCTAGGAGATTCTGTGATTCTGTGTAATGTAATTGAAATATTAGGTCCTGAGAATGCTATAAATGGAACATCTTTATGTGAAGCTCTAAAGTCTTTGGTACCTGATGGATGAATATCTGAAAGAGAATATCTGTACGTTAACACAGTCAACCAACAGATGTGGAGGCACGTACTTCAGGCCCTTGGGGGTCCCCCATGCTAATGATTTAAGTTGTTTCTCAATTCCAACTGGACCTGACTATCTAGCAAAATGATTTTTTTCCAACATGTAAAGCACATAAACTGAAAATTATCAGAAAAATGGATGTTGAACATTGTTCAAAAATGGTATTTTCTTTTTAGCTTTTTCATGTAGATTTGTGTATGTAGGATACTTGGAAAACAGTCTGGCAGCCTTCTGTGCTGCTTAGTGGTACCTACTGTTGTCTTATGTGGCATCCAGATACATGCAGAAAGAAGAGCAAATGGAAGAAGCTGATTGATTTACCTGCCTCACCTGTAAGACATATGTCTCATATTAATCAGTATCTTTTTCATAAATAAAGCTTACTGTAAAGTGATTGTGATGTTTATGGATAACCTGAGATGTCAGACGTGTGAAATTATTTACAACCTGATTTAAAGTGCCCGCTTTGTGAATGTTATGTGTAGCAGTAATCAAAAAGGAGGTATCCCAGCGGCAAAGCTCCGGACTCTGGATTTAGGTAGTGCAGTAGAGTGAAGACTCTAGCATTAGGCATCTTTGGTCTCAACACAGTTAATGATTTTGAGGTGAGGTGGGGAGGCAAGTGATTTTGGGGGCTGATACAAAGTTCTCACCTGCTAAACAGGCATCCTGTGGGAAACAGTATGTAGAGTGATGAATCTAACTCCTCTCCAGCTTATCAGGAACATGAACATTAGAGTTGAGGATACGTGGAACATTTTTATGTGCTTGGGATCCAGACTGCTGGGTTTTCCTGGGAGTATTTGAATTAACAAGGCTGTATTCTTACCCATATTTTGCAGGATGCCATGACAGTTATCTATTAAATAGCAATTCCCTATAGCAGAGTGAAGAGATTTCAGATGGGAGTACATCTCCAGAAGAGTACTCTTAACTGTGTGCCATAGAAAGTTGAGGAGTCTAAGAGGGTAGGGAAAGGGAAGACTTTTTTAATAAGCATTCTGGCCCACAATACAGCCAGGGATGCAAGATTCACGGGGCCCATGGCAGGGATACAAGAACGGGGTTTAATCTGTAACCAGAAAATAAGACATTCATCTAGCACAAGCAGGTATGGGTTTTCATCCTTGCTCTCAAGATGGTTTAGACAGTTTACATCAGACTGTAATTGAATAAAAACTAGAAATATTTTCCAGACTAGAAACCATGGTCTTGCTACCTTAGCTAAATTAACCACTAAGTCACAGAAGTTACAGTGTGCTCATGGGAATTAGGAATCCCCTCAGGTGAGAAGGGATCATACCTACTCCTGCATCCGCAGCCTCATGGTGGAGTGCATGCCATCCTCAAGACTCATGGAAAAGGAGGGTACCGTTTTCCCCATGTCCTTTGCTCATCACGTCATGAAGACATTTCACATGCCTCTGTGTGTAGACTGGGAGACTTCTGTTCATAGCCAAGCAGGATGCTTTGTGGACCAAACTTCAGGCATCTTAAGGCTAGGCTTGGCTCACTGTTGGAATTAAATATGTGAATTCTGTAGAGGTCATGTTTTAGGAACCAAAGTAGGAGATTTGATTCTTGTCCATAATGAATAACAAAAAAAGCAATTGCAAGGTAAGTTGTTGAGCTTGTTTAAAATGAGCAAAAGGACTACAAATATTTCTTGAAAGAAATCCCAGGGGTTTAAATGGGATGTTTAGTGTCTGAAAAACATATTTAAATAATTAGTTTTATTACTGCACGTCTACCTCCTATAAAAAGCTTGTCTTAAAATGAAGAGAGGGCTGTAAAGTAAAGCTGGCAGATACTTGAAGCCAGCATGTTTTAATCCCTATTTAATTGTATGCATTTCACATTTTGGAAAAACTTAAATAATTGCTCCTGGTTTTAGAAAGGTTCAGGACTCTTTGCAACTTTTATCATACAAATGATCCTTTTATTTCAGTATTGTGACTTCTCATGTTCAGTAAGAACTGCATGTAAATTGCAGATCCACATTTTTTTTATGCTAGCAAACATCATAAAGCTTGTTCTAAAAAGAGAGGAGGAGGCCGTGTGTACTACTCTTTACAAGAATACTCTTGAGCTGCACTGTTGTCGTATCAATGGATCTTTACTGCTCTTCTTTAGATCCTGTTTTTTAAAAATCAGAAAATCTGCTTAATATGCTATCTTATAATGTTCCCTTGGCAGTGATACATCATTATATTTTGGGGAATAATAATTCTAAACTGCCCTGTTGATGGTTAACAGTGAAAGAGGAGCTGGGAGTGCGAGACGAAATGAGCATTCACAGAGACAAACTGTATCTTTCAGAATGAATAATACTTCTATTATTTTAATTAAGAAAATGTTTATAGGATGACATGTATAAAAATGCAACACTGTTTCCCAGTATTGCTGGTTTATTTTAAACCAGAGCACATAAACAATAATTCTGCATTGAAGTGTGACCACATTCTATTTGGTGATGTTTTCTTTGGAAATCGAAGTGTCTTTTACTATGAGAGGAGGGTAGACAGAAAATGGATTTTGTGCAATATACAAATAAAAACAATCTGTTAGTAAATCTATAAATATATTCCCTTTGTTTTAGAAAACAACAGCAATTTAAAATCCTGTCTCAGTAGGGTGGGCCTAAAATTGAAGGAAAATGGAAGATTTATTTTGGTCAGGGGGCATTCAGTCAATTGGTATTCACACTGCTGTAGCATTCAGCCAATTAAAGTGGGATGGTAGGATTATTAATCAATAGGTGAAATGCACTTTTAACCAACAAGTAGAAGAGCAAGAATGATTAATTAATGGTGTTTCATTTCATCCCAAGGTGTGCAGAAACAAGAGGTAGTGTGTAAAAGGCTGGATGACAACTCCATTGTACAAAACAATTACTGTGACCCTGACAGTAAGCCTCCAGAAAACCAAAGAGCCTGCAATACTGAGCCTTGCCCTCCTGAGTAAGTCATTAATCACTAAGGTGGATATGTGTTTTGTATAGATGGAAAAGTCTTTGTAATTGATAATATATCCTGTTGACCAAATGTGTAAAAAGTTCTGATCTAGTGTTAGGGTTCTGTCTTACCGGATAGGATATTTGGGTTTGGGTTTTGGTTATGTTTTTTTGTTCCTCTCAAATCAGCTGTGACAAATACATACTTTGACCTAGAGGAGGCCTGACTTGACTGAGGAACAGGGGTGTTTAAACTACACAAAGCAGCTCAGACATTGTAAGTAAGAAGATACTAGCAAAGCAGTTTCTTAGGGTGTAAGTGTCAGATGTGGTGAACAGTGCTCAGAGTAGAACTGTGGACCATTCTTAAGGCAACAATGACAAAGAAAGAATCTTGAGGTGAGACTAACTTTGCCGTAGATATTTATATTACATACTAAATGTTTGCCTATTTTTAAGTATATTATATTAAACTTTGGGTTGGAGTGTTCACATGAGAAATGGCAACACATAGAAACTGATTAGTAGACCAAATCATTTACTGGTAGTAGTTTTGTCAAACAACTTTCTCACCAGGATACTCTGTGTCGTACAGTAATAACTTTAGGATTAGGTGCCTACTTGGTTAAGTCTATTTAGTTTTATTTTTAAGGATAGCTGTATACTATATTAAGATAATTAAAAACATAGCTGCTCATTTGTTCAAAAATGAAATTTGGCAAAGACCTGTAGCATAGTTTATTATCACTATGGAACCTGTTTAGAAACAGTTGTGATATTTTGCACTAGAAAATAATTTCAGCATATGCACAACAGCTCCTTCTTACATATTGAGACAAATAAAACGTGGAAAAAATGGAAGAGAGACAACAGTTTATTGTTTCAAAAGCTCTGGTTAGTTCAAGTTTGGTGATAATCTATAGCTATATTCTCATTGGGCATGAAAATCATTAATGCTGATTAAATGTAGATATTGCACAATAAAGAAATACTGTGGTCTCTTTTAAAAATGTCTCTTAGAAACTGTAAAATTGTGGCATGAAGGACACCGAGAAGAATGAGACAAGACTATAATTCATTAAAATCCCAAGAGGTGTTCATTAAGCCAGTTTCTTTGTAGAGTATCAACTGATTCCCTGGTGTGGTGACTGGTTGCAGGATGGCAGAGCAATGTCTTCTACGCTTACCGCATTCCCTGTGTCATGTACCATACTCATTTGACATGAACAGACATGAAGCCATTACACTGCTCTCACCTTGATTGTGTTTGAGTGTGAATGTGCTGTCTCACAAACAGGCCTAAAGTAGGTCTAAATCATTGTCCCCACAGTCTATATCTTAATATATGCTTACCCTGCAAGGATATGCAGTTGGATTCTGTTTGGATAACACCATTTAGTATGGCTGTAAATGCACTACCTAAACTCTCACACCGTGTACCTGAGAGCAGAACTTGGGAAGTGGTCATGTTTGGTCAATTCCTTTTAACCAAACAGTTCCCTAGCCCTTCCTTTGTATGGCTTAACTGTTAACAAATTAGGACTTTAAAAACTGGTGTTAACATAGTTATTCCAAACCAGTTAATGTTTATTTTTTGGAATGACATTATTTGAAAAACAAAAACAAGGAAAAAACCCAACCCACAACGCGTGATGCTTCTGGATTCTCCATCCAGTACAGCAGGGACAATTGATGAACATGGTGAAACTCAGGTCATCAAGATTCACAAAGTGGGTAGTGTGTATTAATCAGCATCTGCTTGAGTATGTTGAGCAGTTCAGCCCACATCTGCTGCCATTCTGATGTTCCCCGCAGGGTGAATACAAAGTGCCAGGAAAGGTTCTTGGTTCCTGATCCTGTAAGTAGTCTAGAAGAAGACTGTTCAAATAACAGATAGTTACACAAAGAAGTTTGACCCTTTTGGCTGGAAGATTTATCTGCCAGTAAGACTTCCTCTTTACATAGAGCGGCCAAATATTTCCTTTTTTAATTAACACAGTTCTGCTTTCCTTGTGGTGTATACCAAAAGTTATGAAAATATTACTCTTTGTAATTGAATACCAGTTACATTATACTTGATGTCCCTGAGTAGCAGCAATATTCACAATATTTTTTTATTGCAATACATAACCCTTTAAGTTCCAGATTTCAATAAATGATACAGGTAACCCTCATAGTTCTATGAATTATGAATAGTACTGTCTTGTCATATGGTATAAACATAAAAGATACCTGAGAATGCACTTGAGCAAATTATAGTATGCTCTGAACATTAACACTTCAGCCTCTCCAAAGCTCTGAAGAGCATCTAGTTCTCCCAGCTGTGGTAAAAGCATAAGTTGGGTGGCAAAGAATCACAAATTAATTCTCATCTGCTGGGAAATTAATGGCAGACTATTGCATATTTGTTTACATCTCTGCATTGATCTAGGTTCATATTAGAATATATTACACATTCTGTAACACAAGACAGGATAGCAGCACATTTTTTTTTTAAAGAGGCTTCAGAAAATAACAAATCTTATGAGTCAGCTCCAAGCATACGTCCAGGAACACCCACAGTGACTGGCATGCCTGGCATTTTTGGTATGTTGTCAACATGTAATAGCATACTGGACTTCACCTCCATCCTCTGCAAGGATGATTCAGGCAAGTGTACCTAATCAACATATAAACTATTGAAGACCAAATGTCTTGACAATGTGAAGAGTGAATTTCCAGTGAATCGAGCTGCATTAATCATTCATCAGTAGAAAAAAAATTGCAGCCAGATTAACAGCTGCTTTAATCTCTGCAGCAACACAAAGTAATCTAAATATACTGTAGAACTCCTGACTTTTGCCATGTACACACAAAACAATCGTAAATTCCCCTAGCAGCTATCATGCAGTGCTTTACATTTTTTAAATATTTGTTGAGGTCATTTTTTTACGTGATAGATTCATGGTTTACTAGTGTTTGCTTTACTTAACGCTGATAAATAAGAATATTTTGCATTTCAGTATAGGCTTTTGTAAAAAGGTTTTGAAATGTTTCATGATCGCATGAGAGTTAACTTTCATCCCAATTTTGAGATTGAATTATTTTATTGTAATGATACTAGAGAGGCAGCCATCTTGGCTTTTAAATTGTGTTATAACCCACAGCAGTGGTTCCCAAACATTTCCAGTTGCAAAACACTTTCGGAGAAATAATTTCAGACAAGTCCGGTACAAACCTACTTAAATAGCTGCAGTTTTATCAGGCTCAACACACAGCTTCCTAACTACAATAGCTTAGGCTGGAAATTGCTGCTCTAGAAAAATACAAAGTATTAGTATTATTGGAAGATATGATTGCAGTGAGGCAAAAATTAAAATGTTCAGTAACAAGACCCGTAAGTTTCTACTTTATTTCAATGTAAATACATGTATTGTTAACAATTATTTAGTTTTAGTGATTTAAACTATTTGGATTCTGGGTTTGTGCAATGATCTACTGTGTTTCTGAAATCCGTTAACTGAGTTTCCTAACTTTTTCTGTCCAGATGGTTTATAGGAGATTGGTCAGAATGCAGTAAGACCTGTGATGGAGGAATGCGTTCAAGAACAGTTCTCTGTATCAGAAAGATTGGGCCTTCTGAGGAGGAGACGCTGGACAATACCAACTGTTTAACACATCGGCCTATTGAAAAAGAGCCATGTAACAATCAGTCCTGTCCCCCACAGTGGATCGCTTTGGACTGGTCAGAAGTAAGGAAATTTTGCTGTATTAGCTCATTGGTAATAGTGAAGACAAGAGCTCTGACCACTGAATATTTTCTATCACTGCTTGCTAAGTAAAGGATTAATAAGAAATTCAAAACCTCATAGATTTAGCATTGAAGCAGTTTTCTTCTTTTTTCATTCCTTCTGTGGTGTCAATTCTGTTGTTTTGTGAAATGATTATGACCTGTTTTTATTAATCTTAGTGGAAAAATAGAAAATACAAAATAGAATAGTAAAGTATTAAAAAAAAACCCAATTAAACAACCCCTCCCCCCCAGAATAGCCATTTGGTATGAGATAATTGTCTTAAAGAAAAAAGCAATTTCCATTTCTATTGTTTTTTGAACAGGCAAATAGCTGGATAGTAGAAATGATGGGCTTACAGTATCAGAAGCTAGAATAAACTGTTTTGGTTTTTTTCTGAAGTAAGCATGCTGATGTAAGGTATCACCTTTCTTAGCAACATGCCTCTAGAGGCAGACCTGAAAGCTGGTATTCTCGTTATTAAAGATAGAACATTTTCATAAGTATAGTGATGTCTGCTACAGTATAAGCCAAGCTTATACTATACGTGATTCAAGTATTAAGTTTGAACCAGTGCAGCTGAAAGGAAAGGCAGATACATTTGAATGGGACCGCATCATGTGCAGATCAGAGTGCAAAAATGTCTGTATACTTTTTCAGATCCTTTCTATCATGGACTCCCATCTCGCCCCACTTTTTACCTCAACTCCCTTTGAAGTCCTTACAAGTTAGGATTTCCTGAGTTTCCATGTCAGTGTTCTTGCTGTCAAATGCAGCATATCAGATAATTGCTTTCATAAATTCATTAAACTATGTTTTACAATTAGCTAGTGGGGGGGGTTGTCCCACTGCTTCTTGGAATACAATTACTGAACTTCAATATTTGAATTGCAGGAAGCATTCTAACATTCTAGTTCCATGCCAGTTTATACCTGTTTGCTTTTGTTATGTGAAACAGCCCTTCTTCCTTTCCAGCTATTATTCATCAGAAATGAATTAATCTTGATCACATTCTGCTTTCATGTTTCAGTTTGAAGTCGTCTTTTTGAGAATGGATTACTAGAGTTAAATGTATATATTATCCCAGAGGAGATTCCATATGTGTCTTACTCTTTTGTTTCCTGCCTCTACTGAAAACACCCATAACCTACAGTTACCCTAAATAAGGTTCTTCTGTTCCACAGCTATCACATATTGATTACATAAAGTTATCTTACACTCTGTTAATATATCCAGATCTTTATCCTCCTTTTTTCATTTCTTGTTGTTTTTTTCTTAGGAAATGCATGCTCTTGCATGTCATACTGCCAAAATTCACTTCATTTCAATTATTAATGTCTTCATGGTTGTCCAGTTCTTTCTGTGCAGCATAACTCTGTAGCATCAAGGTCGGTTACTTGTGCGATCTGCTAGTTTCAGTAATTTCAGAAACACTGAACAACTGCAACTACGTTTGTATGAACATCACTAAGTAGACTGGAAAGAAATACGAATCTGATCAGTCCTATGACTGATCCTAGAAGGTCTTTGCAGGTAGCATCTCTCAAATCCTAAACTTCACCTGGTTGTAATCCCCCTTTCAAATACTTTACTGATTCCCAGGTAGGTTAGAACTGTTCCACTTCCTTTGTCTAAAAAAATGAAAGGAGACTATTAGAATAAAATGGAATGACCTACCAGTGATATATCCATGATATCATGTATGCCAATGATATACCCAGTATCCCATTTTCTGTGTACCTGCTTGCCTTTAAACAGTCTTTCATTCAAAGTAAATGATCAATCACTGGATGCTATAATGAAGATTGATGTGCCTCTTCTATGCACAGATACTTTTAGCTCCAAAAGTTGTTACAGTCTCTGGAAATTCAGAGCATAAAGAAGGAAGCCTACTAGCATCACTGTGAGTGCCCATAGAAGTGGTACAGAACAGCTGTTACCATAATTTGTTAATACAGATAATATCCTTCACTAAATCACAGAGTGGTTGAGGTTGGAAGGGACCTCTGGAGGTCACCTTGTCCAACCTGCCCTGCTCAAGCAGGGCCACCTAGAGCCAGTTACCCAGGACCATGTCCAGACAGCTTTTTAATATCTCGAAGGATGGAGACTCTATCTGCTACTAGTTAATAATAGTCTAAGCATTATGGCTGTACTTAAAAGTAGTAATATCTGCGTGTTAAATTACAGAGCAGTGAGCTGCCATGGAAACTGTTGTTCATGTCCTTGCTGTTGAATTTCATGCTTGTATATTCTCCATCTGTTCTTCTTAGCTGAAGAAACTACTTCTGTAGACAACTTTTAAATTATTATCATACACATTCTTTTTCTTTGAACAAAAGAAAATTGTGTCGATTTGCTGTACTGTTCATCTGGTTTTGTTCTGTAAGGAGTTACAAATGAAATGCTGTATTAGCTTTTATATCAAAGAAAAATATTCTAAAATATAATGCGAACTTCTGAACTTTTTTCTTTTAATTAATTTATCAGACAGATGCTTTTGCTTATATTCTGAATCTCCTGTTATTTGTACAAGGTTTTCTTAATAATCCACTGTCATAAAACAGGTAATTCATTCCCAGACTATACCTGAATCTGTCTCTAGTTTTATTCAGTTTAAGATAACAGATATTTTTTGGAATCTATAAAAAGTTCTATAAAAAGTTGTCAGCTTTATACCCTGAAACCTGTGGAAAAGCAGTTTCTTTCAGTAACTTTTCTCACTGTAGATCAGGACCTCAAGAAACCTAGAAATGCCATAGTGAATCTTAAAGTGTGTGTTGTTCTACATGCAGAACCAACAGTTTTGTACCCCACTGTTAGCCAGCATTTCACACAAGAAGTAGGGCACCAAAATCAGGGCAGAAAAGTTATTAAGTGGTCCTTGTCCCTACCTGAAAAGGTACAGTGTATTCCAGCCCTTTGAAAATGAATCTGACTTAGAGCAGAAGGGAAAGGAGTGAGAAGGAAAGAATGGATGAGTGGGAGGGGATGTTCAGTTGAAGCCTCTGTCATATCACGTCTGTGGCATTGGTAGTTTATGAGCTCTTTGCATCCATTATCACAGTACTTCATTTCTGATTAGAATATCTAGGCATCATCTTATTACTAACAAATAATAGTAAACACATGACAAGTTACAGAGCCATAGATATATTTTATCATATACTACTGCCCTTTAGCTACCTTCTCGAGATATTGTTCACTAATACATCATCCTTAGAGCTATCAATATTGCCACCCTCATAAGAAGCTTGAACAACTTTTTAAGGCGTTTATGTCCAGCTTTTTATACAGCAAAATAATTCTAATCTAAAGATTCAAGCTGTGCTAAGCTTCTGATTGTGATGGTATCTAATCAGGGTTGTGGAAGACTGCCAACTTCTTTCTGGTATGAATTTTGCCTAATGTAGCTTAGCAAACTGTCTTAACGATACTATTTTAATATGAGAGAAATAGCTTTTTTTTTCCATTCAGGGTTCCCAGAAATATAATGTATTAAAATCCCTATTGTAATATACATATAAACATTTTTATATATGTATTCATATGATTTTCTGACAGAAGAATGAAAATGAAAACAAGAGTGAACTCAAGAAGTGTTGAATACTCTTTCCATTGAAACCAATGGCAAACCTTGGTACTTTTCTCTGGAATGCAAGTTCTAAAGTTTTATTTTCATACTTAAACAATAAGTCATACAAATTAAATAATTATAGACCTCTTTTATATTCTAATGCACTTGTTGAGCAACAATATAGTTACACATTTTTTTAATCATCAATGATAATTAACAAGAAATTCTGTATTTTTTTGATCTGAGAAACAAAAACATTTTGTAAACGTAGAGATTAAATAAAGTCCTTAGGAGAATGTAAACATGCGTTTATCAAATAGTAATTAAAGCTAACAGTGTCTTGCCCAGCAGAATGTAGTCATTCTCGGGTAACGTCAGTTTTGCCATTAAACTTTTCATGCCTTGCAATAGTTAAGCTTTGTCTGAATTATTCTGCCCACTGTAAATTACTTCTTTTGTATTTTTCCAGATAATAAAATAAACCGGCAAAAAATAATCTAAGGCTTTCTTGAGAAAACCATTATCAGACAAGCACATGTACTTTGCATTCATACTACCATTAGCCATGACTTTCACTGAGTGAGTCAAAAATTCTAGAAGCATTTAGTAACGGAAGACACTTTTTCCTGTTTTTGTTTGTCTGGGTATTTTGTCTTGCATTTGCTTGGGAGACATATATTTTTTGTTAAATTCTACTGTTGCTTTTTATTTTTGGTGATTCAGTATTATTGTAGGCAGACTATTTCCTTACTTCACTTTCATTTCTAGGGACAGGGTGTAGTCCATCTTATTTAGTGGAATTTTGACTGTGCCTCCAAAGAAGTGTTTTTTAAGGGATGTTGTTTTCTTCTGGTACCAGGAGCTGACAGAAAATTTTTCTCAGATGGCAGCTTAGACATAGATGAAAGAATGTGTCTTCAAGCAGGACTAGAAAATGGATGCACCTAAACTCAAATTTTGATCCTCA
>RSEF01000002.1:78984902-79000446 GCA_003993805.1 Himantopus leucocephalus
TCCAGGTCCCTCTGGATGGCATCCCTCCCCTACAGCACATCGACCACTCGACACACGTTCTGCGTTTTTGGGAAGTGACTTTCCATTTGAGTACAAACAAAATAACATTCTTCCTTATCTTTCCTTATCTTTCCTTATCCACACAGCCAGGACAGCAGGGTGCAGTACGTCTGCTAAAATATTGGTTAATTTATCTTGAACAGAGAGGTGATTTGATAAATGCACAAAATAGGATTTCTTTCTTTTCTTTTTGACAGTAAAAGTCTCAGCTTTTCTTGGAGTACCTATACTTGGTGGAAATCTCATCCTGACTGAAAATTTTGTATTTTGAAACATTTAGGAGACAGATGGGTAAACATTTTTTTATCTAGAATTACTTCAAGACTCAAGTCAGGGACCAATACAGATTAGTCCTTGGGAAAAAAGGGGAAAAAGGAAGATGTTTTATCAAATCACTTTCTCCTTTCATACTAGGAGAGGAACTGCTTGCTTTGAACAAATGCCTTTTGTGGTTTTGCATGTTGATATTAATTTCCACTAAAAAGTATGAAATCTTTAGTTCAAGAAATGTATGAAGGAATTTTCTTTCCCAATTTGTTATGGAGAACGAAAATTAAAAGTGCACATGCCTCACATGAAAGTAATTGCCTTCATATCAATTAAGTCTGTTCAAGTAGTAAAAAATGTGTGTATATACATATACATATGTATGTTAAGGCATTTCAGATAGAAAATGAGAACATTTTTCTTACCACATGAGTAGTGAAACAATAGGATAGCAATCCAGGGAACTGTGGAACCCATAAATAGTCAAGAAAGAAATCATACCATGCCTCAGAGAGATGACCGGTACGTCTTTGGTCATCTATTGAGGCTGATCCTGATCTTAAATTTCCATGAACTCTATGAGAAATAGCAGAACTGGGGATAATTATATTTTTCCTCAGAGTCAATAAAACTTGTATCAGAAACTGAAATATTTATCACAAGTCCCTTCTGCTTTTCCCAGACTTCTCAGAGTATCCCACTAGTTATACAACTTCACGAGCCTAATTTATAGGAAAGAAATTTAATTGATTTTACATCAATGGAAATGGGATCAAAAATATCTTTTTTTTTTTTTTCCTACTCTGTCTAGTAACAGCTTGGAAAGCCATTGCAGTAAGATTGACAATACTTTTAATTATTTATTAGATAACTGTCAAGGTCTGAGGCAATATAAAAGGCTTTTCCTTAGCATTACAGACACAGCTGTAATCAAATCTTACTTATGCAGCTGGGAAAACTAAAAACCCTGTCAAGGAAACTCTGAACAATACATTTTCAAGCAAGAATAAATAATTTCTTTATAAACATATAACAAAATTTATTTATTACCATTTCAACATCAGACTACTACAGAAAAGAAACAATCCAAAACTCACTCCAGTTTTCTGGTAGAAAGCATTCAAATTCCTTATTAACCTCCAGATGCCAGTAGCTTACAGGGGATTTCTTTTCAAGGACCATGTAGTCCTCAGTAAGTGGTATAGAAATGTTATTGGGAGCGAACATGAGGCCTTGTCCTTTCTGGACTGCTGCTGCGCTAACACAATGGTTGGCAGGAGAAATATGGACTAAATTGCTTCTCTCTTCAGGAATGGCCTTATACAAAGAGCATAGGTTGGGAGAAAAAGGGAGAAAAAGATACTGCTTTACATTTTGTTATTTGACTGCCCCCTCACATCCAGAACTGAAAAACCCCCCAACCCCAACAACAGAAAAAAACAGAAGAGAGAAGAACGTGCTCCTTAAAAAATGTAAAAGAGCACATTCATATTGTACTGTAGTTGGATCTTTAGGGTATTGCTTGCTTATCATTCACAAGAGATAAAAACGAAAGGAATCTGTTGCTAACATAGAAATGAGATCTATGCTTATAGCGGTGAGGTGTTGCCCCATCCCTCAACAATTATCCCTTCCATAAAGGAAGAGCATTTCCTGCAGAGAAGAGGAGATAGGAGGGACAAACGGGAACCTCTGAAATGTACTTATTTTACATATGTGGTCTTACCATGTCTGAGAAGCACTTCTGTAAAAAGAAACGTATATCAAAGTGAAAAAAGAAAGTGAAAAAAAATTGTGAAATACAGCTTTTTACCCACATTAGACCCAGTTTCCAGATTTCCATAGACTAAGTAGTCCTGGGCTGACTCTTCACGTTAATCTAAGATCATACTTTCTGTGTCAGACTGCAAGCAAAAAATGGCACAAGATTTTTTTAAGAGTCCATGAAGTGGGAGAAGCTGATTACCCGTATTCTGTATACGTTAAGGGCACGGTAGTGCTTCACGTGCTCTTCTTAGAAACAGAAACTGCTCCCAAAAGACCCAGTGGGGCGGCAGGGCAGCTACAAGACGAGAAGAGCAGCAGCGGTGGTGGGCAGAAGGTTGAAGCAGCATAGCAAGGGGAGCAGGGAACTCCAGCGGTGGGAGAAGCCCCAAAGCTCTGGCAGCTTGACTTGGGCCTCGTTGCATCGCAGGACTCCACGGTTCCCCAAAGTAAGGGAGGTTTTAGCGCAGGAGTGGGGAACAGTCAGCCAGCCTAGCTGCCGC
Organism: Himantopus leucocephalus; assembly: GCA_003993805.1. Classification (NCBI taxonomy): domain Eukaryota; kingdom Metazoa; phylum Chordata; class Aves; order Charadriiformes; family Recurvirostridae; genus Himantopus; species Himantopus leucocephalus. The sequence goes on from RSEF01000002.1 coordinate 78,987,497, forward strand.
CTTGCCACACAGGACTGCAAAATTATTACTGTTATACACAAGTAATTAGCCCTTATACGTTACTTGTTTATCTTTAATAAAATATTGTTTGCTGAGTCAACTAATTTGCAAGAAGAAAAAATGAGCTCAGTGCTCTTGACATGAATTCTTGCCGGTATCTAGGCATTTTACTAGTTATCACTTCACGTTTCGAGCCGGCCCTTGCTGCGGTTATCCAACATTGGAACAGGCTGCCCAGGGAGGGGGTGGATGCGCCATCCCTGGAGGTGTTTAAAAAAAGGGCAGAGGTGGTACTTGGGGATATGGTTTAGATGTGGTTTTGTCAGGTTAGGGTAATGGTTGGACTACATGACCTGAAAGGTCCCTTCCAACCTCAACAATTCTATGAGTCTATGATTCTATGATTCTATGAAAGGGTGCATTATACAGCTAACACTTTGAACAATCCACCTCTGCTTATGATAAATTTTATATCACTCATTTCATTTTGGTTATTTTAAATCAAGACAATGTGCTTTATCTTAAATATGTGCGTTTTCTCAATCGGTAATTAATTCCTAAATCTTATAGCCTGTGCTTTAATGAACATTAGCATAGTGTCCCTCACCTTTTTCATCCATTTGAAATGTAAAAAAGGAAGCCTCTGAATTTCCAACGTATGCACTGAGGAGTAAAAATACAGTGTTGGGGGGAAGTCATTGCTTTAAAATACATCATGAGGTTAACCAGCAGCATTGCTGTGTTTCAGCCGAAGGGTGACTGCATATGAACTCTGAAAAGTAAATTGTCTGAAGGCTTGAACAAACACTTCACAAAAATAAATAAGAATATTTTTTAAAAATCTATGGCTTTTAACACTTGCTGCAAATTCTACAATGGCTTGGTGGGCAGAAAGACCCCGTTCCCACTTCATTAAGTCTAGAAAAAAGAGGAAGAAAAAACCCCCCATGCTATTGCGTATGTCCAGTGTATTTAGAATGCCGCAGTGTACAATGCAAGATAAGCAGCAACACATGCTGTTTTGATGTGAGTTGCTCTATCGCTACAGCAGAGCAGCAATATCCTCAGTAGCATTCTGCAGGCTGCGCTGAATCTAATCATAACTCTGTAGCCAAGGGATGCACAGTACATCTTCTATTTAGTCTAACTACTTATCACCAAATGCCACAGCCACCGGAATGCTTTTTTCATTTAACATTAGAACAGGCTGGCTGTAGACCATTAATCAGAGCCAAACACGGAATGAGCAAGCATGTGAGAAACAGAACTCAACCATAAAAAAGGCTTCACAGTTTGGTTTAGTAACTGAACGACCTGCTAGAGATAACAAGGACCTACTATGGAACAAGATTACCCCCAAAAAAATCTACTCATAGTGGTAAGGTGTTTGTTTCAGTGCTTAAATAAATGAATTCACACAAACTGCATCAAGAATGGCATTCTAATGGTCTCTAGTACCAGTGGGTCTTCTATAATTAATGTACACGTCCAAGCTGATCTCTTGGAAAAGCCCAACCTAAAGTGTTACTAACATGGTGTATACAGGGACTAAACAGCTCCACAAAGTTAATGCAACATTACAGTTGGTGTAGGTACAGTTTTAGAAAGCCCAGAAATACAAAATGACAGGGTTCTAACAGCTGTAATTAACACGAGACTTTTCCCTCCCCCTCTTTTTTTCTTCATTCTAAGAAGTGTTATAACCATGTGCCATTTGCTGCATACCGGCACAGGAAAACAAACAGGATGTTCCATGGAACAAATCTATTAATAGGAGTCCTTTAATTTTTATTTCCTTTTTTTTTTTTTTTAATGAATTCAACCTAAACTAGCTCTAGAGGCTGCCTTTGTGGCTGTTGCACAAAGAAGATGAAAAAACGTGTAAAGATGAATGTAGCCATGTATGAGTCAACAGCGTGCAACAGCGCAGTCACTCTTGCACCAGAGGCACTACTCCACGATGTGTAAGACCCCCACCAGAAAAAAAAATAAATCCATTCTTACATACGGAGATAATAAATACTCCGAGTTAAAGTTTGAGGCCGACTCAGGAGCAAGAACTACGCCACCTGATTGCCCACAGGGTGGCTCAGTGACAAGGCCACCCTTCTTCCTTCTGTAAAGCTGAGAAGAGTGTTCATAAGCGAGCAGAGTTCGCACGCTCAGGACCAAGAAGGTAACTTCCTCAGGTAGTATATATGTATTTTATTGCTTTTTTAGGTCCACTTGGATCTATACATTACAAAATACAGTGCCATATTTCTCAGATTATAGTTAGTTGAATGTGAAACTGAAGGTGAATATGCAAATAATTACCTGGTTTAATAAAGAAACAGACACCCTCACCCCCACAAACTCGGAGATCCTAGAAGAATCCTCAAGACAAGCAATATAAGCCCAGGGAACTGGACTGACATGTTAAGATAGAGCGAGGTGCAGTGACGGCAGATAAACCACTGAAACTGAAGTTATGCCACGTTCTTGGGATTGGTCTGCAGAAGTCTTTCTGCTTTATTTAAAACATAACACATTTTTATACCACACTCAAAGTAACGCTTTGACTGTCAATGCTCTTTTCTCCTTTTCATTTTCTTTTTTTGGCAAATCAGCCACATTTCTCTTCTGAAAGCTCTTTCCATACTGCAAATACTGCTGCATACACTCACGGCTACCGCGCTTCCCAGCGGCTGCCCTTCCCTCTTCTTACAAGATGCCACTAATGCTGCAATCATTAATATTGCCTTTTTCCTGCATTTTGTGGTTTAAAACACATTCTTCATCTGAAAGAGCCTTCCAACTGACTGACATTCTTGTGGTAAGGAGAAGTAGACTTAATGCGTGACCTGCCGCGAGCACAGCTCTACACAGCCCTTTGCCTCCCTTGCCATTGATTCCCCTCCTTATGAATAGCTGGAGTCTAATTCCTGCCAACTATTTTTCAACTCCCTGACACAAATGTGAGTAAATTTCCTGTACTAAAGCCGACTGAAACTTCTAGTCAATATATGCTGTGGAATCAAGCAGAGGCAGATGTGGAGACTCAAAAAATCACCTTCAGCCATGAACAGAACAGATTTTCAACTAATTAGTTTAAAATATTTTCTGTTCAAAAGGATAACTCATCACCTACAGAACACAACTAAATATTTATCCCAAGGCCCACACTTATGCATAATTCAGCAGGAACCCGCATATGCCCATTGGGAACTTCTTTGAAAAAGTTCATATGCCGAAAACTGATGTTTGGATTCAGCCAAAAGTATTTGCTGAATTTCTTCCATTTCATTGATGTCTGGATTAAAAGCAGCAATCAAAAATATGTTTTAAACCCCAAACTTTTAAAATTACAGTCTCTGTTTTTCAAAATCTTATATAAATGACAAAACTTAACTAACGTTATCAAAGGATAGACATCCAAGTTGAAAATCCTGTTTGAGAACCAACCCGATACTTTCTCATTTTACCATAGACAGAGAAAAGTCTCAAGTATGAACGCAGAGAGTCTTCCACGCACACAGCCGTAACTTGGACGTGGAGCAACGCCCTAAATGGCTTTCTCCCTGAGAAAAAATAAAAAATGCTAAATTCTGTTATGCAGACTCATGATGCATTTACACAGCACACGGTACTTCTCCATTCTACTTTTGTCCGTGCGATGAAAAGCCCCTCAGTAAATGCAGCCGTTAAGGAGAAGGGGGGGATCTTTGGCACCCGCGCTAAGAGAGCAAGTGTGCACCCTCCCCGCCCCCCCAACCACAGGGAGCAGAACAACCCGACATAAAGCAGAGATCAACTTAAATTGTAGGCTTTGTTTTAGAAGCTTTACCAGAAATTCCAACTTTTAATTTGTCCAGTATATTTGAAACTAGAAAAGCAGAAAGAAATCATCATTCCTTGTATTTTCCAGAGGAAAAAAACCACTTAATTTGTTTATTTTTTGCCATTAATTCATCTCTGCATTCATTTCATAGGCTTTAACTTACAGGAAGTCTTTCTGCAAGTTTAATTTATTTTTTCCTGTACTTTCTTAAATAGCAAACCTTTCAAATTCTTTAAAATAGTTAAAAGCCTCGCTGTGTATTGTTACAATTGAGAGAAATTATGACAGAGGACTTGGACTGGATTAAGAATTGACGCTCCACGTAGAGGAAGACTTTCTGTATAAGGTTACATTTGGCATTTCAAAATGTTTTCAATTTTTGATATTCATTCTAATTACTGAGTCTTGATTCTTGTGTTTTAATTATATTTTCAGAATACATTTTCCAAAATCCGTGACGCTTTTGCTAAAATCAGACTTGTCGCTGACAGAAATCACTAGTAATGAGCTCACTTCCTTTACAATAGAGTCAGCATCCAGATGGTCTGTGAAAATGCATGAAATACCCTTAAGCTCATTGAAAGAATCTATCCTTCAATATGCCTTTAAGAGTCTTTGCTAAAAATAAATAAATGAATAAAAACACATCCCTACATAGAACATTCAGGTTTTATACTAAGGAATGAGAAACCTTCCAATCAATTCCTTTCCTCCTCTCTTTTCCCTTTTGTTTGTATCAGTTGACCAAGAAATGTTCGAAAACATAAACTGTTCTTCATCCAGGTGTTCCCAGAGACAGCTCCCCTCGGGGGTTATCATTAAAGGACCTTCTCAAAACGGGGATTTAGCTCCTGAACTTAGTTTTTACAACTGTGAGATTAAGCTTCCCTCAAATGGTAGGTCTGAACTGCACTACGCCCGCCGGCTACAGTTGTAGCCAAGAATCCATCCTTCTAGCAGTATGCTTATTAGCATTTTTGAGATGTGTAATTACTATCCACTAAATAAAATAGATACAAAGTGAAAAAACGTTACTTGAGTATAGGGCATTAACAAGAAGTGCTCAGGGCCTCATAACTTCCATGTACAACTTCCGATTTCTCAGGAAAAAAAACAGACAAAAACATGGTCTGGTTTATTACATGGTTTATTACAAACTTTGAAAAGAGTTGATGGTTGTCCAAACCAGGGAAAAAAAGTCATTTAGATACCATACTGAAGTGGCAGTATGTTAGTAACTTGCTTAACTTACTGATTAATAGCAGCTAATTAAAATGTCAGCCCTCTAGAACTTTAACAGCTCACAGCTTTCACTCTTCTTTGTGAAGCAAGTGAAGTTTGGATTTCTTCCCAGTATAACTGCTTTAGTAAAAGCTGGGAACAAAATATATTGCAGAACCAAATAAACTAACATGTTATTTATTTAGAGGCTTCTTCTCATTTTTGTGTGACAACATTAGAATTAGATTAGTCTCTCAACTAAACAATCCCTGAAGAATGACTGGAAGTATCCGATAAGCAGAAGAGCCTTTCCTCAGAAGAGCAGGACAGCCGACCGGGAGGAGAAGGGCATGGGCACGCTCAGGCGTGCGCGCCTTGCCCTCTGGGGAGCACTCCTCCCGCGACCCACGCGCCAGCACTCCTGTCCTTCAGGATCGCTCTCAGCTTTGGTAAGCTGCCGCGGAACAACAATGCAAGGAACAACTAGAAGTTGCCAATATCCATTGACCGAAGTTTCTAAAACACACAAACGCTACCCAATTAACCAGCATGTAAACAGAGGTAATGGCCAGGGCAACCTGAAATTACTTCAGCTATCATTTACAAGTATAAAAATCTAAACCTCTTTTAAGAGTAAACTGACAACTACCAAAAGGAAGACTGTCTCCATGTTTTAAGAATACTGATAATAATGCAATTGAAAATATATCTTGATTATTTTTTTTCTAATCTGAGCATTAAAGTTAGTTTGTTTCCCGTTGAATTTCCTGGCAAGTCTTACTATTCACATTTCAGTATCACCTGCAGGCCTTTTAGTTAAGATCGCCTAAAAAAGGAGTTTGTTTCCAGCTTGTAGACAGCAGGCTGGCAGAACAACACGCCACTCCTAGAAATGGGGTTTCTTTTTTTACTTTCCTTTTGTTAGCAGGAGGACAGATTCTCCCGGATATCGCTCCACTGCAAGCACGGAGGCCAGACGGCTTCTTGCCACATAAGCACAGCCAAAAGGGAGCTGCGCTCCTTGAGAAGCAGTGATTGCAGAGCATCATTTGATGAGCTACTGTCTATAAGGCAAATTATAGCAAAACAATCATATCTCTCTGCCTTTTCACATATTTTGATTGGATGTCAAACAAATCATTTCACCAGTCCAATAATTTTCCTCTGTCAGCTCGTTTAATGAAAACAGGAAGGCGGAGAAAGGAAAGTCACCTTACACATATTTAAGTCACAAACCACATTGAGATAACTATAGTAGTCTTCTGTACTCGCAAGCTTAATTCATACCCTCGAAAGAAAAAAGCTATGACAGGAAAGTAGGCACGATTTATTGTGGTTTTTAGGAATGATTGTTAAATCCAAACATCTTGTTGGCCTTTTGAAGGCCAAAAGGCTAAAAAATACTCCAAAATTGTGTTGCTGAATTTAACTATGTCCTCTGCTAAACTGTATTTTCCATACTTGAAAAAACTAAGTTTACAACGCCAAGTCAAATAGAAGCACATAGATAGTATCATATAGCAATACATTATATATCATCTTGGAAGAGCCTTTGAAGAGCCTTAACAATCACAACGTTAAGGAAAGCAGCTGGTAAATTTTAGAGTGTAAAGAGCTTTCTGATTTCTTTGGAACAGCGTGCTTGTGACTATCATCATGGTTATTCTAGATGAAGAAGTCTGTAACACACAAGGTTACTGACCAGGGTGCAGGTAATATGCAGCACCGGCATACTACGCCGATAGCAAATTCCCTCAAGTGTTATGTAGATTAGGCCAAAAAAGAGTCCTGGTCAATCTTTAAAACTGAAGTTCCTCTTATGGGTCTTTTAACCTGGATTCAGGTTAAAGGAATGTCTTCCTTAAATCTTTAAAATAAATAGTCTTTAAAGCTGGCTGACAGCAGCTTATTCCATGTTTTAAACTTAAAAGATGACACACCAGTAGTAAGGAAAAATTCCCTTTTGTCATTGCTTCTGAATAGAAAAGTATGGTCTTGATATTCTGTAATTGCTGTCAAGCGCTTGTTCCAGCTCTTTTGCCACAGTCACATTTCCCCTTTCTTTGAATTGGGACTTTCATAGCAAAACAAGCAACACCTGGAAACTGAAATACAAAAGCAACAAATGTTTCTCTGTGCCGCTGAGTCAAGCAGTAATTGCCCCGAACTGACAAACTGACCGTTTCTGCATCCGTCACAAGAGACGACCAACTCAATTCGCATGCTCTACGGAGCTCCCCTCCGCCCCCGCGCAGACAGGTCTGCTCTGCAGGGCTCCCGCCTGCTTCTTCATTTCAAACTCTCCCTGCAAATGAGCCACATGGTTTGGAAGACAATCCAGATAAAATTCCTTTTGCAGAATTACTACGGAATATATTTCTCTTTAAAAAAACAAGAAAACTAGTATCTACTAGTATCTAGGAAATGAACTTCTAGAAAATTTCACTTAGATAATCGTGAAAATCATGAAAAAAGTTTCAGGGAAAGGAGAAAGACAACAGAGTGCTAACAGTGCCCCAAACCACCTTCCTAGACTGCAAGTGACACATTAGAAGACAGATTTGAGCGGAGACCTCCTTTCACACACACACCCTGCCCAAAACAACAAACCCAAAACTTCTAAAGTCAAATTTCCCTTCTTTTTCACTTACTTCCAGGCAGCAATGCTATTAACCCCCCCACGTATTGCTCATTAAATGCATTCACCAACATCAGCACTTCATCACCGATACTGACGGGAATCCACGGACAGATCTTCGCCACCCTACAGAAGGGGTAATAATATACCTGGGACTGTCACACGTTAACTGGCAGATGGCATCTGCTTCTCGGTGTTTTCTTTGAATTTCATTTTTGCTTTGGCTTGTTTATTTCTCTCTTTCCTTTTAGCATTGTAAGCATTGAGATCAACATTCAAATACAAGCAGAGAAGGTTCTAGAGAGGAGAGTTTGGTCTGTTAAGGAATTGACACCGCGCTTCTTCCCACAGATGAAAATATAAAGATGAAAGACTAGCAATTTTAATAATTTTTGTAACAGAGCACTTCTTGAAATTTGGATGTCACTTTCAAGCCAGAGTATGTATTATTGGTTTCTGGTTTAGCCATAGACATTTCTTGCCGAGTTACTGGAAATACAACTTCCTTTCCGCCTGTCGTGGTAAAAATCACCGTGCCAATGCCCAGGACAGAAGGGCACGCTGAAGATCATTCTAGTGCTCTAATGAATATCAGCCAAAGGGGGATGTATTATGAACTCTGTCCCCCCCTTTCCTGGCCTCTCTGGCAGTCCTTAAAAATCAGCGTACCGATTCGATTTAAGTGGTGTCCCTGATGAGTTTTCAAAGGCGGGGGGAAGCAGGGAAGAAGAGGGAATGAATCTAGTAAACTTCACCCACAAGAAGTGCCTCAAATCTTTGCCGTGAGTGCTGAGACCACAGTCGTCGTGCTTTAAAAGGGAAGCTTGACTCTGACTTAGAGCCACACATAAACTCCTTTTTGCATATAGATGTAAGTGGCACGAGTGAGTTCTACCATGTGCACAGTTTTCCGACAGAGACAAACGCTCTACAGCCAGAGCCTTGCGCTGCCTGGCCGCTTCAGCAGCAGTCTCCTGTTAGTAGCTTGTCACGAGGTCCGGGGGCCGTACTAACCCCAGATCTCCACTTCAATGATACTGTGAGATCCCATTTCACAATCTGAGGAAACAAGTTTGTAGTCGTCCACGGAAAAGCTCAAGCACTTGTGAAAAAAAACAAAACCATACTTTCAAGACATCAGGGTGTAAACTTCTGGAAAAGGCATCACTGAAAAATCTCTTTCCCAACCACCATTTGAGAGTATAAAGCCCTTATTTGTGCTTGGCACCTGGCTCCAAACTGGCCTCACTGTTTTCAGTAGCACATCCAGACCATTAAGCTCGAGTAGGAGCGGTACAATTAGACTATACTCTACAGCACATTACATTTACACAGCAAATGTGTTTTAATATTTGCAACACTTTATGGAACTGCAGTAGACTGTAACCATCTCTTTCATATTATATATCCTTTATATGCCATCTCCTTGACAAGCAATGATTAACATTACATTTTAAAATGTTTTAATCATTTCAGATTTGCATTAAGATAAAGTGATGAACATTTTTTCCTTTTACAAAACAATACATTCTAAACTGCACGAAGCACATTCATGATTAATGCTATGAACAATTAGGTTATGACTGTTTATTGAGACCTTGGCTACCACTACAGTTCCAATTACATTGCAAGTTCTCAAATTCTTTTCAAAGTAATTACAAGTTCAGAAGCCTAAATTAAATTTAGTAAATTTGTTTAATATATAATGCTGACAGAATTCCCAGTGTATAATCCCATCTGAAATATGGGATAAGTAAATCAATATTTTAGTATACACTTCTTTCCCTGCACAACTTTGATTATATTTATCTGTATAAGTATCACCGAACTAATTTTTTCATACCCCATAGGGAATTACATTTAATGTTGCTATCTGAGTGATGCTGCCTCATATCTTCTAGAGGCACTCTGGCACTAGGCTTGGCTTTGACAAGTTCTTCTGAATTTAAGGACAGGCACTGTTCAAAACGATAAGGATTAACGACAAAAGTTTGCGGGAATTATTCTACGCGCTTTATTCTCAAAAATTCTTGAACAGAAGTGATGGAAAAAAATCACCAATTCACAATTTCTTTAGGGCACATAGAAGTCAAATCTCAGGTGTTCACTAGTTTTACTGCTCTCCAAAAGCACTCTTTACGCTTTTGTCTCCATTTAACATCCCACCCCAAGAATACAGTTTCATTCTATTTCCATTTTCATCACAAATACACACAGTTCACTTCTTTTTCAATGTCTCTGTTTAGTTTGTTTATCAAACTAATCTGTAGGAAAGTTTGTTTGTAGAAGTATGGAACATGCTGTCTGTTTGTTTATAGAGCTAATCCTCATGAAATGCCTGCACTGAGGCACGTAAAGGTCAAGATCTTTAAAAGCCCCTTCTCGTGGTCAAGATAACATTTCAAAGAAGCAGAAAGGTAAAGACAATGCTGAATATAGGAAAGAATTAAAACCTTCATTCCACATAAGGCTTCCACGTGCTATTTAAATATACAAATAGGAGGAACAAAGCCTGCTGAAACGGCTGGGTAAGCGCTGGGATAACCACCGGGTGACACAGCACATTCTAAAAGGTTTGCCTCTGAGATCTTATTAGCAGGCGGGAGCAAAATGGCTCAACAGTCAAACATCAAAGTATTGACAGCCACATTTTAGAAGTCCCTTTATCAATTCTTTAACCAATTTCTTCTGAAGACAAAGGTTTTTATAAATTTATATTTAGTGCTATAAACACAGCTCCTTACCTGTTACCATTCTCTCAGAAATTTGCTTTCAATTACACTGAATTTTCAATGCTCCTCATAGAATATAATTTCAGCATACGTATGCAAGCAGTCAAAAATATCCCCAAACCATTATAAAGGAAAGAAAAGACAGACAGTCTTTAAAGAACAGTCCTTTGAAATGCTTCCTTTTGAAAATAATGTGAAACAGTAATTGAAAACAAAAAACCACTACTACATACTTGCAGTATGCCATCTTTCCACATCACTTTATAGGCTATTAATTTCATTAATACAATTGATAAAAAAAATAATCAGAAATTAAACCTTATTTTTTGTTTGCCATCAGTTCTGCTCAGCTGGAAAGTTTCCATTTTTCTATTCCTCCAGTTCCCCTCTGGGGTATTTTACAATGGGAAAGCTATCGCTTGTAGTTAGAAATAGCTTTTCATGATCAGAAATAGCACCATGTTTAAATATAAACATTCAATCTGTACTTCTTTAAAAGCCCAAGAATTACACCCTCTTATGCGAGAAGGGCTGTAATTCATCATTACTGCTATTACTGGTAATGGATGAGCACGCACAGCTGAGAATTTCTTGAGGGAAACAGATACCGTAACTTTCAGAAATGGAGTGACAATGACATTGACGGATTGTCTCGGACTCTCAGTCTCACTACCCAGGACAGAAAGATAGAGGTGGAACCAACAGCATTTCTTCTCAGGGCTGCTTTTGACTTGCCGCCTTAGGCCTTGGTGGCTGTCTCCTGTGAACCTCCTCCCTCGCGGGAGCATTCGGGGACCTCAGACTCCAGTTCTGCACAGAAAGCCTGGGAAATCGGTGGCCACGGGTGCCACAACAGCTGCCATGCTCCCGAAACGAACAACTCGACAGCCACGTCCTCAGAGCCCTCCCCAGACAACCGAAGGGAAGGAGGGAAATCTCTGATGAAACGAAGAACCTTGGCAAGTCGGGAGCTGCAGAGCGGCAGTATCGGGGCTTTGTTCCAGCCGCCTGCCCGGCGCCGAGGGGCAGGCGGGCTCCCCCCGCCCCGCCACCCCCTCGCCCTCGCTGTGGCCGGGCTGACATGCACACCGGTGGCGGCCCAGGCCACCGCCACGCCGGCTGCCCCGCACAGCGCTCTGCGGGCAGGCATTGCTTACTCCTTGCTGGAACAAAAATGATGGCAGACGTAAGATCTGCATTTGTTTATAGTTCTCATTTTTTAATGCAAATTAGGCATATCGTTCATCAAGACATGTCATCAGTTGTATTCCCAGAGCAAACTAAATAGAAACAACTCTTAGTTCAAATGCTGATTTCTTGTCAAAAAGACGGCATGACATATCAGCTCCAATAAAGTCACTTGCTCTGATTAGCTTACTCTGTTCCCGCCCCCTCCGTCGTAATATCCGATTGACTTCACGGGTTACTTCAGAAAGTAGAAACAATTAAACTTCTATTTTTTTTCTTCCTAAAGTATCTATAAGAACTGTTGAGTCAACAAAGGTTTTTTTGGATTTTTGTTCATTGGTTTTTAAGGTAAACTTTTGCATTCCTTTTTTTATTTCAGTCACTGGTTTTGAGGTAATGGCAGAATAATATTCAGAGAAAAATAGAAGTGATTGGGATGACTGAATGAAATAATTTTCATTTCACTATGACTGTTCTGTACTGATGAGCAGTATATTTAATATCAGTCATTAAATGTTCCTCTCTGCTTTTGAGTAAATTGGGGCTTGGATAACTGCCCACTAACTGGCTATCACCTTCCCTGTTCTACCACAGGTATAGCAATGAGTACTTGTGCAACCCAACAGCACATTCCCTCTATTGGCTTTATGCATTCATGGATCAAAATTCACCAACTGAAATCCTTAGAATTGTTTTGCAAGTTTTATTTCCACTCAGAGAGACTGAAAATACTGAAACTGCATTAAAAACTTGTGAAAGAGAAACAGGGTGCAGGTAGAACAGCGAATAGGATTCACCCACCAAGTTTCAGTAATGGCAACCAGGTCGTAGCTTCCTAGCAGCACGGTGGCTTCCAGCTCCTCCTGTTTGCTGCCCATGCTGCGTGCGTTGGTGTAGAGGCACTTCAGCTGGGCCGTTGGCCATGTCACCTTCTTAGAGGAACACCCCTTAATTTATACATACATTTAAAATAGGGGGGGCGCTCTTTGGTGAGCCTTTTGAAGAACATAACCCAAAGCATAAAATCCAGCACAAATGTCTTTGATACTGTGCCTCAGTGTGGGTGGGCTTTTTTTGTTGGTTTTGCTGGCTTTGGTTTTTTTTTTAAAGAAAAACTTTCAGCAATACAAATAAGTTTCAGCAATACAAACAAGTTTGGGGAAACTTCTCAAGCATAACAGACTCATCTCTCAATCACCTGGACCAACATCATTCCTGTGTCTCACCTGGCTGCTCTGAGACTTTCAGTTCTATACATGTACGGTAAGCAACAGGAACACATGAATAACTGATTTCCCATTTTCTAGACAAAGTAAAAAAAGAATATAAAAATTGGGGGATTTAAAAATAA
>RSEF01000002.1:79001446-79019763 GCA_003993805.1 Himantopus leucocephalus
AGGACCTTACTACAAAGAAGTGGCAGTATTTTATATTTTCGTACTCACAGATTAGCTTAATATAACTGGAATCAAGTCCCCAGAAAGTTAGAAACAACTTTATTTAGGAAATAACTAGAAAGAAATCATCTTCAGAAAAACATAAATGTAACATAAACGTTCAAACCCCTTCTTTATGATCTTCATTAAAGCGATTTCAAATTTTGAGAATGTTGAGCTTTTGTAGCCCTAAAGAAAAAATAAATGGCAGATTTTAAGACTAAAGCTAGTTCTAACACTATAAGCTGCACCCCTTCAGGAAAGGGCATACAACAAGCATAGCAATCAAAAGGCATCACATCAATCACAAAAAAAGTCTCTTCACCCACTGTGCTCAGGCTTGAATTATGGTCATATGCATATATGGGAAAACTTTTAAGGTTCAGGAACAGCGATGAGACGTTTAAGCCACAGTTTTATTTCTAAATTTCAAGTGTCTCAATTTGTCCTCTACTTGCTTGTGCAAAAATGATAGGGAAGGGGACACAAATTTAAATTTAATATATAGGTGCTAACCAAAGCCTTGCAAAAAATCTGGAATACCGTATGAAGGAGGGACTTCCAAACCATACCACTCACATGAGTAGCATTAGAAAAGTGGTATCAAAATGGTCTAGCAGATATGGAGCTACCGCTATTGAAAAACCAATGAAAGAAGCCATCACAGAAGTTTGGGAGGATCTAGCAGAGATATAGGACATGAAGGATGACTGGACACAAGTGCTGTGCATCTAAAGGAACAGTGTTCACTCCTTCACAAAGTGAATTTGCTTCAAACTAGAAAAGCAAAGTTGCTAGACAAAATACACTTTTCCATATTTTTCATTACAATGTAACAATCTTTGTTCGCAGCTGTGACATTACTGCTGCTGGAAAATGGAAGGGTGTTTTTGCAAAAATCTAAGCAATCCTAGTCATCTGACTATCATTTGCTTTTGTAACGAAGTGCTCTGAAGCATGGTTCAAAGACAAAACAGCTTCTAAGACACTAGCTGACCACATGATGCTAGTTGTTTAAATCCTATGATACTTCATTAAAATCCCTTTATAGCAGTCAATAAAGATAAGAAAAACCAAAAAGAAATTGCAGCATGCACTCATATTTTAACTTGCCTAAAAGGATCCTGAGAAGTGCCAATGAAGACTTGCACTGAAATTCTCCCATTCTGTACAGGAACACACAGTACGAAGCTTTCCATTGCTCCATGGAAATCCTCAGGCAGCATTCCAAACATACTTCACATTCAATAAGAATTGCCAGTCTCACTTTTTCTGCATCCACTCAAATTATCAAAAACCTCAGTGTAAAAACATAGAAATTCATCTAACTTGGGGCAGGGAGGAACAGGTGCAAAGCTAGTGCTGAGAACAAATTCTGACTTTAGATACCAACAGACATAAAGAACTTTTGTTTTTTTAATCTGACCACATTAAGATTTTTTTTCACTGAGGCATAAAATTCAAGTGACCTTGAAATAACAATCATGCCAAACTCCACTACTTTCTACATCAATAGTTTCTATGAAGAAAACTACTAGTTTATTTTCAAATACCTTTTGGCATGTTAAAGTGAGAGAATGTACCTGCACTACTCTCGCATACATTCACTGTAAGTCTCCATGTGAGGATCCACAAATGCAGGCACAACAGACTGGACCTCTCAATGAAACTAAAATTTTTGACTAAATCAGGAAACTATTCAGTCTTACTGTTGGATCTGACCTGTGGCTTAGTCATCTACCTAAATCCAGTAATACCAGATGCTTAAAAGGGAAGTGACAAGAACTCTTGCAAAGACCATATAATTTTCAGCCCAGTCTTCTGCAATCTATTTTTTAGCATTTGGAAATTGGCATAAATTCAAAGGCATGAGACTAACTGCTCTTGTTGACATTAACCAGAATCAGGGTGAACAGCACTGTCACAATTGCTAGCTTCATGCTAGACTCCAGACTGCAAGGAAGTCTGATGGCAGTAAGTTAAAAAAAAACTATTTGAGCTATACAAAAATACTTTTTTTTTTTTTCCACTGTTCTGGATCTGTCACCTTTCAATGTCACTCAGTGTGAACTACCTTTTGAATCACTGTTGAGACAAAAAAAATCCTCTGAAAAGCACACTTTAACCTGTTGTAGATACCAGATTTCAAGACACTTACACTTAACCTTTAACCTAAGGTCTAGGGTGATATTTACTTTTAGCACACCTCAGTATTGTTAAACCACTCCAAAGTAAGTTTCAGTCCTCCCTCCTCTCTCTCTCCCCTGCTTTTTTTAATAGTGATGTCCCATTGCCATCTGTCATTCAGCAGGTCAGCACAACAATCATTAAATGTTCTCACACAAGTGTACATTTGTCTAGCATTGCAAGAGGTCATTTTTTTGCGTGCATAACACCACAGTTACACAAGCTGCTCTTTTTCTAATTCTACTGGAGTATGTACATTATCAATAACTAGAAACAACATATCATGTTAACAAAGAAAAGAGAATGTTTAATCAATCAGATGAATTGACTAGAATCCCCAAGGAAGCTGCTTTTAATGAAACAGAAATTTATATTAGTTTGAAGCCTTGAAGCACAGGCTTTTCCAGCATTAACCAATCTTATCATGGAGCAGACCACACTGAAGCTCTCAGACAAAGCCAAGTATGATATTGTAAGTATTCATAAATAAGATAACCAGAATGTAAACAACACAGCATAAATAAGAAAAAAAAATCCATATAATTTTAAAAGATATTGAAAAGCAATAACAAGTTGAAAGTTCATATGTCTCCTATTATCCCAGCCATATAAATAGATATAAACAGTATTAGTTATTTCCAAATTTTAAGTCTAACTAAATGCATTTGCAGTATTTGAAACTGTTTTTAAAAGAAACAAAAATATGGGACTATTTACAAAATGCCTTTAGGTGTCCTAGAATACACATACACAAAAATAAGTCTTTCAACTGTCTGCTAACCACAACTCCTTTCCTTTCAATACCTTCCCATGGGTTCATTAAGTCCTCAAAAGTTAGGTGGGTGGGCAGCTTCTCTCTCTCAAAGCCACTTCCACAAGCTACCTCCTTTTTAGAACTCTACATTTCTTGACAGTAACATTGATAAGACACACAAGCAATTTTATTCTAAGCCATCTGCTCTACCATTAAAACTCAAAAGCTTTTAAGGCCAAGTATGTGATGATTTTCCAAATACATGCACCACTTTTTCCTCCCAAAAGCTATACTAACCCAGTATATTTACCACTCCGCAACTCCAAATCCCAAAATGGTTAGCCAAAAACTGCAGGCACTTGATAAACATGCCAGCATTAATTATAGGAAACACTGTATTATAGTTGTGTATGACCTGTGAAACTCAGACCTATCCTTGGATGAATTAGCCATTCCAATGCATCAGCAGAAATAACATGCTGGCTCCAGATACCCCATTTTTGACAATTTTTAGACTTTAAATGTGACAGCCATAGTTTAACAACCAACTCTTTCCCCCAGCAGCATAGAATCATAGAATTGTTAAGGTTGGAAAGGACCTTTAAGATCATCAAGTCCAATCATTAACCTAACCTGACAAAACCACATCTAAACCATATCCCCAAGTACCACATCTACCCTTTTTTTAAACACCTCCAGGGATGGCAAATTCACCACCTCCCTGGGCAGCCTATTCCAATGTTGGATAACACTTTCAGTGAAAAAATTTTTCCTAATATCCAATCTAAACCTCGCCTGACACAACTTGAACCCATTTCCTCTCATCCTATCACTTGTCACTAGGAAGAAGAGGTCAGTCCCCATCTCTCTACAACCTCCTTTCAGGTAGTTGTAGAGAGTGATAAGGTCTCCCCTCAGCCTCCTCTCCTCCAGGCTAAACAGCCCCAGTTCCCTCAGTCGTTCCTCATAAGACAACTTATCTCTTCACAGCAGGCAGTAAGGAAGGCACAAGAAACCCCAAGACAGCTAAAAATTAAGGCTGAAATTTCCACCCCTCACACTTCTTCCACATTTGACACGAGCATGACCTTCACAGAACGGCTGAGGCTCGATAAGGTACGTGAGCTGGACCAGGGTAATATCGGTCCTGGCAGCCCATCGTCTCGGCCCCCCGCCTGCCCCCCTCCTACAGCCTCCCCCAGTCCCGCACGCAGATTACAGACAACAAAAAGAGACACAAAACGTCCTTCCCCGGCCGACTACCTTCCCTAGCGACCCGCACCGGCAAGGGCCGCACCGTCAGGCATCCCTGACAGCCCCGGGCGCCCAGCGGCAGCTGCCACCGCTCCCCAGAGACACACACACACACGCACACACAGCGACCCGATCTCCCCTTCCCCCGAGCCACTTACTGAGCTGCCCGGACCCAGGCTCCCTGCCGCCTGCTCCCCCGAGCACGCTGCCGCCCAGGCCGCCCAGGGCCCCGCCGGCGGGCGGCGTGCCGCTCTGCCGCTCGAAGTTGCCCGGGTTGGAGAAGAAATCGCGGAGCCGGGGCAGCTCCCGGCCCCCTTCCAGCAGCTCCGTGTGCAGCTCCAGCGCCGTCAGCAAGAACTGGTCCCGCAGAAGCTGCGCCGCTATCGCGTCCATCGACACCCGCGGCGGCTCCGCCGCGCCGGCCCCGCCGCCCGCCCCCGCACCGCCGCCGGCATCGCCCGGCGCCGCCGCACGCAAACCCGGCAGCTCCTCAGGGCTCCCCGCAGTTGCCGCCGGCTCCTGCTGCTGCTGCTGCGGGTATGCCGGCCCGCCCGGCTCGTTGCTGCTGCTGCTGCCACCGCCGGGCCTGGACTCCTCGGGCTCGTCCTCCTCGGAGTCGCTGAGGAAGGGGTTCACGCTGCTGCCCCCGCCCGCCGCCGCCATCTTACAGCCCGACACGGCGCGACCGCTGCCAAGGCGCTACCTCGGCAAAGCCTGCGCGGAACCACCGCCACTTCTGGCGGAGCCGGGCCCGCTGCCAGCCCGCTTCCCTGCTGCGGGCACTGCCGACGGCGGCAACACCGACTCCCACCCGCCACCGCCGCCGCCTCCCTCAGCCGCCTCCCACCCACCCCGCTACCACTTCCGGATCCCAACTCTCGCGAGAGTTCCTCCGACCAACCGCGAGCGACGCCCCGGCGTCCAGACCCTGCCCCGCCAGGCCTCGGGCCCGCCCCCTCCGCACGGGAGAAGGGGCGGCAGCTCAGGGGCGGGGCCTGAGGGAGGGGGGAGGTGCCTTGCTGAGGGGCGGGGATTTGCGCGCCACGCCTGAGGCGGGGGGCGTGGCCGGGGAGCGGGAACGTCCTGGCGGAAGCGGAAGCTGCCTGAGCTCGCGGCAGGGGAGATGAGTGAGTCCTGGCGCGTGCGCGCTAAGCGCTTCCTGTGGGGTGGGAAGGGGAGTGGGGGCTGTTGCCGCCGGGCTGGTTCCCGGGGCCGGTTCACTGCTGTGGGGGTGGGTGCTGGCCTGCGCCTCCGGGCCTTTGGAAAGCTTTGGCCGGTCTGGGGGCCTCGCGGCGGCGGCGGCCCGGTTGGTGGCCTAAAAGGGCGTTGCTGGGGTTGGAGGTGTGGGGCTCGGCTTCAGCACCCGGCCCGGGGCCCAGGCCCTAAGGCACCCATCAGCCGGCCCCGTACGAGGGCCCCCGGGAGTCTTGGGCCTCGCCACCCTGGTGGGCACGAGCCGATAGGCCTGAAATGAGGGAGGGTGCGAGCACGGGTGGGAATAAGTTGTGTATGTAGAAGTATGACGCTATCGCTGTTAAAAAGATGATGCGGCAAAGCTGTTAGCTTGTATGTTACCTGGCAAGAAACTCGAATTGAAGCCGGAGTGTAGCAGCAGGTAGTGTTTGATACTGAAGGAAGTTCAGCTCACTAGAAACGATGCAGAACAGGGTCAGCGCTTGTTTCTCTTCTGCTTCCTTGAAGATAACGTCCCCTTCCTACTAATGGCAGCTCTGTGTAAAGCTCATTCACTGGGAATTACTTGCTTTACTGAGCAAAACTTGGGCTGAAATCTTGCTAATAAAATAGTGACGCTTTGCAGCGATGCCGACATCCAGAAGCATCATTTAGTATTGTGACTGCAAACTATTCAATTCATGTCATGATAGTATGGCATAGAAGACTGCTTTCCTTATGTTTCTAATTTGCATCATTTTTTGTGAACAGGGTAATCGATTTTGCATTCTGTCCTGTAATAAATTTTGAATTTTTTTCTTAACTTACTCTTTTATGTTGTTGATATACAAAGAGAGAGTAAGTAATGGAGTGTGAGCTGGTTGTAGCATAAAGCAAAATGGTAGTGTATTAAAAACGTGTTAAAATTCGATCCAGACCACAATAAAATTATTTTACTGTTGCTGCTCCGGTGGAATTAGGAACCCTTAAAGAAGTCTTGTGCTTTTTCCGTTCCTTTCTGGAGAGTTAAAGCACGTTCAGTATGAACTTGTTAAAAGTTGGTATGCCTCTTGCCTTAAAATGGAGGGAAAAACTTACTGATGTCCTGTAGCAGCCTCTAGTGGCGATCCGCAGTGTTTACATGTGACTTGGAGTTGTTTAAAGATAGTTCAAAGCCTAAATTCTGCCTTTCTTGGGAGAGCCTTATTTCATCCGATTTCTGTATGCTGTTACAGTAAGGACTAACTTTTTTCCCCTTCCTCACCTAGAATAATCTAAAAGTATTCCTCTCTTTCGGTACTTCCAAGGAATTTTGTTTGGGTTTATGAAACTAAGTGAAATATTTGCAGATGTCGCTCAGTTGGTCCAAAATAATTTATGGATGGCTGGGATAAAGTTAACACAGCTGAAATGTGTGTGCCAGAGCTGAAGAATGTGGGGAGAGAAGCGTGCTTTTTACAACATGCTTAAAAACAGTTTCTTATGGTATACCAAAGGGATATTGTTTTGAGAGACCTGAAAAGAAAACCTGATGAGGGAAGTGTAGTACCTTGGAGGATGTGCAAGGTAGAAAAAGATGCTTGAGTTCTGGAAATAAAGCATTACGTAAGTCTTCTTGAGGCAGACAGCTATGAATTAATTTTTTTTTTATAATTTATTTGGTAGTCAATCAGAGAGAGGCAGATGTTCATCAAGCTGCTTTGTCTCTTACTGGACTTAAGCGTTTCCTTCTAACTTTTAAAGGTTTTGAGTTCTGTATCTGAAGAACAGCATACCTAAATACATTTCAGAAAGCTTGATTTTAAAAAGTGCATCTGTCAAGCTAAGTATCCAAAATACAGGGGGCTTGTAGAAAAAATATCTTCAGAGTTTTTTGGAGGTAGTGGCATATAAATATTTTTTTCAGTCTAAGCATGGTTTTTAATGAACTTTTAAACTTATGGTTCTTGAGATGAAAAATAAGTAAAAAAAATCAGTCTTTGGTTTTAATGTGTTGATTTTGGTAGGAGTGTTAAATCTTGAGCTAATGCTTCCAAGTTTAATGAACTTAAACATATGGCCAGTTTTGGATTCTCTTTATGCTGTTTGGGGTTGTGTGTGTAAAGTATGCTTTTTTTCTGTGCTACTCTGGTGCAGTGTCAATTGCTGTCACAGTGAATGCACAGTTCAAGCTATGAGGGATTTTTCTCTTTCAACTTCTACAGACAAGGCTAATTTCGTTTTTAAAAAATAATTCTGTTAGGTCCATATTGGGTTTTTCTGTGCTTAATACTTGAAATTATTGTGTTCTAGTGAGTCTTACAGTGGAGTAGCTTTTTTTTTTCATCTTATTGGAGTCCTAATCAAGGCACAGGGAACAAAATAATGGAGCAAAACATGAAGCAAATCTGATTTCTACTTTAAAGTAATGCAGATCTGTGAGTTCTGCCAACTCTTGCTTACGTTGTCTTCTAAAACTGAGCTGCCTAGAAGAATCTTTGTCTATGTATGTTTATTTAAGAATTTTACCCCCTTTCAAAAGAAACTTTACAGAAATTGATTTTTATGTTTATTTTCAGACCTTAAGAAAAATTAATTTCAGTGCTTTGTAAACTCTCGAACCTCAAAAACATTTTGATATTCTGCAGGAGCTGAATAATGCAAATGTTGAGAGTCATAATGTTGGTAGTTTGTGCTTAAAGACCTCTACTATTTCTCTGAAACTGTGTCTGTCCCTTCCAGTTTTAAGGGTGTGGTTTTTAATGAGAATAGCTCGTATCACTAGTTAAGTTACCTGTGTGTTAAGCGCAGATGTAGCTTTACCCTGAGAAACTAAATGTAGAAAGTGTTTGTTAAGTTGGGATTTGAAGTAAAAGTAGTAGAACAGTGTGAAGGGGCTCTTGGAAATAATTTTAGCCTCACCAAAAATGTCCCATGAAGTCAGATGAGAACCTGAATTAAACAAAATGAACCTCCAAAATCCCTTTGAATCAAATTTTGGCTGTTATTTTCTGCCTCTAAAACTGTTGTTTTGAAGCATTGAACAGCGGGTATTTGGAAGCCTACCATCAAAAATACAGTGAGCAAGCACAGTCAGAGCCTAAGGAGCATTTTAGAAAACTTGTTCAAGCTTCATGATGTGTGTATTGTGTTTTTGTGAGAATTAATAGAAAGAAATGCTGTTACAGTTGAGTGAGGAGACATAATTTAGGAATAAAAGATATGACCTTCTGTAACACCACATATAGTAGAGTATTGAATTGCCTGGGCTTCATTCACCGTAGTCTGGAAGATGGAGTGTGTTGTTTGGAAATGCAGGCTGCACAGCAAGCTGTTGTAGAGGGTAACAGACCACTCTGTCTAACACGGTGTGCCTTACCATGGGGAAGGACAGTGTAGATGGGGAAGGGAAGCAGTGCACTAAAGTGAAGTATGAAAACAATCATAGTAAAGTCATTCTTGAGTTCTGAGGTCTAAAGGTACTAAATTCAAATTAAAAGCTGTTCTGACTGATTTTTTTAAGGTGGCTTTGTGGAGATCAAGACAATAGCTTGATGTTGAAAAGGTCTTATTTATATCTTATTAGTGCAGAAGCACGGGCCAACTTGCAGAGATGTTTCTATGCTGACTCTATGCTGCTGCTCTGTGCTTTTGAGAGTTGCCTGCTTCACCTTATTTCTCTTCAGTGGAGTATTTGCACAATTTTGGGAAAAAAAAAACCCTTATATTTTCCTTATACAGCCTGCTGTTCTTCAGGCATGTTCAAATATAAGGGGGAAATACGATAAGAGAGATTTGAGATGGCCTGTGGAGGAGGTCGTGCAATGAACTGTGGTGTTGAGGAAAGGAATACAACTAGTGTGAGATGCAGGCTTTGGAGAACAAAGTAGGAGTCTGAGGACATGCTTTGAGCATGCTGAGTTAGCAGTGTTGTTGGGAGGATGCAAGTCCTGTCTTGGTGCCAACACAGAGGTTTGTTTTGTGAAATAAACTGAGGAACTAAACTACAGCAAAGTTATCTTTACTCTTTCTTTTTTTTTTTCTTGAGGTTATTTTCAGTTGAATTCATTCTCTAGTCTGCTTGCCTGTGCAGTTGTACAGATGGCTGTGACAGCCCAAGGAAGAGGTTTGGCCTGGGAATAAGTGGGCAGGGGTAGAGGAGGACAGAACAGCTCTCTGCAGCTGTACTAGCTTTGTTTTCCTTGCAGTATTTGTGACTGTGAAGACCTCTTGTTCTTTTAACTGCTACTCCCATGACAGTCATTTTTGTATAAAATATCTGATAAAATGTTTGCCTTGCTGGTCTTAAGTATTTTGGAAGACATGCTTTTAATTACAAGCAAGTTTCTACAGATGATAAGGGTACAGGTAAATAACGGCTACACAGAAGTGAATAACAGACTTTTTCTGTTATCTCAAAAATAGCTGGTTATGTCCTCCCTGAGAGCAGATACTAAGATAGGTAGACTTTGCCTTCGTATTCTTGACATGAAAGTGTATTTAGTGTCTGCCTCATAATAGTAATTGTCATCTCTTTGGAATCTTCTACCTACCAGTGTTTATTGCTCCCCTCTTTTGCCAGCAAAGAGATCAGGAGATGACAAATGATCCTACATTTGTAGGAGGAAGATGTAACAACTAGAGAGATGTTGCCCATCTCTGTTCTCCAGGTTTCTGGGTCTCTGTCTAACAGTTTTGTCTTGTGCTCTGAGCTTTTTTTCTACAATGAGGCTATTGCCATTTTTTTGCCAAATAAGTTTGAGTGGTGGGGAGCTTTCATTTTAAATCAGCAGTGCCCCTCTATTGCAAAGAGACATAATATTGATTGTTTCCAGGAATAATTTCCTGGCTCTATTAGAGTCAGTCAGCAGCTGAAAAATAAAGGTGTCTTACAGAAATGAAAAGTGGTTGGCTTTGTCTTAAAAACAAGGGTAACCTCACAGGGTTTCAACAGAGGGTATTTACAAGTTGATATATCATAAATGATAACAACTGTTAATTACTTAGTAGAGATGGCTGTAGGAGAAAAAAGAACTTTGTTCTGAAGTAAATGTAAGTGTTTTAAGTGGCAGTAACTGATAATTTGAGTGCGTTTTGTGTCATGCACACTTAGAAAAATGCTTTCTATGTGTACACCTTCCAACTGTGGCTGCTAGTAGACGAGTTAAAGAGGAGGTGACTCCTTTGTGTAAAGATTTCTTACTAAACTTCAGAGTATCCTCGGACAAATACTGTATATACTTATGTTACTACTTAAGAACTTGAATGCTCTCTTGAAGGTGACATAATCCATCCTTTTAGTGTTTTTCTACACTTTACAACTTGGCTATTGCACTTTTTAATAGTTTGTTTCATGTGGTGATTGAAGGAATTGGAGAATTTTTTTTCCCTCATGCTTATTTCTTTATGACAAAGCAGTACTTCCTGACAGCGTATTTTCAGGGTGGGATTTTCCAGGGACTCAAGTCTGTCATGGTGCTGAGTCCTGGGTCACACCCGTGAGCAGGATGGGCTTTGTGGGGCCTGGAGCGGTGCTGGAGCCTGTACAGTCCCTTCCTGCCGTGTGTGGGGGCTGTGTGTCCCTGTCCCAGGGGGTCACTGGCCATCCCTCCCCTCTGCGCTCACAGCGTTGCTCTTCTGAGCTGTGCTCATCGATGAAGTGTGCCATATAATGCATATCCGATTTGGATGCTTTCCTTATGTATGTTCACCTGAGGCTTTAAATGAGTTCTTGTTTTCAGTGGACAACTTAACTTACCTACCTGTGTCAACTTTGCTGTGAACTGAAGCTGGGTAGGTAAAGATACATAAAGTACCAATTATGCTAGCCAGCTGAATTGTATTGAGTTATACAGTATTATCAACTGGCTAGTGTAATTAAGTAGTACTTTTGAACTCAAGAGCTCCTAAGTACATAAAAGAAAATTTTTGAAAGGGTGGGTACCTACAAATTGATTATTTGACTTCTGTATTTCTTCTGTTGAAAGTATAACTGTTTGCTCAGGAGATTGTCTTGTCCTTTTTTTCCTCTTTCAAACTGAAGCTATTGGGAAATTGGCATTCAGAGGCTTATGTGCAAGATTCAACAGATGTGGCTTGTTACTATTTGAGATAATTCTTGTTTATTTGTAATGTTTGATACCAGTAAGAAAATGTGACTTAATAAAAGACAAACAATTCCTGTCAGCTTTTTTCTTCCTTATTCATACTAACGTCTATGGAACATACTTTAAGCACTGTTTGTTTTTTTTGTCTAAGTGTATTTTCTTCTCTGTGTGTATACAGAATACATGTGCAAGCTGCTTTTGCAAAGCTAGCTCATCGCAGCTGAGAGTTGTTCTTTTTCCATCCTTTTCCCATGTGTTCTACCTTAATATTTTCTGTAGGACTTCAAAGAGTTTGATCCTTGTCCCTTTTCTTGCTAAAGGGAGGAACTGTGCTGCTTGTATTGGTGCATGTGTTCTGTTGCATAGGTTTATTGCAAATATTTTTTTAAAATGTCTCAGGGGGCTTTCAGCCTTGGATTGACAGGGAGGGCTCCGGCAAGCTGTCTTCCATGCGCTTTCATTCTCTGAAGAGCCACTTGTCCCTTGACCCAAGCGGCCGTGGCAGTCAGTGGGTTGGGTTTTGCTAGATGCTCGTAGGCTGACGTTCTTTCCCCACAAGTAACCCATGAAACTTGTAATATGAGAAATCTGTCTACAGAATCTCCAAACAGGGCAAGAAAAAACAATGACAGAAAAAAACCCCAAACCCGATCCTTATTTTCTGCAAGAATAGAGAAGTTGCCCAGAGTAACGCAAGACACTTTTGGCAGCACAAAAGAATTAAACAGTCCATATTGAGATGAAAATATGATGTCAAGCTGTAGAACAGTGGTGCTTGAAGAAAACTTGCTGATAGAGTATTGCTGAATGACTCCAAAGTCAAGAAATATTCCGGAGGATTTGCAAATACCTGTGAAAACAGGCATAGGCACCCAACATCCTGTTACCCAGTGAAATAGCTCATTTGCAGCAAAACCACACAGGGTTTATTGTTGCTGGGTTTTGTTTTTTCAGAGTTCTGCATTTCTGGCTGCATACTGAGCAGATGTAATGCTGAATTTTTACTCTTTGTTTTTTCTCCACTTGCCTAACAAGTGTTACCAAAGGGTGATGCTCTTATTTTCTCTTTCATGCCTCAAAGCAGTCATCGTTTCTTAAAGAAGTACCCTTGTTCTCTTTGTCAGTGCTGTGCTGTTGTCAGTATTGTGCCATGTATGTTTTTGTGCCTGGCAGACTTGTGGATACAATTTCCCATGTTTAGAGGATAATTCAGAGAAAATTGCTTAGGCTGACATTGGGGTAACTGATTTGCAGTATGTTCAAGTATTAGGACACTTGATGGTTTATTGGCTCCTTGCAGGCCATAGTCAAATTTCTCCTTGGAGATTTTTGGCAAAAGAGGCTTTTCTATGCAGGCAAAGCAATTTTGATTATCAAGTGATGTTAAAATGAAATTAAATATTCTTTGAGCTCGTTGCCTCAGGTTTGGATGTGCTTTACTGAACCACATTTAAAATTTAAAACAGATGTCATTTGTTATTATAATCCCTGAAATGCTCAGTGAAGATGTTGAACATAAAATAATTTTAAACAGATGGTTTGAATTACAAAAGCCACTTCAGTGCAAGAGCACGTGGAAATACTGTAGTTGCAGTTTCATTGGCAGAGCATATTATGCCTCAATAGAGAAAGGAAATGAAATTTTGGAAAGGAGAAAAAGGGACTTGATCATTATCCCACTTCTATTCATAGTATGATTATACGATGAAGTCAAGATGAGGATTTTGGGTTTCCTGTGTTTAAGTGGTGTGTAAAGATATGAGAGAGAGTTACTCTGAGACCAGCTGGTAAGTCTCTCGTACAAATTAATTTGTGCAGTCAATAGGTCTTTGTGCTGTGGCAGCAGGAATGACTTGGTTCTTGACTAGTGTAACTCTTCAAAAATCTAAATCAGTAAAAGAATAGAGTAGGGGCTGCTAGTACCATCTCAGATGATGTATAACTGCCATACCAGGCAAACTAATGTCACTTAGACCACACAACTCCCAGTTTGCTCCCCTGCCCTAAGCAAAAGGATCATTTTTTTATGTACAGACAAATTGTACTGTCACCACTTTGACAGTTTAAATTACAAAATACACAACACTGTTTAGTTGAAAAATGTGTTCCTCTGCCAGCAACTTAGCAGAAATTCCTGTCTGTTTCTTTTTTTTCTGTAAAAGATACTTAGCAAGGCCATTGATGCTTATTGAAAATGCATTTCCAATGGATTTTCTTCATCTTAACCAACAGACTTGACAGTATTAGTGAAGCATGGTCCCTCTAAAATAAATGACTAATGTATCTTGAGCTCCCTGTCTTGACACTTTATTATCCTTAAAAAAATATCCCTGCCAATGGGGCATATTCCATGTAGTATTTTGTGTATGTTTTATTGCATATTTGAAGAAAGAAAAATGTAAAAGGGAAATGTTACATTTCTCACAAAGAACTATATTGTACTGCAGTACAAGTATGGTTTTCTTTGCCTTATAAATAATGCTGAGAGATTATAACTTGAGGAATGCTGCCTAGATGTTGATTATTTTGTGGAAATGGGGGCTGTATTTAATTATGTCAGCCTTCCTGTTAAGCACTGAGGGACCTGATCCAGCCTGGGGCTATGGATGTAGGTTCTGTGGCATGAGTTAAAAAAAAAAAGAAAAGAAAAAAAAAAAGTCTTGTCAGCAAGTTATGGATCTACTTGAAAAGAGGGAAGAGCTCATGTGAAGTAAACTGCCAGTTCTTGTCTGTGATAGTTGGGCTTACGTGGCTCATTGCAGCTGTCTTGCTTCCCTGCCATTGTCACAGTCTGGGTGTTTTGGACCTCACACTGACATGACTGCTGGTGAGGAGCTTCCAGCTAATTACAAGGGGTTTTGTATTGTTTTGATAGATGTGAGTACAAAGAAAGAGGGGGTCTCTTCACCCCATCTGCCACCAGCCAGGAGCTGAACTTTTTCTCTGAGGATTCTAAAGAAAACCTTCTCTAATCTGTGCAAATCACTTTATTCTGGAAAAATAATTAATTGCGGTCAGGAGGTCCTTGTTGCTTTTCTTTCTTTAATCTCCTAGACTTTGAGAAAGGTGTCTGCTGGTTCTGCCTTGTTGTTTCTCAGAACGATTGCTCCTCTGCATCTGCTCGCTCTCTTCACTGCTCGTGTACAGCATCCAATAATGTCAGAAGATCTGAGGTCTGCTGGAGGCCCTGGCATAGCCAGGGCAGTGCTAATTTTCTACATGTTTTGTTCATGCGGACAACTTGTATTTAACAGGCGGTGAATACCTTGGTGGATCTTTAGTACTTTCCTGTTAAGGATCCAGAAATGGTCTTTATTTAAGAATCTATGCCAGCTTTGTGTTGTTGGCTTCAAATCGTTTGAACAAAACCCATCTTATTGGGATAGTTTAAACACTGACATACTGGAGGTTGGACAGTATCATTATTGGCTGTATTTAGTTTAGGAGGTGGTGACAGAAGGAGAAAAAATGTAGAAAGAAAAGAATAAATCTGAGTCTCATACCTAGTTTCCTAGCTGGGCTGAGTCTGTAGAGGAGGTGAATTGGCTGTCTGAATTGGAACAAGGGATACGTTTGGATGGACAGTAAGAAATGGCATGTGGCAAATACGTTGCAACATGCTCCTCTATTATTTACAAGGCTAGAAGCTTCTTTCTCTCCTCTTCGAGTGATAGGCAATGGCTTAACAGAATTAAGTAGAATAATGCAGTCGGGATTTGGGCAAAGCTCGTGTTTTGCTTTGTGAAAATAAGGACTGTGGGAGGTAGCACGCCAAGTCACTTGCTAAGGGATTGCCTGGGAAAGTATCAGAGGACACAAAAATGCTGAGATATCCTTGGCTTAAGATTTCTTGACAGAAAGATGTAAGATATATTTTCAAGTGGCAGTTTGTTTATCCGCTTCTTGGATGGCCAGGCACCTGAGGGCAGAGACATTTTTGCACTAGTAATAAATACTTAGATCTGGCTCCTTGTCCTCCAAAGTGAAAAGGGGTGGGTGGGTGTTTAATACTTTTCTCTTTTTCTTCTCTTGACAGGCTGTGGCTTTTGCTTTTTCTTATAAGCTAGTGCTTAATCCACTTTTCCTTTTATCCTTGTTATTGCTTCCTTTTAGCATGCCTTGCAACGTTTATGCCTTGAACCATCAAGCACCAGGCCCTGCAAAGAAATTTGCTCATGATGACCTCTGTAATGGAGGGGGGAGAAGAAAACCGAAGGAGTCTTCCCCCCCCTCCCCCCCCCGCTTTGTGTGGTATCCTATAGAAGATGGATAATGGATTTCATTTCTGTATCTCATGTGAGATACAGAGAAATAGTATATAGATAAGCATGTTTCCTGCTAGGGCAGACGCATACACAGTGCTAGCTGTGCTTTCTCTGTGCCTAGAAGGCATGAAACACTATAGGTTTGAGGGATGTCTGAGCCCCCAAATTTTACTGGGTTACCTGCTCTCTCCTCTTCCCAGCCAGAAAAGCATGCCAGAAGGCTGCTGGGAACCAAGGAGTTTGATACTGATGCTTCCATTTGCAGCTCCTCCTGATGCCGACAGACCTGTGAGAACACCTATGAGATCCTGTTAAGCCTCTGGTTCCCACATTGGACCTGCAGGTTCAGACTGGCTTTTGAACCACCCTGTCAAATGGTAATGCAAAAGCACAAAGGGGGAAGAAAAGAGGAGTGGAAGAGATCTCTGTATGGCAGAGGACTCTGATGAGTGAAGATCTGTGCATTTTCAAATTTAGAGGTGCTGCCAACTAGTTTCAGCTGTTCCTGTACTTGTTGTGTTGAGGCCGTGTTGACTGCTAAGGGACATACCTCCTTTGTCTTGCAGTCCGAGACCTTGCATTGCCTCCTTGAGAACACAGATCAACTGATGATTCTACTCCTCTTGAAAATGGTTGGGGTAGTGCTAGCGGATATCATAGGCAGAAAAAACCCAGGTGTCCAAGGAGATCTACACTGAAGTCTTTCCACAAATCTCGTTTTTTCTAAATCTCCTTTTTCTGACTCATGAAGATCATGTCCAGGTCTTATAAGGCAAAAGATATTTTCAAGATAAGTGTTTAGCTTTCCCTCTCCATATTGGTGGCCCCTCATGCAAGGATGCAATGGAGGAGAGATGATAAGTATTCAATTTATGCTTGAAGTGAGCGATACTAATCTTTTTCTTCTGTTTGTGCCACAAATGCTTGTAGCTGCAATTACACGGCACAAATGTTGCTTAGCGTTAATCCTCCTTTTCTATGGAGGTCCATTCACAAATCCCAGAGGTCCCTCTGTCTTTTACCTTCACTTTCTTCCATGATGGTTTACCTTTCATGATTCAGTGATCCATGGTAAATCAACTTTTAATAGTAGGGTACCAGGGGATGGATGGCTGCTCCAAGAAGAGATGTTTTTTCTCTGTTGCGTTGGCATCCATTGAACTAATGTCTCCTTCATATCAAGTAGCTAGAAACGAGTGGACAAAATAATCTTGTTCCACAGCAGAATGAAATGTGGTAGCCCATCCTGGATTTAAGCAGCTTAAATACCTGCAAATGTGAATTCAAGTGACTTTGGCATTCCCAAGAAGGGAAGAGGGTTGTCCTCCGATTTGCAGGGCATATTCTAACACTTGAAATGCAAAGGTTTGCAATGAAATGTTGATAGTGAAATGCTGGTGGTCTGGCCTTGTCAGCCCTGTCGGCCTTAACTTGGATTGTAGCTGGGGTGACTGCTTTATCTCTCTTTTTAGGAGCATATAAAGCACCCTCGTTTTTCTTACCAGTGTAGTACAAACTGAAGACGACTTCTGAATAGTACCTCTGATGCTCTTTCTGATTTATTTGACCTCCTGTCTTGCTGGCTTTTTTAGTTAAAAGATCTGTGTGAAGTAGCAGTTGGGAGCAATTCAGCCAAGAAATGAACCAATATCAGCCAAGACCTGTTTCTGCACAGCAATAGATCACTCAGACAAGCTCCTTCTCAAAATGCTAACTGGTTTTTATGTGGGAAGGAACCATTTCAGCATGTCATTCAACTGTCTTCCACCCCTGTCTGTCTGAGACTGTGGTACTTCTAAGTTCAGAGAGGCCTAGTCAAGGCATTTCTTTGACAGGGAGTTTCCAGGTGTGACTATTTGTCAGGTCTCTGATAAGTAATTTTGTAATTCACTGAATCTGAATGACTGAATGTGTCATCTTGGTTACGGTTTTATCTGCAGTAGGGTGGCTCAGAACCTGGTCTGTACGTATGGCGGTTGCAGTGTCTGCCACAGGCAGTGTGCCTGGGGGACCCCTCTGGCTGGCTTCAGTCTCTAGGAAGAGCTTTCTGGAAATTATCTTGCCCGTTTTCATTCCTGTTGCCATACTCTTTAGGCAAACTAGTGTTTCCACATCATGGGTGAAAACCGAAACTTAACTCTGCATTCAAGGCCCCAAGCCTTGGCCTTCCCCTGAGCATCGTCTCCCTTTGAGAGGACTAATGTGCACAGTTACTGTTTTCTGATACAGTCTCATTGCTCTGCTTTGTCATATCTCTCCCGCTGGCCCTGTTCAGCTGTTAGAGAAGAGGATCTGTATAAGAAATGTCATCCATGTGCCTGCTTGCTTTTCTTTCGCCCTTCTTGATAGCCAAATATGTATCTGTACTGGAGGCTGAGAAGAAATGGGGGTGTGCTCCAAATGGCATAGCATGTGTTAAGAGGAGCTGACATTGAGGTGGGAATGGATCTGTGGAAAGCTGGGTCCAGAGAAGCCTGGTCTTGTGAGTTTGCCCTACAGTCTACCTTGGACTTCTGGAGGGCAGACTTTGGGCTTTTCAGGAGTCTGGTTGACAAAGTC
>RSEF01000002.1:79034076-79051518 GCA_003993805.1 Himantopus leucocephalus
TAGATTTTTGGGATCTACCCCAACCAGCTACAGAAGAGATGCTGGGATTCCCATAGCCGATGAAGGGCAAATCCCATACCCACAGCCATGCCCCTTTTGGCAGCATGGTGCTGTTTTTGCAGCAATTATTGTACATCAGTACCTTTGGCAGATGCAAGTCCACAGAAGTGAGGAACCTCCAGTGCCTGGCTGGTGGCCTTGAGGAGAGGCTTCTCCTGTGCTCAGTGGTCTAACAGGCTGTCCTGAGGCAGCTGGAGGAAGGAGCTTGCTGTATTTGCCAAGCCTATTTCTCCTTGAGCTTTATGTACAGATGGGTGTGAGTTGTGCGCAGATGGTCTCTACCTCCCTGTCTCTCACATCCCCAAAGGTGTCCGCAGGACTTGCCTATGTGCTCCTAAGGGTCCTATGGATGTGAACCTACGGATGGCTGGTTGCCCTCCACTGAAGCTGCAGAGAGTTAATGCTCCTAACTTTGTTGCTTCCATTAACCCCTTGGGTTAGATGCAACTTATTCCCAGTCCTGCTTCCGGTGAAACCAAGTGGCAAAAATACTACTTAACATCAGCAGAATCACAGAAATCCCACTGAAACTACTGAGATCAGATCTGGGCCCCAAACAGCTGAATAAAAGTAGCAGTTTGGGCTGATTTAAAGAATCTCTTTTTTTCAAAAATACTTTTAAGGTGTTTGAAGGCTGTGGAGACTATGTTCTTAATCTGCTTTGAATTAGAAAGAGATGGCTGTGAAGCTGGTAAAAAGTATATAGACTTTTTCTCTGAGAAATTAACTTATTAACTTTCCCTTCCCCAAAAGCCCAACCTTTTCAGAGTTCACTTTATGATCTTTAAAAAGTTAGTTTGGAAAAACACTTTTAACTGAAAGGCAAGGCTAAAGAGGAAATGTTTTGCTGAAAAGTTACTTCTGTCTGAAAAAGTAGCTCTCTTTTGCCTAGTTTCTAAATTTAATTTTTTATCAGAGAAAAACCTATTTTTGCGGGAA
Organism: Himantopus leucocephalus; assembly: GCA_003993805.1. Classification (NCBI taxonomy): domain Eukaryota; kingdom Metazoa; phylum Chordata; class Aves; order Charadriiformes; family Recurvirostridae; genus Himantopus; species Himantopus leucocephalus. The sequence continues at coordinate 79,035,076 of RSEF01000002.1, forward strand.
AGTTTTTGTGCAGAAATGTTCATTGGTTCAGTACAGGAGTAACCCTTCACTGAGCCATATTCCAAAAAAACAAGCTTCCAATTAATTTTCTTTTTTACTCTCTGTCACTTGCTGAGTGTGTCTGGCAAATTTCAGGCTCACAGTTCTGTACGGCAAAGCTGTGCTGGGGCTAAAATAGGGCTTTACATTGGAAAGCAACTTGTGACCTCCTGTCATTTTTCTACTGCATCTTTATAATGGATAGAAATCCATGAGATTAATTGTCAAGATGAGTCTGAAGGACTCATTTGTCATATCGCTATACATACATAAGTTTGCTCTTCTCAAGTAGGGATGATGTTTGTAATTTGCAGCCAGGTCTTGATTCATAGATGGTAAAGCAGCTCTGAAATGTGTATGTTTGCTTGATGTAACCCTTGTAAAAATAATTCACAGGATTAAAAATCTCTGTCAGAAAGCCAACTAAATGGTAAAGCTAATAATCTCTGCCAGGGCCCCAGGCACGGGTTGTCACCTAACAAACTGTTGGGTTTTGTGGACCTTTGAGAACAAACATCTACAGTACAGTTCATGGGCTAGTAATACTATGACGCAGTTTAGCAACATTTTAGAAGCATGGTGGGGTGGGGAGGGAAGTCAATCCAAATATCTTGTCGTTATTATCTACTTGAAAACAAGAGCACTGAGAGTGAACTCTTTTATCGGCCTTGAGGCTTTAACTTGACTGTGTTACAGCAGCAGAGCAGTGGTTTTTGTAACAGTTAAATGCTAATACCTTCCTTTGTGAAGGTAATCCTATTTTAATGTTTCCAATTTATAATTAAGCTAATTTCCGTTAGAAATCATACCACCATAATTCCCCATAATCGCACAATGCATTTACAACGATAAAAGCTGAAAATGAACTGCCACCTTCTTACGACTGAACAGATCTGTGCGCTCTGGAGCACGGAGACGGGCCTGTCCTGGGCAGGGGGTTCCTCAGCCATGGGCAACCCCTTTCTCAGTCACTGTGGGTTAAAAGGGTTCGAGAGCTGTGAGAAGGCATGGGGGTCCCTGTGAGATTGGGGTCACGGTACAGGAAGGGCTGCAAAGCCTCTCGAGTGTCCCTGCTCCCCTGTGGGATGCGAATGGGATGGAGCACAGTGGTGTCCCCGATGCTCTGCTGCAAGGGAGCGGTCCTGGGCAGGTGGGTGATATTCCAAGTACGATTTTGCCATTTGGTTGCTCGGGTCCAGGATAGGCAACCCAGATGCTTGAGTCATCTCAAAGGCCCCCTCCTATGCAGCCCCCTGGCGTTGAAGAGGGGGAGCCAGAGCAGGGCTAGGAGTCCTAACCGGGGACACCATGGCAGGCACCCAACTGTCAGGCTGCCGTGGGAGGGGGGACCACAGCAAATGAGGCCTGTTTCGGGCTGCCGCCGCTCTCTGCATTGGCACTGGGGAAAGGTGCAGAGATAACATACAAAACGCCTTTCCCTCCTGAAAGCCCGGTGTAGGACATGAAAGTGTTCATTCTGCAAAGTGTTCTGAGAGGGAATTTTCTTGTCCTCTCTCTTGATCAAAGAATTTCCTTCCTTGATCCACTTGCTGGATGACAGTGTTGGTTGTAAATTGTTGCCCCCTTCATCCTCATGGGTCAGTCTTTTAAAATCTAACTCAAATGGCTACCTGGTAGGGAAGCATGTTTTAGTATAGTGGTTCTTACATGTGTTTTCAGAAACATTAGCTCCATGTATATCCACCTATTTGAGCTTTAAGATATTTTTAAAACCAAAAAAGCTGGACAAAACAATCTAAAATCAGCTCTAAGTTCAGAATAAAATTGAAAAATGGAAAATGTATTAAAAGCTTTCATAATTCAGCATTTCTTGATTCCTGGTATTACGAAAAGAAACAGAAATCAGAGTTCTTGATACTGCGATCTAGGGGAAACATCTCCCAGAAAAGCTGGGAGGAGGAATCTGAAAGAAGGTTTTGCTTTTAGTTGTTCACCCGTTGCTGATCTTAGCATGAGGTCTGCAGTTGAGGAAGCCACGCAGTTTGTAATCTTCTGGTCTGTTGTTTTTGGTGGTGTTTTTCTGGGAAAACAGTTTTAATAAAGAGCCAAATTTATTACAACACTTGAATACTACAAATCATTACTATCTTGTAATGCTCCATCTTGATACAAACAAAGGCTTTTTGGGCTGGACTTGACTGTTCTGCACTGTTTTCTCTCTCTTCTCGCCCTCTCTTCACTTCCAGAATCACTGATGCATCTCTAATAGGAAAAATGCAAAGTGTGCAAGTTGTCTTGGTGCCGCGGCTCAACATCTTGTCATGTTGCACTATTATGTTGACTCTTACACAGGGAGAGTGCATGAAAAAAATCCCAGAAGCACTGTTCTGATTCAGGCAACCACAAAAGCAATTCCCCTTTTTTTGTTGGCTGTGGGAAAAGAGAATCTACAGAAATGGGCATCTCGGAGCTAATCAGCTGGTTTGACTTAAAGGGAGCTGTATGGAGGAAAGCCAGTGGCATATTGCAGACCTAACTGTGCTCAGACTTGGATATTGTTTCTCTCACACGCTTTTTTGGATGCAGAAAGAAAAGAGAAGGAGCTGCAGAAATCTGCTTCCAAAAACTGGGTGTATTGATTGGTCATAAATATCTTATAAAATGGGAGGGGATGAAATAGGGAAACTTGACCCAATTGTTTTCAAGACTTCGAGGGATGAATTTAATTATTTTGGTATTTTGTGGTAATGCCCACTGAAGTATGAAGTCCTTCAGCTACATGTATCTGGCCATGTGCTTTTATTTTAAGATATTTATAGAGGTCCACTATTGTAGTAGCTGTGCCTTTCCCAATCCATAGTTCAGCACATTGCTCTGAACTAATACTGGTCATGACCCCCCTCTTGGCACAAAGGGAACTGAGACAAAGCATATGCATTTGTTGAACTTGAGGGGTGTTTTTCCTCATTTAAAGAAGTGTATTTGTTTCAGTGTATGTTTTATTAAACATGATAATCTATTTGCCCAAGTCTTGAAGAATCTCAGCACAGTGATTCGGAAACAGTAAACCCTATTCCAGATGATGCAGCTGATGCTCTAGTGCTTATAGCTCCCGCCTGCCTCATACCCGCATACATCCTGCAACATAGCCTTAGTGCAGTCTGCCACAGATAAGAAATGGGACCTAGTCCTTTCCAGAAGCAAGGAGTTCTCGGCAAAAGCAGATAAAAAGGCTCAGCAAGGAAGCAAAGACCTTTATCCCCTCTCTTTCACTTGATTACAGAAAGGTTCATAACAGGCCCAAGGCTAAATTCTTTGATCAGAGGAAAAGCTTCCTAACTTTTTCTTGTTGGCTGTGTTTTTTGTAGCAGTGCTTTATGAAAACAAGGGTGCTCTCTCTGTTCTACTTAACAAAAGAAGTGGCAAACCACCAGCCTGTTACATTGTCGGTTTGCTCACGTGATGTGTGCCTGCTGAAAATGCTACCTCAGGTGAAAATAAAACTGAATAATAAAGCCATGTGACTGCTAAGGGAGAAAAAGGGCATGAAGAACAATGCAATAGCATATTAGCAAACACTTGTTACAGGCTTGATTGGCAAAGTATTGAAGTTAACGGCAATATCTTCTTCAGCAGGTTTGAATCACACTTTTACAGAAAAGCGTTGGGCGTCATCCTATGGTTGCTTTATATTTGAGATCTGTGGTTTGACGACTGCAACCGAGGGATACCTCAGGGGGCTTTATACAAGTCACTTGGGCATGAGCAGCAGCCTGGTCACACTCTGTTAGAGCAGGGGCCTGGGATGATGCTCTTGGGGGTCATTCCCTACTCTCTGCTCTCAAACCTTGCTTCAGCAGTTCTGATAGTGCAGTGATTAGATTCCCTTAGAAATTTGCATGGTTACAGTTGTTCCAAGCCTTGATGTTGACACACTTGTTTCACTATTAAAGTTTATACGTGAGCAGTCAGCCCTCCTTTATCTGAAAGGCATGCCAGACAGAAAAGGCCTCTGAAGCTATTCTTGCCTCTGTGCTGGAAACCATTTGGGTTCAGCCATGTTAACAGTATTTCACTGGAGTTCTTCAGGCTTCCTGGGCCTGGTTGATCATCAGAGGTGAATCCTTACTCCCAGAACCCTGCAGTAGCATCGCATGGTTCAGGTGGGAGCTGGATGCTTTAGGTAGGGCACGGGATCGTGGCTCAGCACCCCACACTGCATCCCTGGAGATCCACTGTGCCAGGGACTGTGAGGCACAGGCACCCCAGTGTCTCTGCTGAAGTGACCCTGGGTCCAGCCAGACCTGTCAAGCTGCTGGGCACGGGCTGGCCCTGGGTACCTGAGGGATCTCGCTGTGCCAGCGGTGGGAGGGTGCTGAGGGAACAACTCATCTGTCTCTGCCAGGCTGGTTGGCTAGCTTAGGCTCCCTGCTGCACAAAAGTGGGGCATCTCCTCCTGGAGCTGAGCCGTTTTGCAGACAGTTTTTGGCATGTTACTGTGTCGGGGCAGATAAGCCTCCGAAAGCTTGAGCTGAGTTTTCATAGAGCCAAGTTCAACCCACAGCCACGCTAGTCTGCGACTAAGATAAGATGTCCCTGCATAGCTGAAAGTTGCCTCTTGATAATTTATTCCCTGCTGCGACAATACATGTTTTAATACTGGTGTTGGTGCCTCCACACGAGCACGCGCTGCCTTGCCGCATTGCTGGTTTAGCAGTACCTAAACTGGGAGGGTCCAGGCCTTCACTCCCTGTCTTTTGCTTGCAATACAGAAGAGTGGGGTGGATAGTCAGGCTATTTGTTTTATCAGTAAGGAAAAAAAATCAGGGATGATTTCACCACCATATTGTTAGCTGAGGTCACCTTGCCTCTGCTAGGGTCACTTCAAGACATCTGTCTTGAGGTAGCACGGTGCTTCTGCAGGGAAGAGAGAGGTCCTGTGGGATTTTGGGCCCTTGGACCAGGGAGGCTTATAATGCCTCTCTGTCCCACTCTCGCTTTGCACAAGGGAAATTTTCCACATATAAAGTCTGGTAGCTGTTCCTCTGAAATATCTAATTCCCTAATGGGTAAATCTCTGCAGAGATGGCCATAAAACCCAGATTACACAGCTTTTGGGATGCTGAGGTGATGCTGTGGCTGGTTCGCAGTACAAGAGTGGATTACACCCTGGTGTTGGCAAAGTGTTTTGAAACTCTCCGAGGAGAGCACCCTAGATTCATAAGTCATAGGATTTAAGGCCACATGGGACTATTAGATCATCCAGCCTGACCTGTATAATGCAGGTCATAGCATTTTGATGAGTAATTTCTGCTTCAATCCTGTAACTTCTGTTTAAGCTACAGTGTGCCTAATAGAGGAACATGTAATTTTAATTAAATGAATCCAGAAATTAAGATTTTTTTTTTATTATTCAGTGGTAGTTTGGTCTAGCAGCTAATTGCTCTCAACCGTTTGTGATTAAGCTAAGTTTCCAGCTCTTAGATCTCACTACACTTTTGTCTCCTAGAATAAAAAGCCATCTGCTATCAGAAATACCTTTTTAATGTGATAGTTTTAGCTATGAATTACAAAATCCTGAAGTTCAGGATCTCGATCACTTCAACTGGACACAATGAAATGAAGAGAACCTCTGTGCTCCTTAGATGAATCACACTTTTTTTCTGTACATTTATTATGCCTGCAGAACGGACTTGGTATTTGTGGAAATTAACAAAGCAAATCCTGTCTAATACATTAGCAAACATGGCTCAAAGCCTGTTCTTCAGTCAGGCGGAGGAATTGTCTCCTGCCTTGGAAAAAAAACTCAGCTGAAATAAAAATTTATATTAGAGCAATACAAAGCATTTCATCAGACCTCAGACACAGTTGAACTTAGCCTTGGGCCAGAGGCTGAGTGAGTTCATGAACCTCAGCTCATGCTGGCAAAAATTCAGCTGTTAGAAATTATGCTTCTCCTTCTCCCATGACAACTTTCACCTTCTACCATGCTCCCCAGAGCTGCACACACATGGAGGACGTGGAGAGAGAGAAAAGCAGGGGGAAGCAGCTTACATCTCCTGTCACCACTCATTTTTCCTGGGGGAGGATTTAGTTGCCCTTCCCCACTTTTCCCTCAGTATGTGGGGATGTGGGATGGCATGAGAGCATCTGAGATGCCCACAATGCAAACTGCCTTGTATTGTCCTTGAAGGAGTTTCTGGGTTGTTGGATACTAAGCCTGCCCAGAGAAAAAGTAAATAAGCAAGATAACTCCCATCCCATCTGATAATGTTTGTTGGAGCAGGAAGGAGTAGAATACTTTTGCTATAGCTAGGCATCTCCATCAGAAGCTCTCTGCTGGTAAAGTGCTCCTGACTTAGAGGCAGTTTGTAACAGTCCGCTAAACAAAATATATAATCACTGCAAAATCACGTTACTGCATCTCACAACTTCTGTTTTTAAATCACAAAATGGAGCTGCTTGCTGCAGCTGTGCTGAAAGTGTGGGCCTGACTTAGTTCAAGAGAATCTCTGTCGAGGTGGTTGGCACATCTGGTTAGTCACCACGGAAGTCAACTGTGAGGAAGAGCTGCATGATTAGCAAGTTTGGGTTTTTTAATACAGAAAGCAAATTCAGAAAGAGTAAAGGTTACTCACAGATGCCATCATCTCTGATAGTTATGCAAAAGATGCTAGATACCTACATAACTACTTTGATGTTTAGGTTTCTTCCAATAGATGGTTATGGATATTCTTCTCAGCTTTCTATTTTGGCCATGTGCCCTAAATTCCCTTTTATTTTCCAAATTCTTCAGCTATGCCTATGCTGGAGAAATGTGCTCTGATGGACTGGTGTCTGCAGTGTGTTGTGCAGTAAGAAGCTGGGCAGGAGTGAAGCACCTATACATTGCTGGCTTAGCACCAATAGTTGGCCAGCTATGTGAGGGTTTCCACCAGCAAGCCAGCCAACATGGCGTCTTCAGTCCTTCATGTCCTACTGCTCCTGTTCTGTGGAGCCAAGGGGGTAGCAAGAGACCTGTTAAAAGCACTCCCTTCACTTCACATGTGCCAGTCCTAGAGTAGAGAAGTCCTTGGTGGCTCTTTTGGATGTGGTCAGCATTTTCTCAGCTGGAGCGTCACTAGCAGGCTAGTCCCCACCTGCAGCTCTTGACAGCCCAGCTGCTTTTTTTTTTTTTTTGTTATTGTTCTGGCTGAGCCTCTGCTGGCTAGTATATAGAAGTTGGAGAGAAAAGAAGGTACATACAGGTCATACTGGAATTCATAGGTGTGATGCAAGGTACAGGGGAAAGTGAACAGCAAGTTTGGTTGAAAAGCTCATGCCACAGTTTTGTGAAGAGCCACTGTAAAGGAGATAGGCTTCTCTTCCTTGGCTACTTGTTCCTTCCCTTTTCTTTGTTTTGGCACAAAAGATGATGTAGCTGGAGATTAGGGTGCTGATCCGGCTGAAAATAAATGTGAGAACCAGCAGTCTGCTAAGTTGCTGGCTGCAAGTTGTGAGCAATCTGTACGGAGCTTGCTAAGAAGGTGTGAAACCTGGTGTCAAATCTAGCTGTGAAAAGCAGTTGTTACCTATTCCCCCAGCCATGTTTATTTCCCTGGTGACTGCATGCAAGAAAGCAAGGAAAGTACTGAGTCCATAAATGTTTTAATAAACCAGACTGTTTCCCTGCCAAGTCATCCGATTTTATTTAGTTTTATCTCCACATTTCTTTTACAGCCAATTTCTATGGTATGTCTAATGAAACCACAGCGCTAGTATCTGCTTTGGTAATTGTCTTTTCCTGTGCATTGACTGGCATGTTGGCAGATGATCGATGGCCTCAAGCTGCTGCGTAGAAGACCCAACAGTGGCAATGCTTGCAGGACTGTAGCAGATGCTTTGATGTTGCTAACGTGGAGTGCTGTGTAAACGTTCAACAGTAAGGAACGCAAACATAAGTGCCATTGATTTCATTGAGATGGCTAGCCTGTAGTCATCACTCAGATCTGAATGTTTCATAATATTACATTAGGCATTTCCCTTATCCTACTTGTAACAAGTTGTTTGCGATGAAGAGGCCTGTGTAGCGCTTGCAGAAGGGTGTTTTATGTGGATATTTGTTTTCTATAAGTATATAAAGAGATATCCATCTAGATGTATAATAAACACCCCATAAAGCAGCTTGACTCTACATGGAGATTTGCAGCTGTGTTTAGATAGCCTGACACTGCAATATCCATACATCATCCCTTCCTCAAGGAAGTCTTGTTTCTCTTTTATCTCTTCTTTCCTTTTAAAGGCTCTGAGTTAGAATTTACTTTGCTTCCACATGGCCAAAGCTTACCATCAACCTATTGCATTTGCTTCTTAGCAGATGTTATGAAAACATGACAGCATAATAAAGTGTCATGCCAGGTTGATCCAAGCGCACTTGGAAGAGGTGCACTTGAACTTCAGCACCACTGGTGGGAATGTGACTTGAATTAATGAACATCTAGGTTAGGTTTAGACCTCGTTTTCCTCACGCCAGCAGGCTGTGAGTCTCAGTCTCGTTGGCTGGAACCATGCTTATATGAGATCATTGACATGCTCTTCCCCAAATCTCTCCAAAGATGCTAACAAATCAGCAAAAACACTGTTCCTTTTGTGCTCTGCCGGTATCCCTTGTTATCAAGGAATGGGTTCTGCTATATTCATCAGTGGAAAGTGATTCCTCATCTCTGTGGGCAGCTCAGCACTGCAGGCACTGAGCTCCGACCTTTCAAAGGAATTCCCACCTCCTGGTTTGATGAGCAAGGCTTTCACTTGCTGGGGTTTTCTGAACTCGCTCCAGGAGCTCGGCTAGGCAGAGCTGCCTTGTTACTCACTCCTGCTGTCTTGTGTGAGGTCTATGCACGGATTAATTTGTTTCTTTGTTAGAAATCATGCAGGGCCAATGGAGCCCGTCACCATACATGTCCCTAGGAATACCTAAATAACACCATTAGACTACATATGCATGTGTGTGTATGCATGCACATATGCAGAAACGCACCCACCCTTCCCTAATACTAGAAGTTTCCTGTAGGTGGTAGGAAACTCCACAGTTTATGTTTACTGCTCATTATTACAAATTGCATTGCAGTGGCAGTAGGTAGAAGCTCCCACCTCCTTGTTCTGGGCATCTTCCACACACAGCGGCTAAAACTGTTCCTCTCCAAAGAGCTGATATGGAGATTCCTCCACATGGTATTTGTGGAAGGTCGTGCCTCCTTTCCTTCGCTGCTGCCCATTTTCCTGGCTACAGCGAGGCAGAGGAGGTGTGAGGACGGAGGCTGGGAGCCCCAGTGGAGTCTGCTGCACTGCAGCCCCGGTTGTCCCTTCTGTCAGCTGGTCTCCAGTGTGATGCCAGTTGTCTGTAGATCTCTCTGGGTGGCTTCTGGGGAGGGCAATGTGAGCCACAGATGAGGCTAAAGCTCTGCCTGCTTTAGGCAGTGGTGATTTCCAGCAGATCTAAGTGGAGCGTGAGAGCAGACTCTGTACTCTTCTTCCCAGCCACCACCCCCTGAGCTATAAAACCCTGGGTCACGCGCACCCTGGGACTCCTTGGGCTGGAGGATAAAAAAGCAATTGAGCTTGGTGTGCCTGATTTTGCTACCCTTTGTGTTGCACATGCAAACTTGATATACAGGCCTGAGCCTTTGAGTGAGTGGGATAGAAAAGCCATGTTTTTTTGCTGGCACATTCACACTGTATACTTCCTCTGGAGATTACAAAATATTTTTCAAGTCTTACTAGCTCCATTTTCACAGACTGTGGTGAAGGGAGGGGGTGCTTCCCCCACAGGTGGGTAAGACAACCTCGGGGCGGGGGGCTGCCCAGAGGGAGAGGGCTACCTGCTGAAATTTAAATCCACAGCAATGTTATACAGACTGAAAGCATAAACTTGCCATTAGCCTAATGTACATGGCGATTCCATATGTTTGCTCTACTCATCCAGCATATTTTCACTTATGCCTGTCATGCTGCTAATGCTCAGCTCTCAGTTTGTAGAAAAAGCTCAGAAGAAAAACAGTGCTTCCCTCCTTGCCCAGGCCCAGGGTGTTTCTTTCACTATCCCCAAAACTGCTCATCCTGTTCAGGAAATGCCCTGTCAAAAAGGATTGTCCATAGAAGTGGTTTATATCTCATAGTACAGTTTACAGGGGTCCACTCTAAAATTGCATTATTCCAGATGTTCATGCTTGATGTCCATGTTTCTAGAATTGATGAACTTGTATTTTGTAGTAGTTCCTTCTGTGTCCTGCAGGTGAAGGTGAGGGTTTCAGGGTCAATGCCAAAGCAGCATTATGAAAAGGGAGCACGTTGGAGAAGCAGCTTCCACCACAGCCGCTGTAGGCTGTCCTTGCTGGCAGCGTGGGGTTGCCTTCACAGTGGCGGAGTTCTTAACAGTGATATTTTGCAGTGTGGGCAGGGTGCCTCAGTTGTTCAGGGTAACGAAGATATGGCTGCTCTCAAATCTGTGTATGACTCTGTGTCTCAGAGTATGCTGCTGCTCAGGTTTCACGGTCTTTCTTATCCTTACTGAGGTGTTGCAGGATGGTTGCCCCCACTTTCCCCACAAAGCATCCTTCAAAAGGCAATTGGGCACACATGTAAGTCACAAGAAATGTTGCAGAAGATTTCCACCAAGAATTTCCAGCAAAATCCTTCTTCTGTGCTTTCTCTCTAACTATAGACCCAATTTCCAGCATAGGATAAATTTTAAAGTTGGGGGCCTTTTGTTCTTGTTGTTTTAATGTTTTTCCAGCCCTTGTTTTAAGTCCGGTGCTGTTCTGACCATTTACCCACATGCGTGGCAGATGGGACCATGTAGTTGAGTACTTGCATGCACCTTCGTGCCACTTTCTGCAACAGTAAGGTGGTGTTTCTGTGCATTGATCGGATGGAGATTCTCTCTTCTCCCTGTTTTGATGTGCTCTCCCTCCCTGCTCTTCTGCCACCTACACTGCAGACCTGTGTGACTCTTCCTTCCCACTCTGGTGCGTGCTGCAGCGACCTGCCACCTAATCGCCCTGAACTTGCTTGCACTGCTGGGACCTGACTTGCAGATTCCAGCCATCTTTACGTGAGGAACGGCAGCCTGGCAGCCCTCCAGTCTGCCTGCTGGACCTGGGCCAGCTATTTATTGTGAAACTTTTGCTCTTCTTGGACTTTGCAGCAATTTTCATCCCCTGGGTGATTTGCCTAGTACCAGGTAGAGAAATCCAATAAAAAGCCCTGGGAATTTGCTCTGTGCTCAGCAACACGCAGTTGCTACTGACTCGAATCCTGTTTCTTCTACAGCAATATACAGGGGACTGCAAAACCAATAAAAGGTACTTTAGCCTGTGACTTAAAATATTTTGGTGGGACTGTGTGGCAGGAAAAAAAGCTGCATATGCTGGGAATTCAGCTAGGGTCTAGCTTTGAGGATCAGTAAGAATTGGTAGAAGATGCATAGAAGAGCAATAATTTTACTGTCCTCTTCACTTTTGGACCACAACTCAACTTCTTTCTTTCCCATGCACTGCTGAGACTCCTTTCCTTCACTTGTGTTTATTAAAACGAGCCAAACAAGCTGAGTTTCTCTGTTGCTCACGCTCGCCTCCGCTGCTGCACCTTATGCAAACGCTGTCCCCACAAAACGGGGCCATGCTGCATGTTCTTTCCCTACTCTTTGTGTGAGCGTAGATGGCTTCAGAGGGGGTCCTCACCAAATAATCCCCAAGGCAATGGGAGCCAGTACTGTAGATGCATGTCAGTTAACTAAGTGCCTGTACGCCAGGTTACAGAAGCGTTGGTTTCTTTGCACAGGAGAGAAGCATCCATCTCAATATAGCTCCTCTGACAGAAGAAGCAAGTGTGCGTATGAGCTGTTCCTCAGCACGGAAACTGCTGCTGATGATCTATGTCACCCTGCGCACAAGCCACCCCTTGCTCATATATATATATATATTTAATGTGGAATGTGGGAGATCAGTCTGAAATGCAAACCTCTGAAGGCAGTGGGTCAGCTGGAGAAACACCTTTCTCCTGCGTTCCCCAACGGCCACGTAAAGAGGCGACCCACAGCCAGAAGGCAGATGGCCTAAGAACTTCACTGCCCTAACCTTTTGCCTTTGCAAATGTGCATTAGGCTGGAGGTAAAGATTCACTTGATTTTCACAGCTTTCTGTATTCGGCCCCTGTGGCCTAACAGCCTGGCAGTTTTGGGTGACTGAGGGGTGCTGTGTGGTCTCCTGCTTAACAGAGACCAAAGATTAGCGCTAAGGGTCAAGGCCAGTCGCAGGGCTGCTGTGTCCCTGTCCTGAGCCAGAGGCTTGCTGAGAGCTCGCAGGCACGATCCCCAGCTGCGGCTCTGCCCCGCAGGCCCTGGGGTCGGGTCTGCGGAAAGCTTCGGGGTCTGCCGTGGCACAGGGGTACACTGCTCTGTTGGCGCATTGGCTTCTCTTGCGAAGCACCAAGGTGGAATCTTTTTAGGGTGTCCTTGGGCACCTCAGTCCCACTCAGGTTCACGGGATTTAAGAAGCAGCAAATTTGCTGGTACTTCTCACTGCAGCTGTGTTCCCAGTCTCGCACTGAAAACTGCTTGCAGGGAAGAGCGTTGGCACACCTCTGTTTCTTCTCTCCCTGAGCTGTAGTTGTGGTATCTCCTAAGGGACACCATCACATAAGGAGGGGAGCTGGGAATCATTGCAGCGCTGTCCTTGATCGTATCTCACCCTGATCATGGACTTTCTTATACAAACGGTAGCAATTACCCCTTCCACTGCCCTTGATAATGTTTTATTAGTAATTGCTGTGATTATGTATAATTGTCTGTGTTAATAGCGTTCCATGATTGGCAAGGTTCGGCTTAAGGTGGTTTTCTGCTTGGGGGAGAGGGCGGAAAATGGCTGTTTAGTTTGTCACTGCTGTCTTCCGTAATAATGCGTTTCAAGTCAACTAATGCCACAGCTTAGGACAAAGAAGTTGTATTTAGGATATTGGACTAAATTTTGCTTCCCAAATTAAGTCTAATGTCTCTCTTAAGCCAATTCCAGGCTACAGAGGACTTTCAGAAGTATCTAGGACCTCCAGGGAGTACGTGCTGCATTATTCAACCATGCTTTGAAGAAGTGAATTGTGTTCAGGAACATGCCCATCACTAACTGTGAGCTGAAATAAGTAACATCCAAGTACCAGAAAATTTGCCTCAGCTGCATGGGGAAGGAGTTGGTTCCTTGGTTTGACAATTTTATAGAACCAGCCCCGATGTCACCCTAAACTAAGAGTTTCTATTTCAGAAAACCTAGGCAGAGAAAGAGGGTAGGGCAGCTGTACAAGAGAAGGACTGGCTATTTATCACCATGTGGAATAGAAGAAATCCTGTCCCAAAAGAGGCTTTCATGGATTGGTTTCCTGACAAAAAACAATGCACCCCCGTAGCCCCCAAACAATGTGGGAACTGAAAGAATTGCTACTCAGATATTTACCAGAGGTGTTTCCGGATCAAAGCCCTGCTACAGCCTGAGCTCAGGGAGTTTGAGTTTCAGATCTCGACTCTCACCCTTGCATTTCTCCACTGGGCTGAACCTGCTTCTTTGAAACTGCTGCAGTTTTGGGTGTGTTAGAAGGAGGGCTTTTTCAGGGGAGAGATGAACATAAAGGCTGTGCAGAAAGGAGTGTGAAAACTGCATGGATGCAGACGCACTTTATCACGTCTCCGCAGTCCATCTCTTCAGTCCACTTTAGTTCCCTTGTATAGATAGAAATTTAGGACATAAACCTGCAGTAATTTAGCATGTGTGATGCACGTCTGCATAATGTCCTTTCATAAAGTCCAACAGGTGCTTTTGCTGTATGCAAACCTATATACCTTTCAAAGCTCTGCTCTCCAGATTTCCCTCCCAGGCTACTGGAAGAAGATGACCCTCTGTGGTTACTAATCAGAGGCGGGCGACCTGCTTGCTTATGGGATCGAGGAGGACCCAGCAGACTGATGGCTACTGGAGTGGGACCTGGGAGCAACTATTTTAAAGCCACTTCAATCTAGCTTTTGTTTTCTGCCTGAGCTGACCCAGAGATCTGGGAACAGTCTCGACCTGTTGCACGTAGCCTGGTGCATCCTGACAGTAATATGCTATATCCTGTCCTGCCGGGAACAGGAGGCAACTCAAAGCCCTTCTCTCAGGAAACAGCCTTGTGCCACCGTGATGTAAACAATACAATACACATTATTTTTGAGCGCGCACCACTGGCTGAAAGCACTTTTTAATCATCTTTTTCCAGTGCTTATGGTAAGGTCATGACTTATTGCCAATGAAGAAAATGTAGGAGTTGAATTAGACATGTATGTATTTGCANATGACTTATTGCCAATGAAGAAAATGTAGGAGCTGAGTTAGACATGTATGTATTTGCTGATCTTTTTGCATGTTTGCTTTTAATTCATTTGGGGGTTATACAATGAAACGCGCCTTCCTTTTCTACCTACTAGTCTTACTTTCAGGCCCTAGGACAAAAAGACAAATTTTAAAATATTTTACTTTATAGTGTTCCTTGGGTTTGGGAAAATAACCACAAGCATAAGGGATATTTTTGCTTTTATGTGTATTTGTGTACGCATCTGTTGTTTGTATAATATTTGTATTTTCAACCAAGTTTGTTCCTCTGGTGTCTCTTTCATCCTATTCAGTCAAACCTGTTTTTTCTGGATGCTTCTTGTGGTCGTATGAGTGTGTGTGGTCTGATATTTGAAAAAATGAGTCCTTTAGCTGGACTTGTATACTACGATTTCACATGGCCATGGGTAGTTCTGTATTGACGGGCTCGGTTTAAGACACTGTAAAGGAGGCTTGAGCAATTTTAGGGAGTGCTGAGGATCCTCCCTTTGAAAAGCTGACTTTTTATTTAAAGATGGGTCAGATCAGATGCTCAGGAAGTAATGAATCCCTCGCACTGTACATCTCAAAACTCCTGACCTTCCATCCATGACATATGGTCATCTCTAACAACAGGCTGATAAAACCTGACTTAATGGTGTAAGAGCCCATTTAGCTTACAGGTATGCACATTTTATTTAGATAATTGTAGGAGATGCAATATGCTCACTAAGAAATATGAAGACAGCTTAGATTTACAGGCATGCCTTATGTTGTGTAAAGAAAATTTGGAGTATGCTGTTTAATTTCCTGAGAAGCGACCACGAGTCAGAAGTCGAACATCAGAGTAGCTCATGAAGGATCTCAAAAGGGAAAACAAATGCCCCAAGGAACAAATATTCTGTATATGTCTTCTTTCTCTTCTTTTCTTCAGTGGTGCTTTTATTTAAACCTCTCTTTGGATCCTAGCTTCTTCACTCAACAACTCCGAAGTGGATTTTAAATTGATACTCTTTTATGAAAATGTCTAGCTTAATTTTCCTCAGAGTAATTTAAGAAAAAAAAAATCCCCTGACATCCTTTGATGTACAAAGCACCAGACTTTTAGTTAATGTTTCTCCTTTAGGGCAACAGAAGAGTGCAAGGGCCTTTAACCAAATCCACTATGAGAAATCCTGCATCACCAAGGCATTTTGCTAGCACACAATGGCTCCTGAGAGCACCTTGCCCCAGCCTCCCTGAAAGGGAAGAGTTTCTCAGGATAGCTAAAAAAAGGAAACCTTGTCCCTGTGCCCCACCCAGGGTTTTTTCTCCCATGTGCTGGCTTCCTGGAGAGCAGAGGAGTTGGGATGCTTGTTCTCCCTGGAGCAGCGCGGTACCGGTACCGTGAGCCCTCTGGCTCGTTGCGCTGACCATGGCTGAGCGCTGCCCCACATGGACATCACCCTGTGACTGCTCCTCTCCCCAGACATTCCTCCCTGCTCTTCTTGATGCAACCCCGCTGCTGCTCCCTTCCCCTCCTCTGAGGCACTACTGCTGTTAGCAAGGCACCTTTGGTGATGACGATGTTACTTGTGACTTTTATGCTCTTGGATCTCGGGCTAGAGGTGAATTACTGCTATCATCCTGATTGCCAGCGTGCGAAGAGCTGGTGGGAGGGAAAGGGGCACTGGGGGCAGCCCTACTGGCACAGCCGAGTGAGCTCCCTTTCCAGAGGACTGACCCTGCCGCAGCAGAAAGGCACATTTATTCTCGATTGATGCAGGTTACCCCGGAAAGGCATAATACTGGTATCGGAGATATCATTTATCACAACAAAACACATGATGGCTACTATTACGTACTTTACCTGCCATAAAAAGCTGTTCATCTCTGTTTATCAAGGTTTATAAGTTAATGATGCTGTTGTTGGCTGGTGCTGGTGCTTTGCTCCTTGTCTGCTGCGTGACTTGCATAACGGCAGCTGCATGGCCCTGGAGGCACGTGCCAAGGATGTGGCCCCTGGACCCCAAAAGTCATGTGCATCCATGTGACTTAAAAACTTGGGTACTGACGGAGCTGGTGGAAGTGCTCACCA
>RSEF01000002.1:79051618-79068499 GCA_003993805.1 Himantopus leucocephalus
CCTCACAAGGGAGATAAAAAAAAAAAAAAAGGGACAGTCTCAGTCAGCAGGGTGAGGAGGCTTGACTTGTGAGGCTATCCTCTCTCTGGTTTTGGGGAGGGTGGTGCTGGTTCAGGCAGGGTGAGGGGAAGGAGCACCCTGCCCCAGCCAGCCAGACGGCTCTGCAGGGACCCACCAGCAGCATGCAGCCAGGCCCCACCTCTGCTTCTGGGGTATTTTGATTGCAAGGAAAGGCTGCAAGAGCTAGAGAGAGGAAAAATCTTGCTCTCTGCTAAACTGACATTTGAATTGTGAAATGTTTCTAATAAATTGCATCTCAGGGAGGGGCTTCATCTGCCTGGCGTTTGGATGAGTCTGCTACTGCACTGAATGAGGTGGTATCCCAAAACACACCGCATCTGAGCGTAGGCTACCCTGACCCAGCATTATTTCATGGCAGTGTGTATCCACAGTTCATTGAAGTTGGAAGGGTGGAGCCCAGATGTTTTTTGCTGCTAGAGCACCTGTGTTCTTTGACTTCCTTTACTCCCACTCCAAATGCAGCCTGATGCTTCCTGTAACGTCTTCCTTAATTGCAAGCAAGGGCTTGAAACTCGCCGATGATCAAAGGCTGCGTTTTGACAGTTCAGGTGCAATTAAATGTGAGTATCAAGTAGGGTGCCTGCAGTTTAATATTAAATCTATGCTCAAGTGTGGGCATAAAACTAGAGCCGCAGCACCTTCGTGCAGATCACGTAGTTAGATACCTAAATGGGTGCACTTGCAGACAGAAAATTGTGCTCAAGTCATTGGAGGCTTGGGCAAAGCCCAGTGAACAGTGAATAGCCAGCCACTCCTATAACAATGTTTTTCATTGGACATAAGTCTCTTAACTTGCTAAAGGGAGCCAGGGGCAAGTATTCAACAAAAAAATGTCTTTAATCGTGGACCAGATATAAGGGAGCCAGACAGCTGCTGGCTTTAAAGTGGTTTTGAATCAAGAACACTTGCAATATCCTTGGTATTTACACTCAAAGGCTTCTCTCAGAGCAAATATCTGCCTGAGCATGGAAAAGCAAGATCATATTTGCCTTTGAAATCTGTGCTCTGGTGGATTAGAAACAGAAATGTTTAATCCACTCTTAAAAAAAAAAAANCCATTTAAGTAACATGTCCAGTGGGATCCAGACAGGATGAATACCAGAAACCTCCTCAAATGTTTGTTAAGGTAGAGGAGAAAAGTAGCTGCTCTCTAATTTCCCCAACTCCTGGAAAAAAGCACTCTCAGCTTCTGTTCTTCTTTTAAAAAGGATCTTTAAACACGCTCGACTACAAGAGAGGATTGATGAAAACTCCATGAATCCAGCTTGTTATTTCTATGCGGTTTATTAGACATGTTTGGACACTGGAGTGACAGGTCAGGTTCCTCCTCGAAGAAATGTGCGGTCTGCTCCATGGCTGTCCTATCCACTGTTGTTCCTCCTTGTCTCCCGTCAGAAAATAATAATTTGAATAATTTGGACTCTCTTGTGAAAGTAATGAAAATCTTTTCTCTTTTGCTGCCACCTCTTTTCCTGCTGGATCAATGGGTATTACGGACACTACTGATGTATTGTCTGAGGCTAAAACTCAATAACAAGCTCAAATTAGATTTAAGGAAATGAGTCAATAAGCAGAACAGGAAGGAAACACACCAATTTAAGCCTAGAAAACCACATACCATAGTGTAGTGCAGGGGTTCAATATCTTTTTACTGTGAAACTGGGGACATGAACTTTCAGGTGCAATGTCTGTGAGGGGCAATGTTCCTACTTTGTCTCAAGTCAAAACATATTTGTTACAAAAAAAATCAAATTAGCATGAAGCAATTGCTCTTGATAAGGTAAGACAAATGTTAAAACACTGCAGAAAGAAAGCTTGGTGAAAACTGTCCTGAGAGGCCACACAAGACAGGTGAAGGGAAGGTGAAATCAGGACCAAGTGAAATGCCAACCCCACGTAGAGACCATGAGGCTGGAGGAACACAGGAGAGGGAAAAGGGTGTTTAGCCCTGCACTGGAAGCTTCCATCTGAAGTTATAAAAAAGGGGATAGTGCGTCCTGGAAGGTTTTAAATACAAATTCCTGCTCAGCCCATTGCCCAAGTGGTGCGGTGCTGCCTGTAAATATTGAAATATAAATTGCCTGAATGGGCTGGTTGAAATGTTGCTTCCCGAGTACTGTGAGCAATGTGTTTGTCAACATTATTGCAGGGGAAAGCAGGCCAAACTAATGACGATTGCCAAAAAAGTAGAGCAAAAAAGGGTATACTTTCTCCTGTGTGTCAGAGGTTGACTCCGTGCCAGGCTCTGTCAGGATGTGAAGGGAAATGTTCCCAAAGGCAGCAGAGTCCCCCAAAAGGCCTTCATTTCCTGCTCTTAGTATTTTACCACATTTATATTTGGCCCAGCATAGGGGGACGGTGATAAGGATAGATCCATTGTTTCGTGGAGCAAGGAGGAAGACAGGACTGCGAGAAACATCTGTTAATTTGGATTTGGGGCCTGGAGGCCACTTCATCTTCTCACGGTCTCAGAACCAGCTGTGGGAGCTGAGGGAAACCTCACTGCGCTTCATGTCCTAGCGGTACCTTCCACTCAGGGGTTGAAGAAAGCTTAGAAGACTATAAACCAGTTTTCGAAGGCACCAGGAGGCAGCTTTTATTCTCTCTGGTTTGCATATTGTGAAACTGGAGCACTGAAAATTTGATTTTCACAGTTTCCTGCTGCTCGACACCTGCATGAAAGGTCGGGGTTTCAGAAGCGCTTCAGGCACTTGGGAGGAACCAAGGGCAAATGCTCTTTCTCATAACTTTGAATAGCAGCCACTTCTTTGCTAATTTTGCTAGCACACAAATGCTCGTGAAAGTCAGCACTGAAGTTGACTACAGCAGAGTTTTGATTCTGTTCTCTCAGCACTAGATAATGCCTCTCATTATCACTGTGGTTTTACCCTCCCTAATGACTACTGCACTAGGAATAAACCAGTGACATGCAAACTGGCACGTTTTTTGGCAAGCACAATTGCCCATGAAATTTGGATCATTTTTCCTCCTTCTGCCCAGCTTGCCCACTTAGCAGCATTCCTCTTTCCCTAGGAAACTGATCCTTAATTGGGAGAGTCATTTACAGTACCTGCAAAAGGCTCAAAAGAAGCATTATGGACAGAGATGTCTCAAAAGGCCAGTTTCATCCCCTGGTCGGTCTGTGAATAGGGAGACCTGGTTGCTCAGATTGGTGTTTTGTCTCATGATGGCTCTGGGCAGGGAAGCAGCAGTGTTTCTTTGACCCATGACCATGCTATAATCATCCAAGGTATGAGTGAAAAGCTGGAGCCGCAGTCACTGAAAAGGAGTCGGTGACAGGGAATTTCACCTGATGTATCTGGTAACATTTTAGAACCAGTGACCCAAACTCAAGCACACAAACTGCTATGTAATTATTGCATAAACATATATAGGGCTCTCTAAATTTTGGACAGCTGCAAAACGGTGTGTACTGCTGCTGTAGTTTTGACGGTGTTAGCTTGGTGAAATTACTAATTGCACTTGAAGTGCTGAAAATAATGCAGCCATATGTGTAACTGCTGTGTGTACTTCGTAAATGAGATGGTGCCACCATAAACTGTGAAAATAATGCAGCTGTATAAAATTAGAGTGATGAATGTGCATTGGCCTGCAGTTCTACTAGCGCAAGCCAACACTGGTATCAAACTGTTCCCTCAAAAACGCGGGCGTTTACACCTGCTTTGTAGGGAGGCAGTTGTTTAGTGTGCCCTTTGTTTATGTGTAGAACACAACACCGTTTTGGTTTTTTTTCTTCCATCCAAATTCTTCGATTTTGGTGGAAATGGGGGTGTTAACTACTGACATTTCTGTTATGACAGTCATCCTCCAAGGTAGGTGGGCTTGGCTTCGGTTTTGGAGAAAATCACCCATTCTGGCCCACAACCAGCTGCTGTGGTCGGGAAGCTCCCAAGTGGAGGGAAGGTGAGAAATGGGGCAAAGTAGAGTATGGCAACCGGGAGCGTTTGTCTTTGCTGCATTGTTCCTCACTTCTAAGGCCAGAGACAATTCTCAGCTTAGCAGGTCGTCACCATCACGGGGTATATGTATGCAGTCACCATCACGGGGTATATGAATGCAGCTCCTCAGGGACACAGCCTGAGCAAACAAAGGACGAGCTAGAAGAAGGGACCGAACAACGACCTAGGCCATTAAGAGTTGAGAGGGGAAAGACAAGGAACAGTCAAATGACGCCCAAGTAAGGAGACAAAGGACCGGGAGTGAATCCTAATGACTCACAGAGGAGGGAGCGGACGGGACACATAGACCGTGATGGCTATCAGCTCCTAGAGGGAACATCCCAGCCACATCCTGGGCTGTCACATAGTTGCCCCGAGGGAAGAGGCTAGGAGAGATGCTCAGGACTGGTTAGTGAGTGAAACTTGTCCTCCTTGTGGTCTCAGGGAAACCTGGCCAGACTGCTGGGACATTACCTGGAGAAGACAATGGTGATGAGTTGATGAGAGCAAAGTAATTTTTTTTTTTTAAATAAAATCATCTGTGGCTGCTACAGTATTGCAATGTTAAAGATGAAAGTTTAGAAGCAATTAAATCTCTGGCCAGCGTGACTACACTGCTGGATGCTTCCCCGAAAGAGGCACGCTTGAGATAAGGGTAGTCAAGCCATCAGCAGAAAAACAGAGATTTGTTAGTTTCCATATCCTGAGCAATCTCTGCAGGTGTGGGTGCATCACTGGGGAGTGACTGCCACTGTTTATCTATCTTGGTAAGTAAACAGAAACCTCTGTGGATAAATAGCCTCCATGGCTCTTATCACCAGGGCCATAAACTGAGACTCCCTCTGATATCATTCAACAAAAAAACCCTACATCCCAGGAATGGTTAGCAGTGTGAGAGACCTGTAGAAAATACTGGTGGGTCTATATGGAGAGCCCTATGCCATAGCTCGCTTTTCTTACCTAATAAGCTACAGGTGACGGAATGAAACAAGACAGTGTACTACATGTACTCAGCAGAAAAAGACCACACCTCACGGACAGCCAGGAAAAACTTGCTCTTTAAATATTCACTGTTTTTACTTTCATTTTCATGCACCCTGCCATGCTTTCAAACATAGGGCCAACAAGAACCAACCCGCTGGTGAGGCTGTGGTGGTGCTTCATCTGCAGACATGACTACATCGCATCAGCTCCAGAGAGAGGTTTGTCATGCTGCTATCAGCACTTTCTTGTTATATGGGATGTCTGGACAGGTAGGAGAAATATTAGGCTCTGGCAAGCAGCAACTTGCAACTGCAGCTGTTTTCACAGCTCAAAAATAATCCAATGAGAGGCAAGGGTTGGCTGCACTGAGAGCAGCGGGAGCAAGGGACCAGAGGCAGGCTCCCTCCGCAGCTCAGATTTACAGCTGGGTCCTCCTCATTCATTTGAGCATTTCCCCCGAAGCCACCTGGCAGAATCCTGGAGCCACCATCACAGATAAGTTTTCCTTGTAAAATAAAGGGTAGAGCTGGATCTGGCTGGAGCAGGGTGCTGTATTTATAAGACATCAAAGATGAGGAAGGTGGTTACGAGAGTTCAGGCCAAATAATATACTTCATAGTGGCAGAGAAGAACTTATAGGGCGTGAGGTGAAAAGACAAAAATAAATTCCTAGTATCAAGAATGATGCTGCTTGATCTGACTTAAATAAAGCCACAGTGAACAAGATCGAAACTACCTGGGCCAATGAGTGTCCCATGGAGAGCAGTCCAATATGATTAAGACAGCTATGATGGGTAGGAAAGTGAAATCCCAAGCAAGGGATGGGTTCAGTGAAGTTGGTCTCTCTCTTATGCTTACATTTGGGCATTTGCCTAAAAGATGCTGATTCTGAGTTCAGAGCCTGCAGACCACTGGATTTTTCCTCTCCTGCTATAGTCAATCATGTGGAGTAGAAAATCTGTCATCTGTCACTAGCAACACAAAAATCAGTGCGAAAACACATTTAGAGAAAGAAAACCCCTTCCGACTTTAAGATGCAACTGAGCTCGGCCAGACATAGGTGAATCCTGCTTTGGAAAACTCTGCCTATAAATATTTTCTTCATGCTCATTTGCCACATTTTTCCTTAGGCACCAGCGTCATGTAATTTGAAAGAGCCACAGTCCGCAGCTTTCACCCAAACTCATAGTCCTTTAGCAATGAATTTCCTAGTGCATGTTGACTGCTATAGTTGTAACTTACCCAGTAACATCCTTATTCACCATCAGGTTTGGGCACATGTGATCTAAGCATGGAGGTATGTTGCTGTCACTTCTTCCATAGAGGACCTTCCCCTCCGTGGATCCATGTCTCCTTAGCTGCCTTTGGGTCAGTGGCAAGCAGCTGGGGAGGGACTTCCAGAAGAGGGTAGCTGCACCTCTGCCATTTGAGCGTAAGCAATGGTTTGGAGTCAAAGGCTTTTCTTTGTTAAAAGTTGGGAAGATGACAATGAAAGAAAACATTTGCAGAGAAAAGAGTAAGACAAAAGAGGCTCAGAGGTCCGCAAAGTATTGTGGAGCTGTGTCAGAATGGTTTTAAAAGAAGGTTGAAAGAGAAATGAGTAGAAAATTAAGCAATGGAGGGGAAAGACAGGCAGATAATTTGAAAAAAGCAGCGTAGAATTTGAAAGGAGAGAACAACCCATGAAGAAAACCTGAGAAATGGGCAAGGTGATACAGAATATGGGGAGAACATGTCAAGACACCATGGGAAAGAGTGAATGAGGGGGCAGAGGATGCTGATCTGCAAAGAAAAAATGAGGAAAGAAATACAAAGAAGAAAAAAATAATAAAAGAAACATGGAAAACATTAGAGGCTGGCAGAGAAACAGAAAATGGATGGAAGGGAATTAAAACATTAGAGGGAGAGCATGAAGAAAGCCGTGTAATATTAGGAATAGCAAAATGTGTTTTATTTATTCATGTTCCTTCTGGATTATTTTTCCCTGGCAGCTGCTGAGGGTCCGATCGCTGTGCACTCCCCTCCCTCCATGGAGGGCAGCCAAGCACTTCTCTTTGAGGATGATTAATGCACGAAACAGTCTCTAGCACTTCAATTTTAAACAAAGCGCTCTCCAAAGCCCCCTTCTGCCTTGGGCAGCTTCCCCCCAGCCTCCCTGGTGGAAACCTGGCAGCTTTGTTACAACCCGCGTGTAGGTTCCCATGAGCTCCTTTTGCAGGTTGGTCCATTATTAATACTGAAATACAGATATTGGGATAAAATAAGTGAGAATCAGGCTAACCTTCCTTGCAAAGAGGAATCTACCCCCTCCTCCACATCTCTCCTTGCACGCACCCCGTGTGCTCCTTGCAGACAGGCGCACTGGGACATCAGCTCGAACACGTATTTAGCAACTTCCTTGTGGGACCCTCCAAATCCTATTGTGGTGAGTGGAAATTCCTCCACTCATTTTAACGGGACTTGGTGTGGCTCTGCAAGACTCACACCCCTGAGGCTCACACCCACCTGCACCCTTTGGCCTCTTCAGGGAATTTGATTTTCTGAGCAATTTAATCAGTGGGGAAGTTGAGAATGGCAAGATAAGGCCTTTAATCCTTTCCTTTCTTCCCCTGAGTAAGGGGAGGCCTTTTCCAAGCCTATAAAGGTGTTTAAAAGAAAAGCCTTTCTCACAGGTATTTTTTATCAGTCCAGACAGTGACACAGTTAATTTTTCAAAAGCTTCCTAGTGATTCAAGGGTGTAAGTCCCATCTGACTTCAGAAATGAGGCTTGGGCAAATTTTTGCCCTTCAGCCACGTCTCCCTGCTCTTCAGCCAGATCTCTAAGGTGGTTTGCGCTCCTTTAAGGGAGATGTGAATAAGGGGTTTTAAAGAACTCTTTTTAAATCAGAGGCGTGTATAAGAGCTGACATGTCACAGGACTGACATTTGACACGTCACAGGAGTGACATTAGACAAATGGATCAGGCAAGTCTCACCGCCCAGAGGTCTGAACTGGGAACCTCTGTATATATTGTCCAGCAGCAATCTTAAATGTGGTATAAGTGGTGTTGTGCTAGAAAACTTGAACACACTTGACTGCAGCTCTAGGAGAGCGAGTATTAATAAGATGGATCTATCAGCTTAATAAGATGCTTATTCCCTCTTGGACTGTAAGCAGGTTGTTTGGAAAAACACATACTAACTGAGCGAGGCTGTGAAAAGACAGGGTTTTAGAGACCTCTCCCACCACCGCAGTAGAGCGGATACAGCTCTGCCATGTTGGGGGGCGGGGGGCAGTGGTGGGACACCTACCAACAAGGGTGTCTGCACCGCTGTAGTCGTAGCTTTCTAGCCAGCAAGGTCTGAAATGCTCTCAGCATCATCTTGTTTTCAGCCAGGCAGGAGCAAAAACGCCCAAAGGACTTAGAGCAACAACTGCAGTCCGCCGGACTCTGTACACACTGACACAGGTTTGAATGCCCTCGCCTTGACGGGTCTGGTCCTGAAGACATTTGCTTGCATGAATAGGCTTCAAATTAGACACTGCTGGAATCCCCCAAGTTTCTTCCGGAGGTGTGAGGACTGCAGGATGAGCCCCTGAACAACAGACTGCTGTGCGAGAATTGCCTTGGCCAGGGCAGTCCCATCAGGCATCTCGCAGAGGGACAGCATTGTTTTTAATGTACTTTGCAGCCACCAGCAATGCCATCCCCTCTGCTGAGGCACAGACAGGGTGCTCTCTTTTTCAAAAGCCCCAATAAAAAAACCATACTTACTTCATGCTCCTGTACTTAGCTAGCCATACTGTCTATCCCAGGAAATCCATGGGATTTCCTGAAGAAGCCTGTTACTTAATTAATTTTAAATGGTGGTGAACCTGCAGCTGTAGCGTTAATTATAATCGATGTCATTTTCAGGAAGTGTGAGGATGAGGCGCATTCACTGCCATGCTATCACTGAGCACAAAAACATCCCAGGCCGCTTGTTTTTCCATGTGTGCTTCGGGCTGAAATTCCAGCCCTCGGTCCCGATCCTGTTAAGTGTTAACTAGGTGAGCGAAGTTACTCAGCTGGGGATGCTTCAGCGTAGCTTCTCGTGCAGGTAAGGGCTGGCAAGATCAGCCAACGGTTCGCAAATGTGTAGTATAAACAAGTCAAGCAAACAAGTCTGCATGAACATAGAGGCTTCCACGCCTTGCTTTATTTTCTCCGCTAAACTACATGGTGGGTCCTGTCTTGGTGATCGCTGGACTTTCGTTGTTGTACGTGGGCCGGGTGTTTGGCCTGTGGTAACCATAGGTTTTATAACACCAATCAAGGGGTGCAAAACACCCTGAACTGGCTGGGTTGTTCGGGCCTAATGAACTATGTTTAGAGTGTTTACACAGCGCGATTTCATCTTCTCAAGGCCTGTAACATGAACTGTGGACTCATACTACCCTAAGGGTAATATATGTGGTACTTGTGCTAGGCTAGAAAAAATAACCTTTCTCCTATTCAGTTTGCTTTAATTAATGTCAGAGTTGAGTTGCACCACTTTTTTTTCATATTCTGTAACTTGTTGAAACCCTAACCTTTTGGGCTAACATTTTCTGTGCCAGATGACTACTCAGCCTGATTCTGGAGGGATGTTTCTGGCTGTTCAGCTCTTTCTAGGAATTTTTTTCCCAGAACAGCTCCTTGTGAAAGATGTAGCACCATTGCACTTTGGAAAGGGAAACCGCGATCAGGCAGTGATAACGTTATGTGGAAAATCTAGTTTCATGCATGTCTTTTGTGGCTCCTGTGAAAAATACCCAGATGCAGCCAAGTTATAAGCCCTTGGAAAATTGCAGTTTGCACACATCTGGTAGAGGCTTGTAAGTTTGGCAGCTGAATTCTGATGTTTCTGTCTGTAGAGACTGTGCTCTGGTCCATGGCTACAGGGACTCTGAGCAGGAGGTTTCTGGCAGTGCTCTTCTTGGTGCCTCCTGGCACAGCCACAGAGACCCGTCTCTGCATCATTCACCTCCCAGACCCCAAACGGTGAGGAGGAAAGGTCCTGCCCTTATTTGTGAAAGTGGCATAAGCAGGTGGACTGAAGCAGCCTAGAGAGAAACAGTGGGGATGGGCACTTGGGGTGTAGAAGGTATTTGGGCCCTGCTGTAAGAAACCTGGTCTGGGAGCAGGGATGGAAAACTGAGGATGGAAACTGCTGGGGTCAAATGTGGCCAACAGCTGGGCAAGGAAAACAGGGGAGATTGTGCAGAAGAGTGAAAAGAGGCCCACCAGGGCTGAGGACACAGGGAGCCTGGGACACGGAGCTACGGTGGTGGCACAGGGGGAGGTGACAAGGGGGGCTGGCGGCGGGGAGTGGGATGACAGGGTTGTGCTGCCAAGATCCCACGCAGCTGAAGGGGAGAACAGGACGCTGTGAAAAGCATCATGCATTCATGTAATTGAAGCGTATGATTATGTCAGGAGGGACTTGCACAATCAGCCTTAATTTGGGCGTTTTCTAATTTTGAATGCTTGCGTTTGCAACCTCAACTTTCTTTTTAATAGAGCTTTTTGTCAGCGATAGGACTAGCTGTAGTTATTCTGTAGTGAGCTGGTGCCAAACATTGTGATGTTCTAGTATGCAAGTCCTGAACAGTGAATGAAGTAGTTGCTGCACTTAGTAAATTATGACGAAATATCTCCGTGTCATTTATTTGTGTTGTGTTTGTATATGAGGACAGTAATTCTGTTAAACCTCAGCTACTTCAGAGGAGGAGAGTGAATTGACATGGATGAATGAGGGGCTGTCTAACTAATGGACTTTCAATATACTTAATGCCCAGCAACAAATTCAGTGTTGCTTTGGCTAACAGAAGACTTGGGTTTTTTTTAAATAATCAAGTTTTGGTAATGGAAATTCACTGATGTGACAACATTTTTCACATAGATATTTACTCTTTTGTGTAATATACTGTGCACTATTAATTATTGAGAGGATAACAGTAAGACTCTGTCCTGATGGATGGTAAAAAATAAAGGATCAAGATTTGATTCATATCAGTGTATTTTTCTAAACATCACCTTGTGATGGGGTAAGAGGGCATAAGCGTGCAGCTCTGCAGATAATTGCCAGAGCTCGTAAACACTTTTTTCCCCCTCTTTCATTTCTTGACAACTGCAGCAGAAGAGACAATATCCAGGACTGTACAGAAAGCAGCCGCTGTGGTAGCACCCCGGTGTGTTTATCCAGCACTCTGCACTGGCAGTAAACATTCAAAACCCAGCGGGAGGCCGCCCTGAGCACCCTGCTGTTGCTGACCCCAACCAGTGGGTCGGACAGGAGAATCTCCAGAGGTCCCTTCCCACCTCAGCCATGCTGTGCTGAGATGGGCCGGTGGCCGGGGTGCCTAGTTGGCACATCTGAAGCACATCCGCGCAGGCTGCCCAGAGGCCGGCGGTGAGGCAGTGCCGTAGGTGGGACNCAACCAGTGGGTCGGACAGGAAAATCTCCAGAGGTCCCTTCCCACCTCAGCCATGCTGTGCCGAGATGGGCCGGTGGCCGGGGTGCCTAGTTGGCACATCTGAAGCACATCCGCGCAGGCTGCCCAGAGGCCGGCGGTGAGGCAGTGTCGTAGGTGGGACCCCGGGTTGGTGGGACATAGGGTCTGTGGCTCCTCTGTGGTGGCTCCCTGAGACTGGTTTAGGCTGGGCCATCACTTTAAAGAAGGTGAAGGGATGTATCAGCACGCCCAAGTGCTCTCCTGGATTGGGAGCCTCAGGGGGGTATTTGCGCTGCCTATCTTTGGGCACTAAACTTTAGTGCAGGAAGCTTTTTCCCCTATCTTGTCTGTGGAGGGAGATTAGCCCAGGCAGAAGGTGACTCAGACTACCTGAGGCATATTCCTGCTCTGAATCACCTCCTGGGACATATCCCCTTTGGTTGTAAAAGCAGCTGGCCGGCACTGAAGGAGCAACTTCCCTACATTTTGCACCTACAGATGCCAATGCACTTTAATTTTTAAGACTGCAGTTGATAGGTGAGCATTTACAAACTATCACAGGAGAAAATTATTGGTCAAATTTCTGTACCCAACCCAAGGAACAAAACATGGGCTGAATGGCATACAAGTGAATACAGAATTTGTTGCTCTTCTGTCATCTCCTGCTTGAAGCCTTTAATGTTAGCACAGGGGCGAAGGCGTTCCTCTTAACTAGAGATTATTTTTTTTTTTGAGAGAGAGAGACTGCGGTTCAAGGCAATTCTTTAAACTGAGTTACCGCAAATATGCAGCCTTTTTACGTGCCCATTTGCAGGTTGGCAATCTGTAAAAATACTCATTCTGCTGAATATTTTAAAGCATGCAATAAAACAGTGTTTTATGGAAGAGAAAAGGGAATGTGTACGAGCCTGTCAGATTTCAACGAGCCAAAATGTTCATCGTAATTCTATCACAGAGTATCAATATGAGGAGTGACAATTACCTGTGATCAGTGGGGCTTAAACATGTTTCCACCCATAGATGCCTTATAATCTCTATGGGCTGTACTTTTGCCTTGCAGTCTTCAGCAAAGCTTTTGTGCAAGGCGTGAAGTTTGACAGGCCCTGATTCAGTAGCGATTTTAATGGTTAATGTAATTTTTTCCCACTAGACCCAGAGGTCTGAGGCCATAGAAGTATTCATTTTTTTTTTCCATTGAAAGATGCTACGTGAGCAGGGGATATTACAAAGTTTGGTTAGGTACTGCTGTCTCATGTGCGCGTGCTTGCTGGCTGCCGGACTGAATGGAAAAGAGCTGAGCTCTCCCTGCCTCTTGCCATGGCGGGGTGTCAAAGAAGTTTATTTCCTCTGTCCCATTACTGATTTGAAAAAGAAAAAAAAAAAAAAAAAAAAAAAAAAAAAAANTCCCTGATTTCTCCTTCTCTGACAGCTCAGCCAACGATTTCAAACGCTGCTGAAGGAAAACAGGAAGACAGGAAGATACGCAGACAGTGTAATGATATAAACTTTGTTTCTCTAGGAAACTAGGCTAAAAATGTTCCTATGCCTCTTAGTAACAGAATAAACCTTGGGAATATGATTTAAGTCTCCACTATGGGCTCAGAAAGGAAAAGGAATGGGTCTCCCATGTGCTGATTATTTTTGAAATGCTTGCAAGCTCCAATTCGATTTTATGGTTATTTGGTGACTTGTTCCCGGAGCTGAAAGTTGACACTGAGGTCTTATAAATATATCGCCTATTAGAGGTCCCTCAAGTGATCATAACGGAGAAACCAGGAGGTAGTTACCTCTGTTACGGTATACCAGTGCTATCCCAGAACTTGTAGGGATTACTCCTATCATCCTGGTAAATGATGTTTCCTCAGGACCCCACCTCCCCAGTACGAGCTGTGCTTGAGTGAACACGTCTGAGAGCAATTTGCTCTAATGGACTGTTACATATGATGTGCTTATAAAAATTGTTAGAAACATCTAGATGGAAAAAAGAAAGGTCCCTTGATCCAACCAAAGCAGTGCGAGAATAGCACAGGGCAGCAGAAGACAGCTGCTTTTGCAGGGCAGAGCACAGGGCTGTCCTTCCGTCTGTCCTTCCACGCCCATGGCGATGAATGAGCCCTTTTAGGCCAGTTTTATCAGGTAGGCACTGAAAAAGGCAGTGCCGAAGAACTTGCGACCTTTTACAAATCCGTGTAAAAAGAGTTTTATGGAAGGAAACCACGTGGAGCAATCTGAAGCTGACATCTATTTCCCTTCCTTTATTTCAAGCATATTGCTGGGCACTTTTCAAGATTTCTTCCCTGGAGATTTAAAGACTCTTCTTCTCATAACAGGTGCAGCCTGGGGGACGACAGCAGCAATGCACGAATCCTCCCGGGAGTAATTACGCTTCCTTTCCCCTTCCCCTTGCCTGCTGCATCTCTCTGGCAGCGCTTCTGCCAGGAGCTGTGCGCATAGGTTAACTTTAATCCATTCAGTAGAGGGAGTCAGATGCTAAAATCTAAGCGTGTGTGAGAGCCCGTCTGGGACCAGGACCTCGTGTTTCCAGGCAGGAGCAGAAATACTTAATTCTTTGCTGCCCACTTAACCCAGATAGCGGTGTTTGGGGTACACCAAACCCAGTACAATTAACAATGTCATTGTGTCAATGCTCTTCAACACTGCCTTGCAGGATCCGTCTCAGCGATTGGGTTATCTTTCCCTACATCTGTGTGATCCCTGGACTCTTTGGCGGACATCATTTGCAGCAGAGCAGGCCGACGCTTAGTCAGAGGGACATTTGTTTCCATTTTGTAACGAATTTTCCTCTCTTGTGTCCATGGAGATCTGGTGCCGTAGCACTGCTCGTGGGCATTAGCTGCCACTTGTTTTCTAAGGAGGAAAAGGGGGGGGACTGATCGAGGGAATGGTAGGGACTTGGCGCAGAGAGGCACGTAAAGAGCTCTGCCTCCCAAACTTGGCTTGTCTCTTCAAAAACAGGATGTTACACAAATACCCAGTGCGAATTTGGCGTAAGGATCTCCTTAAATTGTAAAAACAACCGCACGCCACCCCCATCCCCAGCATCTCAAAGGCTTTTTCTGAACAAAACCTGGAGAACCCTGAGTGGCCGGGGTGGGAAGGTGTGGGTCAGGGCAGGCGCCACGGGTCATGGCCTGTCTCTGAGAGCAGAGGGGGGATGGCAGGCGGCCCCCGTCCCCCTGCCCAGCTAAGGGAAGCCTCTAGAGAAGCAAGTCGGGTGTTTGCTCTTCAGATTAGTCAGCCGGGTGGTGGGGGGGGGAGGGAAGGGGAGTGCAGCAAAATCTTTCGCACGGTTCTTCTAGCCCATCAGCAGAGAAGCGAAAGTCAGCTGCGTGTGCTAAAATGATGCCTGTGGTGTAAAATACATCGTGAGAGGTTAGGGATGGTAGTAATACTTGGGAGGCAGACATAAGGGAGGAACCAGACTCAAACTGGTGGCTGAAATTTGGCCTATTTGACTTATCTCAATCATTTGATGAGGAAGGTTTGAACCAAGAAACACTGTGGGATGTGAAAATCTGCTCTGAATGGTCCTTCTGAAAGCGGTAATTGAGTTTTAAATATTTATGGCAGAACCTGGAGTTGCAGTAGTGAATGCACTCTGCCCAGTGGTAAGCCCGGCTTGCTGGAGACCCTGCTCCGCAAATAGCCCCGTTGCAGAGGAGAGAGGGGAGAAGGAAGGGGAAGAAACCAAGCAGACTTTTGTGAAAATGCTTTATTTTGCTAATTACAGAGGTCTTGCTCCTCCACAGGCAACGCTTTCAGTGTGGAGCTGCAGAAGCTGGGGAGAGGAGGGCTGTTCTAACCAAAACCAGCACCTGGATAAGCTGCAGGTCTGCTTGCACACCACTTATAACTGGTTGCCCCAAAACAACGCTGGCTCTGCAGAGGGACGAGGCAATGAGGAGTGGAAAGATGCGTCTGTGCCCTTGCCATTTGTAGCTCTTGCTGTTTGCCATTACCGATCCCATGTGAGACACTAGGAGGTACATATGCATTTTTTCTTTCGCTGCTGATGTAAATAGGATTCTTTTCTCTGCAGGCAGCGCAAAAACGAGTCCGTGGTCCTGCACTCTGTAGCAGGCACAGGCCTTGGTGCAATGAATAAAAGGGAGGCTCTAGCCCAGCCCTGGGTCTGCTGTGGTTAAGACAAGATGCCACACGTACCTACTACTTACTTTAACGTGCACCAGTAATACAGCTCTAAGACTCCAGCTGGGAATGAAGGTCCCCAGGGCTCAAGGCACCAGTTACTTCAGCCTGAGAACCGGCCTTGCGTGGGGTCTTTAACAGCCCCGTGTACCTCGTGGGAGCAGCTGTGGGGGGTGCGTGGGACACGCTGCCGGCCGCACGGAGGGGAGGAGGGGCTCCGGGTGCAGTTACCCCCCACGCTCTGCCCAGAGGCAGCACAAGCTGCATTTTCCAGCCGCAGAGCCCTTCCCAAGCACACGGGAGCCCCCACACCCCCTCCCCGAGCGCCGCATCTTCCCTCTCCCCTCTAGCGGGGCCGGGCCGGGGGTGCCCGCGGCTGCCGCCTCTCCCCGCCCGGGGCGGCGGGGGGGGTCCCGGTGCCGCCGCGCTCCCACCCGCCCACCACGACCACGACGGAGCCGTGACCGGCCCGGGCAGGAAAAAGCCGGGGGGTGGGTGGGGAGGAAGGGGGGCAGGGGGGTCCGGGGCGGCTCCGGCGCTCCCCGCCGCCTCGGCCCCGCCTCGGCCCCGCACCCCGGCGGGGCGGGGGGCGGCGCCGGCTGCCGGGGCGAGGGCGCCGGCTGCGGCGGCGGCGGCGGGCGCGGGGCTGCCACCCCGCGGGCAGGCACGGCGGCGGCGGCGGCGACGGATGGCGGCAAGGTCAGTGGGCGCCCGCTCCCCCCCGGCGGGGCTGCCCTTCCCGGCCGGCCCCCGAGGGGGGCGGCGGGCGATGCTTGTCTGCGGTAGATCCCGCGGCGGGGGCGCCGTTCCCTCCTCCCCTTCCCGCCGCGGGCGCGGATGATCCATCCCCCCCACCCCCAGCCACCCCTCCTGCCCGCCCGGGCCGAGGGGGAGACGCGGGTTTCGTAACCGCCCGCCCTGCCCGGCCCCGCCGCGCTGCGGGCACAGCCGGGAGCCGCCGCCGCTTCCCGGCTCCGCTGTCCCCGGTGTCGTTGTCCCCGTCGCCCCCGCCCCCCCCCTCCCGGCGGGGAGGGCGAAGGCGGGCGCCGTGCGAGGGTCCTCCCGGTGATCCGGCGAAAAGGTGCGGGGTGGTGCCCGCCGCGTCCCGGGAGGGTGGCGGGGCGCGAAGGTTACTTTGAAAGCCGGCAGGCTTTGCGCCTCGCATCGCATCAGCGCTCTTGCAAGCGGAGGAGGAGGAGGAGAGGGTTATCCTTGTGCTGCGTGAGCAA
>RSEF01000002.1:79068599-79108540 GCA_003993805.1 Himantopus leucocephalus
ATGCACCCCAGGATGCCATTGGCCTTCTTGGCCACCAGGGAACGTTACTGACTCATGGTCATCCTCTTGTCCTCCAGGACTCCCAGGTCCCTTTCCACAGAGCTGCCCTGTAGGAGGTCAGCCCCTAACCTATACCGGAGCATGGGGTTATTCCTCCCGAGGTGTAGGACCCTACACGTGCCCTTGTTGAATTTCATTAGGTTCCTCTCCGCCCAACTCTCCAGCCTGTCCAGGTCACGCCGTATGGCGGCACAGCCGTCTGGTGTGTCAGCCACCCCTCCCAGTTTTATGTCATCAGCAAACTTGCTGATGGTACGCTCTATCCCTTCATCCAGGTCATTGATGAATATATTGAACAGGACTGGACCCGGTACTGACCCCTGGGGAGCACTACTATTCCTCATCAGGACACCCCCGCATTCATTGCTGGCCTTATTTTAATACAGTTTTAAACTTTTTGAAGATCAGCTTCATCTGAAAAGAGAACTTTGATTTGGTTGTGGTGCATGTGGGAAGTGGGGGTTATTCTCCTGTGTCAGGATACATGCATTTAGACTCTCTGGAGCTTGAAGTGAAATCTGGGTGTCACCTAGGCATTAGCTGAAGAAGAGGACATCTCAGGCCACTGCAAAAATCATAAGCAAAAGAAATACAAGTTGCAGTTCTTTAGTGCTACATAAAAGGAAACGGCTAAATATGTTTCCTTGGTAAGCAAACGAGTTCGTGAATTGTATTGTATTACTGTTTTTATAGATGTCCCCATTTCATCAGCTCCTGTTCTAAGACAGATTGCTGGCACCTTGTGTTCTGCAACCAAAAAGCTAGAAGAAAGATCTTTGTAGGAGTAGCAGTTTCAGGAGATTGCTTGGATTCTCAAACTGCTTATTAGGTTTCTTTGAATTATTGGGTGATGTATTTGGTACCGGGTATTTTGTTTCAGAAGTACATAATGTAAATAAATTTGATTAGAATAGTGGTCATACACTTTCCGTCAGTCTTTTGGCTGGATTTTCTAGCTTTCTGGAAAATCTTTTCCTGTGAATGCCTTTCTTATGAAAATCTGGTGCAAAATAGTTCTGTTCCAGCAAAAGGAGAGACTAGCAGGTGTAGGAGGTGTGCAGCACCTCCCAAATCTGTACAGGTCTCTGTGGAGGATGCATGCACGTGGTTTAGCCATTCCTTCATCACAGTTCAAAAATCCCTCTTGCACTGTGCCGCGATTGCGATTGCACAGCCCGCTTCCAGATCTCACACTGGTAGAGGAAGGCAAACGTAGCATCCACCTGCCCATACCTGTTAAGAAAGAGCGCTTGGCATCTGGGAGGCACAACCACCATCTTGCAACCCTTCCTCTCCCCAGGAAAGCTGGTGCGAATCAGAAAGAACTAGAGAAGCGGGGTCCTGCAGGCCATACGTTGTCGGCTTCCTAGGTCTTAAGGGCACGGTGGACGTTTGGAAGCAATGCAAATAGACAGTCACATGCCCAGTGCCAGAAATTATTAACTCCACTGTATTTATTTTCATAGTGAAATTGCATTTTCACATCTCCATAAGAGATACTGTAATGAGATACAAACCCAACAAAGCGTTTCTTTTTGTGGAGGCAGTGCCTGTGGTGGCACAGAGGTGATGAAACTAACTACTCTCTTGATGAAAACACACCGAGCTGGTAATACTGCAGTTTTGCATCCTCTCTAAGGAAATTTGGCAATGCAGCTGTGGTGGATGGAGGTCATTCATATTTCTTTACACTCCAGATTGACATTGCTGTGCAGGAACAAGATGTGTCGAACCGGCATAGCTTCAGCAAAGTTAAGTGACTGTGTATTCAGAGTGAAACATAGGATTCATAACTACCTAGAAAATAAGAGTATTATTTGATGGAAATTTGATTTCACTTTTTGGTGACTCAGGAACGTGAACACTTAAGATTTGAGTCATGTTTTCTAAAGGTGCTTTAACAGGACTTCCAAAGTTATGGGTACGTTTCATTGCATTCAGCTTAATATGCATGTAAAAGCTTGAGAGCACTGTGAATTGGGCAGTTAGCGGCTTGGCCGGCTACATTTTGTGTCTGCATGCAAAATAATTTGCATTAGCAGTAGAGCATTCTGTGTGCATAAAGCGTGTGTTATAACTAATCTGCACGCAAAGTAAGTCTGGGAAATGTTACTGTAGGACACCATGTAGGTAAGACTGGATTCTTGCTGGAGGCCGCTAGATTGTGTCTTGTCTTAAAAACAGAAGGGGAAGAAAAAGATGGAGCGGAGAGGGTGGGGGGGGTTACCTGGTTATCGTAGTTAGGATCCAGTCTGCTTCAATCAACGCAGCGCGCTGTTGATGTTAGAGAATTATGCAGGGCTCTGTTTCAACTGGTCTCCAAAATGACTCAGTGTAAGAACTGACAGTGAGGTCATGTGGAGTTTTTTTTAAAGGACCTGTTGGACTAATTAGGCTATGTTATGTGGCTTAGTATTAGTTAAGCATGCCCAGAGTTACTGGTAAGAGTTCAACCTTTAATTTTCTGCTGGAAGCAACTTCCCTTCAAGATTCAGAGATGTACAGCAGTTGCCATTACAGATTATAACGTATTAAACCCCAAAACACTGTAGAAATTCTGGGGGAAGGAAAGAAGCTGCAGAAAGTAGGAGGGGAATTAATTGTATGACGAGGGCCATGCTGAACAAGTGGACGGCTTAACACTCCGGTGTGGCAGGGAGAAGATCGGTTGTATCGGTGTTTATTAACTACTTTCACCGAGTCCGTTCGTGTGCATATAATATATATAAAAAATTAGTGGCAGCTGTGATTACGTATAATGGCTTATTATATAGTTGTTTGAACAAGGTAACAGAGAAAGTAAGACTTCCAGACTCTTATTTCTTTTGCTTATTACAAACATTCAGTTCCTCCCTCTCCACCTCCAGGCACTCTAAACGTGTCTGGCACGTTATCTGTGTTCGCCCTTGCTTCCTGCTTGCTCTCGGTCCCTATCCACTGTTTCCTCCTGTTCCTGCCCTGGCCTCCAGCTCCCGTACCGACTCCGGTGTCTCTTCTCCTGCTGCTTTCTGCATCTTCTCTGTAGCCTCCCTAATCTTCAGTAACACAGATACATAAATCAAGCAGATTTTTAGTTTCCCCTTAGTATCTGTAGCGTATGTAAGTTACAAAGAGTTTTTTTTTTTTTAATTGAAAAAAGGTCTTTGTCCAGTGTTTGTTTCCAGATACTGTAAATGATGGCTGGAGACCTTAGAAAAAGAGTATTTCTACAAGGAAACTCTCAGTATAAATCCTGCCAAAGTTCATATGGCTGAAAAAATCTTCATCTCTTGACATGTAATTCCAGAGGGGTAATTTAATGGAGATTCAGACTTTCAGGTCTTATATCCTAGAAAGTTTGTGTCCACTAAGGAAAAGCCTTCATCTCTCATATACTGTTGACTGTTTAAAGTCCAGAGGCAAAATTCAAGTCTGGAAGTGCGAGGTTGTGTGCCTGCGGGAGGGCTCTGTCTGTCAAAACCGGGTCTTTGTACTGCTAAACTGCAGGGCAATACAATCAGATTAGCCAGGACATGCAGTGGGGCGGTTTTAGTGATTTTTGCCAATTGCAGGAAGACACAGGACTACCTGACTGGTCACAAAGTCTGCTGGGCAAATGCATTTAACCAGTGAAAAGAGTTTGAAGCGATGCTGTGTTGCATGCCCGTGGTATCTATGAATGGGTGTTGGGTGCCTCGGGACCAGCTTTGCTTTCATGTGGCACGTTGGTCGTGTGGCTGGCAAAAGTTACAGGGTGGCATCGTGATGTCTGTCCCAGCATAACGTTCAGCTTGGTGTTCTTGCTCCAGTAAAAGACTGGCTCGTTTTTCTGGTTGGGTTTTGATCCAGAAAAAGTAACCGCTGCCATCAGTGAGCCACTGTGTGGGTACAACGTGCATGTTGTACACGACATGTCTGAAGAGCATGGCATGCCCAGCTTAGCAGTGGTGGCCACTGCTGAGTCCAGAGCAGTTCTTTCCCTTTGAGCTGTGTCTGGTGTTGGCACAGCCTAGGCTTAACTTATGCCGCCTGAATACCCGCTTAGCTAACTTGTTGTTCTTTGGGACTATTCAGCCTTCCCACTCTAGGCAAACCCCTTCATTCCCCCTCTCCAAAGGCTGTTGTTACTCGCTGCTTTTTTCTTCCGCCTGCCTCGGACTAACAACTCTCAGTGGCACCTCCGGTAATGTTTCATTGCCATGCAAAAGGAGGAAAGCACTTTGTCAGCAGCCTACTTCAGGCAGAGAAATGTGTATCTGTGAGAAGCACATGTACAGAACAGCAATTACTCAGATCATCAATATTTATACAGCAGATAATAGTCATCATGGACAAGATGAATATTGTCACAACAGCAATAGCTGCTGGGGGGGGATGCAAAATATAATTGCTAGGTTTCTTTAAACGGGATAATTATTTAACTTTCACGTGATTGGTGAAAATGGCTTAGCGTCTGAATTAAATATTCAGTGGGAGGTCACCTGCTTCTAGAAAGTAAAGGAAATGCCTCTCCTGTCTGCTCTCATGTCACACACTGAAAGCTGCCTGGGATGTCGTCCTTTACATGCAGCTTTTGCTGAAGGCAATGCTGATGCCAGCTGCTGAATGAGGAATCACAGAAAAAGAACAAAAAAAAAATCGAGCAGCTTGTTTTGAAAATAAGTTTTTGTTAGGTCTGCAGCAGACAGACACACGTTTGTGGATGAGGTGGCGGCACGGGCGCACATGCTTTGCTTTTAAAAGCTGTACCCAGTGTCCAGTGGGAGGCAGCCACCCCTAGGGCAGGTGTTTTTTTACCAGAGTTTTCCAGCATCCCGCTCTCCGGCTGACGCAACGCCAGCCACCTTAGTGGTGCGTGGCTGGACAAGCCACCCCAGCGAGTCCCTGTCCCGGCTCCTGCTGGGCAGCTGGCCGGCGGGACAGCCCGGGTGGTGGCTTCCTGTTTGCACAGGAGATGCAGCTCCTGATTTCTGCTGAGAGAACGGCTCTTTCCACCCACCCTTTTTAACCTTTGTATGGCAGTGTGATTATTTGGAAGGCTTACCTTTGCTGGCAAGAAAATCTGTGAGGTTGCCCTGTTTTTGGGGAAGTATTAAATCAAAAACCAGCTGCATCTGTGCTGTTTGCTATAGATAATTTACTTGCTGACTTTTTTCTTCTGCTTGTGAAATGCCTCTGAACAGTTCCATTTTTTCCCCTTACATTGTCTTGACTCTTCAGATGTGACTATCTGAGTATTTGAACCCCTGCACCCCCTCAACTTCTTTCAGCTGAAGGGGTACAGTGGCTGGGAGCATGTGACACTTGGTGTTCAGTGTTTAGCTCAGTTGCATTGGCTGTCATTTGCAGTGTCAGTCATGCAAGTTTTTGAAACACCAAAGCAACTTAAGAACATTTTCAACAGAGTAGATCCACAAAAGACCTTAAGTACTGCGGTATCAAACTTCCAGGCGCCGTATCCTATGGGAGGCAGATAACGAGGCTTCTTGTGCAATGCCAGGAGAAAAGTTGGCTCAAGAGTGGGATTTGCAAAAGCCGGCATCCCAAATAAGGAGACACATGAGCTGGCTACAACAAGGGAGAATCAAGAGGAGATCTCTTAAGTCAGCAGCCCTCTTTCTGTTCCAGGAAAACATGCTGAACTGCTCCTTTTTATTCCTTTCTGGAGTTAGGTACCTTCTGCTGAGATGTAAGCAGTGGAGGAGCTAGCGGTTGCTCNAGAGGAGCTAGTGGTTGCTCTCTGAGTTAGGTCCAATACTCAGCCTGAAGGAAGGTGGGACTGATCTTCCACCTTTGTCTGGTGGCATTTGATCGTAGATCTTTTTCTCTTCGTAGGTAAACCCATTAGACTGCCTGGATTCTAGCCCTTCTCCAAATGAATTTTTAATATAAAATAATTAAACATTCATTGGAGTGGGGACAGGAACCCAGGTCTCTGCCTTCCCCTCACTTTCCTTTTTGACCTGAATATTGAATTATGCGCTTCAAAGTAGAATGGGTTCAGCAGGAGGCATTGGCGGAGCTCTGCTGAGTGGCTGAAATTGCAGGTAGTTAAAACTTTCATCTTAGAGAAGGGAAAGAATATTACTATTTTGTCAGATTCACCCTTGATGAATGATTGTTTCCTTCTGCGATGAGCATACCCAGGTTCTTGTGTGGATTCACTTAGTCTGCCCCTCTGGCGTGTGGCTTTGAGAAGTCCTGACCCTGTGGCATGAAGATTAACTTGGATTGAATGTGTGTTTGAAGCTAAATTTAGGTCAGTTTAGATCTTCCTGATGCTGGTAAAGCAGAGACGTCCAGTAATGGCAGTATTAATACTTCAGATGCTTGTCCCCAGTGCATAACTCTTAATAGAGATGTTTTCTAAATAGCAGATCACAGACCCAGTATTGCAACTATGTGTCTTTGAACCTTTTCTTAAGTAGCAGCCCCTGATTTTTTTACTGATGGTGGTGTAGTCTTTGCTCAGAATTGAAGCTTGCAGTCAACAGACTTACTTTCTTAGTTACCTTCCCCAGATCCCTTTGAGGCAGCCAGTGCATGAAGACATCCGTGATGTTGAGGCTCTGTTGGGGGTTTATCTGCAAAAGGTGTTAAAGGTGTTAATCCGAATTTTGTTTTTGCCTGAGGTTCTGCCTTGAGGAAAGTAAGTACTGGCCACCTCTTGGAGAGATTGCTGCAGTTTATAAGCCAGCCCCTTGTGTGGGTGACCCAGCCCTATGATAGACCCATGCTCAACACATTGCTCCTTGAGTTCTTTGCAGCTCAGAATAGCTTTTTTTCCGAGTAAGGAGCAGAACAAGGGGCCATTGAAGAGAGCAGGTAATCAGCGCTACTGATATTCCAGATTATTGACTTGTGTTGAAATAATGAGTTTTTTCATCAGGCTAGATTGTTTGTACCTACTTCTCTGAATCTTTTTTTGTTGTTGTTGCAGTAACTTACACTGGCACCTGAAGATTATGAAAGGGATTGCTTCCCCCCACATTTAATGGGGTACTGTGTTTCGGCCTTCTCATCCCATTGCTAAGACCAAATCCATTTATATTCTGATTTGAGGATGAGATGTTAGCAGCATGAGGAAATGGGGGGCTTGCAGCATCCAGAAGCCATGAGCCCCTCGTAATTCTTTTTCACTAAAGTGTCAAGCGCTGGGGCACCACTGTGAAGACTGTAGATGAAGGTCTTCCTGTCACGCTGGTGCAACCTAGCTAAAGCTTTGAGGGGTTTCGATGAATAAGGGCTTAAAGATCCAGTCCTGTGTAGCAGTTTTCTTTTAAACTAAAAATGGGGAGACTTGTGTGGTGGAGGATGGAATCAGGGATTTATTGGTATGAAGCCTCGAGAATGTTCCTGGAGCAGAAAAATCCCTGCTTCTGAGCAGTAAAAAGAGTGAAGCTGTTCACCTCTTCAGTTGGTTTTACAGCTGGTTTGGTGATCTGTCCTGCATTGCCTTCTGGAAGTTTTGTCTGCATCCTCATTTTTTCAAAGTTCATTGGTTTATTTTATGGAAGGGAAAAAAACCCAAATCTCCTTTCACAGAAGAATGGGACTGAAGGGTTAGGTTTAGGAATGCTAGCACCATCTCCCATGGGAACTGTAATTAGCATACTTTGTTTTCCCATTCTTCCCTCGGGGCTTGGCTCTATGGCTGGCTTCCATTTCCTCTTCTCATGTTGAGTTGCCATTGTGGTTGTGGGAGATGTAATCTAGCTGGGAAACCTAATCTGTGTTGGAGAATCGGAACATGGTCATCCCATATGCAAGTACCTGGAGTTGAGATGGGCAGCATTTCACAGCTCTGAGAACGGGTTGCCAAATTTCCATTATTTAGTAGAAAGGCAACACTTCCCTTAGGACAGGTGACATAGCTGTACATTTCACTTCATTCACAAGGTGTTCATTTGAACCCCCAGATTTCCAATAAAACTCACTTTTGTCTAATTTTATTTTAAATCAACATCTTGACTTAATTTGCAAGCATGAAATACCAGTTTTTTAGGGGCTTGCCTTGCAGTAATAACTGATACTAGGGTACCAGAATTTGTTGTAAGTTCAAAGTACAGCAAGTAGGAGATGGTGATTTAATTCGCCTGAGGAGACTTCTCTTGCTGGTCTGTCATAAATATTTCTGAAGTGTGGAATGGAGCTAGACTGAGAATGGGAATTAAGCACGCTTCAGATTTTACTTTCTGAGGTAGATTCCCTTCTTAAAATAGAAATCAACAGAAATGCTGGAGTTGTGTTGACAGAACAGACGGATATACAGTCAGTCTGCGGAGTAGGAAATGTGTCAGTGTATGAAGTTTTAGGCATGTCTGGATGACCGAAGCTGGTCAGTAATAGCAATGGTGAGAATTCAGTGAAGTTGTACTGCTCCCAAATTTACTTTTAATAAGCAGTGAGCTATTTTTACAAGGACACTGTTGCTGTTGTTACAGTTGACTAATTAGCAACCCCCGTTCAGAAGAGAACGCTGACCCTCCTGAAAGTCTTCAAGTGTACAGAAACTTGTTCTTCTTATTCTCTCAATTTCATGATGTCTTCTGCCTTTCAGCTTACAGCCTCTTGCAAGCTGCCGCTCTCCCTGTTTGTGTGACTTCCACAGAAAACACAAGTAATAGCAGTTGAAAGGGAATTTTAAAATAGATCAGGAAATCTAGGGCATGTCAGGATGATTTTAAGGTGGTCTTAAAAATCCAGCGGTTGCCTTTTTTGAAAGCTGTTGCTGAATGTTTTGAGATTTAGCCTCCTCTTCATCTAAAGGTCGGGAAGAGTGAGGCTTTCCTCTCAAACATGTGACAAGCGTGTTACATACATTGGCATTTGGTGGAGGCGGGACTGCTTGTGGGATGACCTGCTCTCCAGTGGAAGGATTTCTGGGCAAGTCTGGCCCAAATCTGTGCAAGAGAACTGTGAAAGAGGCTTTGCCCAGCTCAGTGGAGCTGCTTCATATGGAGGGCTCACTGGCACAAAGAAATGCTTGCAGGACTGGACCCAGGCTGGTTTTCACAGCTTTGAAGAAATGAGGCTTTAAAGAAATTGTTTATCCACCTGCAAAGTCCTTGTGATGTGTTTTTTTTAACTTATATATAAATTTGTAATTGTTTTCATACAATTACTGGTGTTCCTGAACGTCCTTGCAAAAGGGCAAGGTAAGCCTGTGAAAAGGATTTTGATAAGGAAATGTGTATTTTAAGAAGATATTATGCCCATGTTCAAAAATAGTTTTGGGAAAAAACCTCACACTGACTTCCCTCTCGGAGTCCTCATTTACAGTCCTGGTCTTCTGTCTTCTCATGCAGCCACATCCCTGACACAAGGAGGTGTGAGATAGAGAGCGGCTTGTGGTCTCACCTTGGTAATGAGGAGTTATTTAAAGAACGGTTACAATTTTGTGACATGTTTGCATCCTTCCTTACTTCCACTTGTTTGGAGTCAGCATGACCCAAAAATGAGTGGTGTTTTTTGGTGAAGGGCAATGGGAACATGACCCCACGACTACAGGAACTTTACTGTTGTAGCCTGTGGAGGAGCTACAGCAAAAAACTCTTCATATTTTGAGGAACCTGACTTATTTTCTCCAATGTTTGGGTTTCATTCCTGTGCTACTGCTTCCTCTGCTGGCTGAAACTCCTCTATGTGGTCCATTGCAGAAACTCTCATCTCTTTATGTTAATGGATGGTTATGAAACAAGAACAAAAAAAATTAAAGTTCATGCACTGGCAATTTAATGAAGTGATAAGAATCTACAACTTTGTCCTTTAATACGATTATGAAACTGTTGCTTTTTCAAATGAAGAGACACACAGAGGTGGCCATAACATGTACATGTGCAATTTTAAATCAGGTTATCATGCCGAGTTGGAATTTTTCAGTTAAGTCCTTTAAAGGTCTCATTTTCTAGCACTTGTGCTCATTTCGTTTGTGTAATTTTAAACAGGATACAATAGCGTTTTTCCATCAGCAAAGGCCTGTGCATTTCAGTGACCTTTACTGCTTTCTTTAGAGGGGTTACGCAATCAGACATAAGGGAAGGAAAATATTTAATGATTTTTTTATTTTAAAAAAGGTCTTCAGCTTATGACTGTATAGTTATAATTGTACTACTCACATTTAGAGCACCTGTGTTTTGCACCTGCACCCTTATTTTGAGGAGCCTGAAAGTCTACTTGCAAAATCCGAGCTCATTTGTGAAAATCAAGCTAAAAAAAGAATTTAAGTGGATAGAAGGATCATTTTTAAAGCAAGAAGCTTTTGTTCTAATGTTCCTTTCCTCTTTGGTCCCCTAGCTCAATTAAATATATGATGTTTTTTTCTAAATTTATATTCAGAACTTATGAGGGATAGACCCTTTCCATATCTATTGACTAGTCTGTGCTAGAGAATTTTGTGCGCCTTTCTGAACTCACTTACCAGCACTTGCCTACATTTTGCTGCTTGGGAATATTAAAGCTCCCAAGACTCCACACTAATTGCAGTCTCCTCTATCAAGAGAGGTTGCTCATTAGAGAAGGTGGT
Source organism: Himantopus leucocephalus (assembly GCA_003993805.1). Taxonomy (NCBI): domain Eukaryota; kingdom Metazoa; phylum Chordata; class Aves; order Charadriiformes; family Recurvirostridae; genus Himantopus; species Himantopus leucocephalus. The sequence continues at coordinate 79,079,164 of RSEF01000002.1, forward strand.
TTGTTGTACTGAATAGCGAGAATACCAAAGCCTGGGTACTCCTATGTTCTGCTTCCCGATCAGGTAGGTGGAATATCAGGGAGGCCACGCATCTGTTCAGGGAGATCCGTGGAAACAGGAGATCCAAATAAGTTCTTACAGGAACAACTGTGCAGCTCGCTAAGTTGGAAATAGTTCTGGTGTCTCATGATGATCACCAGACAGTTACATGCTTCATTGCTGCTCAGTGTTAAGATTGGTATGGGTTACAGTTACGCTTCATGACTTGCTTTTTCACATGTGAATATTTTATGAACCAAATCCACATTGGGATAGCAGCTAGAAAGGCAGAGTAAGCAAGACCAGTTGCCCCATTCCTCTTCCCGTGCCATCAGCCCATCTTTGTATATTAAAAGATAGTTGCTCTAAAAACATACATTGAGTAAACTTTTGTGCAGTGTAGTACATAAACCTTGAGCTGAATCCGGCCTCTCTCAGTGGGCGATGGTAGTGAACCATCAAGAAAAAAGGTATGTGTTTATTGTTTGGGAGGAAATGAGTTTGGAATTCTAGATATAAATTAATTTCCTAAAACATAATGGATATCATGTGGCATTGATTGTGAACCCCCTTCTGCAAGAAGGGCACGTTACTTTGCCGGGTTTTGTTTAGTTTTTGCGTTGCTCATATCCACAGAGATGACCTTAAAATTTTCCAGTTTTGTGTCTATTTATATTTGGGGTCAGTTCAAAGGGGGAAATGCCAGTGATCCACTGACATATACAGGAGAGGAAAGGAAATTACTTTCTGACAGATCTTTTCTGCTATTTCCACATGAGCAGATGGATCCCATGGTACAGGTTTGCCTTTAAGGAGAGTTTAAGCAGTATATACTGCTGCTGTCTGCAAGAGGGCTGGTTATTTTCCGTATTTGTATAGCTTTTAGGTAATTCACAAAGACTTCTGATAAAAATGCAGACGTTTTTTCCTCCCAGTTGTATGATCTTCAGTGTTTTAAACTCTAAACTTTTCCAGGGGAGAAGTGCTGGTTTGACCGGCTTTGCTGCAGGAGGAGTGCAAGTGTCGGGGTGAGGCAGAAGGCTCAGAGGAGGATGGGAGTCTTCCCCGTGCCTCCAGGAACTGTCTGTAGTGATGCTTCCTAACGGTGCAGGTAAAAGCTGTATGTGTGGACCGTAGCTAAAAATAAACTGAAGGGAAACTGGTTTCCTAATCCTTAGGGAGTGTTTTTTTGTTGTTGCTGCTGTCTTAAAGCAATAAAAGCCAGCGTTATTTCAGCTATATCCCAGCTTGCTGCTTGTTTGGAGGAGTGTAGGAGAGTGGTGGGAGGCAGTAAGACGCTTCCACCTCTCCACGCACAACGTGGGAAAGCAACTCTACCTGCCCTGTAGGTCCTCCCCTCAGCCAGGGAGCAAGTAACGAGCACAGGGCTTTGGGTGTGCTGGTACCCCACTGCGCGAGGTGCATCTCGCCTGGCCGGTGCATCCCACATTATCCTACATCAGGATAATCTTATGGTGCTAAAAGCTGGAACTGGCAGCATTTGTCCCTGCTGTCTGGGACCGGGAAAGTGGAGATGGTCATCCCAAACCAAACCTCCGGAAGGGAGCTGAAGCAAGCTAGTGGAACAGCCAAGTGGAACTGGCTTTCTTGGTCCTGCAGGCCCTGGTGCTTAGTGCTTTATATTCTGGAGTGCCACCTGCTGGCACTTGCTCTCCTGGCTCTCTTTTCTAGGGGCAGCTGCTCTAGAAAATGAGGTGTCGGATCAAAGAGCATGGATGGTAGTAATAATAATAGTACTTATTATTTGTATTGATCATTATATTATTTTTTTTAATTGTCATAGTACTTAAGGACCCTGTTTATTGGCAAAGACCTCACTCTGGCAGGTGTTTTGCAAACTCAGTGTGAAAGAAACTGGCAGAGGCTTCACTGCTTAAAAAATACAGAGCACGGTATGAAGGAGTGGTTTAAAGAATAGAAAAGGATTTTTCCGATCCATGCTGTTATTTGGCAAAATATGGAGTATTTCTTTTCTTTATGTCTTGATCTAGTAAAATATTTTGATAATTTCTGTGCTTGGCAAAAAAACAAAAGCAGTAATCGTTAAAGTGAAGGACACCTGACAGTGGAGTCACGTAAGCAAAAGTTAGGAAAACACTGACTCAACTCTAAAAAGTAACAGTGATGTCAGTAAGCTAAATAATTCTGAAAACCTTTTGGCTGGAAAGCAAGGGATGTTGTAGTTTGTGGCACGATGCAAATCTGGGTCCAGAGCTGACATTTTTTTCATCCTACTCGAGAACTTGTTTTGGCAGTAGAAAAGAGGTATTTTTTGAATCTGTTTTGTAACATTGATTTTCTGTCTGTGGGCCAAATCCTCAATGGGCGTAAGTCAGTACAGTTCCTTTGGCATTGGTTTGGTTATGTGCATTGACATTTCCAGTGTTCAGTGCACCACTGTAAGGCAGTGTCCTGGTTTCAGCAGGGATAGAGTTAATTTCCTTCCTTGTAGCTGCTATGTTTTGGATTTAGTATGAGAATGATGTTGATAGCACCTATTGTTTTAGTTATTGCTGAGCAGTGCTTACATAGATAGCATGGAGGCCTTTTCTGCTCCTCACACCACCCCACCAGTGAGTAGGCTGGGGGTGCACAAAAAGTTGGGAGGAGACACAGCTGGGACAAGGTGATCCCAACTGACCAAAGGGATATTCCATACCATATGATGTCATGCTCAGTATATAAACAAGGGGGAAGAAGGAGGGGGGACGTTTGGAGTGATGGCATTTTGTCTTCCCAAGTAACCGTTACGGGTGGATGGAGCCCTGCTTTCCTGGAGATGGCTGAACACCTGCCTGCTAATGGGAAGTAGTGAATGAATTCCTTGTTTTGCTTTGCTTGCGTGTGCGGCTTTTGCTTTACTTATTAAACTGTCTTTATCTTAACCCATGAGTTTTCTCACTCTTACTCTGATTCTGTCCTCCATCCCACTGAGAGGGGAGCGAGCAAGCAAATGTGGTGCTTAGTTGCTGGCTGGAGTTAAACCACAAGAGGCACACAGGTATAATACTGTAAGAAAAATGGAATAAAGACCTCAACTGAGTGGAACCTCATCGAATCCTGCATAGATGCGTAAAGCTGTGTGCATGCACACCACGTCTTCTTAGATCATCTCTTCCAACACAACACTTTCTAGAGTGGCAACACAGACTTTTGGCCTTTCCCCGTTTCTTTAAGAAGTCCCTAAGGCACCTCTTTGGTCCTTATTCTGTGTGATGCCACATGGAATACATGGTGGAAATAAGTAGTGAAGCTTATCTGATAGAAGTTTTCAAAAGCCATTAATGACTTTGGGATGTACTCTTGAGACCATTGGGATGAGTGTGACTTTTTTAGAAAGCTCTGAACCACCTGCCCTTTCAAAGTAAGATCCTTTAGATCCTTAGCAACAAAAACCTGTAAAAGCCAGTAATCCTATCAACCACGTAGTCCTCTGCAGGCTTCGATCACATCATGAAACACGACTTGTCTGTTGAAAATGTCCCATGTTGTGATTTTTTTTTTTTAAGCCAACAACAAAAAAAAGCTGAATAACAGTCTTTGAGAACATGCTGCTATGAAACTACTGCTGATAGTTGGAGTGTATTTATCTCATTTGTTTTTGCTAGACTGGGAAAGAAAAAGAAATCATGGTGTATTCCTAGACTTAAGCGTCTCATATTCAGCAATGGAGCGATGTGAGCAAGAGATACTTTTGGCTCACTCAGTGGCTGACCACATCAGAAGAAAAATTGTTCCAGTCAGTACAAAAAGCTTTGTTTGCCCTTTGAGTTACCTTTTTATACATGTCTTCTGAAAGAAAATAGTCAAATTGAAATGAGCTGACATTTTAATCGAAATTACAATTTTTGCCTAAGGAGAAAGCATTTGCTTAATTTGATATGAAACTGCCAATGAATTTGCTCACCTCAAAACTACATTTCTTTAGTTAGGTCTAACTCATATGCATAAATCATGAGGCTGGCTTGCAAGACAGAGACTGAAGTTTAGGGGTTCTACCTACCTAACTGGGATTTGGGACTTCTGAAGTTCATGTTTTCAGGCTTTTCTTGAGAAAAATGGAGCAATCAGCTTTCTTTTTACTGAGTGCTGAACTGATTGTCTATAATCCTGTAAACCTAGGCTGTATACTATCAGGTTGCGATGTAGTCTTTAGCATTAGCAATATTGTGCTAGTTATCTTTTCTAAGTTTGTCCTGCTGTTACATTGCAAGGACTGCAGAACTAGGCCCAAAATTAAGAGGTAAAGCAGTTTGCTTCATTTTGATTGTTTCGCTCTAATGTAGTGTAACACAGTCCTTTCCCAGCATTTGCACTCCTTCATACAGCAAAAATGCTGTATACTGTTAGTTAAGTGCTGCCAAACAGAGAGTGTTTTCACACCAGAGTGTTTCAAAAGCAGCCAGACTTTGACTGGCAGAAGTATGATGGGTGATGTCTGGCCCTAACTTTGAAATTCACTGTAAAGAATGAAATAAAACCTGACAAAGCTTTGCAGGTCTGATAAAATTCTTGCAGCTACAGAAGGTGCGTGGCTCTTGGAATCGAATACTGTCTCTGTGAAGGAAGGCAACAGTAGATTTCACATAATATGGGCAAGAATAGTTTTTCTTCCTGTGCCTGAGCATTTGAGCAGCCAATTACCGGTCCCCGTCACAGTGTGGCTGCCAGAGGAGAGATGCTAGCAATTCTGCGGCTTTGAGCTCAGTCTCCCAGAGCTGTAATTTATCTCAGCCCACCAGAGAGGGTTGTGGTGGTGCTAACCTGAGTTATGATCATCACCCTTGAGAACACCGAATTGCTTAGCTGCGACACTACTTTTGTAGGCTACCGTCTGCAAATGGTGCTGGTTCATATGAAGGAGAGACTTGATGCAAATCCCCTTGCTCTGTTCTAGGCTTCATGCTAGAAATCCATCCATGGGAGTCATCTCGTTTCTATCATGGGGATGCCCGTGTCCATGGGCATGAAGGAGAGAGCTGGGAGTCTTTCCTGGTGTCAGTTTATTGTCTCACCAGTAGTCTGAAATTTTCCCTGGTGGTACTGGGGCTTTGAGTCATGATGTGGAGTTGGTTGTGTTAGTTGATGTGCAACCAGTTGGTTTAGTTGCAGCTGTTTTGGGAAGGTTGTGTTGTGTTTCCTCAGGTTGCACATTTTTAGGGTGGCGCAGGGGTAGCAAAGGCATCTGCGCTTAGAGATTACCTTGATCTCCCTGTAGCTGCTGACACGGGGTTCTATATTGATTGTGTTGATGGACAGTGTGTTAAGTATGTAAATGTGCAAGTGACGTCAAGAGCATGTGTCATCCCATTAACTTACGTAGCTAACGTCAGGCCATGCACTTCATAACTTGTCTGAACTGGAGCTTGTGGTGTTTATAGTCATGGGTAGAAACATGTGGTTTGGAAAAGTATTGGAAGAAATTATCTATCCAGTATAGCCTGATAAATCTCTTTTGGAGGATTTTACTGGTGTAAAGGCAGAGAGATAAATCAGGAAATAGGAAATCATCAATATGTATGCAGTTCAGGCTTGGGCTAACTCTGCTTGTGATCCATATTTGCAGTGAGAGTTGGACTGTTCCCAAAATTCAGGAAGTGAGGGTGGTATTAATATTACTAGCTGCCAGAAGTGTTACAGGGTGAATGATTAGTTTCCAATAAGAAAGGAGTTTTTGGACCAGTTCCAGTTCTTTTTGCTGTAGTCTGCAAACCAGAATGACCAGTGCTGTGACCTGGAGTAGCTGTAGCACTTACCAGAGACCAAAAATGCATGAAGATCACGATTTGTCTGCATTCAGAAACGATATAGCTGTTGACCTTGAGGAGGCATATTAGTTGGCTATCTTCCACTCTCTTGTGAAGATAAGCTCTTGGAAGTGGTTCTTCTGTGTTAGGACATCTGTTACACCTTTTCTCTTGATAAACTGGGGGCTGTACTCCCTTAGCAGAATTCAGGAGAAAGGTAAAAAGATGGAAAAAGCTCCCCCCACCCTGTCTAATCTCCTTCAAACCTCATTCTGCTTCTTTATGGTCTATGAAAGAAGAGAATTTTCTTACTTATTGTTGTATGGCTTCTAATAAAATCTTTTCCTATTTCTTAATCCTGTCTATTTCAATGTAAAAGGATGTATTATTTTGATTCCTCTAGGTCTGTTGCGCTTATCTTTTTCCTTTTTCTGAAGCAAAGAAAAAAAGAAGCAACCCCTTCCCACAGCCAAACAAAACAAGCCCCAAACCATCGCAGCCCTTGAGAGGAGCCGTGTGAATGAAGGCGGCTGTTCAGTGATGTGGGTTGCAGACTCACATCCTCAGGAAGCTGCGCTGGGTGAGCGCAGAGAGCGCAGAGCACATTGAGCAGGCGGGGTGTACAAGGTGGGAGCGCAGGGCAGAGTTGCAACAATTACAACTCTCATTTGAAGGACTTTTGTTTCCTGAGATAAGTGTGAAATTGAGTTTTCAGTTTTTGCGTTGTATATGCAGTGTCTGAATGTGTGAGTATCTGTTCCTTTCTCTCCTCCTCTGTTTGGGCCCACAGGCAGGTAGATTTTGACCTAGTTTTACCAAAACCCACTCAATGACATTGGAGAGCTGTAGCACTCTCTCCTGTAATTATAGACTGGTGTCTTAATACGCTAATTCAAGCTTATTCCCACTCAATCACCCATTGACCTGTATCAGTGAGAAACGTCTGCATTTGAGCTTTATTTAAGATCACTTTTTTTTTTTTTTTGGATGGTGTATTTTGTAAGTCTAAAACCAAATCCTCAGGGGAGGGAGGGAAGAATCTTTTAATTAAGTTTCTCTTCAGGTATCAGGCAAATTCTATCAATGGCAGATGAAGCATAAAGCTCTAATGGGAGAGCAGAATTTGTCGTTTGTGATCAGGTGCTTCATGCCTCTCTCAGCATTTTGAATGCTACAGAATTCTGTCACGTTGCCATAAATTAAAATCTCTCAGAAAGAAAATGTTGCATTGCATTTAACAGCTGTTACTGAGAGCGAGTTTAATGTCCATAGCTCCTCCTGTAAGGCTGTGGGTTTTTGGCCTTAGTGACTTAACTTGTGACCTCACTTTAAGTTAGGGAAGCAACTTCTAAATCTGTCTTTGCCAACCACCTGCTCCTGATGTCCTGATCATAAATAACTACTGGTGCTGCTTTTTTTCAGTGGGTGAGGGGTACATTTCTTTTCACACCACCCCTCCCACCTCTATTCCTCTTGATGTCAGTTCGAACGGCAAATGGGTCTCTCACTTGGTAGTGGAAAAACGTGGCTTTTCATTCTTCTCACCCTGGGAGTGAGTCAGGCATAATTAAGAGCAGCCAGCAAAACTGAAGAAGTGCTAATGGCCCTGCAAGCCTTGTGCTCAGAGTGGGCTGTACAAATGAGCACTACCGCTTGGGATGCTTTGAATGCTGGAGGTTTTGTCTCTTTGCAAATGGGGAGGGAACCTCTTAACATCCTGTGCTGGGAAGTTTTCAGATTTGGGGTCTCTTAGGACCACAGTCAGGTCTCTCTTCCTGTCAGTGCAACCCTCATGCAGGAAGAGAAACTCTAGGACTTATGAACAGCAGAAGTGGTGGTGTACCTTCACTCTCCTAGTGGAGCAGAGCTGCACCTGGCGGGGGTCCCCTGTGGTCTGCCAGGTTGGAGGGAGCCTGGGAAGTGTCGGGAACCATGGTTCTGGGGCAGCTTGACAAGTGACCTTTTCAAAAACCTACAGATATGTGAGAGTTGGGCTGGTGAGGAGCAGGTCAGCCTCCCACATCCTGGGCTCCAGGACCACCTGCACGAAGGGCTTCTGAGGGGCTGGGTGGACAGGAAAGCTGTTGGCTTTCTGTCTCTGTCTGTCTGAAACGGGTACATTTCTGTGGAATGTTTTGATTTCATACAGTGTTTCTCACTGGTAAAGCACCTCGGGTGAAACTGTTTGATGAGCGTAGCTGTACTGTTTTGACTCAGCAGTAAGCAACTGTACCCATCATTTGCTGACCTGGCATGTTGCAGGTGATTAGTAGTGTTTGCTGTTGGAACAAAGTGCAGCTTATCCTGGTCATATTTGACCAAAATAAGGTCTTTGGAGCCAGGGAATGTGGACGTGTCAAAGTTTGCAGATAAAAGGAGGGAGCAGCAAGGCTGTCGACGTGAGATGGAACAACGAGCAGCATGTGAGTCTCTGTTTTCAATAAACACCAAAGGTTGGTGTTTTCACCTGATCTGTTTTTGCTCCAAAACTGTAAACTTCTACATCTAGTTAGATGCCTGCGGGTGACCTTTCTGCCTGTCTCCTGTTGCTAGGGCTGGCTGGTGGCAATTTCGAAGGTAAATGCCGTGGGATGGTACCTTGCAACTAGGCTCCTTTTTTGTCATCCACCTCCTGTCGCTCAGCTGCCAAAGAGGCAGGACAACTGCTGTCCTGTTTGGTTTGCGCCATTGAGATCATCCAGAGCAGATTCTCCATCAGCGTGGGTCCCCTGGTGCTGGTTCATAGGATGTTGTAGGCTCATATATCACTCAACTTTATTTTTTGCGGCTTTATGCATCTGGGAGTGTGTACACCTGACTCTTATCTTGGCAAGGGCTGGACTAAAGCTAAAGGAACAGTGCCAGCTTGCACTGGCTAAGGATTTGGCCAGATTAAAACGCTTTTGCTCAGCAATATTTCTGTGCAATTGTGAATAACTAAATGAAAAGGATGGTGGGTGTAGGCTGCCTGGCTTAGAGGAAGGTGCCTGGAAAATAGGTAATTGTGGAGAGAAGAATGGATTAACTTTGTCGTCTTGTTGTTAGCTTTATGTGCCTCAAAATGCATATAGTCTCTCAGCTGTAAGCTACATGGTGGACAAACTATGTCTGTGGAGATGCTTTAACTTTTGTATCACGGATTTTCCTGATTTTCAAGGTCAGTGGAAAAGCTGGTATGTTCAATGAAAGCCACAAAAAAATCTCAGGCATACCATAGAGATGCTGCCAGCTGGAAGAGATGGGGAGAAATGGGTGTTTTTTTGAGCTTTGTTGATTCTCTGTTGCAAAAAAAGAATCTGTCCAGAATCTGTGACCTCTGCCCAGTAGCTCGTGAGGTGAAACATGGAGCTGTGATGAAGTTGTCCAGGAGCTTTGAGGCAATCTGGGTGGTGCTTGCATGACCTTGGACCAACTGCTTCGTCTCTCAGCACTTCTTTTCTTAGATGATGAAAGCATATAATGATGATAATACTTCTCGCTTAACAAGGGTGTTGTGATGAATAAATTAATTAATCGTTGTGCTGTTCTCAGTTACTATGGTAATTAGTGCTACAGAACAGCCTAAAAATAAATAGGATCATTTAGTGAAGGATATTCAGGGGAAATCAGGTAATATGTCCTGGGCATTTGAAACAGCCCCAATGCGTTTTGTCCAAACATGAATTTGTTGAAAATATACACAGGTGCTGAGTTTTGTAGCAGAAATCCTTCCAAATATTAAATATGTTCCTTCATCCTCACCAGCAGTTTAAGGCAACTCAAGCACACGTTTCCTTCCATATCTGTGGGCAGATGATTCTTGCAATTAGTTCCCCTATTGAGAACAGTACCCCCCGTCTCACCCCCATCTCCTTTCCAGCCTAAGGGCATCTGAAACGAATGGATCTTTCTTCATCATAAATCATACATACTCAAGTAATACTGTCAAAGAATTCTTAATGTGTTTGGGGAGTTTATGTAATGAACCTTCCTTGAGAAAGGTGAAGTATTGTCAATGCACTGCCTTGCTCAAAGTCTGTTATTAACCTTGCCGTACAGCAAGTAGAGCATGCTTAAATACGTGCATAAGCCTGTGCAAAGTTTTTGAGGCTTTCTTTCAGTGATCAGCTAACTACATCAGCATGCCCCGAAGCCAGTCTTTAAAAATGTGATATGATGTTTAATCTTCTGTGAATTGTATTAGATTCCACAGGTGTTGTTAAAGTACATTTTTGGGGTTAATATAATTTTGGGCCCTAATAAGTTAGAAGTATGTGTGAAGATAGTTATGAGCTCTCCAGTGGAGCAGCGTCCCTTCAGGGCTGTGGTTTCCATTGCTTAGTATCACTGGGCCTGTCCTTACATAGTAAAAATATTATGTCAATAGGCAAGGATTTGCCATGACTCTATTCTCTGACTTATGCTCCCATCATGGATGTCTTTGCACTGGGTTCCAAAATCAGCTGTCTCTCCTGACCTGGCCAGTTAGGGACCACTTCATAGTTAGGGTTTGTGCGGAACTTTCTCTGCAGCAAACCTGTGCTTTCTTCTTCCTCTTGCTGTCTGTAGCTGTGCTATACTAGCTGCAGCACCCTTCATCTGTTCACTGCCTCCAGCAACTCCCTGCATTGTGCTGGCAAGCTGCGAGTTGCAAGAGAGCAGCAAATGCCCCTTCTCTTTCTTGGGGAGTAGGAAGCTGATGCCTTGGCATTCCTGGCTTCCCGCTCACCCAAAAAAAGAGAGGTTGGGGCTCTGCTGTGGCCTTCAACAAGGTACTGGCAGAACAGATAGCATGACTGACAAACAGCTGAAATACCTGTTTTATTCTCCAGACCTTTATTGCTCTTGAGTCATGCAATTGTTTCTCAAATCTTAAAACCTCTTGACTCATGCAGAGGGCAGCCCAAATCTGCAAGGAGGACCTTTGTGCCATGCTCTCAGCCACCCGGCTCTACCTTCATCTTCTGCTGCAGGGGTCATCAGCTTTGCAGGTTCCTCCCTGGGTCTCTGTAACCACTTGAGTATCTCTCATCTCGCCGACCAGCGGCAGCCCTGTGGATGTTGGGCAGACCCACAGCAAGGCGAAGAGGGTGCGGGGGAAGCAGAGAGGTCTCCCACTGCTTCTTTGCAAGGCCTGTCTCTTCTTGTTTCCTTTGCTCCTGCTGTACCTTTCTGACACTTGAGTTTTGGGAGCTTGTGGTTTTTCATACCCAGTTAGTTTTCATTTGTGTTACTAGTTAGATCTCAGCCCTGAAGAGCTTCCAGTTGCTGTCAGGTTTGTGCCAGGCAGAGTCACTACTCGCAGTTGCAGTTGCCTCTGTCTGTGTGTATGGTTTCACTGTCATAGTCCCCAGCCCTCCCTTCCACATGCGTGCCCAGCCCATATCCACGTATACATATATGCTGTCCCTCTTGCAGAAACATACAGATATCCCTGACAGTATTTTCTGCCTCTTTTCCCTGTGTTTTCCTGTCAACAATCCCCTTGCCTGCCTTGGGCATCACTGGGTGATGAGAGCAAATAATGACAAAACAGTGCTTTTGGCTGATGCTGACGTCAGCTGTGCCCTTACGTGCGGCCTGGCTGCCTTTCGGTCTTTATGTTCAAAGCACTGAGAAGAGCCCAGTCTGCGTAAGCTTTGAGCGAGGTGTTCACCTGTGATAGTTCAGTACCTCCAACTGGTATGGGGGTAAGCTGAGCACAAACCAGAGAGTTCAAACCCCTGTCAAGAGAAGGTTTGCTGCAGTATTAAATCTTGGCATTGTTTTTAAAGTAAAGTGGTAGAAGAGTACTGAGGGAGCTCCTGTGGCTTTTTCCTTCCTAACTATGTACTGTGAAATGAATCAAATAGATATTATGCAGTTTGATTCTGACTGTAGATGATGGCTTGACTTTCTTTTATCCCCAAACGGAGCTGTGGCAGAGTGCAGGAGGGTTGTGAGGCTTTCAGTATGGTTGGGAATAAAGTTACGTTGCAGCCATGAAGCTAGTTAACCAACCTTTGAACAAGGCAGTGTCAGCAAAGGCCAAGGGGTTAGATGTGTGGCTACTCTTTAACTTGTCTTTAGACATACTCTGAAAGAATCATACTAACCTCTCTGCTTATGGGCTGTTGCCACTGATCTGTCAAAATACACCTCCGATCATTATTTGAGACATTTTGGGAAAGTAAGAAATGTCATAATTCAGTATAGGTATATGCACAATGCAACCTTGTTACTTGAAATAATGTTTATAATTGTTCTTTCGAGGGGAAAAAAAAAAAGGGAAAGGAAAAAAGTAACTTCAAGACACACAGTTGGAAGTGACTGTTTCCTTGATTCAGCACCAGGTCAAAATGGGGATGTCACTGTATTTACAGCTTCTATAAATACATCCACACGTACCTGAACATCGTATGTTATGTAGGTGGTAAGCCCTATCTTAACCTTTTAATTTGGCTCCATTCTTTTCCTTTTTCTTCCTTTAGATTGCACTAATGCTTTAAAACTTTGACCTCATGGAGAAATGCTTCACAGCATTACTTAGCATTCAAACCAGCTGAGATCTTCTTGTTGAAATGGATTTTCTTCTTTTTCCTTAGGACGCTGTTTGCCTGGAGGTGACTTTTGTTTTATTCTTCAGTTCCAAATACCTCATCTCATTCTCTTCTGTCACTGGTCTTATACTGTAAGGATGTCACTGGGACAGGGATGAGGGGTTTGATAGCTCATGAGTATATGACTCCAGGACGAGGATATGAGGTCAGAAAAATTATCTTGATCCCAATCACATTCACATCAATAGAAACTGGTTTACCTTTAGCACTGTAAGTGAAGAAAGATGTTTGTGGGTGACAGCTAAATGAGGTCAGAGAACTTCACCAGTCAGTTCATTGGCATCCAAAATGCGGGGGGCAGAGTTTCTATGCCAAGATACTGATTTACATCTGCAGGAGTACTTCCACTCTGTTTTTAAACATAAGCATTACCTTCTGAATTTCCAGGCATTGGTGCTTTTTCTCGTAGTAATACTGTAGTATTGTTTACCTGGTTTTTTTTTTTTTATAGATTTGCAGATACAGTAGATCAGAGTTGTGTCTTGTGGTGTCTGAGCTCAAGTTTGGCTTGGACAGTGTGTAACTGAAGATTTTGTATGGATACTTCCGTGCAAAATATAGAACTGCTGTGTTGCTTGTTGCTGAAAACTGGATCTGATGGCTTCAGTGATCCCTTCCTGAGTTCCTATAACTAATTTCTAATCTGGCCTTTGTCTCTTCATGTTTTCCATCTGGGAATTGCCCCATTTTTCTCTCTCAGCTGCATGCCAGTCTTTTAATGACCCTTTCTGACAGTCTTCCTTTGTGCCTGCCTGTACTGTAGGGATGTGGAGATGGTAACAGGAAGGAGAGGATAAAGAAAATAAAACCTCTACTTGATTTCTTCCACTTTCTGTCAGTGTGGCCTGCATGCGGGCGGTGAATGCAAAGCCTCCTGTGTGGCAGTGTCAGGCTCCCTCTGCACATTGAGTATTTGTTAATGCCATGTGTAACGCTGGTGTACAGCAGGTGCCACATGGACCAGTGCTGGTTTCCCGCTGGTGGGGGTCTCTCCCAGTGGTAGCCTCTATGCCGTGTTCAGGCAAAGCATCCTGAAAGTGCTGTTGGGGCAGCTGGCACATGCCGTTTCCCCCTGTAACTGTTGCCTGTGTTTCACAAGCTCCTGCCTTCATAACTGCCCCTGCTCCCTCCTCAGTCAGGATTGTCACTGTGTGTTTGTTGAAGTGCCTTGTGAGCCAAAATCCGCTGCTGTTACAAAATCAGCAGCAGGGCCAGTTCTGCCAATGTCAGTGATATCTCAGTCGTTAGCATCTGAAGAGATGACGTGTACTATTCAAATACTGGTAACTGCGAGGAGCAGGATATGGGACGGTGTGGTCCAGAGGTCTGTCCAGCATTGCAAACCCCATGTCCGTGCCTGCCTTCTCTTCTGGAACGATGTTATTTCTGGTTTACTGACATCACCCATCGATTAGCATCTTGCAACCTTATTGCTATGATTGGGAGGGAAGAACAAGAAATAATTGTATGGAAAGGAAAAAGTCCTCCTGACAGCTGTGGTCCTCAGGTGTTAATTCTCTTTTGGGGATAACACTGCAGTAAGAGGATATCAAAGGTCACCGTGCAAATATTTTGAGCTTTCTTTATTGTACTCTCTGGATGCAAATTCAAACTACTACTTAAATATGGCAAGGAAGGCAATGCAAAGAGCTGTAAAAATGTCACCCCTCTGTATTTATTATCCATTGGAGTGACCAAAATCAAACAAAGCTAAACAACTCACTGTGGAAGTAAACACAGCTGCCTTTTTTTGCATAGCTATAAGAAATAAGTGGGGAAATGCAAAGAATCCCTTTATAGTGAATAGGTTAGAAGAAGGTTAGTAACAATTTGCCTGTAATTCAGTGCATTAACAGATTGCTCTCCATGTTGTTCAGAAGTCCTGGGTCTAAGCAGACCCTTTTGTCTCCGGTGAAGTTTTCATCAGTGAGAAGGCGTATGTTTCAGAGGGCCATGTTCAACAAGCTGCTCGTGTCACCAGGCAAACAGTTAATTGGACTGAAAACCATGCCATTCCTTTTCGTTGTGCACAAATGGGGGTGTTTCAGTCTAGTTACTTGGTTGCTCATTCATGCACAGGCATAAGTTCAGGAGCCTGTGGAAATGCAGCCGTTTAAACAAATTTTTTCTTTCCCCCACCCTTCACACAGACTTAGCAGTTGAGCCAAATAGCTAAAAATCCTCAGGGGTTTAAAGGATTAAATGAGAACAATTGTTAAGGTGCAGGAAGGGCTGAAAAGTCCTGAGAATATGACAGGAGGTAGATGCTGAAGGAACTGCTTAGTGAACTACAGCCTCCCATGTTGCGGGTATAAATATAACTGTGAGTGGTGGACTGGTGGGTTGGTAGGGATTTTTTTTAAAAAAAAAAAGAGACCTGAAGGTTTGCCCCTGGGCAGTTTGGTGAAGCCAGTGGGGAAGATGCTTTCTTGTTCAGGGTGGCAGATTTGTTTCTCCTGCCAGATTACAAGGTCAGTGCTAGTTTTCATGCCCCCTTAGCTGGGCTCTTTTGTTCCCACTGGTTCCCGTAAGTAACCTGTTCCTTCACATTTTTCTGTTTGTCTCAGGTACTGAAAGGTTCAGGCTGGAGGTTTTCCTGTGTGCTCCCTCACTGCCGTCCGGCCCTGCCCTGAGGAGAAGCGTCCGGCCCTGCCCTGAGGAGAAGCGGCGGGAAGGCAGGAAGGCGGGCCCTGCCCTGAGGAGAAGAGGCGGGAAGGCGGGTGCTGCCCTGAGGAGAAGCGGCAGGAAGGCGGGAAGGCGGGCCCTGCCCTGAGGAGAAGTGGCGGGAAGGCGGGTCCTGCCCTGAGGAGAAGCGGAGGGAAGGCAGGAAGGCGGGCCCTGCCCTGAGGAGAAGAGGCGGGAAGGCGGGTGCTGCCCCTCAGCTGTGTGGCGCTGGGCTGACTGAGGCTCCTTGCGAGGGCCGCCTGTGCCAGCCGCCATGGAGACCCTGTCCCAGGACTCTCTGCTGGAGTGCCAGATTTGCTTCAACTACTACAGCCCTCGCCGGCGGCCCAAGCTCCTGGACTGCAAGCACACTTGCTGCTCGGTGTGCCTGCAGCAGATGAGGACCAGCCAGAAGGACCTGCGGTGCCCCTGGTGCCGCGGGATCACCAAGCTGCCGCCGGGGTACTCTGTGTCGCAGCTGCCTGATGACCCTGAGGTGATCGCCGTCATTGCGATCCCCCACACCTCGGAGCACACCCCGGTCTTCATCAAACTCCCCAGCAATGGGTGCTACATGCTGCCCTTGCCCCTCTCCAAGGAGAGGGCACTACTGCCGGGAGACATCGGCTGCCGCCTCTTGCCCGGCAGCCAGCAGAAGTCCCTGGCAGTGGTGACCATCCCGGCGGAGCAGCAGCCGCTGCAGGGCGGCCTCCCTGCCGAGGCGGGAGCGGAGGAGCCAGACCGGAGAGGCGTTGTGAAAAGCTCCACCTGGTCGGGGGTTTGCACTGTGATCCTGGTGGCCTGCGTCCTGGTCTTTCTCCTGGGCATCGTCCTCCACAACATGTCGTGCATTTCCAAGCGCTTCACGGTGATCTCCTGTGGCTGAGGCAGGGAGAGGGCTGTGCTCCCCCGGGGGTTGGGTCGGGTCGGTGGTGGTGGTGGGATCGAGGGAGACAATTCACCGCAGCTTTGCCCAATGACTGCAGAACGCTGTGCACCGGGGCAGCGGTGCACCGGCCCGGCCGCGGCCCCCGGTGTGGTGGTGTCAGGCCTCTCGGCAGCGTGCGGAGAAAATCACGTCCCCTGTCTGGCGGCAGCGGCACTGAGGAGGACTGCATGCGTCACCATAATCATTTATCAAAGGGACTGCAACTTACAGTGATTTTTTTTATCGTGTTACGAGATTAAAGACATCTATGTAGCTGGTTATACTGTAAAGTATATGGTATGAGCTCTTCTCTAAACACAGTAGATTAAAATCAAAACTGCTCCATGTAGAATTAAAGGAGAATTGGCGTGTGACTCTGTACAAGGTGTTCAATACCAGTCCACACATGCATTATTTTTTAATGGGGGGAGGGAAACAGACTGGTAAACCCAAGAAATCATTTAGCTGTTAAGGCATTTTATATGTTTTAAACTGCACATTAATTAAACCAAGTTAGGAAGTTGTACAGTAGTTTTTAAAAGGAAGCGTTTTACAAGCAATCATTTTGTTTTGTGGTGTGTGTTTTTTGCCTCTCTGTTTTTCCCCATTTTTTTCAGCTGCGGGGAAGTGGCACTTCCAGCATCTTTTATTTGAAGGAGCTTCCGAGCAGGGAAGCTAAGTGGGCTAGGAGGAATACCTGAAAATGCAGCCAAAACACTTCTGCCTAACTGGCTTCATGCAAAGGATGGCTTTGAACAGTAAATGCTGGACACGCTGTTTTACCTCTGATCTGGCAGCAGGGCTTCCTGATGACCTGGCCTTCATAGCCATTAGTGAAGAAATAGGTCATGAGAAGTCCTAGGACTCCTTCCTCCCAGGACGTGACAGAAAATTGTTCTTCTTTTTCTAGTAGTTGGGTTTTCTTAAATGTTTTTAAAGAATTTAGACCTATTTTGTGCCACTCTTTCCTAGGAGACACAACTGTGCACCCGTGGATGGTGTAACACAGGAGTTGCTCTAAGGAAGCCTCACCATCCCAACCAAGACCAGGGCCCCTTATGTGCAGTCATCTGGTAAAAGGCAGTGACATAGCTGGGAGGAGAACCCAGGCCAACCTAACCCTCGACTGGGTGGGCTACCCCTCCCAAACCACTGTGGCTGTCCTGGTGTCAAAAATGTCTGGGTGAGCATAACGGAGCCTTTTCCCACATTTCAGTCTTATAAACGTTGGTGTTCGTAAGGACAGATTTGGAAAGAAACCCACAAGAAGTGTCTCCTTCCACCTGTGAGTGTCATGAAATCCCAGTCATTTTTAGTTCACTTCTTGGAAAGAGCCAAATTCCTCAACCTTTACTGCAGTAGTGCCTTGCTCTAAGCAGTCCCACTAGTGTTAGTAGTTCTGCTCATAAGTAAAATAGAGCTCGGTGTGAATTTGGGTATTTGGCAATTCTGAAAGCTGAAATTTGTGTGAGGTTTAGGGATCAGATCAAGGGGCACGTGACAGACCTTTAATAAGACAGAAAAAGCTATTGATTTGCACTGGTTCTTTTTGCAAGTACAAAGTGTGACCTCTTGTCATCTACCTACTGCTCTTTCTAATAGTTAATTGGAGATTGCTCAATGCCATATTATGACGCTGGAGAACATAATTTTGACTATGCAGTGCCCAAGTTGGCCCTGTAGACATCGGTGGTTTTCTGGTTATGTCACAAAATCCAGTTGCTGGTTCACAATAAACATTATCAGCTAGGACTTCTGTCGGGAACATACCTCTAACTTCAT
This sequence comes from Himantopus leucocephalus, assembly GCA_003993805.1. Lineage (NCBI taxonomy): Eukaryota > Metazoa > Chordata > Aves > Charadriiformes > Recurvirostridae > Himantopus > Himantopus leucocephalus. The sequence goes on from RSEF01000002.1 coordinate 79,096,923, forward strand.
GCTGGATTTCTTCCCCTCCCTGTTCCCAAACCAACAGTTTCTTCCTTGATTCCTGTTAACTGAAGAATAGCATATAAGGTGCTTAATTGTTATGGTGTGTGTTGGATCGTGTATGGAGAGGAACCATTGTGCTGATTTTTATCTCCTATCGTATGTATGCATAGCACAGCAAAAAAAAATAAAAAAATAATTCCTCAGATAACACATTCAATGCCTTTTTCATGCAAGGCCCATGTGCAGGTTGCCTTGAACCTGAGTTGAAAGTATTGTAATTACACAGACACCTCTCTGCAGCATGTTTAATTTGGTTGCAGTAGGGAACAGCAGGTATTCCAAAAATGTGTCTTGTGAACGTCCAAGTCTCTTGTTGCCCATAGGTAGCCATATTTCTACTGCTATCCACGCTACGCTGCTTATTGTGTAAAGGAAAGCCAGTTCACAAAAAAAAATAATCTTGCCTTTATAAGACTCTTGAGGAAGCGACCAGATACAGGACTCGACCCTCTACTGCCTTATCCCCTGTAGCAATTGCCGAGTGTCCCAGGAGCACGTAGCCTAGCTGGAAGATGCTCCGAGAACAGGGCGCTGATGCGTTTTGCACCAACTTCTGCATTTGTTTATCGGAGTTGTCAATGTCTGTGCGAGACCGCGAGGCAGTCAAAGAGCAGCTCCTGGAGGCGCAGGGCCGATAATGTTGACCTCCCTCTGGCCGTACCTGCCCGACTGAAGCTCTTGAGGCCGAGGCTTCTCTGGAGTCGCAGAGAACGGCTGTCTTGAAAAGCGCCTCTCTTTGTCCCTACATGGAGGGTGCAGTATGAAAGAGAAATCAGAAATTAGGTTAAAATACCACACTGCGTAACACATTATGCAACAGGCAGACCTGGAGTTTATCCGGTATTAATGACGTAAGTATTATATTAGCAGAATACCATCCTGTATTACGTAACGCAGTACATTGTTTCGTTAATATGAATTTCCGTACTTTTTGTGCCTGCTGAAATGCATGTTTGACCTAATTTCTGATCCAGACATTTGCCTGCTCACAGCCTTGTGTAAGAGCAATAAGTAAAACCTCAAGATTTTTCTCTGCGTGTGCGCACGGTGTGTACGTTCATTCCTTTTTATAAATAGGAGTTCTGGAGATGTTTTTGTTCTGGCTTTAGACTGTGACTATCATTTTAAATTTGCAGCTGCCACATCATGTTGGATCACCTAGCTTTTTTGCCGACTTGTGTAGAAGTGAACTAAATAGTTTGTTGTAATGTACAGTGTTAAAATGTTTCTCAAGTATGTCGATAGTCATACTGCTTTAAAAATGCAGTGCGGTCTGTCCCATTCCTTGGTCCGATACCTGGCATTAAAAAGTGATACTGCTATATACACCTCTAACTTTTTTTTTTTTTTAATTCATTTTTTTGTAAAAACAGCTTTGTCTTTGTATGTTTTCTCTGTGGAGAAACACGTTTGGACTTGTGTCAAAATCATCAGATTCTGGGCTAGTTTTTGTTCTCTGGTGTCCAGTAAGAAATCGCTGCCCAGTTCCACAAAAAAAAAAAAAAAAAAGAAGGAAACTTACTGTGACTCTAGTACTGTTTGAGTAACCAAAATTTATGCTAAAACTTGTGAGTAACTACTCAAGCACCTGCATTTTTAGAGCAAATTACTCTGTATGAATGCGTATTTATTTGCTTGTTTAATGGGAAGGATGTGTGTGCGTTGGGGTCCAGCTTTGTTTTTTTCCTGGAGGGTCCCAACTTCCATTTTTGGCTTGTGCTTTCCTGGCAAACAGACTTTAGGGTTCACTCTGTGAAATTTTGTTTAGTGAATTTTAAAAATTCAAAATATGCAATTTTGGTATGTGGGATTTTTTTAGGAAACTGTGTGTTCAGTGATTGTTCATGCTTAACCAAGATGTAAAGGAGCCTGGATGTTTTGTAAACATGGAGCAATCATGAGTCCAAAGTTTCATCTTTATTAATGAAGCTCAGTCTGAATAAAACATTAGCAGGCAAAGAATGATATCAAGTGAATTATGGTACCTCTGTTACTTTGCCATCAAATGAAGAGCATGGAAGGAAATTTGGCAGAATTCCTCCGTATTTTACGAGGGGGTGGCTGAAATTTGACTCTCGGCGTTTTAAGGCAAAGTGTAAAGTGTGGGTTGTGGGAAAGAGTAAAAGGTTTTTCATGTTTTAATTACCATGGATAGAGAATTGCAGCTGATGAGTACTGAGCCACACAACAGATTTTCTTTTTCTTTTTTCTGTTTTAATCAGATGACTTAAAGTTTTAAGTAAACTTTCTGCTTATGGAAGTGAGGGATTATTGGCCTTGACTTAAGCATGTGTAGTACAGACTGGCACGCCGGCTCCCCCATCCCCTCGAGCCCGCTTTCCCAGTCACGTTATTATTGCTGGAGCCCTGGGAAGCCAACCTTTCTGATCCTGCAAATGCGTTTCCGGCGTAGACATGGCTGATGTTGCACTGGTTTTGTTACATTCACAACAGGGCTAAAACAAACCCAAACAATTCATACATGATTTCAGGTTTTCTGTAGGCGTCCCGGTATCAATAGCTCTTGGCGCTACTAAACTGCTCCAAGGCTCTGTGTTCCCTGGATCTTCTCACAGCAATGCCACGTAGCAGAGGATGGAGAGGGGCCGTACCCACCATCCACAGCTAACACCCCCTCTGCTCACTGGGAATGTGGCCTGCTGGCACATGAGACACTTGGCCCGTTACTGCAGGAGACATTCACGTGTCAAGTGAATGTATCTCAAGTCAATGTTGAGGTCGAAACATGCCTTATCCTTGTTGCACATAAGGTGTGGCTTGAGATTTGTTTTTTCAAAACATTTTCTGTGGGTGGATGGAGGTGGGGAGGGAGAGAAGGAGAAGGTACATGGCAGCAAATGAGTCCCGGCATCGTCTGGGAGGCTGTCGAAGGATCTGCTGGCCCTGAAGGCAAAGGTTTTTGTGCAAGAGCTTCAGTAGAGCAAGATTGTCTGGAAACGCTGCAGTGGATTTACAGCATGTTAGTGACCTTTCTGGTGCTGTACGCTGTCCGTAGGCCTGACAGCTGGGGCTGTTGTGTTCTTGCTCTTTGTCACTTTACCTCTTGTGTGCTCGTGTCAACATCCAAAGCTGCTTGCTTATCCTCAAGTTGAACGATTTCACAGCCATTTCTTAAGTTGCCCTGAGTATCTCTAATGAAAAAAACTACCTTCTAAGTTCAGTAGAATTTAATGCTTAATAAATGTTTGGAAAATGCATTTTCCAAGCATTTCCTTATGCTTCAATACATTTTTATTTTAGTTCTAAATAATGCCTGTAATTTTTGTGCTAAGCGTGGTCCTGAACATCAGAGGCAATTCTGAGGGACTAGGTAAGATGGACAGCCAGAAGAAACTATTTTCTATCCCCCTCCATCCATCCCACAGTCCCCTTCAGATCTACGCAAGTCTGTTTTCACTCTCCTCAGCTGTATCACACTGAAGTACCTAAGCATGGGGATGAAATGGGGAGTCGTGGGCATGCATGGAGCCCCTATACATACGAGCACAGGGACGTGTGTCCGTGTGTGGGGAGGGTGGTGTACGCACAGCACGTCCTCACATGTAGCAGAGAGAGGCCAAGCGGATTAGTAAAAGGGCCTCAAGCTCTTGTATCTCAGGAAGGTCAGGTACTTACTTTATGGTGCTGGGATGATGAGGTGCTGAGATAGCTTGGTAGCATGAGGCCGTGGTATCGCTACCTGGATTTCACGTGGGATGAGTTGCTGCCCCCTCTGAGCTGTCTCCTGCAAACCGACTCCTACTGCTGTTGCATGGGACTCACTGCTTCACAGGTGGTATCTCATCTGGGGTTCAGGTGAGGAGCCACATCATTGATCTGTGCCTCCAGGCTGGGATGTCCACGCAAAAGGGAGTAGCTAGATGCCTGGGCTTTTAGTTTATCAGGGGTCCGTAAGTTCAAGTGGAGGTCTTTCGAAACACAGCTGCATAAAGCACTCCTGAAGGCTTGAAGGCACACAGACTTGGCCTGAACTGATTTGAAAGAGTGAAGAAAGGGTGCAGAAGGAGAAGGACACCTGGAAATGAGCAAATGATTAGGCAATAGCCTGGAAATTCAGATCTGTATGTGCAAAAACATCTAGTGGGCATGGTTTGCAGTGACCTGCATATGTCATTTCTGTCAAATTGTATCTTGAGAATGGCAGTGAAACTCCAGATCTCGCTTTTCCTTCAACACCTTTGAGCTGGGAAGCTGCCTATTTCAAAAGTGCAGTTTTCCACCTAATTGAAAATCTTGATGGGTGTGCAGAATTCTTTTAGGGTGCTGAATCATCACTGCAGCTCAGGACTCAGACACAAGCTGAACAGGAATTCAGTGGGAAGAAGCTGGGATAAAAAAAAAGTCTTGAATTCTTGGTGTGTGCAAATGTGTCACATTGTTTAAAATAAAAACTTGTTTTATTTGCATGTGTGTTGATGGAAGGTACAAAAGCAGGTGGCCATCTCCTGGGACAAGTAATGAAGTTGGCAACATTGGTAATGCCAAACAGGTAAAGACAGGATTTATTGAACCTATTAGATCTGAGAAGCTGAAAACAAAAGAAGTGGCTGTTTGGTACAGCTATTGCACTCAAAAGAAATAGTAGGATTAGGTTAGGGGTCTGTAGCTTTCTGGCTTGATTTTCAAGATGGAGTGAATAAAAGAAATGAGAAACCTGAGTAGTTTTGTGCTGAAGGCTGTTTACTTGTCTGTCTTAGAATTACAAAAAGAAGTGTGTGTATTGTCACCGTGCTGATCGGTTTTGGAAGCATTGCCCTATAGGTGCCTGCATGCACTGACGAGGTCTGAATCATTGGGGTTTACATCTGCTTGAGAGAAATCTGGATCTGCCTCAAGATCTGAAAAAAACTTCCCCCTGCAAGATAGTGTGAATTCAGGTTGACATCGTAAGGTGTGTGGTCTCACTTTGAAGTATTTAAGAACGATGGTGGATCTTACGATACTTTCAAAGCAGTGTGTCCTGTAGTGGATGCGTGTGGCTGACTAAGAGCATAAAAGAGAGCTCAGTTCCCAAGCATGGCCAATTTGGCGATTGAACTGCAAATGAATAATTTCTTGCTTAAATTATTTGAAATAATGGTCACAGATGTTTGTCAAAGATTTGCTTAAGGAATGTATTGAAATATTTGGGACATGATTGAGGAAAATATGCTAACTGAGAAAGCACTAAAGCATTAAATCTAAGGAAGATGAAGGGATTCGGTCACACAAGATTAAATTCTTGAATAGAGGTCCACTTTACACTTAGCTGTTTGTTTCTTGATACTTGGCTAATCTGCATGATTCTTAATGGACATTTGAAGTAATAAGCTTTGCTTTGGGGAAGGTTTAATTTTGAAATCTGGAAGCGTATTGACTGGGAGAGGCTCTGTGATACTCCAGGGCTGCTGCTTTCAAGCACTTGAGTGTAGAAACCTGCATTTCTATAACTCCTGTTTTTAATTGCTCATTGTACATAGCTGAGAATTCTTAACTCATGGTGAAAAAAACCAAAAGCGCCTGCAGTTCAAACCCACACCAAAACCCACCCTAGGAATCCAGAGTGATGATGATTTAAAAAACTCAGGAGAAATAAATTGAATTCTAATCGCTTCTTTCCTGCCGTGCTGAAATGCTGAGGGATTTGCTAAACCTACAGGTTGATAAAACGGAATCCCTGCTTCGTGATTATATTTGCTAAACTGGCTAACTGCAATGGATACACAGAGTGTTCTTTCTCTTCCTTTCTGACCTCCTCTGGTTTAGAGAAGACAAGATTTGGACAGCTGTAGCTGGATTGAACAGCGTGATAAGAGTTGTAAAATGTTACCAGCAAGGAGCGTGGTTTTGTGATAAACAAAGAACTGCAACACTGAATGTCTTTCGGCAGCCATCCAGGCAGAACAAGCATGCAGCAACTCCAGCAAACCCCTGGGATCGAGAGAAATGAGGATCTTTTTTAATACCTTAGATACTGTCTGTGTTTGTTATTGCTGATGCCTGACATCTTTGGGTTTGGGTTCTTTCTTTTGTCCTTTACATCAAGAAGCTTAAAAAGCACTTTGTACTGTTTCCTTATGGGCGTGCCACCTCCTCTTTCCCCTTCTTCAGCCCATTGTTTGGCCATCCTGTTTCCCTGCAGATTTGCAAGGAGAAACTTACCTTTGTGTATATGAGTGACAGCAAAATTCTACTGCATTTTCAGTGATGAAAGTGGTTAACAAGTCTCCACAGAAACAGGAACATCTCCAGGGCTCTATACTGAGTCTTATTTGCAATACCTCTTTGTCTGCTGTTATTATCATAGGTCCTCTCTAAATAAGTATTTTGGATTATTGTTTCTTTACTATAGCCCTAATATTTTTGGAAAAAAGCAATAGAAACACAAGAGAAAACAATCCAGAGACTAGCGATTATTTGCACAATCTGATTTTTAAGATAAGATCATTCATTAACAGCTTTTGGGGATTTTTTTGTTCAGTGTATCAGTGACATTAATTTTGTGATTCCGCTTCCTTTGGTGGGGGAGGGAGATAAGGAAGATGAAAATCTATATTCAATGCTTGGATTAGGTCTGCTGAGTTTCAAAATGTATGTATGTGCTTCTGTTGTGTAATACCTCGTAAAGCTCCTAACAGCTGAAAACTGCAACAGCACCAAAATCTTAATGAAATGTCACGTGCTGCCTATTAAGTTTGAAATGTCTGCTGAAATGTGCAGAGCCTGGACTTTCTGCATGTGGAGCACACAGAGCACTATACGTGGGGTTAGTTGTGACTGTCAGTTCTCCGAGATCAAACTTGGGTCTTATGCCTCATTTAAAGCCATTAGTGGACTCGGCCTCTGAGGATCTCTGTCATATGTCCTATACTCAGTGGCAGTCCTCATTTTATAGATCTAAAGCGAGCAGCCTTTGGTAAGGAGATACATAGCAATTTTGAGGGCAAATTATCCATCTCCTTAAGAGATTGGTAAATCCTTGATTGGGTTAGTGACCTGACTATTGCCAAAGGAAGACGGGAATCTGTTTAAATCATCCCGGCACAGTTCACCCCTGCCGCGTTTGCTCGGTGGCCCAAGGGGAGGAGGTGTCCTGGGGCGGGTGTTGAACTGGGTGAAACATGGATGTGACCCACCACAAATCTCTATTGAAGCAATGGCCCTGCAAGGACACGCTGCGAATACTCTCCTTGCTGGAATGGTCCAACATAACATCTCTGGTTAGAGCGTGAGGGTCTTACGGTTCCCCTGCTGTAGACTTTTAAGGTTTAAAAAAACCCCTTTCTGTAAGATTCCTTCAGCTTTTTAAGTCATCACGAACGTAGAGCTCTCCCAGCCACGCAGTATCCCACAAACTGGAGAACCTGCCCTTCTATTCAGCTGCAGGTGAGAAAGGTGGTCCCAAAGTAGGCTGCCTTGTGGCAGGGTGCTGTGTCTGTCGCTGTGCTGAGGGTTAGCGTGCTGCTTAGACGCTCTAAAAAGCGGTAGCCTCTAAAAAGTGGTTCTCATCCTCCACCCCCACCCTCATTTTGCTTATAATTGTTTTGGAAAAACACAAACAGGCACTAGGAAAAACAAAAAGAAGAGGAAAGCTGTTCTTCATTCAGGCCACGTTTATACCATCTGTTCTGTATCTATTTAAACTCTGTTGAGAGAAAGCAGAGGTGCCCCTGAATTTCAGCTACGCTCCAGATGAATCCCCATAGGCTTCCTGTTTTGGAGACTAAACCTTGCTAAGCCGAGGACCTCTGAGAAGAAAAATATTTTTAAGTCCCAGGAGTCAGCAGAGACAGTCGGTGGTTGCTGGAAAGCGAAGGGGGAGCAGTGGCAGTCCTTGGAAGGGGGCGATTCTCCCTGCCGCGGTCCCTGTGGTTCAGCAGCAGCGGGCTGGTGTGGCACAGGGCTGGTGTGGCACAGGGCTGCAGCGGGGAGGGCAGGACCGACTCTGCACACGCACACATATTCTCTAGGGGAGCTGCTTTTCAGCTTCCCAACGTGTATTTTGAGCTACTTGCAGTTGATATCAGTTTAGATTACTTCAGCTGCAGTATCCCTAATTGCTCCAAAGGCATTGCAAGTGAGCTGTAATCTAAAGCGGACCTAAAAAGGCCATCCCACAGGGCCTGCCTTTGCACTGTCCCGATTAGCAAAGGTTTCTGTATTACTGGAGAGATAGGGAGGAGTGGGGATGGTTGGATGGTTTGTTTCTTTTTTTTCCTTTGGTAAAGGCAAATAAACTTTGACAGGTGTTAAAACAAAAAGGCAAAGGAAAAATACTGAATAATCTTTATGGCAGCTGAAGTGTCGTCAGCACAGCTTTGAAGTGCGAGCATGTTGAAGTGTGAGCATGTTCTCTATCTCAGTGCCAACGCTGAAGACATGTGTATGCACTCATGCACTTCGTACATTAATTAAAACAAGAGCTGAATGAAGGAAGGTTTGACTCTTGTTTTAAGAATCGAAGGCAGAAAGGCCTCCCTCTGCCTGGTAGTGCCAATGTCCTCCTCCCTCCCCCTCCGGACTTTCAGGCTCATTAATAGTTGCACCAGAAGCTGGAAGGTTGAGCCTAGCCTCGGGCACACACCGGTATTACATGGCTGTCCTACAGCTCTACCACCGCCTCTGTTTCTTGTTTTACACTCTGTTTTACATGGTCCCTTGCCCTCCCTAGGCTCCCTCCCCACCCCTCGTTAATTATATTCTAGCTAAACAAGCAGGCTGGCACTGTTCAGTGGCTGTGAACTGAAGTCCTTGACTTGTTTCAGAAGCAAGAACACGTATAACTTGGTTTTAGATTACTTCCCCCCTCTTTTCTTGTGAAGGGCTAACCAGCCCCTACATGAGCTGCTGGGCCGCCCTGTCAAAACCTTGCCAAATATTGACTTTATAAAGGTGAAATCAAAGTGTTGTCAATAAATCTGAATGTCTGGAGAAGCATTCTTTGCTTGCTTTGTCTGTTCTAGAAGGTGTCTAAGACATTGCTGAGTTTCTACCCGCCCCCTCCCCCCTCTCCCGGTTTTAATACATGGTATTTTCGTAGGCCAATCTCTGGAGCCTTGCCCTTTGTATATGTGGAAGCGTTGATTTTATGAGAACTATTCAGACACATTTGCTATGATTAAAATTCTTCAAAATTATTTTCAATAGACTGGTATGTGCTTTTCTTTTTTAATACAAAAAGTAAAATTGGCTGGGACATTCACTCATCGGTTCCACTGAGAGCTTTAATCGGGTTGCGCAGTAATAAAGGAAGACTGAGATCCTCAGCCAAGTTTCAGATGGGTGGAGGTGACTTTCAGTGGTCCGTCAGAAAGTTGTTTTTATGATCTTGTGAAAGAGAGGGAGAAAAATGAATGGGTTGCACTCCCCTTCTTTCCCTGGGCAACTTTACCTCTGCAATTTTGATACAACTTTGGCCTTGACTTGGGTGCAAATCTCTGTCCTTTGGGACGGGAACTGTTGTGACGTTTCCCTGTGAATGCTCTGTGACACGTGAGTGTACACGTGCTCATGCACAGCCATGCCTATGCTCATGTGTCTATTTCTAGGGATAGTTTCTTACTTCCTTAACTGGTACACATCCTTATAAACATGAAATTAATGGGCTACTGGTATTAATGAATGTAAATCCAACGCCTTCAGGATTTACAACACCCGGGGTGAGGACCAATAGATAGAGATAATTTTTTATATACAGCGATCTCTGGTGTTTCAAATTACTGTATTGCTGTGAGCAAAAGTGCAGCTCATTTTCCTTGTAAATCTTCCATTTTTAAGCCTGGTTTCCTATGGAAATGAGACATGCACGCTCATGCTCTGCATCTGTGTGTCCCTTTCCAGTGACCTTTCAAAGCAAATTTAACACAGTTATAGCCATCTAAAAGATAATTAAATTTCTGTTTTGATGATGTGTGGGTAGAAGAGTAGAGAGAAGAGAGAGGCTGATCCTGTATGTGCCAAACATATGAAAAAGCTACAGTGTGGACTGAATCTTTTTAGACATTAGAAAGACCACATGGGAGTTGCTCCCCAATAAATGACTCAAGCAGAAGAAAAACTTAAATTGCAGCTTGCAGTGTACAGTGAGACACCAGTACACAGGCAATTAGGTTTTATTTTTGCTTCTCTTCATTTAATTCATTTTCTTTTGAAATGCAGCCCCTTCTAGCATTTTATATGTATATTTCAGTCTTGAGTGGTGAATTAAGGTGGTACTGGTTGCCTGTATACAGCCTATGGCAAGTGGAGTTTGGCAGTCGCTACAGGCTGAATCTCTTCATTAGTAGTGCCATGACAGAAATTTTATTACATCGGTTTGCATTTAGTGACTTTAAGCAATTAAGCTTGAGTCACCCAATTTCACCGGGATGGGCCAAATAACAATTGGCAGAACTGTAGAGGAGCGTCATCAAAGGGAAATGCCTGGTAATGGTGTCTTTGATTGTTTTTTAGTATCAAAAGCAAGGCAAAACCATACAGTACTCTATCATTTATGATAACTTAGTTGTTTTAGGTGGGATGAACTAAGAGTCTAAATTAGGTTGGTCCGGTGAGGTAACATGATTTATTAGATGAAGTGATAAACTGAGGAAAAACCATGAGTTTTTGTGCCCACAAGCTCCTCTTCTTCAAGGCTGCAATAAGAATAGCCTACATCAAAACTAGATACAGGCAGATGACAGTTGCCCTGAATTTGCCTTAGTTATGCCGCTTAGTTGGAGTACTGAGAGAGTAAGGGAGATGCGATCTGTGGAGGAGAGAGAAAATTTTATTGAGAGTCAGGAAAGGTCTTAGCCAAACCAAACAGGTAGAGAGTGAAAGAGGCAATTTCACCAGTGAAAAATTCAAGTGGTTAAGGGAGAATATACTTATAATGTCACATGAAATACTGATATTCAGTAGACCCCAGTCTCACAGATGAGGAAATCTCAGGATCCAGTAGAGCTGTTAATTCCCAGGCTAGCTGGTAACATTCTCAAGTAGCAATGGTTTTTCTTCCCTAATGCCATCAACAGACAGGCATAATGGACATTTCCAGTGTCTTTAAATTCAGTAATCCTGAATAGGCCTTCTGAGTAAAGCTGAAAAAAAGGGAATTTGATGTTCTTAGTGGTATAAGTCTCATATAAGGGAGATTTGTTCAAAGACTTGATGCATTGCTTCAGTGAGTAAAAGCCTTTCTTATGTTATCAAGCTAACTAGAATAGCTTAAAGAGTACTAAGCACTAAAATCACATCTGGGGAGCAGCAATTGTGTTTCAGCAGTTACTACTTCAAACAGATGGAGCATGAGAAGGGAGAAAGAAATAAAAAGACTGACCTAGGTTTCCCTGAGGGTCGGAGAACCACTAGGAGATCCAGACTCCCCTGAATCCTGCACTCGTGTCTACCCTAGGCTACGTTGCTGCAACCAAGGGCTGCATCTACAATGTGGGAGTCATATATGGCACCGTATAATGTGGATGAGCATCCAGCCAGCAGTAACCCACCCAGCTGTTTCTGTAACAGTCATTGTATGAGGTGTTGTTATGGTTTGAGAGACCCATAACAATTTATTGTCATTT
>RSEF01000002.1:79131864-79155766 GCA_003993805.1 Himantopus leucocephalus
AAGCAGGGCTCCATCACGCATAGTGGTTACTTGGGAAGGCAAACACCATCACTCCGAACTTTCCCCCCCTTCCTCCTTCTTCCCCCTCATTTATATGCTGAGCATAATGTCACACAGTATGGAATATCCCTTTGATCAGTTGGGGTCAGCTGTCCCAGCTTTGCCCCCTCCCAATTCCTTGTGCACCCCCAGCCCACTCGCTGGTGCGGTGGGGTGAGGAGCAGAAAAGGTCTTGAGGCTGTGTGAGCACTGCTCATCTATAACTAAAACATCCCTGTATTATCAACACTGTTTCCAGCACGAATCCAAAATGTAGCCCCGTACTAGTTACTGTGAAGGAAATTAACTCACCCCCAGTCAAAACTAGCACACTCCTTCAGACGAGAGCCAGATGCATGCCCATCACCATTGCTGCATTGCTTAACGTAGAGAGCAAGTATAAGCAGCCCTTCATTTCATTATTACTAGTTTGGCTGATCCAACAAATACTGATTCCTGGATCTTCTTTACAATCCAATCCAGGACCTCACCCTGACTGTGATATGACCCCATCTCCTTCAAGAATTATGAATCTTCCACTGAATTGTGCCCTGTCTTGCTGCCTGTGTCTGCTTCCGCCAGGGTCCGCAAGCCACAAGGGTCCTGTGCCCCTCTTCTGCAACCTCAAAGGTACCAGTGCATTCTAACCATCCCCTACCAACGTAGTTGAGTAGTAGTTTTCCTTTCTCTTCCTGGACTTCATGGCTTACAAAACAGAATTACACTGCTGTGGATCACAAATGCTACTCTGGATCTGATCTCTATTGTGGTGGTGCAAGTACTACACAGAAAAGGCTGATTTTTTTCACTGTCATAGCCTCCTGTTTCCCATCAGTTTTAATGGCTGAGGGTACAGTTGGAAGCATTGGTGTTTGCTGTGCTGACTGACAGCCTGCACTGATGTTCACCCGTTCTCAGCAGGGTTGAGTTGTAGTAGGTAGCTGCCCACTAACATCTTGGATAAAATTTCCTACGTGTCTCTATCACTGACCATCACCGTATGGGGCAGAGCTTTGTAACTGATTAACAGGCCAGAGCAGGTTGTTTTGGAAAAATCCCGAGCAGATGTGCAGTGGTGAGTGAGGGTGAAATAACACTATTGATTATGATCAATATGAGCTTAGTGTATAAATCTCTGGTCAATGGTTGTGAGGCAAGTCTGCTTTGTGGGAAATCGTTCATGACACCCCAGGTGCTCTGGTTGCTCATACCAAGACAAGGGTGCCACGGCAACATCTGAATATCAGCCCCAGCTAATGAGACTCTGATCCTTGTTAATATATGATCTATATCCCAAAGAGCCAGAGAAAGTGGCAACAGCTTCTGTGGCTAATTTTGTGAAGCCAGATAGTATAGACAGCTGCTGTTCTGGGTTTGAGATGCAGTATACAACAAATAAGGGTCACAACATGTATAACCTGTGGGTTTCACCTTTAAACAGTAATAGTGATTGGGGAAGTGTAACAGATCATCCTCTAAGTGTGAAAGCTAGAAGTCACCTTTCCCATTTGTTCAGCCTTCGTTGATGAAAAGAGATTGACTTTGCCCCAGCAAACTCAGCAGTTTAGTCTTGCTTTGCTCTGGGTAAAGCAGTCTTGTTTTGTTGAACATTATAAATAGAGACACACTTTTCCATCTCTTGTGGAATCTCTCTGGCCCCCAGTTGTACACAGTGGCAAGCTACTTATCTTGGGGGCATTTGAAAAGCAACAGCATAAATCTGGGCTTTTATCTTTCCTCTCCGTGTAAAGAGACGAGCACCTTTTTCTAAGCTTACTGTTCCCGGCCCCGCTGAGTTGCAAAGAATGGGCCCATGCTGTTGCATATCTTTCCTGTAGATGTTGACGTATTGTTGACACTCATCTGTACCGCACTCTGCTCTCTCTGATAAGTTTTAATTGAAGAGAGAAACTGCTGAGGTGTACGTCTGAGTTCCTGAATCCATTCACAATGGCCTGAGAAGAAGTGATTTAGCAGGAAAACATAGAGCCTGTCAGCAAGGTGTTTTGCTCAACTGTTTCTGACAAGAAATAGAAAGTACAGTAGAAAATCCTCTGGCGTAAGGGTCAGCCCAGTCCCATGAGCCTGCCTCTGGAGCTTGACCTTCCCAGCAGCATTCTCCTACCCTCTGGCCCCTCCATTAGCTCTTCTGAACAGGATACAAATGGAAGGGAGAGCATAGCTGGATTTAACCCCTTGTTCACAGCCAAGCGCGTGCTGGATCACAAGCCATCATTGCTGTGTCAGGCGCATTTTTTGTTTACAACTCTGTGTCATAACACAGTGCTCAAATTCCATCCCAGTCCCTGTGGCTTAAACTGCGTAGGGTCATAGGAGACTCCCTCCTGCCCCAGATCATCAAGTCCTACTTTTGGGGTGCAAACACATCATACCGTCTATTCCACAGACTAAGCAGTCTCCATTTAAAAGCAGTTAGATCTTCTTGCTCTCTTTCTTCTGTCTCCCATTAGAAGGCTGGTCGTGAATGAAATTGCATTGCTGGGCCTAATTTGCAGGCTAAGTTTATTCATTACCTGTCTTTATCCTCTGGCTCTTTGGCTCGAATAGTTCTTTTCCCTATCTCATGCTCACAATGTTTTATGTGTTCATAAAAAACAGCTCTGGCACCTGCCAAGCTTTTTTTACCTTTCTTCTTTTCTAGGCAAAATGAGGGAATCTTGGTGTCCTCTTGCAATGTATGGTTTCCACTTTCTCTGATAATTTTGGTAGCTGATATCTGAGCATCTTTCTTGTACACCACTGATGCTTGGTTTCTTAACCTGTGCTGTACTTCCCTCAGAATTCCCCAGCCTCAGACTCTGTTCCTGATCACATTAATCCAGTGGCATTCAGAGACTGCTTAAGAACCGTTTAAGGCTGTGCAGAAAGCTGGCTGTATGTTAAGTACCACAGGTTAATCCCTGGGAATTCAAAAAGTCATTCTATCTTTTCATGGTAAGGTCAATGAACGTCATTTAGAAATTATAACCCCTGAAGAACAGCATCATTATTGGTAGTGATAGCTAACAATGAAAATAGGTACTACAACAGACCAACACAAGTAACTTAATTTCTTTCAAACAAAAAGCCGTTAAAGATTTTTTTTTAATTGTGTCAGAGACACTCTTTATAAAGAACTCCCATTATTTATGGGTTATCAGGTGCAGTTTATAGGCTGATATCTGAAAATGTGCATGTGGAAATGCTAATTTAAAAACATTAGGCCTTGTAGAATAGTAATTAAAATAGCCTCTGTGCTCTCCACACATGTATACCACCAGTCTGTACACATGGTGATGCTGCCCATGTGAAACTGAGACCACTGGCAGTGTTTCTTCAAGATTAGATTAAATTCTCAAAGGCAGAGACTTTCGTCTTTATTTGTGTGTAAAGCTTTCTGTGTCTTTTTGACACCTTGTAAATAATATAACAGGGTTCTGCTCATTTTGTTCCTCATATATGAGCAGTTCCTGTCACAGCAATAGACAAGGATAAACTCAATAATATATGAAGATTAAGGTCGGATGTTGGGGTTGACTGATGCAGACCTTTTATTCAAACTCTAGCTGACTTGCAGGTGAAGCAGCTCTTTACACTCTGAAAATGCTTACCTATTTATATTTGCTCTTCCCACCCACGAGAAATCATTTAAAGTGAGCTGGAAGATGGAATTAACAAGAAAAATATGACTATAGCCATAGAATGAACACAGCTACTTGAGAAATACAGATGACTCTCATTCAGGATGGAGGAAAAGATACTGAATGATAATTGGAGTGTTATCTTTGAAGGTCAGTTGTTTTCTCCTTGCTGGGCCAGCTGTCCAAGCAGTCTTCCTGCAGTCGCCTATTGGCTGGGGACATAAATCTATCAGTGTAGCTCATGCTGTTCATTGTTTTTTTTCTCATTGACAAGAAAGGGGTAGCCTACCAACCTTTATTGTTCTTGTCAGCCCAGGAATACTGACTGTGGCATTATACATATCCTCAAGAAACAGAATTTCAGGGCCCCTGCGATATGTTTTCTGCTCTGGTGGTTTTCACCCCTGGGGTAATTATGATGTATGTTGCTGATGTCTTGGGCATAACTGTTACCTCAGCATGTTGCTAGCTATGCTTTGTGTGGAATTTAAGATCCTCTCTCATCTGTACTGTCAGATCAAGTCTTCTCTTCTAACATCTTGGCATTTAGTTTTTTTATCAATCATGAGCCAATGGTGGAAGAAACTGATCACAGAGGTATGAGGATGCTTTTCTGCCTCTTTGTATGGGTGATCCTCAGCCAGCGCTGTGAGTTGCTGTACTCCAACATGTCTAACTATAGAGCATCTGACTGTAGGGGAAGGCTTGACTTTTGACTGGTTTTCTTATGTGTCATTTACGTTGGCTTTTAACCTGTTTTATTCTTCCTGGCATACTGTAGCAGCAGTAAAGCCAGGATGAAAAAAGAAAACGTAAAAAGACTCAGTCTGTCAGGCAGGGTACAGTGCTGTCACAGTTTCATGAAGCTTATTGTCACCTGGGTGAAATGCAAAGTCTCTCTTCTCAGAAGGAACATTCCTCTTCAGACAGCGCTGTGGGGAGGGCAGGGAAGACAGCCACTGTTTTGCTGGAATGTCAGGAGTGGCCGTGCTGGATCAGAAGAAAAGCCCATGTGGGTCAGTGTCCCCAGCTCTGGCAGTGGCCAGTGGCAGGCTCTCTGTAAAAGATTGTAAGGAGCAAGGCAAGACCAGAGGGATACCTCCTTGAGAAATCTTCCCTAGTGCCAGCCATAGGAACTTCTCCCATCAGAGCTTATACTGGCTTCGTCTATGTTTTATAGGTGATTGAGTTAGCCTGATTTTAAGCACAGCTGTCACGGATTCTGCTACCAAATTATAGAGGAGGTTTAAACCAGAGCCTCTTGCATTCTCTGTGTCCTGTCTCTTGCTTCTGCTCTGGAGCAGTTACCTGCACTGTCTGTAGGGGTTCCCCTGGTCTCAAGATTTGAGTTCTGTCTAGCAGGCAAAAGTACCGAGTGTGCCTGACATGCAAGTTATTGTGATACATTTGCAATGCTAACCACATGTCAGATGCTTTCCTTAAGGGGTTGTGGGAAGAGGAGTTCACTGGGGAGAATGAAAGCCCACAGCAAAGATTAGTGGAAACCTTTTTCTGCAGCTCTCAGGTTCCCTTAGGTGCCTCTTCTCTTCATGACTTCAGTTGCTATGTCCCTTGTAGTGCTGGGTGCTGATGGTGCTGGTGCAAGGGAGATAAAAGATGGAAGGAGTAAGCAGATTGCTTGGCCCCATATCAGCCATTAATCTTCACTGATAAGGGGATTTCCCCCCTCAGTAAAAGGAGATGCTTTAAAAGGGTCTTCTGGTCTAAGGGTATCCTCTGTGACTAAAGCAGTCCAGCTATTGACTACTGAGTTTCTGCTGCCTTTCCATAACCCCCAGCTGCTAATTTGTAAATATCACCAGCATCTGCATTAAGCCACACTCTTCACACGATGGATGTAAATCAGAATAGCACCTGCACTGTGACATTTAATCAGCAGCAGTCATTGAACACAGCAACTTAATTGTCTTTACATAAGTGAGTCAGGTCATCACAGACTAGCACCTAATAGCTGACTGGTTGCTACACAAAGCTATGTGCTCTGGCTGGGAATTTTTTGTCCAACTGTTGCTAAAATGAAATCAAAGAGAGTGATCCTGGCTAATGCTGTGCTGCATTTCCTATTTTTCTTCACTGTATTCAATATACCCCTTCCCACCCACTGCTTTTTCCCATCAGGGTCTGTCACATGATAAATCTACTGAAAGTCTCGCATTAATCATACCCTTGTGAATTATCCAGCAACATATGTCCTCTGTCAGTCAGCCTCCAATTTGAAATGATAAAGCCTGCTTGCTTGTGACTACCGCATTATCACTGGTTGCCTTCTTACTGGCTTTAGTAGCAGAATAAATGGATTTAGACTGGTTCATTTGTAAATCCACAGCACATATATCTGCCTCTCTCCAGTTCTTGAAAGTTGGAAGTCCAGATGAAGCACGGGCAATGTTTTCCAAGACCTAGTTTAGAAAAGCCTGATTTTGGCTGTAGCTTTGTGGCAGTGTCCTGCTCTCAGAAACACTCAGGATCCAGATGAAGTTCACCCTTACAGTATGACGCCAGTACTGTAATGTTCTCATTAAAGAATCCCAGATATGTTTTTTTTAAGAAACTGTCCTGAATTGCTTGAATTAAATCAGAGAAATAACACACCAGCTGTGTTGCATGTGCAGAGATTTCAGATGTTAGCACATTTCATTTGTCTTTATAAAGTACAAGTGGAATGGCTAACCTTTAAGTAAAGAAGGAATATGAGAAAGTAAAGAGAAAAAGAAAAAGGTTAGGTAATAGATCATTTTCATGGAAACAATATTTTTAATGTGGATTAAGGAGATAAGTTAGGCTCTCAGATACCCTGATGCAGGGTGCCAGATTAAAAAAAAAATCACACTTCTGTCTGCATGACTGTGCCTATTAATGTTACAGATTATCCAAGAGATTGCAATTCTTTTGTTACATTCCTTTTGTGTATTTCAAAGCACTTTTTCATGGAATAATTTCACTCTTTCCCTGATGTGCTGTCAAATGATTTCCTTGTTGCTTATGTGGATTTTTCCCACAACAATGAAGGAGGAAAAATAATTTGAAAGGCAAGTGTAAGTACAAAACCAGTAAGTGTTGCCAGGGGAATATGGAATGGGGGCAGTGCTATTATCGTCTCTTTAATTGACTGAAGTCGGTAAGTCTCTTTACCGTCCCTTTATAAATTCCTCCTCTTTCCTCTCCCTCTCCTTTACCTATATTTTCCTGCATATGAGACTGACCTGTACTCTGTGGAAGTGAAAGTTCCCTTGTTTCCTTCAAAGGAAAACACCCTGCAAGGGCTAGTCACAGGCCTGCTTCTGCACAGTGGTAGCTTGAGGGAGTGGAGGAATACCTAGATCCTCTTTTGGGGAGTTGTACTGAAACATTGGATATTGTAAAGCTTTTTGAAAGCAATGCCCTTGGACACAGAAAAGCTTTTTAGTTACCTAGTGGTTTATATTTATAAGGGGCACAACTCAAAACCTCCTAAGAGTCAGCTAGCAGTGCAGCTGGGGGAAAAAAATCAAATTTTTTTTTGTTGGCTTAAGGCTCAGTCATTTAGTGGTAGACTACAAATTGTTAATAACTTTTGCTCCCGCCACCACCGTCTTAATGGCAGGCTACTGTTTTCTCTTAACCAGTTCATTCCCTTCAAAGTTTCAACCCAGCAGATCAGGCTATTTTCCTGACACTCCATTTCCCTGGGCGTGTGCCAAAATTTGAAACTAGTAAATACGCCTTTTCTTTCTAAATGGATAGCTTCTGTTACTGCTGTTAATCTTCTGTTACTCTGCAATTGCTTTGTGGAGAGCATTTCATCAGGTAGCAGTAGCTCTCTTGTCCACGCTACCAGCCCTCTTATCTGCTCTGGACACACATCGCTACCTCTTCCAATATGTTTATGATCCGGTGCAGTTAATTTTTTTTCCCCCCAAGTTCTGGTCCTTGTCTTAGGTTGTGCTTTTTGTTACCTCTGAGGGTAGTAGCTTCATGCATTGTAGGGCTTCTCCTTTTCTTGAATTTTGTATGTTTTCTCTGAGTGTCAGGGGCCTGCGGGTGCTGTCAGGCCTTGCTATGTCTGACCACAGTTCCCCTCACAGGGCCTGAATCCCACCTTCAAGACCACCTCTTGTCCCAGCCTCAGCCCTTCCCTGTCCCCAGGGAGGTGGCCGATGCTGGGGGGCTGGGGCTGTCCTGGTGTCCCCGGCTGCCCTGCTCCTGGCTGGGGCGGTGGGTCGGGCCCTGGCTGCCAGGTCCTGCCATCACCCACCCAGGGAGCCCCCAGTGCTCCCAGTGCCCAGCCCCAGGGAGCCACTGGCCCCTGCAGTGCCCTGACATTGAGCTTTGTGTGGCCTTTGTTTTCCAGTTTTATTTTGAGTAGTATCTTGTTATTTCTATCATGTTCACACTGTGAAGCCATTGTCTACGTTTCCTAAGCTCAACTGTGCTTTGGGTTGAGTTCCTGTGTTTTCACAGTTCCTCTAGAAATTTGTTTCCCTGTACTCAGTCCTGAGGCATAAGCGTGACCTGAAAAGTGCTCCTGTTCTTTGCATTAAAATGTGTGCAAAGCTTTCGGTTCCCCTGCCTCTTGCTTGAAAGCATCTCTGCCAGGTTTTTATCTGGTGTGCAGGCCTCCTCCAGCTCCTATAATTGCATTTCATAACCTCCCGCACCTGAAATAACTAAAAGCTCTTTAAAATGTCAACTGATCAGAGTCAAAGCTTGTCAGGAGTGGAGCCTGTCAGAGACAAAGCTATCTTCTGATTGCCCTCCACTTTGCTGGCACCCATTTCTTGCTGATACATAACGAAGCTCTGTTTGAATCCTTGGCAGTCGCCTCCTATCTTTCTTTCCATTTCCCGTGAGTTTTGGCTCTGGCTAGGGCTTGAATCGCTCCATCCTCTTAAGGTGTTTTCTGAGTTTGCTTTACCCACAGGACTGTGCATTATTCGGGAATAGCTCCCAGCCAAGGAGGCCAACAACAAACTGGGCCATGCAGGGTGTGAACCTATCATCCCAGCCTCGTGCCTGGCCAAACACGTCCTTCCTCTGGCAGCCTTTTCCCAGACCACTCGGGGCACATCCGGGTCCTCACAGTCCCATTGCTTCTGCTTGACGAGGATGGGTGGTTGTCAGGCAAGTCAGCGGATCTGCCAGGAGCAGGCTGACCTTTAAGTCCTTTATTTACCCTTGTATGGAGGTTACTTCTGTACCGTTCCCACAACTCACTTATCTTTCTGTTGCTTGAAAGCAAACAGTCCTCTTACAGTTCTTAGTCCCAGGGCCTCAGTTCTCTAAGTAATGTCAGTTTTATATGCGTGCAGTTTCTCCGCTGGTTTTAGACATGAGTTACCCAGGTAAGAGGAGGATCTGAACTAAGAGCTCCTTCCCACAAGTTTCTGTGCTTCTGGGGGAGTTATAGCTGGGTCACTCTGAGCATGAAGCCCTTCCTTATGCCTCTGATCAAAGGAACGGGCAGATTGAGCACTACAAGATCAAACAACAGATAACAACCGCTATCAATCACTTTCCTTTTCCTAGAAATAGCAATTCTTCTAACCTGTCAAGGGCTTTCTAAAGACAGAAATGTTGCGAGAAACAGACCCAGCTTCTCCCCAAATCTCAAGATGTTGTTGATAAATGTTTCAAAACTTGGTGTCTCACTCAGGACTGCTCTACTGCCTGTGCCCATGTAGTGTGGTAGTGTTTATTCATCTTTGCAATATTCTGAATGGGAGTTTTTGCTTTAAGAAATTTACTGCCCTTTGCAAGCCAAGTCTTTCAGAGGGCCTGTGTCCTGCTAGTTTAAGCCAGCACTGCCCTCTTCTGGAGATGACATTAAGCCTTTTCAGAAGGAGTGGCGGTCTTTCTCAAGCCTCAGCTTCATCCAGGACCTGGCACGGTGTCAGCAAATTACTTACTCAACTTGTATGTGTAACATAAAGCATGTGAGTAGTTCTTCTGCTTAGGTGCTTAAGGACATCAACACATCAAACTGAAACCATTACTACTCAGTGGAAACACTCGTGCATAAAATCACATGTATTTATACCACACTGTGCTGTGTCTCTGAATCTTAAATTTTCCAAGCAGCTCCTTATTTGACCCTTGCCAGAGGGTCAAAAATTTCACTAGGCTGTGATAATTTGCCCATGCTGAACATCTGCTCTTCAGCTGCCTTAAAACCACACCACCTCTAATCTCGCATCTGTAAATGTTTCATAAGCCTTACTTCTTTCTGGCAAGGTCCCTTTCACAAAAGGGAATAGGCACTTGTAGTTGCTGGAGAAGGAGGCTATGAATCTCAGTTGCCTTGTCAGGAGGAAGCCCAGGTCACCACAACATCTATGCCCGTTTCGTGTGGGCTGGATGCATTGCTGTAAGGTGCTGCGGTGTCCTGGCCTCCCAGCTGTGGCCACGGGGCGCTGGGTGTGCCTGGGATGTGCACATGGACCTGTCAGCTGGCAGAAAGTGCCATGAGTTGCACAGCTGAAGTCACAGCTGATACTTTGTGTAGGTGGTTCTTGTGAAGACCTGGAATTTTAAGTTACCTATCAAATTGCACCACCTTTTTGAGAGCAGTTTATCTTGTGGGTTGTGATGGGCTCAAGTGCTTGTAAAGGCTGAGAAGCAGAGCTAGATTAACTTTATGACTGTCACCAAGCCCAGATTTCACTTTAAATATTTTATGTGGTGCATTTGCAGCCCGGAGAAATTTGTACCTTCCTGACAGTATTGAGTTTCCTGAAAAATATGATGTGGGGGATGAAAAAGGAAACCCCAAACCAAAACTCATTCAAGTGCAATGAAAAGTACAGTGCTATATCACTCTCTAGCAATTTCAGCCAAGAACTGGTGCTTTTCAAGAATCAATGACAAATGATTTATGATATCCTTGCAACATCTAACGTATGTTCTAATGACAGAGCCACGCTAAGTGACTTACACCAAGGTATTCAATACTTCATCTATAATTAAAGATACCTCATGTCTAATTGCATCAGACAACATGATTCTTTTGGTATGATTGTTTACCAGGATTACTAAACAAATGAGAGCTAAACTTTGTTGATGTTAAATAGAGTTTGAAATAGATGTTTTTACATCCTTTCTTTCTGTGAACTTCCTAAATTTAGACACTCTAAGATTAAAAAAAAAAAAAAAAGAAAAAAAAGAGCGGCCTAATTGATCTTTTAAACATTATTATGCCGCTGGCATAGGAAAACATTGCATGCAAGACTTTCTTTTGTAAGTTTTACTTCCTGATTGGTGACACTTGGGAATTCTGAGGAATTATGCAAAAGGTTGAAATATTTATCCAAACCAGGGCTCTAAGTTCTGAACATTTCAGTCACTCTCACTAATTATCATTAACTCTTTGTCTAGCAAGACCTTGACATTGGTATATTCTGATCTTTTCCTTTCATGTTAGCCACATTTTTAAGAGAGAAGAGTCTTTCTCAATGTGCTTTGGAAAGGTGCAGCACAAGGTGATTGCCTTTCTGATTTTCCCACAGACAACAAATGTTTATTTGTCTTTTCATTATCTGTTGCGTGAAAAGATGCTTCTCACATTCACTGTCAGAAATCTCTACTGCCAGTGTAAATCAGGAGTAACTCAGTCAAAAGCTATGAAGCTCAGTTGGTGTGAAACTGCTCTGAAGAACGGACTCAAGGGCAACTGGAGTTAATGGGAATGTTCCCATTGACTTCCACATGCTTTGAAGTATGTCATGTGTAATGCAAAACAAGTGATGGACTTGTGGGCTGATGGCGGTGGCGAGGAGAAATGGTCAGAGATTAATTTTAGCGTGGGGAGAGCAGTTATCCTTAGTCTTCCTGTAGAGTCAAAAGGGAAAAGGCAGTTTCTCTTCTGGGCTGTTCTTCCTTGTCACAGCTCTTAGAGTCAACAATTTGCATTGACTTCTGCTCCAGTCCTGCCTGTCTGATGCCTTCAAAACTCCACTGAATCAGTAATTCCCTGCCCTTATTAGTAATGTTGATTAGTTTGAACTATATTTTAATGGTTTTGCTGGCAATACTTTAATGGAAACTACTGGAAATCCTGTATAAATAGTACCCAGCTATGTTTTATATAGGATTAGTCATACAGGATATAATCAGGTACTCATTTCTTATAGCAGGGTCAACAATATTTTCAGTAGAATTTTCAGTATTTAGGGATTTGAAAAAGCTATGAACATACACAAGGAGTCAAGGACAATCCTCCTGAACACACAGTCTTCGCACAGAATCTTGTTGCTGAGGTCCCTGCAAGAGCAATAGTTTTTGAAAGAAAATAAAGTCTTTCAGGATCAGAGGTCCCATTTCTTTTTTTTTTAAGCTTTCCTTAACACTAGGTGGTCTGGAAAAAAATCTACAACAAGCTTCGGCAACAAAATGGCTGCTCAACTCTGAGCTAAGAGAGACTTCTTGAAAAAAAGAGCAAGGCAATGCTTCGTGGAGCCTGTGCTCTGAACGCTGCAGCTCTGCTCTGCCTTGGCAGCTTTTTGTGTTGTGATTTGTCATGCTGTAAGTGCATTTTTCTTTTCATCTGACATAATAGCGTTAATTTCTCCTGCAGTACCATGTTGGAAGATGAAAAGTTTTTTGGCTCCCGTGTGGTATATTTTAATACAGGCAAAAGCTGTGCAGGTTTTTTAAATTATGTTTGGCCTTCATTATGTCAAGATTTCATAGTGTTTCACAGAGATTTTATAATATTTCTGTGGTTATTACAAGCAGGCAATTACTATGGAAATTACAGACTGTGCTTGAATGTTTGGAGTGAGAAATTATAGATAATTTCTGGTATGTTGGTCCAGTTTCTATGGTAATCTGGATAAATGTGAATTAATTGCCTGTTGTTGCCATGGTTCTTTATGGTAATTCCAGACTCTTAATGTTTGAAATATACCAGGTTACACTCTATGCATGTCTTTAATACTTGTTAACATACCTCTTAGGACGTTCCAAAGATTACTGTCATCTCATTTCCCCTGTTTTTGACTATCTGAGGTTGTTAATATGAAGAGCTGAAAGATAATCTTCTTTAAGAAAATCCCTCTAGCCACACTGACTTTTATTTTGCAGTCCAAGAAGAAGTCTATTAAGGCCAATTCCCCATTACTACTTTAGGCTCTGGATGGGGCCCATAATCTTTCATGTGCGGCAGTGATTGGCAGGCCCTTATTTTTGACTTACCTTTCTCTCCTGCCGTTGTTAACAGATGGAACTGCTGCCAGTTTCAAAAATGTCTTGGGCAAAGTAAAGACCAAGTCAGTACAAAAGCAACATTCAGCTCCTTCTGAACGGGTATTTGAAGGAAAAAAAAAAAACCAAAACCCAAACAAAAACCTGAAAAAATGAAAACAATGAAAAGTAAAAGTGTTCACACCAAAAGAAAATTATTCTCTCACTAGTGTTAACCTCGTGTCTGGTGGATCCACACTGGTGGATGGTGACAAAGAATCATTGTGCCCTGAACAGGGTGGTACAGCAGTGAAAAATTGCAGCGGTCTTTCTTAGGGGGCAATCACTGTGTTCAAGACAAGAATTCATGGGGAGTGTAAGGTATCCTCAAGGGGTGAAATCTATACTCCTTTTTGTGTTTGGCAATGTGGTCGGTAAGTGTGTGCTATTGTGTAAATTACAAGAACATGCAGACTGCTATCCAACATGTTGTTAACGCCAAGCCCTGTGAGCTTCAAAACAGAATCAGGCTTTCCTTTATTTGTTATTCAGATGAAATTTTGTGAAAAACTTGGCTTTCTAAGCATCTATCTTTCCCACCATGATAGGTAGATGATTATGGGTCTGTCATATTAGTCATCATTAGTTACACACAACCCCTAAATTAATTAATGCTATTCAGATTGCAAAGTCAAGTGTTCAGGAAATGCCAGTTGAGTTTATAAATGACAGAATTAAGGTATTTGCCTGTGCAGGCTTAACTCAATCGCCTTGTGCATGAGCTTTGCGATCCAGCCTTTGATTACATGATCACATACTGTTTTTCCCACATTCAGTGCCAGGATGGCCAGTGCTGTCTTTATAAGCCAGCTAATTGATATTTTGCACTCATACTTTCTTAGTGGGTGGTGCCAGGATTATTTATGATATTCCAGTCAGGCACTGTAGATGTGTTAAATTACCGATTATCTACAAAGAGAGCGAGGACACTTATCACCAGATCATTTTCAGAAAAATGACATTTAAGGGAGAAAGAGGAAATTTGGGAAAGTTGGCAAATTCACTATAGTGGTCTTGCCACATCCACATTGTTTTGAAAGATGCAGAACAAGGAGAAATTTTAAAATGTAAAAAAAAAAAAAGAAAAAACTTTTCAGCATTTGGGAAATACTGAAACAGATTGGCTTAACATTTCACTGCAAGCCTGTGAATTTTTTTGTGTGACAGCAGCATATCTTTAGATGCTTTCTTAAAAACAAACAGGAAACCTGAGAAAAAATATTGAAATGGTTAAACAACACAAAAAATTTCATGAGGCAGTTGTCTTAGATTTAACAAAATGTAAGTAAAATGTGTTGATGCTTGTGATTGTCTGGAAAATATCTGTTTTGACTGGATCTGAAAGAGGTTTTGGTTGGATTCCTTGTTTTAGCTGGTGTGTTAGAAAATCAATTATTTTTGTAGTAAAATGTGAGAGTAACTGATAGCAGTAGTAGCTTCTCCATTAATCAAATTGAAATTGCAAAGTGATCTTATCACTGGGCATAGGTACTTATTGATGGGAAATAGCTCACCTCAGGGTAGGAGAGCATTACAACTTTGCTAGCAAAGGTGCAAATAGATCCAAAGATTAAATTAGATAAGTTTTATCTTGAAGTAAAAGGCAATTGCTTAGTAGTGAGCCTTAGAAATGATTATAAAAGTTGCCACGGGAAGTGGTGGATTCACTATTCTTTGTGACTTTTCAAAGTGAAACTGTGCTTTNATATTTTTTTTTTTTTTTTTTTTTTTTTTTTTTTTTTTTTTTTAAAACCATGAGTTAAAGTAATTTCTGAGGAAAACAGTATCAAGCTAGTCCACATATTTGGGAAGAGTGGATGGATGCAGGGGTTCTGGCTGGTTTAGCAGTTTGCAGATCTTCCATATTTATCTTTTTCTGCTTTGGTCTTGAGGACAATGTGTTGCCTGCATTATCTTCAACATAATCCTAAAATTTGCAGCTCTCCTTTGAGACTGATTTGAATCATTTTTTATGTTTCAGGAGAGCAGCTGTTCGCTTGCATTGGTCAGGAAGGATTTCTGTTTTCTCGGTGTACAGCCAACCAACTCTATGCTACTTTTTTCCTTTCCTCCTAAAGCAGTTGGAAGATTGGATGGGTTGACACAGAGCATGCCTTTTCTAAGTTGTCTGGCTGATGTGTCTTGCTCGCCTACTTGGGGTCATACTGACAATTGTGTTTTCGGCAAGAAATAACTTCTCTGTGTCAGACGGGCTGAGAACTTGGGAGTTTTAATCTTTCCCCCACATGCTTAGTCTGACACGCAAAGGTCACATGCAAGGCTTATCTTGTAGAAATCTCAAGTACAAGTAGCACTTTGACTTTACCTGTGCTTTCACAGGAATGCTGTGGACTAAAAAAATATCCTCCTAGCTGGGATATTTAGCTCTGGTACAGGTGCTGCTTCAATTCAGGAGAGGACATAGCGGTCCTGTCTTGCCTTGAGCTCTGTGAAACACTGCTTTAAGTAGCACTAGGGGAAGATGGGGGAAATGGCCTTTGCCAGAGGGTTTCAGAGATGTTTGCTAATAACAGGACTCAATAAACTTGCTCTTGGGTGGAGACATGAATGCTTCAGTGATCACAAACTCGTTCAGCCCTTCTTTTTCTGTCTTCTTGCTTCTTCTCCTCAAATCTCCCTCAAAGGGCGCTGATGAATGCTTGGTACAACATGGCAAATCAAGTGACCAAGCCCTGGGAGGGATTTATGAATTGAAGTTGAGAGACAGTCTCCAGGCATCCTGTGAGGAAAATTTGCCATCTGGAGAGGTGCTTTCTGGATCCTCAGGTCATAAAGATGTTGAGACCACTGCAGGCTGATTTGCTTCTTTGTGTGACCAGTGTTACAAGGCCTTTCTGGTGTTACCATACTTCCTTGGCTCTTTCTGATCCTATGTTCAAAAAGATAAAAAGAATTTAAAATTATTGTCATCTGAGGAATTTGCCCAAACAGTAAAGATATACGCTTCCTGCCAGCATCACATGCTTCAAGTTCTGTTGTGTTTCTACACATTTTCTCAGCTTTGGGTGTTTTAATGTGAAAGTAGAGAGATGCATTAAACATTCTGTGGTAAAAGAATGTTCTTATTTCTTCTTTGTTTCTTGCCTCCAAGATGTCTGCTCTAAACTCTTCTCTGTCAACCATCTTGAAAGATTACACAAATTAATAGATATTTTGAAATTATAATGTCCTATCACAACACTTCAATTTATTATGATGGCTTATAGATATTTTGAAATTATAATGTCCTATCACAACACTTCAGTTTATTATGATGGCTTAAAACATGTCATGTCATTATATATCATATCTATTGACGTAATAGAATGAAGTGTAACAAAGACAGACAAATAGAGATTTGTCTATGTCATGGAATCATAGACTCATTATAGCTGGAAAACACCTTTAAGATCATCAAGTCCAACTGTTATCTAACTCTACTGGGCCCACTTCTAAACCATGTCCCTGAGCACTTGTATAGACAAGTAACACAGTATTGTGAAATTCTTTAAGAGAAGGAAAAAGAGGGCTCCAAAGGTACTCATGACACTAAAAGGAAAAGACCAGAAAGAGATGGCTCACCCAGTTTCACCTGGTGTTTCTATGCCCAAAGACAAGCTGGTGGAAGTCAAATGCAATCAACAGTTTCCAAACCGTCATTGAAGCTCTTATCTTCAATGTGGTGGAAATCTGACTGTTACCCTGTGAACAGACAGATGCCTGAGAGGCATCTTCTCTGCTGGGTGAATTCAGAAGGGCTGTAAATCTGTTAAGGAAAGATAATGAAAAGGAGGTGTGTAAAAGTCTACAGGCACCTCTGGGATTTCCTCCTGTTGTGTGCTCCTGACCTCCATGTATCATCTGGGAGTCTCTATGAGGTCACCAAGTACCAACTATGTCTGCCAGATGGGGTGATACTCTGCAGAAAGTCATTATTACACCCACCTCTCCTCGGCAAAAGAGTTGTCCTGGCCCTGGCTGCTCCTTTTGAAGATCTTTGAAGATAACTAACGTGTATAGTCCTAACAGTCATCCAGTCTTCATAACATTGTAAGAAAAATAGAGCAGCTATTTACCATCACTATAAAATGAAAACCAACAACAAATCTTGTACCTACTTTCTTGTTTAAATTTGTCTTAAGCTACTGGTCAGTATTCTACCTTTCTCTTTTAAGAGATTGCCAATATTTTCTGTTTAGGATGCCTCTTCCTCACCATCGTATTATTTCTTGATTTGTTGTTAAAGGCATTGAGCTCATTGCCTTTGCCCCCGTACAGCTCTCAGTTCTTTTTTTAGAGGTTTTATTTTTTGCACCTGTTTTTTCAACATCCTTCAAGAAAACTGGCCAAAAGAACTGCATGTGTTTGTCTGGGGTTAGTATAAAGTGCATGAAATACTGAGGCAATGTCACCTCCTTTTCCTCCTAATGACTCTATTCTTTATGGATCAAAGCATTTCATCAACTGCTTTTATTCCAGCATGGGAGTCTGCATGTTTGTTCGCTGTGGCCATGAGATCTTTTTCCCCGCAGTCTTTCAGCTGTGTAAGGCATAGGTTGTTCTGACAGGAGGGCATGGGACTCAGTACTTTGTTTTATTGTGCCACTCACCAAATTTTATATGCAGTGACTATTTTATATTTATTTCTGAATAATTGATAAAAGTATTTGTAAGAAGAGATTGTTGTTAAGAGGGAACTCAGACCACAAATACCATAAATGTGATCTCTGCAGGGTGGGAAAGGCCTGCTCTCCCTTGAGTCTGCAACTCAAAAGGTGTGCATGCTTGGGAGCTCTTTAGTCTGGGGCTGTAAACTACCTGTAAAACCTAGCAAATTTGTTTCAAATTTGCATTGTAAACAATTACTCTCTCACTACACTCCATTGCTTTGTCTTTTAAAAAAGAGAAAATACATCTGGCTTAGATGATTTGTATTTTATATTTCATATTTAATGTTTAGGGGAAACTGAGTCAAATGAATATAGAATGACTTGAAAATATTCTTAATGTAACACAGTGCCAAAGCCTTGAGAACTGCAGACCCTTTGATTTCTAATCTTGGGACCCATTGCCTTGTCTTCCTTGTCTGTATTTACTACTTCAGGCATAATTCTGCTAGAAATTTCTGCATGTCCTTTCATCATCTGTCATCAAAGAGAGGATTTTCTGTGATCTGCTGCCTGTGAATTTTGTCATGGTCTGGCTGAGCCTCCCTAGTGGATGATGACCAGATTGTGTTATTTGGACCTAGTGTTTAAATTCTGTAGTAGAGCCGTCGTCTTCAAGCTGAATTCACTCCTCTCTTCATGATGTGGAGCTCCTCAAATGCTCTTTCAGGGGCACATCTTTTTTTCTAGTCCCTTTCCTGCATTTCAAAGACAGTGTTGATAAATCCTAAAGTACATGCACCCTGGCTTACAATTTAACCCCTTTGGGAGCTTCATGGCAGTTGAAATAAGGAACACAGGATTTGCAAAGGAACTTCCTAAGCAAAGTGCCTGACTTTAAACAGTGCAGGAGTACTACAGATCCATAGAAATCAATACCTATCTGGATGCAGCGCTCTCTTTATCCACCTGAAGCAATTCCTCCTGGCATTCGATGGATTAAGTGAGCGTCCTTCAGTTCGCTGTCTGAGAGTTCACTTTCTTTAATGTTTAGTTAACAGTTAGTGCTACATTTCCTCTTTCTTAGAATTTTCTGGTTATGTTTTATGCCTCAAATCACTGGGGATTACTATGAGTCATTAAAAGTTGATGATTATGTTACAACAGCTGGCTGTCTGCTAGGATAATACTGTTCCAGTTAGGTGACCCCAAGAGGACCCCATTCAGCTTTCTGGACAGGGTTTATTCTTGTTTTTAAGCTGAGAGTCTAAGTGATACTGAAGGTTGAAATGAGAAAATTACTGTATTGACTTGAACAAGAACTATATTCCAAGAATGTACATACCCACGTGCACTTAGCATAATTATAAGTAGCTAATTTTAAAAGAAAATCCTGAAAGAAAACATCCTGGTTATTATTTATGTATTTTATTCAATACATCAAAGTATTAAACATAATACGATGTATTCTGCAGTCTGTCAGAGGTGTTCTTCCTAGACAGATGCTATAGCTCAATCAGATATTATGTACTCAACTGAGAAATGACATCTTCCTCCTTTTCCACCGCCAGGCAATCACAATGGCTCAGTGGAGTATTCTGATTCTTATCATAGAATCATGGAATGGTTTGGATTGGAAGGGACCTTTAAAAGTCATCTAGTCCAACCTCTCTGCAATGAGCAGGGACATCTTCAACTAGATCAGGGTGTTCAGAACCCTGTCCAACCTGGCCTTCTTGTGGTCTTGCAGTCTCTTAGATGATGTGTGTGGGTGGTGTCTTAGCTCAGAATTGTCAGAGAGTTATGTTTTTAACTGTAGAACAACAGTAAAAAATACTTGAAAAACAGTCCATTCTTATTAAAAGACAAAGGAGTGAAATAAATTTGCAGTCACAACAAACTAAACAAAATTGCAGTGTAAAACCACCAGAACCTCCCCGGGCTGGTGGAGAGCTTGTGAGCCATGGACTGCAGTCACGTTGCAGTGGAGCTTGCACTGACGCTAATGCGAATCATGTCTGGCAGAAGTGCAGATGTGGTCCTGAAAAAACAGCTTCTTGGAGAGACACCATTCTAGCAGTGTCTTTGTGTTGCTGCACAATGTTGTGTCATGGTTTGGGGGGAAGGAAAAGAGCATCAAAGAGGTTCTAATGAGGTAGAAGATGAGAAACAAGGAAAAAGGTCACAATGAAGGTAAAAATGAGAGAATATTTTAATAACTTTTGTCAGGAGAAAAAAGAAACACTCTATGGTGTTTGACTCACCATGTGTGTAGCCCTGAAAAATTCTGCTGGTGTTTTGGAATCAGAAATGAGGGTGCCTACCGGAGAAAACCCCACACTTCTCTTCTGAGGGTGAGCAAAAGCTGGAAGAATTTTTAGATGAAGCAGACAGACTCTGAAAGTGCATGGAGGCAGGATCTGGTTGAAGACCTGAATGACCCTCTGCAGTGCTAGCCCTGATGGGTCCTATCACTGCATCAGACGTAGCTCTGCATTGCTTATTTTCAGGATTCCCTGTGTAACTTTGGATATTCATGTAGTGGAAGGGGCTGGGAGCATAAGGATGAGTAAGAGAGAATACTGGTTATTAGTGTTCACCATCCATTGAGGGGATCTGCGCAGAAGCTAATCCAGCTAATTCAAGGGGTTTGCAGAAGGGTAAGTATTCTCAGCAAGAGGTTGGCATACTGGGACCTGGAGACAAGAGAAATGCACGTTGCACGTGGTAGTATGGAAGCATGAGTATAACAGATCACTGGAGCTGCAGTTTGTGAGGTGAGGTGTGGGAGAGTGTAAGGTAAGCAGAAAAATCTATTTTTTCTTTTCCTGCTGGGAAGATGTGAAGGAAACGATGACCAACTTCACGTCCACTGTGGCCTCTTTCTGTGTGCTTTATGTGGGAGGTGTTGCAGCGAAGAAATGCTGAAAAATTCAGCATTGTTTTGTTCTATCTTCCAATATTTTATGAGGTGATGTATACACTGTGTAAAGCACTGTATGCAGTAAATAGTGTGTTGAATATGATTATAGGTATTGTGGCATGACAGTTACTTGAGAAATGCCGTGTCATATAAACACTGATAGAGGGAGGTGTAAAATGGGAGAATTTATTATAGCAAAGTTAGGTATTGGTCCCCAGGAAGGAATGAAAGCACAATCACTAACTGCTGTTCCTCACATAAAAATGGATTTTCCTGTCTTTCTGTTTTGGGTGTTCTGATGTGGTATTATAGATTTTAAAATATCACCCAAGGAGTAAAAGAAGAATTGGAATGTGAGTACTTCATGTTTAATCCAAGATTCTTGATATAGAGGTAGTGGCACACCTTTATTTTCTGAGATTTGTGCTTTTTTTGGGCTGCCATATTTTTTTTTTTCCAATGAGATTACTTCAAAAACATGTATTAGAAGTATTTGATGTTGAGGTAAGGATGGTGGTTACAGTGGCAGTAGCATAAAGACTAATGACAAGCTGGATTACTGGAAACCTTGCTGATGCTGAAAAGTGCTAAATGAAAGACAGGATGGGAAACAATAGATGGACCATAATTTTATTTGAGTAAATAATTTTTCCTAACATCATTTTTGCATTTAATCTCTGGATGCTCTGGATCAGAACTGTTGCTGATCTTCTACCGGTGTGAGAAGATGAGTAACAGGTCTCTGGCATTCATGCTTCTTTGGGTGGAAGCTGGATGACCTCTAGAGAAACCAGTGGAGAGTCACTGGCCCCACCTAACTGGCTGAGGGAAGCAATACAAGGTGGACTGCTCTGAAAAGAAGCCGGGTCTGCTGGGTCAGCGTGCGTTCCCAGTGCCTGTGCTGTTACCAGTATTTTCATTTCAGGCTTTCTGTCATTCTGTGATGCCAAGTTATTAGGGCTTTCCCCCTTCCCAATGCTCTTTCAAGCTGATCAATGAAAGAAAATGTTTCTTTTAGGGTACTAATGTCCAGCAAAGATGAGCCTGGGAGGCCAGCAACAGCTTCTTCCATCCTTCTTTGGATGGTGTTCATGGCTAGTTAGAAGGGAGCCCTTCCAGTTCATCTAATCTTTTCGTGGAGATTTTACCTCTTAGGCATCTGTGAAGAGGTAGATTCTTATATTTATTTGCCTGTTCCCAGACTCTCAAAGGCGATTTGCCGTTTTCCAACAAGGGAGGGAGTGGGTACATCCAGATCTCTCTTATTTGTCTGTAAGAACAAGGCAACTGAATTGAAGAGAAAGCTCTCTTGTAACATTGTACTATTGCAGAACTAATGAGCATAGCACAGCACAGCACAGCACAGCCATCCCAGGAATATAAAGCCACTTTGAAGCAGGTGATAACTTTCTTTATAACTTCCTTGTTCCCCAACAGAATTTTAACCTCCACTAAACTTGTTCAATGTTTTGGCTGTTTGCTCCAGCCACTCTTTAATCTCAAAGAGCCCCGGCTGTAGTTTCTTTGCAGAAGGAAAAAAAAATAATTGTTTCATTTTAACCTATTTTTATTTTGACCACACCTCATATTCTGCACTGAAGTCACTGGAGACCACTTTCTGTGAGCACAAGGACATCTTTCAAGTAGAGGGGATAATATCATCCGCTTTTTACTGACTGCAGAGTGAGACCTGAAGATTAAAGCCAGTAGCATCAAAAGGAAATCCAGCAGCAGAGATAGAGAGATAGAGATTGGATACTGTTCTTTAGGTTCACTTTCAGTTTCTTTAGCTATGAAATCTTTTTCCTCCTCCTCCAGTTTCCTGCCTCCTTACTGTTAATTCCTCCTATGTCAGTAACGGGTAATCTTGGGTCTTACAGCCAAATGCTCTTTCCACCACGAAGACACAGTTGATCCCCAGAACAGATTTGTTCTGTAAAATGAAGAGAAGAAAGTGAATTGGGAAGGTTACATCCAAGGAAGATTCCAACGAGCTACTGCTGCATGTGGAAACCTTGTGGGATGTGGGACATGGCAGACATTTCAGGAAACAGCCACGGGCATGTTTGAGAGGAGTGTTGTGTGCTGCCCTCCCATGGGCTGGTGGCTGTAAAATGAAGAAAGTCAATGAAAACAAGATAAAATCTGCAGAAATGAGATGATTAAATGGAGTAGTGAGAGTTTTGAAACTGCAGAAAATACAGGAAAAAAAACCCTATCCTTTTTTCACTGATACATCATTAAGCTCCTTGCTTAATGATGTATCAGTGAAAACTGGTGTGGAACAGAGAAGCTTAGAAATGTACAAAGCTGTAAAATGAGTACAGACAGAAAGCAGATTCTCCACTTCCTTCTGAAGCTGAAAACAGAATTAGGTGACTGCATGGGAAGATGAGGAATGCCTCTGCAAGATTTCTGTAGCCTCTTTGTGTAGACTTGCATTACTCAACACCTACCTAATGTGCTGGTATATCTATAGGAGATCGGGGGTAGCACAGCTTGCTGAAACACATGTAAGGTCCCAAACCTTTGAAATCAACCCGTGACAGGACAATTAAAATAGGCTTAATGATATTGCAGTTCTTTGCAATCATTTGAGGGACATAGACCTCTCCATAAATGTTATAGGAGTACAGATGCTGAAGGTGGAAACAAGAGTTTTCCTTATCAAGGGATGGAGAACGGCAGTGCACTTTTAAGGATGTCTCATCTCCATGCCACAGTGATGCTGATGTAGACTAAAAAGGTGCAGCTGCTAGATTCTCAGGTGATTTGCACAACTGAAAGCAAATTGCAGCACTTTCACAGACATATGCATGATTTTCCTTCCCTGTGCTTGGTTACCATGCAACAGGCTGAGCTCTTACAGCCTTTCTGATGTGAAGCTTAGCTCAGCACAGCTCCCTGCCTAGACCTTGTTGAAGAAAACTTTTTAATATATAGCTTTTAATCTGAAACCTATTCTTTACTCTCTCTCTCACACACACACAAATCTACCCTAGAAGCATATATATAACGTTGGACATGGCTTTGGCTTCCTAGTTTTGAAGAATATTCAAAGCACATTAGTAGCTTTTGCAGTTGGTTACTATGGTTTTGTAGGTAACCTTGTAGTGAAAGGGCGTAAAACCATTTTGTTCTTTTCCCTGTGATTGGATTACAGAATTACAATTTGGCTGATTCTTTACCATTATGAGGACAACATGTAAGACTAGCCAAAACCATACATAGATACGTGTAATGCTCTGAAACACTGCCATCTTTTGGTCACTGGAAAATGTATTCTGTGATTTGTTTTGAATTCCTCATAGGTGTGTGGGAGGAGAGAGAGGTATTTATAAAACCCCAATGATTTTATCCTATGCAGCAATGCATTACATTGTGGACCGTGGAGAATCATACCTCCATGTTCTGGTGGGAGTTTCAGTGCTTGGAAAGTGCTGCATTATTTTCCT
>RSEF01000002.1:79155866-79194826 GCA_003993805.1 Himantopus leucocephalus
TAGAGATCCTTTAGAATATGAAGGATATGAGGTTAATAAGCATGCTCTGAGCATCGTACTTGATATTGTACATTTCTGGGAAATATGAATCTAATTCTCTCTTTGAAGTTGCCCATATCTTCCAATTCATAAGATTTCCATCCTGTTTCTATTTATTGTACATTTATGAAGAGTTTTGAGGCCTGACTAGCTTTCTGCACATAATGTTTTTTCAGTACTTCTATGAACTTTTGGCTATAGACTGGGCAGTTCAGGAAGGAAACCTGAAAATAGGGAAAGCAGAGGGAGAAACTCCAGATGTACTCCAGGGGCAAGTCCCTGGCGTGCTGAGACCAGGCGCAGGATTCACAGGCTATTCTCTCTGTCCTGAAAGTAAACACAATCAAGGAAACTGCGACAGTGGCCTGAATCCTTCACGAAGGCTCTGTTGTGTCTGTACCCGGCTGCCCCAGCTGGTAACCATAGTCTTTTGGGAGACTGTTAAGGTGATTATAAAGTAGGACTGTTATCAGGAAAAAGGGCTAAGGTACCAAAGGTTCTATTGACTAGGCTTGACTTTCTTTTCCCCTATGCAACTTTTTATGTGGAATTAGCTGTATAGCTGAAGATTTACATTAGTGCAAGGAAAGGCAGAATTAGGTGCTCTGGTGCAGATGCCACATGCTTTGATAGCACCTTTCTAGCAGCAGACTGAAATATGTGAAAGAAGAATTAGGTGCCCAGACTTACTAATGATGCTTATTGATATGCGATTGTACAAGAATACAAGTTGGTACAATTTTTCTTGGCAGAGAGCCAGAAGAAATTGTCACATTAAATTAGGAGGATCTATTTTAATTTTCTCCTTCTGATATCCTCATATTGATTTGGTCCAAGTGCCTTTATTCAATAATTCTACTAAATGAATACCAAGCAGTCTAGTTGCCTAAATAGCATTTATTTATCAATACAATTTTTAGGACACAGGAGCTGTCAGGTCCCAGCTTATTTATGAAAGTGTGTAGTTAAAAAAACCCACAACACAAAAGTGTATTTTAGCCCATAGCCTGGCTGGGAATTAGCTGTAGCATGGAAACACTCTGTTCTCAGGAGCAGCCAGGCCACAGCTTTTCAGCAATACTACTACCAGACACACGTTGTCTTTCAGACAGGATCTCAGTCCTTGATTATTTGGTGTAATAGAAATAAAGTAAATAGATGTTACATGGCAGGAGGGGACTGTTGCCCTATGACAATATTCTAGTCTGATGAGATTATCACTTACCCACAGAAATAACTGGAAATGAAGAGGTCATTTGTGAAGTTGTTTGGAGGCACCGTGTCAAAAAAATTGAGTGATGTGAAAAGTTCCTGAGTGGGGTGACATCATAACTAAACCTCGTGTGAGGAAGAAAAGGTTTATGTGGTATCTCCTCATGTGGATTGATTACGGTATCAGAAAGTCTTTAGTATGTCTATTTTATTGCACTAAATAGCTTTGGAAAATGTAGGTCATGATTTTAATATCTTTTTGGAGGAGAAGCAAAACAAGTCTCAGTAATTTGTGTCACTGAATTTATGGGGAAAGGAAGAATGGGAAGTTGTTCTTCTCCCAGACTAGTCAATTCTATTTTGTGAAATAACATTGGGTCTACTTCAAGACCTCCAGCAGAACCAGTTGGCAATGGCACTTTTGTTCACTTTCTCATCTTAACAGCTATATTTTGTTATTTCTCTCTGCTCCTGCAATTTCTAAAAGCAGTGACAGCATTTCAGGGGTCGCTGTATCTGTGCACGTGTATGTGAACATAACTATCAATAACATTAAAGGGTTTTGCAGAATTAGTAAGAAATTCATTTAGGTGCTCACAGTGTACCGCTTTTGCTCGTTGAGTTTCTCTATCGCTGTAGAGAATTGGTGTGAATATGCATGGCT
Source organism: Himantopus leucocephalus (assembly GCA_003993805.1). NCBI lineage: Eukaryota > Metazoa > Chordata > Aves > Charadriiformes > Recurvirostridae > Himantopus > Himantopus leucocephalus. Next base: position 79,157,782 of record RSEF01000002.1, read on the forward strand.
CACATGTGAATGTGTAATAATTACTGTCAGGCCCCAAATTTGTGGAACCTTGCCTAGTCAATGAATGATTATAGTGGTTTAGTATTGATAATATCCAGAAAGCTGGCCATTAAATATTCATTGATAGGCTGCCTTCTATACAGAACTGTGTGTGAAGAAGGGAATATTTGGATGAAGACATGGAACAATAAAGGGAAACTTTAGCAGAGTTCAAAGAAACGTGGTGTCTCTTGTGTAATTCACATATTTTCTCACACAAATGTTATTGTGCTCAGCGAACTTCAGAAGGAAAACCTCTAGCTCAGCCTGCTAGACACCAGAAGACACTATATGAAGAACATAACTACAAAGTTTAAGTCTAATTAGCTCCTCTGTTACCTTAGTAGTGCTAATTCATTTAAATGGATTTGATGGAGTATGGTTTGATCAAACAAGGATCAGAGAGACGCAGTCATTGACGGTGGCTGATGGGAGGAACAGACATCAGGAGATTTGTTCCTTTCTTCCCCCATCCCGTTGGCTCTCTGAGAATTACGGTTGTAATGACAGCAGGCTTCAGAAGAGGCTTGCTGCAGTAGCTAACTTATGATCCTGATTAATTTTCTATAACTCAGTAAACTGTAAATAAATGGATTAAAGCGCCATTTGATCTTCAAGAAGAGGTTTAAAGTGGCTTTGATGACTAAGTACCTGGGGAATACAATGGATTATCATGGATAATTGATTAAAGAAGAGAGGACATTAAATTGATGTATAAGTGAATACATATAATCTACAGTTTGTGCATGTGAGTTCTGCGTGTGCATGTGCGTAAATGCAGACACATATACGATACATGTATAGAAGTATGCATGTTGCTTTTTATTGACCTTGTCTTCTTTCTAGTTAGGAAATGAGAGATGAGACTTTACTCCCTTAAACCATAATGGCATTTGGGGATACAGCAGCATGCTACCAAATTCCAGGTGAAGTTCAGGCACCAGGCAAATTTCTATCGGACATGCTATCCATTAGTAAAACTGTCTGAATGTAAAGGTCAGCACCGTAACTATAAGCTTGTGTGAGCAGAAGCATTCAATGATGATTGAGAAGGTAGACAGGTGGTATAAACACTAAAATACATTAGAAATTGTCTCCCCATAAATAAGAGCACAAGAAAGCACGCTTGCTCTTGCCATCTTCCCCAGTGTGTCTTAGCTTGAATGCCAAGACATCTTTCTACTATGGGTATGTGCTCAAAAAGAGGACTTTGAGGGAAGCTTAAAAACATGTAGGACAAATAGTAAGGGGACGAAAGATTAAGGAGCTGCCCCCTTCAGCTTTCTTAGTGGAAGAATGTAAAAACTTGTCTCAGCTTTTAGAAGACCAAATTTTAAAGTCCCACGTGGCCAGAAATGAAAATAATGTAAGGTAACCCTGAGACTAGTTTTCTGACCTCTTTAGGTTAAACAATTGGCTCTCCTGCTTTGTAAACTGGATTTCAGTCTGCAGTATATTAAGTCAGCAGAGCTGTATAAATCTGCTAAAAATAAGAAGTGAAATGGAAACAAGTTAGTCTTGACCTTAGTCCTGTGAAAGGTAGCTTACAGGAGATGAAGCAAATCTATATATTGTTTGCTCTCAGTTTCTTTCTTTCTCTTGAATCTACAGATTCATTTTTCTTTCCCTTCATTTTAGTACTGACTTTGTGGAATAGGGAAGGGTGAATATAGCTCCGGGAGGGGAAGAGGGAGGTGATGTTTGTACCTTGTGGCAGTTACTGTCTTGCACCCATGATGGTACTTCTAGTTTTGTCAGTTTCGTAGTTTAAATGCTAACTTTACAGATAATACAAAAGCAAAATGATAGAAAAAAAATCATTCCTTGCTTTTGCTCCTCTCCCTCATATATTCCCTGCCCAGCCGTCGTTGCTCTTTAAAATTAAGTGGAGAGAGAAGGATTTATTTTGCACCAGGGCTTTGGGAAATCCAGAAAGCAGCTGTTCACTTCCACTAGAGCAACAGAGACGGCACAGACTGTCCTCTGGGAACTGACATAGAGTATAGTACTGCATTATAAATACCATTTCCTAAATACAGACTAGGCTCCCTGTGGCTGATGAATAGACCCACGCTGTCTTAGTACAGGGAGTTAAAGAACAACATTTTCCTGACTCTCAGAGCAGGGGGAGGCGTCTCACAGCATTTCTTTCACTCCAACAATTTTGTATATGGTTGGATAGACCTTTAACAATCATTTACGGACTGACCTTCACAGTGGCTCTGGCATCATCATCTCCCATTGAGGTAAGCTGCGATCAGGGGTACAGATCCTTCCCAGCAGAGTGAGAATACATGAGTTTGGATCCTTCTGTGCTCAGCCCTTGATAAGTGGCCTCACAGCATCTTTGCGTCGCGTTGCCAGTTTGTGAACTGGAGCCTAAACTTCCTGATAGTACTGTGGAGATGCTATAAGCCACACTGAACGACTGTCAGCTTCACTGAGTGCCTCTTTTTTCTTACTTATCTGAAATAACTTTCTAGTCTCATTTGGAGAGTTAAACTCCTCTTGCATGGTAGGAAGGAATAAACTTTGTACAACCAATGCAAGACAGTAAGCAACTGGATAAGCTCCCACTGAATAACTTGCTGGGAACGCTCCTCAGTAGGGAATGCTCATCTCTTTGGGTGATTTCTTCCCCTTTTGTGTTCCCTTTTCTGCAGGAAGATATGGCCCTTCCTATGTTTCATATTCTCATGCACCTGTTTGCCACGAAGCGTTGTCTGAGGAGGTAAGAAAGTGGAGCAGAAGGCATATTACAGCTCCCTGTATCGGCTGTGAAAAGCCTCCTGGGAATTACAGTTGAACAGACATGTCCTCTCCTCCTTAGAGAAAGTGGCCTGTACAAGACTGTACTGTTAGGAAACAAACAAGCTGCAGGGGTGGTTGATTTTTTCTTTTTTTTGAAATACCTCTTAAGTGAGTCTTTACTGCTCTAAGAGCTACATAATTAATCACCAGAATGGAAATGATTGTCAGCATTCAATATGCTCAGCTGTGTGATCATTTTGTTTTTGAAGATTTGAAATTGCAGTAGCTAATAATATCTTAGCCCTCATTAGAGCTAAATTGCAATTGAAACTTAGGAACCTCCTGTCAAGGTCATTTCCATGCTGCGACACAAGCCCAAGAGCCAGAGTTCGCTACACACAGCAGTGATATGAGCAGTAATGCAAGAAATAAGAAAGAATCCCGATTTTGCCATCTGTGTGAGGAAAAAATGAAGCTGAAATAGGTAAATACAAATTTTCACATTGAGGGTTGAGTTATAAGTTCAAAGAAGACATTGTTTTGGGAATGGAAGAAGACTTTTATGCTCTCCTGATACACCCCCTTGGTTAAAGCTTAACAAGCGAATTCCCAAAGTTCATTCTTTCCATCTTATTTTTCAGTGAGTTGCCTGATTATCGGAAAGACAGGACCTAACAGCTGCTATTGAAGTCAATAAAAGCAGCCATAATGTTTGCCTTTTATTAATTGCTTCTGTGCAGGGGATTCTCCCCTGTGAATCTGTCCCTTCGTTTTTGATTAGAAAAATGGATATTTAGAGCAGTGCTATTTGCACATACTGTAAGAACCAATCAACCAAATTAAACTTGTGTTTAAAAACTGATTCCCAACATTGAGGAAACTGTAGTGTAGATGAAACATTAGGAGGAACCATCTGGAAACTGGGTGAGGTTTCTCTCATGAAGAATTTAGATAATTTTTAATAATTTGTCAAAATGTTTAGCTGTGATCTCAGTTTTTCATTGAAAAAGTGAATAGTTCATTTTTTCCTATCAAGACAGAGTAGTGTTCAAGGAAAGAAAGTGCTTTTTGTAATGATAACATTTTAACAACAACAACAATAATAATATCATAATGCAACAGGTTTGAGTTGATGGAAAGGATGCTGGAGTCAAATCAAAACTGATGTGTAGCTCTGTGCATTGAGGTTCCCAGGGCCTGTGTTACCAAGTAGCATTGCCACAGCAATTAAAAGAAAGAAAATTAGAAAGAATCACAGAACTCTTCCCACTCCTCTTTCACGTGCAGGTGTTGCCCCTTCTCGGTGTGTACAGCCAGGCATCTCATGCTTTCTGATCAGTAAAGAAGTTACTTTAGAGTATCGATACCCTCTTTTCCTTTTGACTGCAGCCAGCTGAGCTCATGGGATACAGAACTGACTGCATCAGTACATCCAGTAAGGTCACATTGACTGTTACTGAATATGAATTTTCCAGGATACTATACTATCCGTGTTCCCTGTCTGAGTGTGCTGTTTAATGCATTGTAGCGGTCTCCCTTGGAAATAAAGCCAGAAATGATGATTCAAGTTATGTTTAAAAAATGCTGATCTTGTGTTTGTGGCTTTGCTACTTCCCTTGAGTGTAGGCAGAGCAGAGCTCTTAACCAGTGCTTGGTGGTACAGCCCATAACACACAGCAGAAATGGGACAAGGACTCCCGAGGGCCTCCTTTTCCTTTTCCTTTTCCTTTTCCTTTTCCTTTTCCTTTTCCTTTTCCTTTTCCTTTTCCTTTTCCTTTTCCTTTTCCTTTTCCTTTTCCTTTTCCTTTTCCTTTTCCTTTTCCTTTTCCTTTTCCTTTTCCTTTTCCTTTTCCTCCCCTCTCTTTGGACCGAAAGTATTTCTAGTGTAATGATGACACTAAACGAAAGTAAACGGGGCTGATGGGCAACTTGCAAAGAGTTTAGCTCAGCTAAGCATTCCAGTGTTATTTCTTATTAATTATTGAGAGACGCTGTGTGCTGGAAATGGTGGAATACTCAGAGGACAACATGAACTAGAGTGCACACAGTGTAACTGAGTCCCTATATTGCTCTTGACCAAATGCAGTTTACTGGGGAAGGGTGAGAAGGGGAACCAGTTTTAGAGTCATCATGCCTGTGGGTGAGGCACATGTAGACACGGTGACTTTCTGGAGCATCCAGAGTACGCGCTTAGGATGAATTCTTACATGAGAAGGCCTGTTCTTTCCTGCTCTTGCTGATACCTGGCTGTCAGGTGGCATGGAGAAGCACAGGCTCACCCTGGCCCCTTCTGTGCCTGGTGCTCCTGGTGTTGGTAGTGATGGTGTCAGTCTGCTTAAGGAAAAACTTGTTCTGGATTCAATTTTTTCCAGTCTTTTCCAGCACATAGCCCCGACTGTGAGAAATTCATTCAGGGCTGAGCCATGCCACCCTCTCAAGCTGAATGAGATTCAAGCTGATGACTTGAATCTCATTTTTAAGAGGGAATTTTTTAAAGGAATTTTTAAAAGGGAAAAAACATATAGGTTATTGGCAGAGTTATGTGGCTTCAAGATCACTATGCACCTGTGAGAATGAGTCTTCTATTTTTTTTCCTTGGAAAAGTAGTGAATGAAGTTAATAGTTCTTTCATAGTAGAGTCAAAAGATCTTTTCACAGGACTGTTTCATCTGGACTAAAAATTGCCATAGGACAAAATCAGGGCAGATAGAACTGTTGTAATTAAAGTGATGCAGTCAGAGAGCGTGTGACGTGAATCACACATAACGCAGCAAGCAAGTGTGCTCTGAGTAAACTGCATTTGAAAGAAGGTTTAAAAGACAGAGAATGGGACTCAGTTTTCAAAATCGAGGTGTCATAGTGCCCTTTCAGATGCCTTCCATCTCCTCTACTCTCGCTGCTTCTCCAGAAGGTTTTGGATTTGCAGTCTCATGTCACGTGTGTCAGCCCCACAGAGATGTCTCATGTATTTAGGGGCATCTAAAATGGCACTTCACACCTATGTTTAGGCAGCTGAAACCCCTCTGAGTGACTATTCCATGAAGTGCTTGGGTGGAGCTGTGGGGCCTGATCCTGATTTTTGCTCTGTATTATAAATCCCATTGATGTTTGGTTGTTCTACATCACTGTTGAGAGTGAAAATGAAGTAAAAGCAGTCATTATCACAGGGTGTCGCACATTTATTTCTGCCTCACTGCAGGGCAGAAGCAGAAGCAGTAACCTCTCCTAATTGAGGTTTGGAAAGTGAATAACTCTTATTGCCACATTGGGAGTGAGTGTTTTAAATCTATGCTTGAGCCACAGATTAGAACCTTTTGTCGAGTCAAAGGGTAACATCATTTATTTTGCTAAATTAGGTTTCAAAAAGAACCCAAAAGTGAATGTTTGAGATAATATAAAACTAAGCATAGTATTTTCGGTCATTAAAATATTTTCCAGACAGTTTAAAAGAAGAGCTGAATTACCCAGCTGTGTACTAATCAGTGGCTACTTAGGACAGTGATTAACATTACCATAAACACTTGATAGTTCTTGGACTTGAACTTGAATACTGAAATGCTTGTATGCCGTATTTGTGTAGTCTCATTCTCTCTTTTTCTCTTTTTCTTTTCCTAACAAGGTAATAAATTCAGTTCTTTGACAACTGTTCTGATTCTTTTCTTCCCAAACTGTTCAGGTTCCTGTCTGTGAATAGTAATTGCCTTTTAAAGCAGTTGTGTGTGCAGTGGAGGGCAATGCATTTGTGTTTAGAGACTCCAAAGTTTTCAAATTAGATTGAGAGAGGGATCTTGTCTTTTTTGCATCTCCATAAAGCACTGTTATTCTATTCTGTACAGGGCCATACGTCATTCTAGCATCTGAGTTCCTTCTGGCACTGCAGTAAGCAGTGTGATTAGTGTTTTGCGGTCCCTGAATTACTCTAGACCAAAAGCAGAGCCAGAGATTGCCTTTCCTTTGTTTCTCCAGCTACACCAGGGAGCAGTGAGCACACTTTGTATTTGATACTACCACCTGACCTTGGAAACATTGGAGTTATAAAACCTTCTTTACGTTGGCTTTACAAGACTGTATGTTTCCTTGGAGCTCAGACAATCCCAGTTTTGCAAATGGTTTGGACATCCTCTGAGATTTTAATGCAATTTAGCTTTCCCTGGAACAAAATAATGGTATCTTTGGGTGTTTTAAGGATTGCTGCTTCCAGCTAGATGAGTTAATCTGATAATAACTATGGGCCTATAGTTGGGTGATCCAAAATTTGCAGGTTTACGTACAGAACTATTTTTTTGCTGAGGAAGCAATGTTTAATGAGCTCTGAGAGCTGCCAGCTAGTGTCTGCAGCTTTCACTTGTGCAGCTAAAAAATGAATTCCTCCCTGTAAATTGTGAGCAGCTCTGTGGGAATCCTTTTAATATGTGTAAAGTAGGGTGTGCGTAGCAGTAGCAAATGCACTGATACCACAGTGCAAACACTTTGGAGCAGCAAAACAATGTTTTTCACACTGTTTTATTTGTTTCAACAAACTCATGTGCAGCATCAAAAATGATACCCAAGACTAACTTTGAACTCTTGAAAAGTCCCTGCACTGTGTTAAACTGCAGCAGTGGGATGATGAATCAGTGTGAGAGTGAAGGAAATATGGCCCTGTGCATTACACTTTGCTGTGCTTTGTGTAAGGTAGGCTTTTGAGACTTGTCATGGGTTATTGACTGTTTGGGGAGAGAACAAAGAGGTTCTGCAATGACTGCTTGCACCAGTAAGTCGTCATATTGATGTTCTTATCAGGGCACATCACCAGGGCAGGAAGGCACTTCAGAGACTGATAACTAACAAGTTGCCATGCTTGGGTAGTAAATTACCCAGTTTTACTGGGCATCCTTGCGAAAAAGCTTCAATGAAGCAGTGCTCGTGTTTTGACTGCAGTTGGTCATCCGGTCAGCTGCAGCACGATGTACCTGCTGGTGGGACGCTAGCTTGCCTCTCCTGTGTCAGTGTTCACAGGGCACTGCACGTCCTCGTGAAAAATGTAGGTCAGAACTGCCGAGACTGGAACATGACACTTCCCAAAAATGCTTCTACTGCAAATGTAGATTTGATATCAAACATTGAGGTACATTTGCAATCTTTCTTTTCCAGTTAAGCTTTGGGCAGTGATGACTTTTTGAAGCTTTTAGTTGCTGAGATTGTACAAAAGCCCAGCCTTTCAACAACTGCCATGCTTCCTCTTGGCACTTGTGGACTTTGCCTTCTCTGTTTTGTTTACTTTATTGCTTCTGCTGTTTTGTTATAGAATTTGGTAGTCATGCACTGTACTGGCTGAAAAATTTTTATGTATGTGTTGTATCTTCTAAGGTATCCTGGTTCTTCAAAATCATCCTGGTAAACTTTCAGCAGTTTTGGTTCAGGTGTTCTTGTGCTGTGCGCAGCCTTAGATAGATGCTTTTCAATATTCTTAGTTTCTTATTCCACTTACCTGCAGGACATGAGTGCCTCCTGGCATGCTGAGCGGTCTTTGAGCAGAAAATAAGAAAAGAGAAGACAGTGTAACATCCAGGCTTTTTACTCTTTCTGCCCATATATTATTCTCTGTTACTAAGTGAAGCAGAACTCTCAGTTTGTAGGCATAGCATTCCCTCTATACAAGAGCTCTTTTATCATCTGGATTGTGTTGATTTTTCACTGTTCTCTGAACATAAACTATGAAAATTGTCCATTTTCTTCCTCCCTACCTTGTGAATCCTAGTTATAAATTGTGGGAGGGCCACGATCAAGACGTACGGAATACAAGATCCTGCATTATAAAGGTTTTACTGAGACTCATTTGGGATGACCTACATAAGTCACTGGTCATGTTAATGCTTTAGAAAATTAGAAGGAATTAATTTACAAATGGAATTAATGGAAAAAATGACCATGAATTTTAATAGAAGTGTAATATTAACAGGAATGGAACTCATTAAACTTTGAAATATGAGGCAGCCTCTTCATGCACTAGACTCCACAGCTGTGATTATAACTGATGGGGATTCAGAGGTATTAAATTGGCTGCATGAAGGCTTTCTAGCTGGCCCATGAATAGCATAGGAGTAAGGGGAACGGGGGGACATAGTTGCAGGGGAATAGCAAAGAAAATCAAGAGTGAGGGTGAAAACTATTGAGCTTATATGAAGCCTTTTCTCCAGTCCATGGTGAGTTACAGTGTTCATCATCCACACTACCTGGGGGTTTGGTTTCCCCAGTGAGAAAGCTGGAATAGTTTTTCTCACCTCTTGCATCCTTGCTTGTGTGTATTCCCCAGTTAGAAGTGTTTTTCTGCTCTAAGCATGCATGCTTTTTCTCTCTCCTGTCCCATAAGGAGCAGCCTCTGTGCAACCTGATGCTCCCCTCTGACTACAAAAGCTTCACACCACTGCGGGTGGATACAGAAGCAGCACCTTTTCCAGTTTGGCTTGCTTCAGACTGAACCACAGCTCTGTACCTTGTATGTCTTGATTTCTTTTGGTTTCTTTCCTGCCAGGCAATGCTAAGGTGTCCTATGAAGGCCTGATTGTGAGTTTTCAAAAATGTTTTCCTAGGTGAAAAGCATTCTTCTGTAGGCTGATGCTACCTGACACATGCAACTGAAGTGTATGTGTGCATATTGCCTGTCTGCCCATCTAGCTACTAATAATTCTCTTTTTTTTAAAAAAGATTAAAGCTCATCTGTGTTTTGCCAATTTTTTCAACTTGATATCTGAAGTTACTTTCTTTTCTGCTCATGCTTTTCTTGTGTGTCTGATTGGTGCTTAGTTCTGGTTCACTTAATATGCATTTATACACCTTACTTTTCAATTGAACTTTTACCCGTCACGGGCTAAGAGGCAGGTTATATTGCCATGCCTCAGTTAATTACCACTGCCATTACTTTTTTATTTGCGGTGCCTGAGCAAGCAGGAGAACAGCAGGTTAAGTCATATTTGCAAAGACATCATGACTCAATTAGTGCTTATGAGTAAAAAAGAAAAAAAGGAATAATTAAGGGTACGGCAGTAACAGCATTATATGCCTGCCTAAATGCTAAGGAACCTGCTCGAAATAGAAACCCAATAAAAGAACGAAGGATTAGAAAGGATGTGTATAAAGCCTGAATGCAACAGGGAATTCGTGCAAGACTCTCTTCACACAGAGGAATGAGAGGAGCTTGTTACAACAGGGTGCAAAATCTTGGCTCTGATTTTGCAAAATCAATGGACCCAAGTACCTTGGTTTTGGAGGGTTTGCTGCATGGCTAGTTTAATTTTGGTTGTGAAAGCAAAAATAAAAAGCACCAGATATTCAAGATTATTCCTGTCTACTACAAGCAGAAAGGCCCCAAAGTGTCAAAGTTTTGCTTATAAGATCTGCTGTCTCTCACTAGGAAAACTGTTTTTCCCCTTAGGTTCAGCTATGCTTCTGCTACCTCCAGCAATTTACAGTTATATTAATTCACATTATTGTTAACTTGCCCCCAGAAGTGCCAAACTGCATACTCAAGAACTGAATGGATCACTGCATAGGATTGGAAGGGCTGTCCGTAATTTTATTCTTCACTGGATGTACTTATAACCTGGTGGTGCTGATAGTCGGGACTGAGAGGTAAAGCTGGCTATGGGCAAAGAGGCGCAGCTTCCCTTGAAGGAGGAGAGCTACGGCAGTTGGAGCCAGCTGAAGAGCTAGCTTTTCGGGTTACAGGTCCTTTCCCGAAAACTAACTTGAGGAACATCACATACGTGCTACTTGTTAGCTTGGTGAAATCTTTCTGAATGAAGTAGCAGTTAAAGGATTTTTAAAGCAATTCTGGGGAAGAAATTGTGGTATACAGTAGCAGAGATATGCCATGAAATGTTCTCTGGCTTTTAAAATCTAAGGTCCAAGCGTGTGCCCTTGAAAGCAGTGTGCTGATTTCAGTTGAGAACAGGCGCTCTCACCATCACCATGTCACCAGATCCAACTGGTGCCTGGAGCTGCAGAGATGGAGCCACAGGCTTCATGCCCTGAAAAATTCTCCAGGGATCACCCAAACCCACAAAACATGTAAGACCGCAGTGTACAAAAAAAAAGACATAACCCATAAAAACTGAAGAGCTCCTTTTCCACTGAAGACGCTGCTCCAGCTTGTCCTCTGCTTCCAGGCTGAGAGGAAACAGCCCCTTGGCTATAGTCTGCTCCTCCCCCCACTGCGTATTTGTCTTCCAAGTTCCTCACTCATTGGGGCAATTTGTCTCCTTTTGCAATATATAGCTGCTTGCCTTTCCTATAGGCAGCTAGCTGGGAAGATAAGACGTCCTGCATGAAGGGAATCCAGCCACTCTCAAACGTGGGTACCTTCGGCTCACTTCTTTGTTGCACTATTTTACCCTTCCCTTCTTCATTTTTAAAAAACTTCTGTACAGCCCCTGCGATGTGAGTCTGAGTAATCGGACTGGCAGCAGTACACAGTTGGATAGGGAAGCTGAGTTCCACATCAAGTGCCGTAAAATATAACACTGGCACCACCCCAGTCTGTGGCAATGAATAGATGGGGATTTTTTTTAAGCATGGATACATTACAGTGACAGAAGTTGGGCTTTTTTCCCCCTCTGTGTGTGCGTGTGTGTGCGTGCACACGTCACTATGAAAATCAGATGATGGTAAATGTGATTTTTTTCACTGTGACAGATCCATCCAATGATAAGTCCCTAGAGGAATTCGATTTGCAGTGGAGAATGGCCACTCTGCTGTTGCCATTTGAATATATAAATGCCAAGATGTTTATACCCCACAATGCCATGTAGCATACATAGGATAGCTCATTACCTAGCTCACTATCAGGAGCAGTACAGTTTGGTATTGTGGTGGTCTGCCCTAGCACTGCTATGAAGCAGGGGTTAATATTTTGAGAAAAATGAAGTTCTAGTGCAGCCAGATTGCAGCATGTGAACTTTTTCTATGGGATAGCAGTATCCAGTAATCCATGGGGCTTCTGAAAGTTCATGCAAGGGAAGGATTATAATTTTTTTTTCTTTTGCGGGGGGTATGTGTTTGCGTGTTTAAAATTGCATATGTGTCTTTTCAGATATTTACCAATATTTTCTGAATCTGGAAAACTGATTAGGAAACACTTTCTTTCACGGAGCCTGTGGCCCTTCAGCAGGTGAGCTCAGTGCAACCTTAAGCAGCTGAGGGCTGCGATGGCTGCACTTAGTGCAGACATTTCATGTGGATCTAAACAGGTCTGAGGGTTTGATTGCATTTGCTTTTCTTATAGAAACATTAGCACAGATATCTTCCATTGACAGATAAAACAAGTGGACTAACCATACACAGAATTAGCCATTGCTCAACATAGGACTTGGAGCAGAGGGTAGGTTATTTTCTTAAAGGACATGGTCCTGAGTCAGTGGGTGCTGAGTGTCATCTTTCCTCTGATACATATTTTATGGATGAGGATAAAGAGTTTTGCTTACTGTCTGTGGGAAATAGAGTAGAAAGCTGTCTAGCAAAAGTGCTGAAAAGTACATTTCCTCATTGTTAAATGGCAGCAGGGTGCTTTTATGCCTCCTAGCTGGCTTTTGGAAGAGGCGAAGTATTAATACTAAAGAGCAAAGGAGGAATATCAGTGTCCCAGAGTCACAGTACGCATGATAGAGAGCCCTGTCAGAAATGTTTGCTAGTGAAAGTCCAGGTAATGAGATGGGAGATGCTGTGTTCCCCGCTGTTCCAGAAAAGCAGGAGCCTGTTGCCCTTCAGGGGCAGGCTGCCGGCTTACCTGCGCTCCTTCGCCCTTGAGCTGCGGGCTAAGAGCCGGAAATTAATGGCATCAGGGGACTGGGTAGGTCAGCTGGCTTTTGTTACTCGTACTTGGGGTTGTGCTAAGTGTCTGTTCATGACCAGAGCATTAGGGGTTAACAGGGCACCGAGAGATGTTTTAATATACGGTTAATTAGTTATCATGCAGGCTGATTGATTGCCTATCTATTAAATCTTCTGTTGATGGACTTGTAAAATGTATTACTCATCTGTAAAATGGTTATAACAGCTATAAATCATTTAAGAAACCTTATAATTCATTTATGAACCTATTCTTTAGAGTAAAGCGGGATTGATCTTCATCTTCATGCCCTGTATTTTTAAATTACACATATGATGACAGCACCTCATGTGAGCATGTCTGCCGTACTGGGCAATTGAATAGAAAGGATCCCATGTGTTTCACAGTGGCTGCTTGTTTTCCTCTCCAAGTTTTGCTCCTTGTCTTTGTGAAAGTTATCACGCTGCCTTTAAAAATGCACTACAAGGGTCTGTTGCAAAACCCTGTATAGCTATTGGAGCTGGCTGGAACACAGCCATTTGCTCGGTCTGTGGGAAGTACTGCGTTTTGGGCTGTTACACCACCGTGAGAACCAAAGTGTGTCTGCCAAATGCCCGGTGGTCCTTTCCAGTGGAAGCTGGTGGGGTTCTCTGTGGCTTACAAAGAATAATGTAAGCTCTTGACCAACATTGTTTTGGTTTGATCAAGTGGTGGGTAGCCTGGTTTAACCTGGTGGTACCTGAGGGCATTTTTGGGGTTGTGCTCACTTATGCCTACTTGTGGCGCTGAGGAATGGTTCCAGGGACTGTGGGAGTGAAAACTTGTTCCCAAACCCTCTTTTTCCCAGTGAAACCTTCTCTCTCTGAAAGGGCGAGGGCTATCCCAGCTTTGGGCCATCCCATCATTTCCCTGCTTTTGGAGAGACCCCGTGCAGACCCTGACTTGTAAGCGGTGCGGCTAGGCTGGCGGTATAATTCTGGCTATTGTTACGGCCACGGTTTCTGGCACAGTTTAGTTCTTTGTTCATGCGCTGGGACTCGTGATCTCCAACAGAGCTGCCACCAGCCGAAGACGGCGGGTGCCGCCGCTAGGTGCCAGTGTGTCCCGGCAGGAGCCGCCGGGAAGCGGGCGCACCGGGAAGCCGGGGGTGCGGGGGGGCTCTGCGGAGGGACCCTTGGGGAAACTCACCGAGGACTTTTTTTTTTCTTTCTCTTTTTATTTTTTTTTTCCCCCCTCATTCACCTACAAATGTATCATCCAGCCGCACCGCTGCTGCTGGGAAGAGACTGCCAGGGCATTTTTTGAAATGAAATTTTCAAATTCTTCCGTCCCACTACCTTACTTTTTATATTAGCGTCTTGGAAATCAGAAATTGAAATCTGTTTCCTCCCTCAGGTTTTCTTTTTTTTTTTCCCCCCTCTTTTTTCCTCCCTCGAGGATTTGATGGCTGCTTTTTAAAAGCAGCCTGTAAGTTTGTGAAATGAAACAAGCAAAGAAACAAACTGTACTATATTGAGAAGGATGTTAATACATTTTGCAGAAAGGCTTTGCAGACTTCAGGCACAGACAGGAAAGCAAGGACGCTATAGGTAATATTAGTATGGACTGCATCCCATAAGTACCTCTGTGCTGCCCTAGTACAGATGTGGGTTGCCAATAAGCAGCTGGTGCCAGAGAATGAAGTCTATAGACCCCATGTAATTCCATGCAAGTCTCTATGCTGTGTGACAAAGATGTTTACAGCTGCAGGAGTGCCTCATGTTTGATGCATCTTTCAGGAGGTTATTCACATAGGTCTGTCCTATGTCCTGGAGACCTCAGTCGCTTGCAAAACAATGAAGAGTCCCAAATGAAAGGTGTCTCATTATGGCATATACTACATTATGCCTCAGGTTATGTTGTCGTGAAGGCTCTATGTCAGAACGTTGGTCCAACAAATGATGCCAATTTCTCTCCGAGTCCTGTTAGCACAGCGGGGTGTGATGTCATGCAGCCGTCTGGCGGCGACGCTGACTCAGCCTGGGCTTCCTGACACTACGCCCCTGAAACCCATCACCTCTCAGGATGCATCAGCACCACAAAGCGAGCGATGAGCCTGTGCCTGTCTTATTTCTCTTTCTGTGTGCCCTTCCCTCCTGTCAAGGGATTAACTTTAGGTATGAGATACTAAGAAAGTCAGTCCCCTCTTTTATGCGAAAAACCTGACTCCAGGAGTCCTGGTCAGTGTTGCTGGCTTTGGGGATTTCATCACAAAATTCAAGCAATTTGTGTGTTTTCATTAAAAAAACCCAGTGTCCTAAAAAAGCAGCTCAGCTTTTCAATTATTTAGAGAAGCAAAGTTTTCATGACTGGGAGCTCTGGGATGTGAGTTCCAAAGTTGCTAGTGTTAGTGGCAAATTGTTAGAAACAAAATGCAATTTTTTTCTTAAAAGAAAAACATTATGATGAAGTAAAGAAAGTTTAATAATTTGGGGATCACTAACTTGTGTTTTTTTGAACGCTCGTAAGTAACTGTTCCTCCCTACAAAAGCAACCACAGGGGTACAGCAGGATTAACCATCCTCCGCGTCTCCTTCTAATTCCAGTATGATTTACCCTTCACCTGAACACTTGGTATTAATGACACTAAAAATATAAATCCGTGATTTTTTTGTTGTTGTTGTGCAAATTTTAGCTTTGTTATTGAACGCTTACCAGAGAAGGGCTTCTGGAAATGTTTAAATTAGCAAGCACAGGTAAAAGGATAGGCGGCCCTTTTTCTTTCACCTGTGGCTTTCCATGACTGTGTAGCCTTCTCACCTGCATCAGAAATTCCAGTATGAAGTAGCTGCTGAGGCCATCGCTTTCTGTTCATCCTCATATCTTTGTTCAGGCATTTCTAACACGGTCCTTACTTCACTGTCTGCCCCTTTTCCTCTTCAGCTAAAAGGCTGTGAAGTGGGATGAATGCTTTCCTATTATTGTTGTCCTGTCCTCATGTTCTGAATGTGCTTTTTGCACGGATAAACTGAACATCCTCACAGCTGAATGCCTCCAGCTTCTCTCCTCTGTCTGTCCCAGCTGTCCCAGCCCTTTTAAATAGAGCTTTCTGTCCAATGTGCCCCAAATCTCATGATCACACAGCAGCTTCCCTCCTGCTTCCTGCTGCTCTCGGATCTGCACACTCTCCAGCCCCGAGACACTACATCCTCCCTTTTCATGTGAGCTGTGCTGCCCCTTAATATGAGTCCGCTCTCATATCTCAGTTGTGCACCCTTGTGCCTTGGCTGACCTGTTGCGTGCGTCCCACGGGCCCGCGTGAAGCAACAGGGAGAGGCTGGTTGCACCCGATGACAGTTTGGAATTTGTGCAGCCTCCATGGAGTCTTGGTTCACGATCAGATGCATTTGGAGCCTCTCTGATATTGATAGTTGTAGATGGAGCCCACCCACTCCAGCGCAAGCCTCAGGAATTAATTACCCTTTGCCAGAGCTATCATGGATGTAAAGTAGTTATTATTCACTGTGAACTCTGTCTTGCCCGTCCCCTGCACATGACTCCTTTATCAGCCATGCTTGAAGCAGCTCGGCGCTGAGGGAAGTCCTGAGCACAGTTAAAACAAACAAATGAGCCCTGAAGGCAGGAGCTTCCAGCCATGAAAGACTTCAGTTATAAACTCAGCTTGTCCAAGCACCTTAAAAATGTCACCAGGCTCCACAAACACTGATGCAGCGTGTCAACCCCGGTTGCTTGTCGCAGGGAAAGCAAAAGTTTTCCCGTTTCCAGAGTGATGCCTTTGGAGCCGTTGTAGGGTCGGAGTGGACTTCATTAGCTATGTGGAGCATCAGGGAAGTCAAAAGGGATGCGGGGAGGCAGGAGGCCAGCAGGTGTAATGGTGCAGTTGACTCGCAAGAAGTCGCATTAGAGCCCCACCATACTGCGGCCCCTGATCCTTTGCCTCATCTTCAGCAAAGGCAGACACTCCAGCTTTTATAATGTATTGATTAGCAGGGAAAATAACGTGCGTGGCAGTGCTGTCTGTAGGCTCTCTCTGCGAAACTTTCCAGCCAAAACTAGGTCAGGTTTAAAAGCCTAACGTGTGCACTGAAGCGCAAAGGCAGTGAGAGAGATGACTTGTTCCCAGTAATGATATTTTAAACAAAAGGAAAGAGCTGGCATTCTGTTTGTTTAATGGCTGCAAGCTGATCGCATATTTCACTACAGCTGTGTTTTGTGTTTTTAGACGCTATCACAGTATTTACTTGCAGACAGGACAATGAGTTGCAGGCAGAGGCTGGCAGGGAGTATGCTACAGCAAAAGTAGCTAAATAGCGTAATTTTTCTTGTTATAACTCTGATACATTGCAGTAGCCATTATCCCTACATGAAATGAGAGATGCTCCCCTGGCCTTAAAGGCAGAGTAGCTAAGGTGGAGGAGGAGACCATTATCTCTGTTTTGTGGACAGGGATCTGATACTAATAGAATAAATGACTTCCTACAGGTCTAAAGAAATTCTTTACCACAACTTTGTACAAAACCAGTGCCATATTCTTGCATCTTGTCTTCAGTACAAATGTCTTTTATTTAAAGGAGAGGTTGGCCGACTTGTTTTTGCCACATGTCAGTTTGAACAGCAGAGGTGGTGGTAATTGGTGCTGACAGCAGGTAGATCCACTGGCAGTGGCAGGTCTCATTCACCTCCTTTCTGGGCTGTACACCCTTGTGAAGCAGAGTGTGAAGCACTGCAAGTACCCAACCCAGCAATTTGGGTTCCTCTGAGATTTTACTCTGCACTAATGTCTCTGTGAAACCCTTCGTCATCCCCTTTGGAGGTGTGCAGTCAGAAGTCAGGATGCCCTCAGCAGTCACCTGGGCACCTCTGGCCCATGTGGACACCTCCTGCGTGGCCAGCAGCTGATGGCCCAGGGAGAGAGAAACTCTTCCAGGGGCCAACTCTTCCACCTCTGGGAATGGTGTCTAAGGTAATATGGTTTTCTTGCTGGGGAATCCTCCTCTGTCTCTATTGTCTATAGAAAGAGCTTAGACATTTAATTTTTAGATCTGTTCTACATTTTTCTGGGAAAATGGGATCTGCTGTATTATTAGTCTCAAATCCTGCTGGGCTGCATCAAGACACTCAGCTGATTTTCTTTAGCAATAGTGTTAACATGTAATACTCTCCAAGGACTACTGATAACAGAGTCACCACACACATCAAGGATGCTGTACTGCTTCAGTAATTCATATTTGCTGTGTGCTTTGATGTTTTTGGAGAGAAGGTCTGACAAAGAGGCAAAATATTGTGACTACGGCTGTTAAAGTGAGACAAAGGGATGGATTAGGATCTGGCTTGCTACAGCATTTTGCTTAAGTCTATTCCAGGTAGGCGTTAAGGGATCTTGCACCACTACAGCCTCTGAGTGCCTTCCAGTAGTGCGTTAAGAGATGCTACCAACATCTGCTACTTGTGAGTCATCCTTCTTTTCCTCTTTTCCCAGAGCTAGAAGAGTATGTGCTTTTTGAAAAGAAATATGCAGCTTTATATGCTATTTAGCATGTGCCTGGGGCCCTAAAATGCTTAGCAGTCTGCTTAAATAAATACTAAAACTCTTCAGGTTGTTACGCTACTTTAGAGTGGGTAGCAAAGATGGTTGTCCCTGTGGTACGCTGGGTGGAAAGCACAGCGCAGAGAAGAAACCTTGCAAATTTGTCATACTCCTATGTAGAGCCAAAACCAGACCCCAAATCTCGTAGTGTCTTGGTGTTGCTTGTTAGGGATGAGCTGGGAAAGCACATTTGGCAATATGTGGCTTATACAGGGTTATGGCTGTTCACCGAAGTGTGGTGGGAGATGTCTTGCTTTCTGTGAGCTCAGATATAAAAGTACAATACTGGGACCATTGGGGAAGATTTCCAGCCTTCCCTTCTTCTTCACCAGACATGTTATTGGGATAGCTGCTGCATTGGTTTATACAGTCCAGCTCTTTGTGAGATGGAGCCATTTTCCTTACTGACATTAGTTTCTCTTGCTCCAACCTGCAAATGAAGTCAGGGCTGGCAAGGCACTGAGCCTAGCCCCCACCAGAAAATGCTGACAGAAAATGCTTGTTTTATTTGGCCTTGTTCTAAGCAAAGCCAATAATTTACCACATCTTTGAATGTGCTGTTCATTTATCAAGCAGATCCATGAGATGGCTGAAATTTTTCAGGGTAGATGAAGGAGGCTCAGCATCTAATAAACTGGTTGGTTTGGAGCTCTTACTGTGAGTGATGTTCCTAAAATGCTAACGTCATCTCTAATTTCTCAAAAGTACACATAATTTATGTTGTGGTTGTTCACTGCTCTAACAGTTTAGGAAAACACTTTACAATTAACTCTAGATGATAAGATTTAATAAGAACTTTCACACATTTTTATCCTACTCATCTCTTTTGGGTTGTAAATGCAACATTGTCTTTTGATTTCTTTAGCGATTGGACAGTGGGCTGGGTAGTAGTTGAGAGTTTCAAATATACAGGAGTCATGAAACGAAGTTTCCTTGGATTAGTAGCAGAGAGAATTTTCTGTTGCAGGACATTATTTCTCATTTAATCCATAGACATGTCCATATTATCAGTTAAAAAATAACTTTACATCTGAGCTAAAGCTCAAAATTCCATTGCCTACCTGCCACACACACCATAGGTATAATTGACGAAGTCATAAGAGGAGGTCTGCTTAGATAACAGGCTGTTGGGACAGGCTACCATCGCTACAATGATTTCCTCTGAAATCTTAGTCATTTTTTTGAACTTCTGTGTGCTTCCATTTATTTGTCTGTAAAAAATCCCTGTGATTATTCTGTACCAGATATGACAGCCTTACTTAACTGAGCTTTGCAAAACACTTTGCAATCTCAGGACAAGACCATACAGTCTAAAGTCAGGATGTGCATGTTTTTCCTTATTTCTGGTGGACATCTTAAATGCAAGACACTTCTCCATGGACAATAGGCACAAGATTGAGGCTGTTGAAAGTACGCACCTCAACTAGTTAGTTTTCTTTCTGAGAAGATGGCTCCAAGCTGAAAGTAAACAAGAGTTTTCTAAACCGAAAGGATGCTCCAAGGTTGGAAGAGGTCATATGCAGGCTGGGACTCTGTTTCTGTTACCATTAAAAAGTCACTTGATTGCTTTGTACCTCTTTTTTTCTACCTTTTCCACCTGTGATACCTATGACCTTACAGAACAGTTGGTTGAGGTCCCTCAAAAAGAAACGGGCTTTCTGAACAGGTTGTCCCCCTTTTACTGCTACTGCAAAAAGAAAAACAAACAAGACCGAACAACCCATCCTGTGTTAGCACTGCTGCTTGGGAGAAGAGCAGCTTTTCTCCTCTGAGCTTGGAAACACTTCTCCTGTAAGTTAATGGCAATACATGTCATATCTCAGGAAGGCTGTAAAAATTCTCCTGTTCTGAACTAGATCCCAGGTTATCCAGGCACAAATATCTCCACACTTAAAGGAAAAAGGGGATTCTTGTGTTCCCTGATTTCTCGATCATAAATGATTTGAATGAGGGCCAGGTTAAGGCAGTCTGGGGCACTTAGAGATTTTCTGGGGACCAGCAGTGGCTCTGATGCTCTGGCAGTGAACCCTCTTCCCATTGTGAGGGGGGAATAAAAGGTGCAGAGAGGTTTCGCTATACCTATAAGAGTGACAGCAAGGAGAGTGGGAGCAAGAGTGAGAACAGGTTCTCTTGGCCATGGGTTATCTTCACTACTAGTTTCAAGAGGATCTCTCTCTCCCTTCCTTTGTCCTTCCCATCTGGGAGGGGTGGCCCTTGTGCTGAAGGACTGGTGTCAGTGGAGCCCAAGGGCATTAAGCTGTACTGGGAGGAACAGGGCATTGCACACTGCTCCAGGCTCTCTGCATGCTCCAAAGAGCATCTGAATGACATTTTCCAGATTTTTCTTTTACTAGAGTTGGTGGAAAAGGCAAAATCTCCTATTCCGTACTCATCCGGGTACTCTGGTGCTGGGGAGGATGATGTTGTACTCTGACTTACCCATGTTTGCTTTGCGGGATGAACTCTTAGAAATAATAAGCCTTTAACTTCCCGAGTCCCATGATGAGTCTGGGAACTTTCACACTTCCCACAAAGCAGGAACAAAATCTCACTCCGCCCCCCCCCCATTTGATAGACATTGTCATTAATATTATTTTTTGTTATATGGCATGACAAGTACTTCTGCCCCTAGTATTAAATGTTGTAGCTCGTGCACCTTTCAGAAAAAATTATTGGATCAGTCATCGTGGGACTGGCCTATAGACATTAAGATGTTAGTTTGAAAATTCACATTCCCCAAGAGGCCCATTCCTTAATGGTGGGCTTCATAAAAAATGAGGTCTGAAAATGGTATTCAGACAGTGTACTATCTTCTACATCAGCTCTTAAAAACAAATCACGTGATTTTTTTAAGTCATTGTAAAGTGACTCTCTTCCACCTCCTCCACTGTATTACTCTAATGTCTCTTGGGAAGTACAGTATCAGCATTGCACTGCTGCTTCTGCTCAGACCCAGTGATGCAGATGGCCTGATTTGCTGCCTCTGAGGCCAACAGTAAAATATCTTGCATGTCAGTGGGCGCAGGATCTTTAGAGGGTTCATACAGGAAAGCAAAACTGAAAATTTGTCCCTAAAGCTTTGGTTTGGCAGCGAGAATCCCCAGCCCTTACTGCTTTCCTAGCATCATAGCTCTGACTGCACCTCAGGTTCACTTCTGTCCCTGTTAATTTTCCTCTGTCTGTTTAAAAAGGATGCACTGATACAGAGTGTTATTGCATTACAGTCCAAATGAGAGGCAAATCACTGACCTCTGTGCATGAGAACGAATCCCTTAGGTGATACAGCTGTTTTGTAGCAGTGACTATCTTGGGGCACTCTGATGGCATATGCATTGCCCTGAGAGAGACTACTCACTACTGAGTGAAATGCAGCTCCTCCTCTTCTGAGTGCTGCAGATCTCAGCAGGCACAAATTAGGATGTCTTGGACAGCCCCGCTCTCTGTTTACACCAGCTGCATGTGAAGAGAATACATTAAGGGCTATTTCTTGAGCAGGATGCAATGGGTTGCCTCACACCCTGACAGACAAGAGGAGGAAGACCAGCAACATATTTAGCTTACAACAATATGGATTTCCTCACATGTTGTCCTCGCTTGTTATTGAACCCACCTTCTCTCCTGGGGAGCAGCAGCCTCTCCTGGGTTTGGCCTAACTGATAGCTAAGCTAGCATAAACCAAAGTGATCACATCTGCCAGTGCCTTAGTGATAAGACCCTGCCAGTACAAAGGCAAAAGCAATTGAATCTCCACAACTTTGAATTTGTCCAGGTCAGGACTTTTCTGGAGTCTGTCAGGCATCATTTGTGCCTCTTTTACATGCCTCGTTCTCTTACTCATGGCCAGGATAGGTAAGATGTGGTGCATATGCAGGGCAGACCTCTGGGACCCATCTGTCCCTCTGGTTTGATGGTTTCTGGTGTGGTCAGGCAGCAGGCAATGAAGCAGGTTGTAGTTTGTGCTGTATGACAGTTGCACCAAGCAAAATCCAGGCATAAGGTAGTAAATCAGTATTTCAAGGTGACCAAAATGTAACTTTTGGGTACCCCAAGGAACTGTGTCACTATTGGTTCTAATGAATGGTCTAAAAGGGGGTTGTGAGCAGCAAATGTGACTGGCGTAAAAAATGATTAAAAGCAATAAAAGCTGAAGGAGAAATGACAAAATCAAGAGGGACCTAATAAAGCTGGATAAATGGGCAATGCAGCAGCAAATGAAACGCAGCGTTGCAAGAAAATTTATGCCAGAAAGAATGATGTTAATTCTTTTTATGCTTTCTTGAGTTTTGTGTTTTGCTCTGAAAAGATCTGGGCTCTTGACAGACAGCTAAAGAGAGCTGCTACTCAGAGCCTAGATGTGATGACCAATGCAGTATAAGAGATGGCAGGTCACGCAATCTACCTAGACAAGAAAGAGATGGGTGGTAGGAAGGGAAAAGGAAAACATCAGAGACAGTAGTGTTTGCCCATGGTCACTCATGGCTCTACAAATGTAGAGCAGAGGGCTTGAGAATGTCACGCCTAGGGCCAGACTCTGAACCGCATGGATAAATCCCTAGAGACCAGGCCATTAAGAAGCACCTCCAGAGGGCCATAGCATCATACAGATGGCCAAGACAGGGGGAATGAATCACTCTTTGTCTTCCTCTGTTAGTTAGAGAGAGAGCTTAGATGAGTTGCTTAGGCCATATGCTCATTTTTTAAGTGGCTGGAATTAGTAAAATGACTTACACCCTCTGTTATTTCTTTCCTCCGAACCATTTATTTTCAGCCACAGCTGAGACTAGGGGATTGTTCCTGGATGGTAAATCCTTTTGTTTTTTCCTGAGAACTGGCAGCTGTGGAAAAAAAAAAAGTCATCAGAGGAACAAAATGAAATGAATAGTGATAAAAGCTTTATGCACTCAGACCGGCCTTGGAGCACAGGGGACAGGGGACACTGATGAGGGCATATAGAATCTCGTCCTGGCCCTCTGACATTTCTGCCCTTACATCGGGGCAGTGGGTAGAATGCGGGTCCCATGTAGGACTGGGGCTGTCACTTTGAGGTGTTTGCTCCTGTGACAATGCCCAGTCCCTCCACCATGGCAGGCTGAGCTCCCTGGTGGTAAACCACTAGCAGGTTTTATGTAGTGCTGCAAATGTCCATGCACGGTGCCAGGCCTGGCCTTGAGGAGCCCCAGGGCAGGAGACTGAGGACCTGCGTGATCAGCATGTTTGCTTCACTGCCAGCCTGTGACACCAAACATTTCCCTTGGGCTTACACTCTTCTCTCCTCTTCTACCTTTGGCCAGGCCTGCTGAGCCCTGGTATGTCCATAAATGGATCCTTTTTATATCTCATCAGTAAAAACAGAGCGTTCTTCAGTTTTGTTTGTGGGAGGGTGATAGATGCAAGTGTTGGTTGTTTGCATAGAGATTTCACAGACTGCAAAAACACTGTCACCTGTTGCATAAAATAAAATAAAAAAGCCCTGCTGCCAAGTGCCTGCTAAACACCAGCTGGTAAGTGTCACAGCATCAAGCTGTCTAACTGATGACTGTGCTCACAAGCCGAGGCAAACCCAAGGATAATTAGATAGCCTAACAGTGACATGCAGCTTAGGAAGGTGGATTCAGAGCCCATTCTGCCTGCAGGCTCCCCTGTGGTGCGAGTCCAAGCACCTAACAAAAGTGCCTTTCCCACCAGGTGACACACAGCCTGGGAAGCAGGTCTGAGCCGCTGCATAGCCTCTCTTGCAGAGGCCAGTGCTGGGGGCTTCTGTGGAGTAAAAACTGATCTTGGAGCAGCTCGTTCTGGGAAAACCCTCAGTAAACACAGTATCTTCAAGTTGAAGGTGGTACAAAATTGGGTTTTCAGGCAGATGCCGAAAGGGTTAAATTGCAGACAGAATGGAAACAGTGTAAAAAGAGATAACTGCAAAGAACTCAGACAGCATGGACTGTAACTCAAGGCTGGAGCAGGAGGCTAGTACAAGTCAGTCTAGGAGGTTAAGCACACAATTATGAGACTGATATGAAAGGAATGATACGAATGGGATGGAGCACAAAGCTCACCCGAAGAATAACAAGGCAGCCCCTTCAAGCAGAGAAAAGAAACCACCAAGGACTCTCAGGACCACTGCTAAGGAAGAAAGTGCGCATGTGGCTGGGAGGGGTTAATGAAAAAATTTTCATATGTATAAATTGCATGAATATGTAAAGCCTACAATGTAATAAATAGGGCCTAGCTAGAAGCTGTGGTATGCACGTTGGGTGGAGTGATCCCCCATGCATCCAGCACTGCAATAAAGAGAATGCCTGCTTCTTAATACTACGTTGGTGTTAAGGAGTTTATTCCCGATTTCGGTGACAAAGGCAACATAATGCTGGACTGCATTTCTACCCCCCTTCCTAAACCATTCCTAAACCCTTCCCTAAACCGTTGCAGTATCAAGACACAAAGAACTATCCAGAGGCTTTTTGTTACTGTAGACTGTGTCTAAAGAGAGACAGTAATGGTCTGAAAATGCTGAACTGTTGCTTTACAGAAGGACAGAGTCATCTATGTGCATTGCAAGCTTGTATGGCAGCAAGGGATATTTGGCTTATACTTCCCAGGGAAGACTTTCAACACTGAATATATTGATGCAGTGGAAGATTGCCTAGAAAGGTTACAGAGCCTTAACAGTCGGGGGTTTTAAGAATAAACAAGCATCTGTTTAAAATATATAAAACTGATGATTAATTCAGACAGGGAATTGGTGGAATAGATGTCCTCTCTATCTTCCGTCCTGGCCACATATTCTGTGATTCCTGTTGTGTCAGGAGGTGAGGAAGCTCTCAGAAGTCTCTCCACAGCAGTTTTGCATGCTGTACACCACTTCCTTGATCATGGTGATTGTACTTATTTGTCTAGTGTTATAAAATCAACGTGACACGTGAAGGATGAATGAAAGAATCATTATCACATATTTTTCAGTGCTGTTTCTGCAATGGTGTAAAGCAGGTTCAGGTTCAGGTGATAAGCAGCACAGGTTTTCATCACATCAGATAAGCAAATGTTAGAGAAGTCACTAAAACTTTTTTTTCCTTGCCAGCTACCTGGCTCTCCATGGGTGCACGACTTTGTATGAGCCTCTGTGGAAACAAGGCTCCTCTCATAAATTGGTGGAGCCTAAGACTAGGCAGAGACAGCAGGGTTTTGTGCACATCTGCAACAGAAACTGAGCACAGTATGCACATGGTAAAAGTGTGGTAACTGGGTGATTAAGTTTGCACATCTACTTTCTGGGCAATTTTGAGATGGTGAGAGCCCTTAGCTAGGAAGAAACCTGCAAATGTCATTGAAGACTGTTCTGCTTTCAGAAATCTTTTGCCACTTTTTATGAAACTTGTGTTAGTGTAATTTCCCCAGCCCTTCCCATTTACACATACAAACAAGATAAGATCCAGGCTCAAAACTTTGATTGTAGAGTAAGAATGACCATAAATGAATAGTGCATGTTACAGTCTGTCATGTCTCTGAAGGCATGAGATTCTCACAGGTCCATGTAACTGGTTTCCAAGCTTCTCAATGCCCCAACTGTAATGTTTCAAAAGTCAGTGAAGAATTTCTTTTGATTTCAGTGTGGTTGGAATAGAAAAGTAACTAGTCTGGTGGGCTCCACATGGGCTGATTCACAGCTGAAGACAATGTCCATGTGAACACCGATAAAAGAAGCAGACAATCTGCTTGGACCTGCAAACTGAAGGCTTGTCTCCTTGACATGATGCTGATGAATGACTTTTTCGTGATGCTCGAGGCATGTGACAGTAAGGCCACAGATAAGCACTAACTGCTCTGTGCAAGGTAGTCAATAAACTGCCATCAGACCTTCCCTTCTGTTTAACTTTTATTAAAAGAGGTGCTAAGGTACTGTACTGTATGCAGTACATCATATTTATTACCAAAATTAACAAATATACAAAACTTATACATGTAATTTTCTTACATCCATTTATTGGTCTATAATACTGCATTTGTTCAAGTAGGTTATCTACAGTATGTAAACATCCCTTGGATTGACCTCACACAGATTAGGAAAGCCCATCTAACCCATGTAGTTACCAAATATAGCTTTTTCTTTTTTTAAAATTTATTTGGCTTTCATTGGTAGAATCTAATCTTCACATTTGGCACATGGAAGAGACATCTACAGTGCAAAAGAGGCAGATTTTCTGGTTTTGTTCTGAGCAGTTTAGCGGAGTCATGGTTTTAAAGAGCCGAGAATAAATTTACACAAACTTGATAGGAGATGGATTAGTGTTAACACCAATGACTCATAGATCAGCCATTAAACTAGAGCAGAAATTCAAAGCCTCTTCCCCAGCCCTTTTGGCCAGGTGGAAAAAAAACTCAGCCTTGTTTCTAAAGGATTAAAAAGGACTCTGTTAGCAACAGAGAGAGGAGGTTTAGTTTACAAAGAGCCCTCTGAGATTCCAGTTTCAATTTTCTGCTTTGTGGGTTTTTTTTAACTCTTGTTAGCAAGCAATTTTTTTTTTCCTTTTTAATAGGGGAAAAATAACCAGTGGGGAACCACTTTTCTGTGCTGGCAATTTCTCAGTGAGTTGAAGATTACAATTGGAGTTTACAGATCTTTGAACCCAGACGTATAGAGCTCAGTAAGCTGCCGTGTACAATGGAGAGAGAAAGGGAGAAAGAGAGTAATGTCATTATATTCCAGGAGTGGAGCTTTCCAATTTTGCTGTAAAAAACAGGGAAAAACTTTATGCCTTCTGTTTCTCATTGTTTCAAAAACGTGACTTAATTTAACTGAGTAAAGCTGATCCAGAGAGACCTTCATTCGCACCCTTCTTCCCATTCTCATCCAAGCACCGTATTGCTATTTTTTAGGAGGCCTCACCCATGTCCATGGAAGCATTTGATGAGAATGGACCTAACCGGACACTGTTTCACATGGAAACCCCTCTGCTGTTCCTCGTCTGTTACCACAGAGCCCCACTGCTGTCCGTGGCACCGTACATCTCGGCCAGCTTTTTGAAGCGCGGCCCCCAGTCCGTCAGGTAGTCGTAGCTCTGGTCTGAGTCTGTCGTCACCGACTGTAGGGAGCTGAGCGACTCCGCCACTGAGCCATTCCCTTCAAACATGTACGTCTGGAGGGAGTCGAAGGGAGGTGCCCACAGGTCCATGTCAGCTTCGTACAGCTTGGCGAGCACGTAGTTGTGGACGTTGCTGTCCATGACGCACGCCTGAGGCACATATCGGGAGAGGCTCTCTATTTCAGGGAGCATGTCCTGCCGGTTTTTCACCACCAGCTGGGCCTCCCGTGGGTTCCACATGGCAGCAATATCGAAGGCCTCCGTGTCCTCCTCCCCGCCGCCCTCGTCATCGTACCTGACGATGTTCTCGTGTATGTTCTCCTCCTCGTCGATGATGTACGGCTGCTTCCGCTGGCGCCGCATGGAAAGGATGAGGAGCACCAGCACTGCGGGGGCAACCGAGACATGGGGCCATCAGCGAAAGGACAGATTTTGAAAGAACTTCATACTCTCTGCTGCCCTGTTTTCCCCTCAGTGAGCCCAGCCAGCTCCTTGGATTTAAAGAGCTGTGGTGTTTGTGCGTGAAGGAGTGTAGAAATTCCCTACTCCCCAGTCAAAATGAGTAGTTTGAGGTCCAGCTAATCTGTCCCTTTTCTTACATTAATTCTTAACTCTTGGTGACACTTAGGGCATGTACATCCAGCAGTGCTTGCAATGCTTTTGCTACTTTTAAGCTAGCCAGATCTTAGCGGGAGAAGTGGTCATACAGGCACCAGAGGCCTTTATGATTGAAAATGCGCTGTCACCTGGTGACTGTATTTCCAGGGCTAGAACTCAGCAAAGGTTTTGAATGCTGAAATTTTGAATGGAGGTATCTAGCCTCCTTTGAAGAGCCAGAATCAAGGCACTTTTAAAGAATTTTTTCTCCAGATGCTCCTCAAACTGAGTCCTCTGAAATTTCAGGGAATGTGTGTTTTGAACTAATATCTCATGACTCGAGAGAGCGAAGGAGGGAACTGAAGTTCTTCTGATAACAACAGCTAACAGAGGACACAGAAGGCCTGGGCAAGGAAAGGATGAAATTTATTTGTGGAGACAGACCACATGCAAGATGCTCAGCCTCTTTATAGCAGCACAGGCACCATTTAAATGTAGCGTCTCAAGGAAAAAGGATGGAGATGGGGCTATCTCCTGCCAAAAGACAAGAGGTGGAACTAGACTTACCACTCCTGGTTCCTGTGGGAGCATATGATCAGAAACTGCTGAGGATGAGAAAGTAACCTGTCCGCAGCCACAGCTCTCAGTACTTCTTCCTGGCACACCCCTTCCAGGAAAGCAGGGACCTACCAGACACCCTAGCACTTTGGAGATCTGGCAGAAAAATTTGCAGGCCATATTTTTCCCCTGTTCCTACACCCCAGGGTCCGAAGCCATAGGCAGCTGACTACACCATCTGGTCCATGATTTAGCCCTTTAAGTATGTGTGTGTCCTTCAACTTCGGTGGATCAGCACCCCTCTGGCCAGAACTGAAGAGTTTGTCCCCTCCCACAAAGAAGCCAAGGGTTTACCTAGCAGGACAAAGATGCAGGCGAGGATTGCAATGAGTGCCCCTCTGCTCAGGCTGACGGGGAGGACGTAGGCCTCCGCGTTGCAGGACATCACCATGCCGTCATCATCGCAGCTGCACACGTGCACGGTCAGCGTGCCCGTGCTGCTCAGCACAGGGCGGCCGTTGTCGCTAATCAGGATGGGGAGGTAAAAGGTGTTCTGCTCATGCTGTCTGAAGCCAGAGCGCCTTGTCAAAATCCACGCTGTGTTGTCTAGCAGTAGAAAATAAAGGGAGAGAAGAGCAAATATATTCAGCAGAGAAGGAAGGTTAAAAAAATCAGCCCTAGACCCCCACCCATTTGTCTTCTCTCTTTTTTCCTCTGGGTTTTTTTTTCCAGTTTGTCATTAATATTTTATATAGTATTTATATATAGTATTTTGCCTCTGCTTCCCCTATTCCTGTATCTTATCAGGCCGTAGCTCCAAACCTGCAAGGCATACACACCTGATGAGCTGTCTTTACCCCTTATGATATAAAGTGCCATGAGCAAACTCACAGCCTTCAAATTTAGCTAAAAGAGCATTTAGAAGGCAAGACAGAAACAAACAGTTGAAGGCAATTTATAGTCCCTGTTTGTTCATGCTCAGCAGCTTTTCTAGACCTCACTCTTAAGTGGTGACACCATTTTGGAGATGCTAGTGCATAACCCTTGTGGACATGTTAAGGTTCTCTTTATGTTTTTTGATACATGGCATGGCCATCTGCTTGAGGCAATAAGGAGACAAAGGAAAGAATCCAGCTTGCTATCCTAGAGCACCAGCAAGTTGAAAATTTGCAACTAAACATTTTTCAGTGAAATACATGCAATTTCATTGGTACTTTTGCCATTGAAAAAAGTTGGAATGCTTCACATCAGAATTCATTGTCAGAATTATTCTGCTTTGTTTTGACCATTCTGTTTCCTTTAGTCTGACTGTCTGCTTTTTATAAAAACTTGACTCAAAATGAATCAAAATGATGCTGCTGAAACAACATAGTAGGAGAGTGACCTAACACCCAGTTGCTGTTGGTCATTTCAAGGGAAATTCCTTCCTTTGAGGCTTTTTCCTCCATATTCAGCATGTTTTTTAAAATGTCAGAATTTCTCAGTGGCATTTGAATTCCTGTCTACCCCCTCCCTCAAATTCCTCAGACTGTGCACCAAGTTTCCTTCCTAATCAGAAAGAAATTGGATTCAGGAATTTGTTCTTCTAAATTCTCATCTCAGGAATGCAGAGGCAAAATCTTTGAAGATCCGTGATGATTTTGTCAGTGCTGACTTTCAAGCTTTTTGGCCTCAGAGACTTTTGGAAAGTGCAACACTGAATGTCTCCAATGTGATCTGGGCCACCATGGAGTCTAAAGGAACCTGCAGGAAAATTGGCCCTTGTTACAAACATGTCTGCAAATCTCGGGCCAGCTAAGATAAATGGGGAACACAGGTACTTTTCCTCTTTGCCAGACCTACAAGCCCTGACCCTGTGCAGTGATGCTGTGGGATTTTTGGGAGCTGAGCTTCATGCAGTTTCTTTTACTACTTAGTTTTGTTTCCTGTTCCCTTGGTTCAAAAGAGGTCACAGTCTGGCCATCTGCACCGCCAGGTTGTGACCAATGTACATTTGCTATGCTTGGAAATGCAGGATGCCAATCAGCGGTTCCCAGGTGGATTGGCACAACGGAGCTGCTGCCTGGAAATTGCAAGAAACCTTCTGATCACAAATAGACTGTGAAAACCCCCAAAATATCAACAAGGCATTGTTCCATTTCCTTATTATTTCCCTGCCAATTCACTGCTAAAATTTAAATCTTGGGTGATTTTCTTCAGTGCAGAGACTCGGGTTGCATGCAGGTAAATCAGCTGTATTATCTGCTGGAGTCTGAACATCAGAAATGATTTGATGGCTTTTAGGAGTGAAATCAGGAGTGTTATATACAGCGAGCTATGGAATATATGCAAACTCAAGCTAGACTCGCTAGACTTGCCTGCTAGACTTAAATTATGCTCCGAGTTCCATACTTTGTGCTGCTAATCTTATGGCATCAGACAGTACTGGTGCACGTAAGTATTGACACGTCAGCTCCACAGTTCATGAGATTAGTTTGAATTTGTGACATGTTTTTAAAAGGAATCTCAGGGTCTTTTATTTCTTGCATGTCAAGACATTTCGAGATTTTACTCGGAAAGCGTAAAATTCTGAAGTGTGTGTGCATGTCTGTATGTGAATATATAGTGAAATCGTAGTGTCTTGTTAAATCATGTGATCCCAAGAGCTGGAGCGTTGAGAAAAAAAACACCAGGTGCAAGATGAACTCTCAAGTTGCTTAAAACTAAGTATGTGTCAGTGTTTACTGATTTCACCACCCATATGGTTCATATGCCATGCAGCTCTGAGTATGTGCAGCAGGTGTGGACAGATGTAGATAATTTTCAGGAATGTGTCCCAAAACCCAGCAGAGAGCAGCACGCTGTGGCTCTCATGGCTCCTGGGCAAGGGGTGTGCTGTGGATGGGAGCCCTCGCCTCCTGCAAACCTCCCTCTCCTCTCTTCTGGGGCACACGCAAGTGCTTTCTCTCCCTCGGGCTGTTTATGTGCCCTCTGGTATGTGCTCCCCAGCTATTAATACCACATCTTTTCGTCACTGGGCCTGCTTAAGCAAGAGGAAAAGCAGCCCAAAGGGCAGAAAATGGCAAAGTGCCTGCATTTATGCAGTGTCAATGGAAATGTCTGAGTCATCTTAACAGGGTAGTAATTTGGTTGCATTTCTCTTTCCTGGGTGAAAGACTCACTGTCTTTAAACTGACTTACAATAGAAGGCACCAATTCTATTCAGGTGACAGCAAACCTTCATTTTATGTAAAATTGCTCTTTGTGAGGGAAAAAGACTTCGTTATTCTGAGTTGGTCATACTTTGCCTGTAAAAGAAGTCACAGGCAGTGAACCTGTGCAAAATCAGCTAGTGAGAGATCTAAAGTGTTTTTAACCATAATTCTTTTTTTCAGGCCGAAACCAAGTTTTTATAATCAAATATTGAAAGATATGTATGTGTCTGTATACTTTTGCTGTGATGTGCTGACCGTATCACCCAGGTCTTAAATGTTCTTGGTAATAAAATTCTCTTGGTGACTCTTGGCATTACGTTTCGGTCCTTTTGTTTTGTTTTGCTTTGTACTAGGCAGGCATCCAAATCATCCCTAAAGAATTGTTCTACCTGTTACTCTGCTACTGCAATAAGTTTGTGCCAAAGCTTGTTGTGTGACTCATCAAAAGCCAATGTGATTTGACGTGCTACTGCAGTGCGAAGGACATGCTGAAATGTGAAGCAGCATGGCAGAAACCAGAATACACAATTTTCTTCCAAATTTGATATCTGCTAAGCTCCAGCCATCAAGAGAAGAGGGCCTGTGAGGACATGAAAGCCACATTATGCTAAAAAAAAAAAAGCAAGCATGATAAGAATGCACAATATTTTTGCATCACAGCTTCCAACACAGCATCTTTGGCTCGCAGAGGGCTGGATGGTAGCACTTAGCTACGCCGCTGAGCAGAGATACTGAAGATTGCAGCATGGCGTGTCCCACGCCTGTGTGTTCAGTAGGAGGTGAAAGCTGTACTTCCCACAGGCATGCAGGCTGGTGTCATCATGTGGTTGTGAGAGCAAACCATGGAGCATCTCCTTCCTGCAGTTTTCTGCCCCACTGGAAGTGATTTACCTCCCTGGAGAGGTCAGGGGAATCAACCACTGGGTAGGTCCAACCCCTGAGATCAGATCAGATCACTGCTCTTCTCACCACAAAGGCATGGTTTCTTTCTGCATGCATCTGCGCAAGAACTGGGAATGATTAGTCCAGAACTTCTGTTAGTTTTTAGAAACTAATTTTAATAATTATGAATAGTTAAGAATAATATAAAGAAATATTTCACCAGGAGTGGGAGAAAGAGCACAAGGAAGCAAGCATTATGGGCACCACTGGCTTGAGGAAGGGGTCACATTTTTTCTTGGGGATTTTCAGCTCACTGCTTTTGTGCTCTGACAAAGCGTAAGGTAGACCACAGGTTTAGGGAAGGAAGAAATAGCTAAAAATTTTCCTAGGACAAATTTAAATGCAATGGGGAGGACTGCCAGAGGCTTCCAATGACAGGCCTGGTGGTGGTATGACACTGATGCCTGCACCCATTAAAATGGCTACTTTCTTCATCAGTTCCTGGTACTCAAAGACAGAGGGCAGCAGTGAAGGGTCAACAGCAGATCAACTCAGAGTTTAATCTGGAAATGCAGTAAACTTTGTTTGTTGTTCATCCCATTCTTACAGCAAACACCTTTTGCCAACTTTTTCCCAGCATAGTCTCACCTGGATTGAGAAGCTGGGGAAGATGGCTTGCCAATGCTCTACTTTAGTAACCGAAGAGATGGGAGACCCCACCTCAAGTCCCTGCTTCATCACATATATCCTATACGGCCTTGGGAAGTCCTCTAGGCCCAGATCTTTGCAGATACTTTCACATATATCTCCCACTATTTTTATGGAACTCAAAGGGAACCAGGCATGTAAGTAGCTTAATTTCTCCTTGTCCCAGATCCCTGTCTATAAAGTGGAGAACAATAGGATTTCTCTGTCTGCCAGAGATATGTGGAGAATGAATAGACCGAAGAAGTTCTCAGAGACTAAAATGACAAGGGCCAAAGAAATATGTAAAACAGCTCATCAGAATGCAAACTGTGGTCTATCTGTTGCTCAGTAATTTACACTGAGAGCTTTATACAAGGTTTTAATTGTTGCCAGGAAGGCTGCACGTCTTGCAGTTTCTCTTACTGCTGTATTGGACAACCAAGTAATCAGCACAATTGCTAATCTTAATAGCGCCTTCCCACAGCCTGGGAAGCCTTTCTGTCTCGTGTTTATGTGCACAGGCTGTGACTGGCAAGGTGGGTTCTGTTTCTTGTCTTGCCACCCTGTGACATACAGTATAGTTGCCCTCTCTGTGACTAAGTCGTATAATTGATATAGTCCTTAGTGGTCCCTAGATGAAAATATAAATATAAATTACTGTTGCTGAAATGACTACTGCACGCCAAATTGCTGAGGCAATAAATTAATCCTTAATGTGTATATTTCAGATAGTCAGTGGTTTGATACTTAATATTTTTATTTCAAATTTGTAACCAATAGCACCCTAAGCTTCTTGTGATATATATCTCTGGAAAACTGCTATTTTACAGAGAGTGGGAGGCACAGCCATTCAGTCACTGCTGTCACTATAAATTATTGCAAGTATGGCCTTAGACAGAAAAAGTGCATCTGATGCTGGGAATTTTGTGAGTTTCTTTTTTTAGAACAATGCCTTGAGGATGAAATGAGCCTCGTTTGCCAAATGTTTTAGCAATAGTTGTGTTTTATTTGTTCTCTTATTTTGGCAATATATATTAAAAAATAAAACAGAGGGAGACAATGAAAGAGAGAGGGATAAAAATGCAAGAAATTATGTGGGGAGGCTTCAGGGACCCCACATAAAAAAATGCTTTTGGGTTGAAAAAGAAATAGCACGCTGTGGAGGAGGGCTCCAGATTCTGCAAATAGCATATTTTAAGACACGTTTGGTTAGTGAAGGCACGGGCTTCTTTATTAGCCTCTATGTTGCTCTTTCATGTGCAGAGGCACAGATGGGAGCTTATGGAAATAAGTGTGACAAGTGGGCATGTGTGGGAGCAGAGGTAGGCACTCTGCTTGAAGACTGGCCACAGATGCTGCAGGTGCGTTTCTCCCCATTTATTCTGGAATTGTTTGCTGATTTGTGGTACTTTACACACTAAACTCCTACTGAAATCCAGCCCCTTCATATTGACTTTCAAGGCTCTGCACCAGGTTACTCAAGGTCATCCCTCTTTCCTGCTGAAGACTGGTGTGGACCTGACCTCAGCACTGTTGACTGCCCATGGAGATCCTCTATCAGCAGGTCTGATGCAAAGGCCTGTCTCAGCGAGGCTTTCCTGTGGGCTCCAAAACCACCAAAGCTTCCCAAAAAGAAGCAAGTTCCACTGGTTAGGATACTCAAAAGCCAGAGCTTTGCCATGAGTCTTCCCACTGGTGTTTCAGTTCCTACTTAACACATCTTACACAGACTTTTAGCTGTACGCCAAGTTACCCCCTGAGGCTCTGCATCTCTTCCCTCCCTCACTCCCTCCCTCCCTCCCTTTCCTGGGGAAATGGGGATGTGCAAAGAGGAAGAAAAAAAGTGCTTGGGAGAAAAGACTGGAACAGTACAAGAACGTTCCCCTTCTCTGCCTGGGAGAAAACACAAAGAGTACAAAAAAAAGAGCAATGTAATTCCCTTCAGATTTGTCTCCTAGTTCCAGTTGCTATCCTACCTTTAAGCATCTCCTTTTGAACAAATGTAATTTCCACTCCAGTAATCCGAGATGCCTGCAGCCTGACCACAAGACCTGAATTTGTACAAAACACCGGCACATTTCCTCGAAGAAGAAAAAGGGGACTATTGCTAGAGAATATTTATAGAGAAGAAAATATCATATAACCTTCAAGTGTATTAAGTAATATGTCATTTTATCACTGCCTTTAAGGAGCAGGTGTCACTTGGTATTATTGGAAATGGCAGTCTTATCACACGCTGTAAGTCACAGCCTCTCAGGTCCAGCTCAGGCATTAGAAATTAGAGTAGCTAACTGTCTGTGTCCACTCTGATTACCTTGATTGTCCCTTAGAGTAAAGTTGGGGTTGTTGGCTGCCTCCGGAGCCAGGCTGTAGTAGAAGTGCTGACCCTCCTGTGGGTCATCCCTGTCGACGGCGCTCACTGTCTGGATCAGCTACAGAATACAAGAACAAAGCAGAAACAGGTGAGAAGCAAAATATATCTAATATAAATAAATAAACAAACAGATAGCATATGTATATATTTATGTATATAAATATAAGCCACTGGAGCATTTGAATAAAACTGTCTTGCTAAGGTACAATAGGTGAATCAAGAAGAGACTCAAAACCTTGCAGGCTTCATTTATTTTGCTGTGATCATGCAAATCACTTTTAAACAAAGGAGCAGACAGTCAGTTTGGTTCAAATAACAGACATTTATCTCTCATGCAGCCCGATCTTCTGTTGCACATTTCTTTTTTCTTGTGAAGGCCCAGGCTGTTCAGAAGATACGTTGTGCATTAGAGAGCTTGTAAGAAAGCCCATATTTATTTTCAGCTTAATTTTGCAGGTGGAAAAGGACTTCAGATTGATTATTTTATCACTCTTTTAATTTTAAATCGATTAGACTCTTCCCAAGATGTCAGTGGAAAAGAAAGAAAGAAAATGCAACCATGCAGACAGTCTATATGCAATAAATAACACCATGGAAAGCAACTAAGACAATGCTAAATCCAGAAAGAGATTTGTCACCTCACCTATAGAGGCTTAATAAAGTAGGTCTAACAGCTTGAAGCACAGTGAGCTATAGCTCTGTCTGAATAAATATTCTGACATCTTTTTAGACAAGGAATAAATCTTCACCTGGGTTTTTGCATTCAAAAGTTATTTTTGGGTTCAAAGGCAAATGACAGACCCATAAAGTCTTATTCAACACGGTAAAACCGATTTCAGAACTTTTCAAAATGTGGCAACAGAATTTGTCTTTCTCCACTGAAAAGAAGCAGCCCAAATCAGCATGCATTTCTTGGAAAGCTTATTATTTAGGCCACTCACCCTTCAAAGCCAGGAAAAAGGCTAGGCAATGATTTCTATTCCCTGTATTATTAAGGATGTCCGTAAATTAGTAGGATGAAATTATCCTGTATATGATAGTTGTGAGGACAGTTGTCCCAGCATTGAATAGCTATTTCATTCTGCTTTACAGCAAGATGGGAGAAGCTTCAGTGAACATGCAGTGGTATTGCTAGCATAATTTTTCCTTCACAAATCATAGTTGGTGTGCCTGTGTGTTTGAACTACGCTAGTCAGCTTTGCATTAGGAGATGCAAGTCCCCACTGTGGACCCTGGGTGGTGAAGCACGAGGTCGCCTCCCCATAGGTGATCAGTAGAGCTTGCACCAGCTCCAGCCAAGGAGAGTTCATGTCCACCTGTGGCAGAGGCAGACCTTGTTTAAGGGCTCTGATGGGGTTTTGGAAGGGAGAGGAGCAAAGAGGCATCACTGCTTGCTGGGAGACGCTGGTTTACAGTGTTTGGAGCTGGAAGTTGTGTGTTATCTAATAACAAGGAATAGTGTGGTGAGCAGGACTCAGGAAGTGATCATCCCCC
>RSEF01000002.1:79194926-79209733 GCA_003993805.1 Himantopus leucocephalus
TTAAAGGTCCCTTCCAACCTTAATAATTCTATGATTCTATGATAACTCTCTGTCATCTCCAGTTCATAGCAGAACAGATCCAGTTTGTCACCCCTTTGAAGCTAATGTAGGATGTTATGTCCAGCTCTCGTAAGTCCAGGGGTGCTTAAGGCTCTTATAAATAAGGTCTTTTAAAAGCAAGCCTTGTCTGCCACATGTGGGTCAGGCTGACTCTGCGGCACTTCTCAGAACACTTCCACTCTCTTTGTTGCTGCTGCAGGACACACCAGGTGTGCGCCTGCTGGCACCTGCCCAGGGGAAGGCTTTGTTTCAGCTGTGAGGTATATTGCGCAGTAAGCCTGGAAACTACGGCGGGAGCACAAAAAGGTGCTGCTTACGATGTTAATCCTGGTGCGATGTGCTTTCCTTTGGAAAGCAGCGCAGACAGCTGCTGACAAAGGGTGCAGACGAAACGTGGTGAGCTGAGCCCTCTTTCCAACACTCACCCTTTCTGGCACAGTGTCTCCCTTGTAGGACTGCATCCCCTCCCCAACCCCATGTGTTACTGGCATTTCTCACCTGCCCCGCTTTGGCGTTTTCACAGACAAAAGCTTCATAAAACCTTGCAAACTCCGGCGCGTTGTCATTCACGTCCAGGACTTTCACTGTCACGGAGACGCTGCCCACCTGCGAGGGGTTGTCTGGAAGGAGGAGGCACAACGTAAAGAAGGGCAGTATACAGGAAGGGGAAAGGGCTGCTCATCACTCTGCTCAAGAGGTAAAGCCGCTTTTTCGCTACTGACTGGCTTTAAATGACATTTTCGCATTGGGCACTGCGGTGGATTGCGGGTTCTGTGACTCAGAGTGAAGTTGCAAATGCTGCTCTCTGTCTATCCTGGCTTCCCACCTAACCACACCTTTTTCAAACAAATTCTGTGAAAGACTTCAACTTGGTTCAGTTGGTCAACAATGGTTCAGTACAATGAGACTATTTCTGTAACAAAAGTTTTAGACAATGTCCTATATTTTTTTAATTGCCTTTTGACCTGGCAATACTGTTTGTTGAGCCTTGGTACTGGTGGCACGAATTAGGAAGGGACTCTTTAAGGATAGGCTTGTTATTTAGAGCTTGTTGAAAGTGGTAATTCTGCTGTTCAGATATGTTTTTCATCAGAATTCATGTTCGTTGAACTCAAAAATAGTGTCAAGTCTTTGATACTTTGTACAGGGGGGGTTAAAATGTAATAACACATGAAATTGTACAGAAAAGCTTTCACTGAAGCTTAAAATTGCAATGAAAATTTTACATTCTGCATGACATCATTTCTGATGTTTCTGTCCCATTGGTTCATTAGCTTTCTTTGCCAGTAAATCCAGACATCACTTCACATATCTTCACAATTTCTAAACTAAGTGACCACAGAATAATTTTTTTTCTTATGTTTTTCTGCCCCAAAACATCTTTTTTTCCTTTATTTAATTATGAAATGAAACTCTAAGCAGAAAGAAAAGAAAGTTCATTTTTAAGAGGTCAGAAAAGGTGCAAGAATCCAGAAAATTCTTAAAAAATAGTATTCTCATCTTCTTTTTAGCCATACCACTTCGTGCATTTATCTCCAAATATATCTCCCTTTTACAGCAAGAAATGGTATGTTCATATAAACAATAGAGAATTTTCTTACACTCTGGAATTTTCTTAAATGTTCAATGTACTGTATCCATAACGTGTCACATTGTATCATTGAGATAATACTCTTAAAATTTTATTGTTTCTACCTAATTTATAATTTAATCCTTCAGCTTCCCACATATCCATGCATATCTTGCTAACACACCTGTCATTGTGGCAGATGAATGTCTGCATTTACGCTCTTAGTAACATTGATCTAACTTTTAAAACTGGGAGTTTTATTGAGGAGTGCACAACTACAACATTTTTTAAACTCTTCGTTAAATTAAAATATTGCGCTGCACGTGTACAGAGCAAAACTGACAGGACTGACGGAGGATGAGTCAAAGGAAGACATGCCTTCATATTGCTCTCACCCTGGGGTGCTGCTACAGGGGGAGCTTTTAGAGACTTGTGTGTGTATGTGGATATACATGGAATTGCAATGGCCGTTGAAAATAAAACTAGCATCAAAATAGATTTTGATGTGAGATTCTATCATGTCACCAACCCCCCTCACTACTAAAAATGGTAGGGAAAGGCATCGTTTGCTGGAACAGCCTGCAAATATGTGGCAGAGTCACCCAGAGTCTTGTGAAATATTCCCTCTGCTGGCTTCAGGTTGGCCACTTCAGTTTTGGGCAAGCTTCTCAAAACTTTCTTCCTCTCAAACTGCCCCATATCTCTGGTGGAGCCTGGATGTGCAGGAAGCTCTCTCAGACATGAGGAATAGCTCAGCTATTGGGAGCAAACTTCTAAAAAGCTGCTGCCCCTCAGCAGATGAACTGAGATCCTAAGGAAAAGCTACGTGGACCAAAGAGATTTCAAGTGAAGATTGGGTGAAGCTTTTATTTTATTTGCTTATATATCCTGAGCTCCTTTACGAAGCTCGTATCTGTTAGTATTTGAAACTCAGCTAAATTTTTCATACTGACACTATGAAATGATCAGCGTCTCCTTGTTCTCATAGCCTTGGTAAATACCTGGCGTGGATGAATCCTGAGCTTAATTTTAGCTCATTGTAAAACCCAAAAGCATAATGAGTTCAGCATTCTAGAAGATCCCAAAGCACTCTGGCCCAAATTATTTATGGAGCAAGCAGATTGTGATGACATTTACTTGCTGCTGAACCAGACCAGATTTCAAACAGCGACCTAGCAGTGTAGGATCATTGCTGCCCACCAGTC
This sequence comes from Himantopus leucocephalus, assembly GCA_003993805.1. Classification (NCBI taxonomy): domain Eukaryota; kingdom Metazoa; phylum Chordata; class Aves; order Charadriiformes; family Recurvirostridae; genus Himantopus; species Himantopus leucocephalus. Next base: position 79,197,762 of record RSEF01000002.1, read on the forward strand.
CCTGCACCACTCAGTCCTCCCAGGTAGGACTGGCAGCTCTGGCAGCTCTGCAGCCTTTACAGTGTCTGCTTCAGCTGCCTAGCCCGTCCGGAGAGATAGAGCTCTTGCAGAAACACACCAGGAAGAGTTTAAATAAATCCCTGGAATACTAATGAATTGAAAAAGCAGCACTCTGCATTTAATTGCCAGCCTCTGCTCTCCCACCACCCTGTGAAAAAGAGCATAAAAAAAAATAATAAATGCAGTATTCGCTTGTTGATGTCAGAAGAGTAATTCAGTTAACGCGACTTCCCACTCAGTGCGTAAGAACATGTGAATTGCTGAATTCAGGTCCCTCAGCCAGCTTTGTCTATCGTATCTCTTTAATCTATGTACAGTTTGCATTCTCCTTACTCAGCTCCACAGCCAGCACAGTGATGTTGTGCCAAGAAACGTCCTCCCGGTCGAGAGGTCTTGCAGTCATCAGTGCTCCTGATGTAATGTCGACATAAAAGAACCGCCCTGGATCACTGCTCCTGTCAATCGAGTATCTGCAAGAGTACATATTGAAAGTGTTATGCAACCCTTGTGAAAACTGTGTGTTATAGCCAAGAAAGTACCCCAGCAGGAATAATGTCATACACAGCACATCCACATTCTTCCTCAACCTAGTTGTGTGCTCCATTGACTTGGATAGGTACAGAGCGAGATGCTCAAAAAACTAGGAATTTGTGTGGCTAACAGCATTTAACAGTGAGTAGTACTTTGGTGGAGCTGGAAGACAGGAAGATTTAGAGGAAGAAGCCTCAAAGCAAGGCACAGGAACATCTGCTTTACAGAGAAAAACTGTCAGTGAGGAGTGTGATTTCTTTTTCTAAGCAAAATAATTATGCCCTTTCCTCGGGCAGGAAAGACAGGATGAAAACGACTTTACATCAGCTTGTTCTCTGGGCACCTATGCTGATGAGGAGGAACTGTTCTTTTCCTTGTGCTTTTATATTCTCTCCTTCTTGAGGGTTATAAACTCCACCCGCATCCTGGACCATCCTACTGGTTGAGCCATGTCAACACAAGGGGGATGATGACCGGCTTTCTCACACCATCCAGCCAGAAAAACAGCTTCCTCTGTGAGGTTGATTCATCACAATTACTGAACCTGCCTGGCCAATGTGTCAGTTTAATGCTGGGAGCAAGCTTCTCGCACCCGTGAGCAGGGGAGCGTGGGGTACCTGCAGGCCAGAAAACTCAGGCAGGAAGGCAGCCGACTGACAGCTGTCACTGCTGTACTCGGTCAGAGGGACCGTTTCGCAGGGTGTGTAAAATACTCAATACCCTTCATTTGCATCACCGTGCTCTTAACAGCAGTTTGTACAAGCTTCCTTCCTAGCTAGCTGTGTTAGCGTGGTAAGAGATCCTTTGGCAAAAGCCACACACGCGCCTATGTAAATGCCACAGCCTAGAACAGAACCCAGTCTCATTCTCGTTTTTGTTGGTTCTTTCTTCAAAGTTGATGGGAATTGAAAGCATTCATGATAACGGATGCTGAACAGGGCTCATTCTTCTGAATTTTCTGCTTTCAGCACAAGTGCATTCACTGGAACAAGCATGCCAGCCTGATCTTTATATAGGGACTTATTAAACTGGGATATAAAATACTATTGAGCTATGTTGTTTGGAAAATCTTTTATGCCTTTTTTTTTTTTTTTTTTTTTTTTGTTTTGGCAGNCCTTTCCTTCTCAGTCCTTCCCATCTCTTCTTAAATAAAGCGATTCCTGAGGCATTTGATTTACTTAGGAGATAAGTACGAGTGTTGCTATATTCTGCTATAATAATTATTCTTGTATGAGGGCTATAAAAAGAATTTCTCTCTGACAGTTTAAGGCCAACGAGTATCTGAAATTGAATATGGCCTTGTGATTAGTGGTGCGGTATTAATCACAGGTGTCAAGAGGCACATGGGTGGAGTCTTTGTCTGGATTCTCCATGTAAGTTCTCCGTTAATAATGCCTGCTCCTTCATACTCGTTTCCACTGTATTCTTTCAGTAATCTTCCCACCTGAATCGCTTAACAACAATCATGGCATATTTCCAGCCATCAGAATTTCATAGTGTGGGAGGCCAGATATTGGATGCTGGCAAAGTGAGGATTTGAGAGTTCCCCCATGTTTAGTGAGCCCTTCTGAAATGTGCCCTGGCTTTTCCATACTTGAAAAAATGGCAAAAGGAGGGGCCAGGTCACAGGTTTAATTTCAGATGGATTTCAGCTTGTGTAACAAAATACGTATCTGGGATTTTGCTTTTCTCATTTTGCTTTGCTCTGTGCAAAGTGAATGCGAGCAAGCCTAAAGCATTGCCTGACTGATACTGCACAGAGTTGACGTGGATGGAGGAGACAACATGAGAGGCAAGGAGAACCAATTCTTAACATCTGCTTTTTAGATAGCATTACAAATGGTATCTATTCTTTTTTTTCCCTGTTTTCTCTACCCCAATCATTTACATTTGTACATATTAGGTGTGGGGGAGGAAGGAGGGAAGAAGGGAGGAAAGAAAGTGGGAAGAGAGGAAGATGGGAAGAAAAAGAGGAAGAAAGTTGTGAATTCTTCAGAGTTACAAAGGAGTCTGTGCATATTTGCAACTTTTTCTTTTTTTTTTTTTAATATATCTTTGGTGATGTATTTCGAGCTTTATAGAGTGCTGTTTCATCAAGGGTAGTCACTGGAAAGCTCTGAAGAAAACTAAGAAAAAACTCATTAAAAATAACAATGAACACTTCTACCCTCTGATAGTCTGCAGAATTATTCTTATACTATTTTAAGCAGATTAGCACAAAGCTGTTTGCACTGCAGTGTTTGGATAATGCTAGACAGTAATCAGCAAAATACGATGTGGGTGGAAAAAAGTTTAGGGTAATGAAATTGTGATGCAGACAGTATAATACTTAGTTTTATTGAAGAATTTGAGACAATGTCATGAGAAGTATGATAACCTTATAATGTAGCTAGAAAAGATAGGTATATTAAGGTAGCAGAGATGAAAAAATAATTAGGGCAGCAACACAGAAAGCAATATCATTAAGAAGAAGTGGCTTTGTGTCTGCTCAGATCTCCTAGCTGAAGCTCACAGAGTTGCTCATATAGATTTCACTTTCTTCAAAAACTCCAAATACTCAATGTTTCGACTCCCTCCTGTATTTCCCAGGACTGTTCCCAAACACAGACCGTTCAGAAGCTGGACTGAGGCGAGGTTAGGCAAAGAGCAGCTCAACACCCAAAGCGTTTCTCAGGTGTGAGAAGCAGCCAGCCTGCTGGGATTATTAACTTGCAGTCACCCGGAGCTTCTGCAGGTTGTGAAAATTAGTATGTGGGCTGGCCTCGGAGAAAAAGTCTTCACTGATAAACTGGGCTGACTTGGCAGCCACTGTGGAAAAGAGCGCCGTGGTCACACAAATCTGCTCCTGTGGCTCCTTGCTGAGTTGCAGCTCCGAAGCTCCCATGGCTGTAAATACAACTTTACCTTTCTTAACTCATTATGGGAATATCTAGTTCTGCAGCTTTGACCAGACACTTTATAATTTAGTGGTTCATGAATATTTATTAGTATGCATTCAACCTACTCCAAAAGTAGCTGTGTATTTGAGCTGTTGACAAAGGCAGGCTTTGAAACAGAAGGGGAGAGAGGAGAAGCGAGTCGATTACCTTCCCCTCTGTATGGCAGCAGAGACTCAGCAGAACTGTCAGGTTTTGTGCCAGGAAAGGCAGGCGAGTCGGGTTTGTTTGTAACGTACACTATCAGGACACCTCTGACCAGTTCACTGTAATGCTAGATGCAGATGTTCTCCATACCACAGAAAAGGTAAGGGTGAGCTCCTGCGTTGCTTTGGCAGTTGTAGCAGAGCCCCGCAGTGTGTGAGATCTGGTTTGACTAAACCCACTGATGGCTACCACCAGCTAAAAATAGAGTTCCTCCCGTTTCAGCCCCATCACTGCCCCACCACCCAAAAGTACCAGGGAGAACATGCAAAGAGGCGACAGACCTGATAGAGTTGTTGGTCACATCCGGGTCCTTGGCAGAAATGATCTGTATGGTGGTTCCAATCTCCACGTCCTCGGGCACTTCCACAAAGTAGAAGCTGGGCTCGAACACAGGAGGTTCGTCCACATCCTCCACGCTGATGTGGACTGTGGTGGTGTCGCGGAAGGGACCCAGGTTCAGGAACCGCATTTCCAGGTGGGGGTTGGCACCCTCTACTTTCAAGGTGTAGCTTTTCTTGCTCTCAAAACTTAAAGGCTGAGGAGAAAAAATATATCTAGCATCAGGCACGCTTAACCATATGGTTTAGGCCATATATTTTTAATTTTCAGAAGTAAAAGATGCCCTCTAATATAAACTGATGCCTCTTTTTAAAAATAAGTCTTTACTATGATTCTTGATCATAAGGGTAACAAACAGAAATATTTGCAGGTGGAGACAAAGCATTGAGTGACAGTAGTAGCAGAAATGGCATTCTCTGCATCTTTTTTTGTTTTTTAATTTGACAGTTAAACCGAAAAATCCAGGAGAAATATTTGCAAATCACTTCAGAATACATATTCTTTCATTCTTCTTGCTGAAATGAAAATAAAAGTGGCCACACCACCATTGCATTATGATTCACACAGATTGTTTCATGCCACTCTGAGGAAAATACAGGCAGAAACAGACAGTATGGGAACACCTGAAAATAAGGTAAAGATACAAAGAGTCAGTTCCTCAAAAGTGGGTCCTGGTGGGAGGGACAAGGATGTTCTCATATGAGGTGCAGGTCCCAGTTAGCATCCTCATTTCTCCCTGAGGAGGTCGGAGTCTCGTCTCCAGAGTGCCCTGTCTGCCAAGCTGCTAAAGGGCTCCTGTGGGAGCAGGGCACATATTCAGCCTCTCTTGCGGAATCCTGCTCCAGTTTCTATGTGTATTCCATCCTTTCTAGAAGTCGGGTTTTTCACCTCCTCAGTACGTGTCCTAAACACAGGTTCACAGTCCAGGTGTGCTGAGTGCTAGGATTTGAATCTCCTCCCTGCCTAGACAATAGTTTAATTTCAAAGTTCTATGAGCTACCCCAACCGTTTCCTGCAGGAGCCCTTCCACTTTGTATTAAATACTCAAATATTATTTGAAACAAGGAGTGGGAATGACGCTTTTTCTTTCTTTTCCTTCCTGGGATAATGGGTAAAGGGCTGGCAGCTTCCTCTGTTAGCAGTTTCATGAATTTAATTTCCTTTCTAGATAAAACTACTTATTTGGTGACCATGGATATAGAAATAACTGATGCTGGCACTGAAATTTTCAATAAATAATTTTTTCATCTCCCTTCCCCCTTCTTTTCACAGATCCCTGAAGAAAATAGAGCCTCTCCACAACCTGCTTAGACCGAAATGGAGAGTTCTGTATTTAACATGCAATTTACCAGTCTTGATAAGAGATGACCAAAAGCATATGACAACCAGAATGACAGTATGGAAGGATCATTCCAAAACATACAAAAAATGAATGAAGTACACCTTACCGAGGACACAGTCATACTTCCCAAGTTGCAGACAGAAGTTACAAGCAATCCCACTGTGGTTAAATGGTCACAACCCTTTACTTGTATCATCTGGGGACTGTTAATGCTGAAAACCAGTGCAACTAGATCCCCTTAGCTGGCACAGATCCTCAGCAAGACAAACTTTGTACCAGAAAAGAAATGGCCCAATTCTCGGGGCTACCCAGTGGGACATACTCCTTTTTGTTACACGAATGGCTTTCAAAATGTGTGGCTTTATTTGTACATAGGGGTTTGAGTGTTGTGTGTGGAACTGTCATGCACAGCCTTTGTTCATTCAGACTCCAGTAAGATCACTGCTGTTCCCATCCAACACCTTTGCTTTTCCTATTCAGCTCTTCCTTTTTGAAGACCTACTACCAGACGGCGGCAAGGAGATGGGCAGGAAAACAGAGAAGAAGGAGGATACCAAAGCAACTGGAAGTCAAAGGTGCAATGATCATTACTGTAGCAGTGAAGTCCTCCTTGGCCAGTCGTAACCCATCCCTTTTCTGCACTGCTCGTTAGTGAAGCTGGCCAATTCTGCAGCCGTGAGATGTGTATTAGTTTAAGCAACATCAGCAGGAGTTTCACATGCTCGGGCATGGCAGGAGTATATACTGTGGGCCTCAAAACACCCCCTGAATTTAGTGGAGGCTTCAATACTTGTCTACTGCCACAACAGCTTCTTTCTTCAGAAGTGGAAATATTGCAGTGACATACAAAAGCTCACACTTTCACAGAAAAATTACCAGTACTGATGTCCTGCATAGGAATGCCTGATGAAAGACTGGAGTTCTTGAAATTATGAAACTAAAACTCACTCAGCATTTAGTACATGGGGGTGAGAAATGAAAACTGGAACGGGAACTGATTTTCTTGTGCTGGGGGAGATGACAGTCCAGGATTACTGGAGATGCTGTGCAGCGATACAGTATGAACTGTGCAACCTGTGGCAGCAGGTACAAGCAGATGATCTGAAACTTGCTCCTGCTGCCCTTAGTTCCACCTGGTAAATCAGTGACTACTGCAGGCATAGCACTTGTCAGCAAGGTTTTAGCTAGATCTGCAAACATATTACCCTTTATTGCAGAGTCATTATGGTCTACCAGTTGCATATTTATGCATTGTAAAAATAGCAATAAAATATATTCACATGACCAAGCAACAGTTATTGTCCATCTGGCGAGGAATGCGCAGGGCAAAGCTGCCTTAATATATACTGAGAAGGAGGCCATTATATCTCATAGTTTCTCATGTGAAGAAAACTGCGTGAGAATCATTGCACGTACACTGAAAAGCTAAGTTATAGAAAGAGCAGTTAAATCACAGAAACACTTAATAACTATAAAACCGAACTGCATTAGGAAAAGACTTAATCACCTAGTTAGAAAAAGTGAGGAAATCGAACAAGCGCTCAAGGCCATCACATTTTGGGGGCTTCTGAGTTCAGACACCTTCAGTTTCCTTTGGACTCCTTCATCAGCAACCATGGCTTCCCCTCCAGATCCTCTCATGTGCCAACGACTCAACATCGCTGCCCCCCTCCCCCAGCATCAGATTTGTCTTCCATGGTTGCGCTCAAACCTCTTTCCAACACTGGTCCCACGGGGAGGGCAAGCAGGTTGCCCTCTCCTGTGAACCGAGCATGCTGCAGAACGCAGCTGAGAGGAGAGGCACCCCATGGAAACCTCTCCTTGTCCTCGTCCTTCTTCCCCCGGTGCTGAGACAGGCACGGAGAGGTGCACTGTGCGAACAGGATTTAGCAGGAGCCGCTGCGAGAAAGCGGCTGTTGGGGCATTGTCTGGGCAGGAGGGCAGCGCAGGGTGCCCCGGGCGCTGGGCTCCCCGCTGGCTGGGTAACCCACCACCCTGCCTCCTCCGGGCAGCGCGGCAGCCAAGGCAGGGAGAAGTGAAAGGCTGAGCATCAGCCTCACAGGCAGGGAGCTTGGAAGGAACTGTAACTCTTCAGGAAGTCCTCAGCATTTTTTGTGGGATTTGTTGGATAAGATAAGTGGCCACAGGACCACAAGCAGTGGTCTTATCTGTAACTGTAAATTCTGACTTTTTGATGCCCATGATAGATGTGTTAGTTATTTTGTTTGGGAAATCTGCCTAAAAAAATGTCAGGGAAAGTTTTGCTTTCTTTCAAACATAATTTCATTCTGAGTTTAGAAATTCTCTCTTTCTCTCTCCCCACTCCCCTCATTTTGATATCCTTTTCTTTCGATGCCAGTTGAATTTTTTTTTTTTCTTGAGTGGATCCACAGGACCACTTTCCCAATGTTTGGCTATTGATAGCCAATATGGATATTGGCTTATGATTATCAATCATAACATTACAAAAAGCTACAGGCATATAGAGAATTTTACAAACATTCATATGTACAGTAGGTGGATTAAGCAGTATGTAACAGTATGCCAGTACCAATATACTGGTATGACTGATGCCATAAATTTTTATAACTCCTCCTCCTGACATACATGAACATCTAGTAAAACTGTATTCATCGTAACAAAAGTCAAGCTTATTGACACATTTACTCTGAAGAAACTATTTTCTTTCATCAATAAATGAGTGAAAAATTACATTAGAGTTTGCATTCAACATCTATTTCATTCCAGCAAAGCACATGCTTAACTTCAGGGACTAGTGTTCATAAACAAGAGTTGGAGAAAGGTGACCATAAATACTTGCTTAAATGCTTTGCTGTAGGGCACAGAGGCTTGCAGGGTCAAATCTCTCCCATGTGTTGTTCCATTTTAGTGCACAATTTAGTCCCAGGCTATTTAAATGGAGGCTATACTTCCTTATGAGTACACTAGATATGCTTAGGCAGAAATACAGTTACAATTTCATAACCTAGAAACAGAGCTGAACTTCTAGCATTTATGTAAGATTGTAGAATAAATATCCTATGGGAGGGAGTCTAACCAAAATACTCTATTCCCTTCTGCATAGCCTCCGGTACAGAGTACTAGAAGTTTCACAGCTGCCATTTTAGAGACAACTTCTTCTAGCCTAATTAGCATTTATGGATCTTCAAGCAGCAATTAAAAAAAAAACTGCCAGGGTTTTATTGGTTTATAAATAATTCTAAGGCATGCTTTACTATTGTTTGTGGGACACCGGAGTGAAAAATGTGTACAGTTCAAATGCAAATATTGATCTAATTTCTTGCATTGTAGGATAATTAAGCTACAGAGTATATTTAAATAGATAAATAGTGAATCAGAACATTGCTTCAGTGGGAAAAGACATGTTTATGTTAATGCTGTCCCCACTTTTTAAAGGTTGCTCCTAGGAACGCAGTCTGCTTTCATATTTTAGCAATGAATGTTAAAGAAATTGTATTTTATAGGAGGAAAGGGGCTACTGTCACGTAATGGGAACAGAGTTACTACAGGCATAAGGGAATATTGCACACATAAAATGTAACCAGGACAGTTAGCCATATAAACTACTATAAAAAGGAAACTTTACTACCTTTCTCACAGTTATGATGCCAACTTGGTAATTAGGATCAGTGTTAATATCAAAGACATCCAGTCCATCTCCATCCACAAGGCTGTACTTCATCTCCGCATTAATGCCTTCATCCAGGTCTTTAGCAACCACGCGGCCCACAGTGGAGCTGACGGGAGCGGACTCCAGCACACTCATCTGATAATGCTCTGGCACAAGCAGCAGAGAGAAGGGGGGGGAGGAAAAAAACAGCTGTGAAAAGGAACCCAAAACTGCACAGCGATGCAAAGAGTAGAACAGGGCAGGCCGCAACAGTGCATGGCCTGCAGGGAATCCCTAGTACCCTTCCCGAAGCTGCAACAGCGGTGTGATCTCCTTTAAAAAGCCACAGCTAGACTGAATTGCCTGGGAAAGTTTTATTTAGGTGTTTGTCATACCAACAGGTTTGTTCAACGGGTTCTTTTCAAAACAGCAATATACCTGAAAATGGGAACTTCAGCTAGAAAAATAGGGCAATTAACACCAGCGTTGCTGCAGTCATGATATAAAGCAGGATATGAAACAGATTTAATAGGACAGGCATCTTTTATTAGATCAGCTTGTACAGAGGGAATAAACACACAAGTTTTGAGTACCACAAATCCTTTCTCAAGTCCGTATAAACTTCTTTTCCACCCTGAACAAGGCTTTGAGAGCTCAGAAGCTTGCCTGTTTCTTCCAAATTTACCAGCGACTCTATTAAAATATACTACCTCTCCCTACAAACCCCATCTTGAGCACATTTGGTGCATCACTAATTTGCTTAGCAGCAAGCCTGGGGAAAGAGAAAGCTGCTATTTTAAAAGCGTGTTTTAAAAATACAAATGTATCTAAAATACTTCTCTGCCACGACACTTTATGTTCAGACCTTCCTTGATGCACTCTCTCTGTTAACTCCACCAGTTACTGAGCTTTACAAGGCAGAATTACACCAAGGGTGGAGTTTGATCTACTCTCATTTTTAATCAAGAGTTTGATATCAAACTGTTACAATTCGTGCCACTTTCAAAACAGGATTGACAATGGCGCGTTCAACAAGCTGCTCTGCCAGAAGTCGAAAAGTGGAAGTTGATGCTTCTTGCTGATCTCAGTGAAGTGCTATGAATTAGCAGAGCAACATGCAGAAACAGATGGAGAAGAAGAATAGCAACAAAAAGAACCACGGGAGTTTTTATTTCTCAGCTAGATGAGAAACACGGCAAAACCAAAATGGCTTGAGACTGATCCGCACCACCAAAAGAAACAGCGTTCAATCAAACCTGAGAAGCTTCTTTCAATTTTTTAACAGTAATATGGAATTATGTGGGCAAATTTGCTCTGAAAGAATTTCAAAAAGGAAGAGCAAAATATTGCAAATCTTGCTTTGAGATTCACTTCTGTAAATACAAAGTAACGTTTCTGATAAGAGTGGAGTTGGCTATTTTTGCATGCCATTAACTGTGGCCGTTATATATCTTAGGGTTTAAATGTATATTGCCAAGGTTTAGATGAAACTTTCCTGGAGAGCAGCCTGTACGACAACGCACTCTACACACGGGCAGCACAGTGACCAGACGCTCCCCTGCAGCGGCCTGGCTGGAGCGTTGAATGAATTCTCTTTCAACTTCCAGCCCTGCCACATGTCCCTGATTTGACAGACATCCTTTTGGAGATAGGAAGAAAAGAGAATCAGGGCAGCAATTAGCAGCCAAAGGCAATGGCTGTGAGCAGTAGAGGAACACAAAAGATCTCCTTCTTTCCTTTTTCTGTAAATTAATATCCCACCCTTTAAAAAAAGTGTTGATTTTGATGATTTTGGAGGTCAGGAACCTCTTCTGAAAGACAAGCTGGTGAATGCTCCATTTTGACATTTTCTGAAGGAAAGTTCCTTCTTCGATCCGAAATTCTGCCCATCTCTAATTGTCAGTTTCCCGAGTTTGAAAATGGCTGTAATGAGAGCAAAGAGCAGCTGTACAACTCAGTCCCCCCTTTTTGCCCATCCTGACACAGCGGGTACTCACTCTGTGGAAATCTGGGTGGATTGTCATTGACATCAGAGAGGGTGATGTTGACTGTGGTTGTTCCAGCTAATCCTCCCAGCTGTCCACCCATATCCTTGGCCTGGATAATCACTTCGTAATATTCTTTTGCTTCTCTGTCCATGTTCATTAGAGCTGTCCTAATTAAGCCTGTGAGATTGAGAGGGGAAAGGGGTTACAGGAACAAAAGAAATGGCAGTTAAAGAGTACACAAACAAAATGGGATAGTCTTGCTCCTCCATGGTATTCCCCATGTCAAGAATGAGACCAGGCTCTGCATTCGGTCTCACCTTTCCTGGCAGAGTAAAACTCACCCAAATTCAATCTAGGTTAACAGAAGGTGTGAATTTTAAAGAAGCCCGGTCAAAATGCATCAGCTCTGGGGCAGGCTGCCTGTTCAAAACGAACACGTTGCCTTCCGAGGGAGCTGGAAACGCATTTCGGGGGACAGAGTGCACTATTGTGAATTAAGGCCCTGCTCGCGCCAAGTATGTCCGCACAAAAAGTGGAAGAGATGCGATTAGTTAAAATCTACGCGAGGACGAGTTTGCCGGCGTGCCCCTACACAGGCAGCCCCGGAGGCAACCTGCCACAAGCCCACGGGCTTTGCGCGGGTCCTTCGGGACCCACGCTGGGGGGGGAAGCGGGCTACGAGAGCAGAATTTGGGGCGATCCCGCCGGTTCGCGCAGGTTGCTCCCCCACCCCGGGGGGGGGAGCGGCGGGAGGGGGTCACCCTGCTCCCCCCCCCCCCGCAGAGCCCTCCCTTTCCTTCGGGCTACCACTACTGCGAGAGGACGGGAGGTGGCAGCAACGCCTCTCTGACGGCGGCTGCGGGGAGGGAGGGGGCGGGCAGCGCTGCCCATGCGGCTGCCGGACCGGGGGAGCGGCTGCGGCCGAGGGGGGGGGGGGG
>RSEF01000002.1:79209761-79240654 GCA_003993805.1 Himantopus leucocephalus
CTCCCCTGCCCGCCCCCACCGCCCCCGGCCCCCTCCTGCGGCACCCCCGGGTGTCTGCCTCAGGGCCCGCGGGCTACTCTGTCTTTTTCCTCCGGCGTCAGGTCTGTTGGCGAACTTTCCTCTTCGCCCAGTTGCCCTTCCCAGGTCTCAGAGCTGTCAAACCTCCAGTCCTCCCAGTGCCACCCCGTTCCTCTACGCCTTCAGCACCTCCTTGCCCGCAGGGCGCTCCTTTGCCCGGCGTAATGGCTCAACAGGGTGCTCAGTCCCCCGAGGGACCCCCAGCAGGAGAGAAGCAGTGGCCGGACACACAGCCCAGGGGATGTACTGCCAGGGGACACTTTCCAGGGCAGTAACGGCCCTTGCTAGACATGGGCTGTGACGCATTTGGGGTGCCCTCCTGTGTGGGGGCAAATACGGGTCAGCCCCGGGCACCACCGTAGTTGCATGGCTCAACATGCAGTCCTTGCACATCAGGACACTGTTAACTTAAGCGACCTGCATTTAGTCTTTATTTTTAGCAGAAAGACAATGTATGGGTTTAATAAAAAAGTAGTAAAAAGATACTGCATTGGCAATTATCACTGTATGTAGAAGGGAAGAAATAGTGACCGGTACTGAGCAACTCACAGTGCGCTATTTTAATCTGGCTACATGGAAGCCTTAAAAGTGTCATCCTGCAAAGCTGAGTGACTCCTGTGAAGTGCTGTAGCTCCTCAGCTCCCACTGGTATAAATAAGGTATGAAAATACTTAGCATTTTGGGAAGTATTTTCTCCTTATACAAAGACTTTGTAGGGAATTTTCACTCTTGGCTTGTCTTTAATAGGTAACAGGCTAGATCTAAAAAAAGACATCAGTGGCTAAAAGCCATGCTCTGCCATGCCTATGTTGGTGCCTCTGGTCCCTAGAGGAGGGCCAGTCCAGGACACCAGGACTCAGAGGCAGGTTGGGGTTCATGTTCCTCCAAATGGGACCCAGAGGAGCAGCCATGCTGAGCAGAGGGCCTCCAATGCTGCTGCATACAACTGGTCACCAAGGAAATGCTGAGGATGGTGATGAACCTTAAAATGTTCCTTAGGTCTATGGGAAAGGCTCAGATCCTCAGATCTTCTAAAAGAAAGGTGCTGGTACCATTTCTTGCAGCAAACTTAGTGAGCTTCGCTCTCTTAAATAAAGTAGTNGCTCTCTTAAATACAGTAGTGAAGAGCAGAGATGATGTCCTTTTTTTTCTATAGTAACCAGATGGTTTCTTGGGAAGTGGGAGACTCAGGGGCCTTTGCTTACTTCACCTGAAGGGATTTAAATCCACATTTTTTATGTTCTAGGGAAATACGATCATGGACAGGCTGTAAAAGTATTCTGGAAAAAGGGAGGAGGGGATGGTCTCAGCTTTCCTTTGAAGTTGTGCCTTTACAGATATGTTCGTTCATTACCTGTAAGGCCAGTGACAGAACAGGAACAGGAGCACACTTCTGGAACCAGAAGGTTGTGCGGGGAGGTGAAGGATAAGGATCCCAAATGAGTGTATTGAAATGGGCTGCCTTATTGAAATTGGGTGCTTTAATCAGTACCCATCAATATAAAGGAGCTGGTGACTGTGTATGGTCTAGCTCTGTTTTAGAAGAACGTGAGAGCTGCGATTGCGTTTTGTGGGTTACGGATTCCTGCAGGTGGGTTTGTAGTGCAGAAGCTGGTCAGAGTCCTGTGCCTGTGATGAGGAAACGCCTTCTGGCTCACAACTGCGCTTAGCCTAAACGGGTGCCCTGTTCCCCACATGTGAAGGCTGGGAGTGCTCTGGCATGTCCAGAGATGCAGGTCTAAGTGACTGGGATATTAATAAGTGGAGAAAAAGACCTTTTCTGGGTTAAAGTACATTATTTTAAACTTAAGGGCCTAGCTTCTGTCTGAGTCGCACTCCAGCGGTTAAATCTGTACTGGTTCTGACCCTGAATATTGCTGCTTTGCTTTCTTAGAAATCATTCATTAGTTAGCAAATCTATGCTTATGCCCCTATTTGTCTGTGGTTGATAGCCTGATTACAAAATGAACGTTACTGTTTTACTGATACTGTAAAGAGCTGAGGAAATAACATGCCACATACAAGTTTGTCTTTGGCTAGAGCACCTACTCTGCTAACTTGCAGAAGTAGATTATGCAGTGTCTTTTCTGTTTTGTCGCCTAGGGCTGAGCAATGACTATCGTCTCATGAGTTTCTGACCTTAGCACTACAGATGCCCTTTAGAAACTGTCAAAACCTGTCAGATTCCTCTTTTTGGATATAAACCTTGGATATACACAGAAAAAGAGAGAGAGGGAAAGCAAGCAAAACAGAGAGGGTGTTCTATAGATAAATTTAAGGTTATTAACAAGAACACCCTTAGGTAAAACTACTCCAGATAACTGCATCCTTTAGCCTGCACTTTCCAATCCTGGTTGGTTCATAAGTTGCTTGTTTTCCACTAAGCCCTGTTACCAACCAGATCTGAAGACATTGTTTCAATGATAGAAGCCAGCAAGAATATTTAGGACACCAAACCCACCAAGCTCCCGAGCTGCAGAATATGGTCATTCAGATGAGTGTATCATTGCAGAAAGCGCGTCCTTCTTCTGGAGCTCATTAGCACAGCCTTGCTTTAACCCTCGCACAGTGCTGCTCTATCTTGGCTCTAAGCCATAGAAATATGTTTCCCTGACCACAGTCACGATGCACTGCCTTTTCTTTCTGCTCGAAACTTTTTCTTTCAGTTTTCACACTGCCTCTTTTCCCGATGAAGTAACATACCTGTCCGAGAGTCCACAGAGAAATATGGTTGTCCTTGGAGAATACTGTACACTACTCTTGCGCTGTTCCCATAGGTTGGGTCATCAGCATCTGTCGCTGTCACCTGGATAACAGAGGTGCCTGACAAAAAAACCCATCAGGTAAGACCTTGTGGGATAAAGAGCTGGCATGAAAAGTACATGGTTCAAAATAAATAGAAATGCCTAACAAGAGCTTTCCCACACTGAACTTCTTCATTTGATGCTCATAGTGCTTGTACTTATTGCTCATACTTGTACCTCATTAGCACTAAAAGAATTAATAGGCATAAATTCATCATGTGTCTATAAGAAGATATAAAAGAGTAAGTACTCTATGGAGCACAGTTACAGAATTGCTGATCCAACAGTACTTCGCTACGGCTTGCAGAGAGCTGGTAGTTATATACTGTTTGCTTCTTTTCCCCTTTTCTTGATTTTAAATGTTATTTAAAGGCAGCTCAAATAAGATCTATAGCTACGCTGACATAAATCACGAATTGCTGCAGTGGGCCCATGGATGCTCTATGTTGACTAAGGGATGGAAATTGTGGACAAACAGTGAGCACGAAGGGTTGTACCTCTGAGATAATCTCTCTGTAGGACTGCAGTTTACATTGCATGGCCTAGAGATTATACCCCGCTGAAGTGCATTTCGGAACCTGCACAGACGCATATATATGTTTCTTTTCTTCAATTGGTTTTCAAGGTCTGCTTCCTCTGAAGCTAATAATGGCTTGTAGGTGATGTAATTTATCAAGAACAAGGAGAAGGTAAGGCATAACTGTTTGAAATATATGAGTTTTGACTCCTTAAAATGTCAGACAATGCCTTTATGAATGTATCTAGCCTTCTACATAATGTTTTGTGTTAGAAACAAATCTAGTGTTACTAGATACGCACTGGAAAATAAATCTGAATTCAAGCTAGCCATTACCATTAAGAAACATTATTTCTGAATGGAACTTTGGTATTTGATGCTTGTCACTAGCTTTATGCGAACATAATATTGAAGAATGAGAAGTCAAAGCATATCTGTAACTTCAGGGCATGTGATTTAAATGGTATTATCTCTGTAATGACATCACAGACCCAAAAAGCAACAAGCACCTCCAAAAGAAAGACAAAAGTCCAGGAAAACAGTATTTTATATGACTATTGGAATTGTTTTATCGAAATGGTTTCTCCTGACTTGTGTAGATAGGAAGGCTGCTGTTTGTCTTCTGGCTGCTTTGCAAAAACAGGATTGTTTTTGACATGATCCCAGTCTCTAAAAGTGGAGAGCAAACGGTACCAGGACTTTGGGATCCACTCAACTGTGTTTACTGCACACTTAAACAGATTTAGAAGGAGCAAAGCTGCTAATAATTGTTGTCATGCCTCCATGATTTCAAGGGCTCCTGGACAGTATTTCAGCTCTCAGTACAAACTAGAATAGGTTCCTAAAATTGCGTTATTTTCTGGATGGTAATGGATGTCTAATGATCATTACCATTGCTACCATCTGACGGCAGGGGGACAAAGGGCACCAAGTTACTGTAAGTTGTCTGAGGGTGGCATATTTGAATGACACCTTTTTCAGCTCTCCTGCTTCCCTTGGCATGTTTTTTTTTCAGCGGAACCCAGCTGACGGTGGTGTAAAGCCTGCTATGCCTCTTCTGCAGCAGTCGGGCACCCCGGGGGAAGCTCTCCTCCCCCGCAGCTCCTGCGCAAGGGGCAAAAGCTGAGTTCAAGGAGTCAGGGAATTTATCTTTTAGTGACCATCTCCAATTTGCTTAGGGGGAAGAGACTCCACAAAATCTGCCTTACCCACAGGTGACATTTCAGGAACAGAGGCTACGTAAGGTCCATCCAGGAACTTGGGTTCATTGTCATTGATGTCTTGGATTTTGATGATAAACTCTGACTCTGGTTCCATCGGCCGGCCCGTTCGCCTGTCCAGAGCCTGCGCCCGCAGGGTGTACTGTGACCTTTCTTCCCGGTCCAGTCGCTGAATGGCATGGATGTCCCCCGTAGTATCATCAATTGTAAACACAATGCCAGCTCCCTCTCCCGAGAGGATGTATTTGATCGAACCATCTCCCCTGTCCATGTCAGAGTGGAGCTGCAGAAAGGAACAGAATTCGATTAGACCACGAGCTGGGCAAGCAGCTGCTGAGACACTAAGCACGTGAGCACCCTGAGCACTTTGGTCTCACTGTTGGGACTCACAAGATGGTTTTAATGAACTTGTTTTGCTGAAAGAGGCAAATACTCAGTAAAGTCCATATCACAGAGATGCAATTAAAAACCCTCTCTTGTCTTCCCATTTTTGCACCCACAGCTGTGCCAGAAGAAAAGGCAGAGACACCCAAACAGGAGCAGGCTCTGTGCCTTTTTGAAATCTCACTCAACACAAGAATTACATTTTGCCTTGTTGCAATGGCTGTTGAGAAGGACTCACTGCCAACCTTGGGACGAGGTGAGGTCAGCAAGGCTGCAGACTGTGCTTGCTCACCTGGCTTAAGAGGACTCATATTCCACGGGTAGCATAATGTTGGGGCAGATGAGATAAATCTGTTTGGGATCAAGGGAAAAGCAGGATGGGAGAACTACTCAGTAACTGTCATGATTGAGAAATATTTATTTTTTTTTTTCCATGAAAATTTTAGCAATAAAAATTAGGCTGTAACTTTACATCTTCAGGAAAGAATTATTGTCAAAGAGTAGGTAAGGTAAGCAGTGAGGAATGTTTGATTGTGTCCATGGCAGGCTGTAGAGATGAAAGGCATCCCAGATTTTCTAGGGAATTAGCAAACGGATTTATTGCGTGACTACTAATTAGTTCTGAGCAGCCATAGATAGCTGGGAATGCAACAGAACAGAAGAAAAGTAAATGCAGTGCTAATTATAATCTAAAACAGAGAAACAAATCATCCTAGAGACTACCATTCTGTTAAACACCTGGTTCCCATGAAATGCTGGAATGACTATCAAAAGACAAACAAATCACTTAATTTCTCTCACCCTATGATCCTTAACACTATGCTCATACTTCCATGCTTTTGAGGAAGAGAGCATAAAGACTAACGCCCAGATATGGTATTGGCTCTGTCCCAAAGGACAGGAAGGCAACAGAATTGAGGTGCCATCATAATGGGGTTTTCAAGAATGGCTCAGGTGTGAATACCGTTTTCCCAGTGTGGTATCATTTTCACAGATGAATAAAGAATAATAAAAAAAAAGTGGTCAAAGTGGGCTGGATTCAGTTAAGCACATTTTAAAATGCATATATGAGCTAATTATCTCAAGAAATATGGTCAGAATTAAGTGTGTGTTTAATGCTTGGTGAGCTCAAAGGACATATGGGAATAATTGTGGAGGATGGGGCCAAACATAGGTAAATATTTGTACTGGAGAGAAAAATCTTGGAATAATAAGCCAGATAGATGAACACAGGACTGGTAGGATTTGAAGAAAGAATCCAAATAGAAATGGATAATATGTGTGGAAAAGCAGAAGTCAAACCTGATGCATTTGAAAGAAGAAATCTCATTGCTGAGCTATTTAAAAACACAGAAAACGGTACAAAAATTTATCACACACACTTTTATACGGATGTGGAGAAATTGTCTTATCTGACCTAAACATTTCTAATGCCAGTGGACGAGCTCTTCAGCTGCTTTANCAGAAAACTGTGCAAAAATTTATCACACAGGAAAAACTTTTATACGGATGTGGAGAAATTGTCTTATCTGAACTAAACATTTCTAATGCCAGTGGACGAGCTCTTCAGCTGCTTTAGGGTACATGGTCCCAGTGACTTGGGGGTGAAAGACCATTTGCCCCAGTGAAGGGTCTGGTTGGAAGACGCTCATTCACTGGAGATTTTCCTTACTAGCTTGTCAGAGCGTAGCACATGACCTACACAAAACTTCGGCCTACTCCTGATTTTAGAGTAAGACTGATTTCAGCTGAAGTAGGATCTGTATTGTTTTCCATGGCAAGTCCCATCCTGCAGACAGGTCTGTACGTAGGTGGCCCATCGAGCCTTAATGACTGCTGGGACAATGAATGTTAAGGCCACTGCGAAGTGGCTGCAAGAGCTAAAGGTGCAGACTGTGACAACCTTCTTGTCAGGTCATTGATAGTTCATTTTATTGCTTTGTCACTGGTCTCTGCAGCGACTACTGCATCTGAGAGGCATCGGTCCTTTGGAGGAATGCTGGCAGCTCTCAGGTGATGTATCAGCTAAATAGAGGAAGGACAAGCCCAGAAAAATTTGGCAGTGGCAAACAGTTAAATTTAGATGACTGCCATATGTATTAATTCACATGCAGGTGCCAGGACTGCAAACTGGCGTATCTTCAGGAAACACCATCTTGTGATTAATTTAAAAAATGAGAGTGGTTGTCATTATTTACCCTGAACACCCATAACTCAGAGATTATCACTGTAGGAGCTAGTAAACAGGATTCTTCCAGAAGGAGGACACTATTACAGCTTTTTGAATTGGTTCAGAATCACTAAGCTACATCTTGGGCATTTGTTTTAGTGCATCAGTGCATCAGTGAGAGAATGCAGCTGCTGAGATGGATACAGATGTTAGACCTGACTGGGGACTTACAGCTGGGCCTGATGGAAGAAAATGTGTTTTGGAATATCAACAAGTCCTCATTAAATAGGAAGAAAGAAAGAAAAAGAAAGAAGTCAAACTCCAATTCAAAGCCAAAGAAAAGGCAGAGGAAAAAAATATTACAAAAGAAAGTGGCAAAGGCAAAGAGAATTGAAAATTAAAAAGAAAAGGCAAAAGAAAAAAGAAAAGAAAGAAAAAGGAAAAGGAAAAGGAAAAGGAAAAGGAAAAGAAAAAGAAAAAGAAAAAGAAAAAGAAAAAGAAAAAGAAAAAGAAAAAGAAAAAAGAAAGAAGAAAGCATCTTTTAAAGTAGCAGAAGGTGTTCTGGAAAGTTCAAGAGACTTAGAAGAAGATACTGAATCAAACTCATGCGTTAAATTACACCTTTGTCCAAAGCCCTATTTGGAATGAATGCAGTTGTGTAGGGAGCAAACCAGGAATGAACATGGCACGCCAATAAGAATTTGGGAGTACAAGAGGATCTCTGTCTAATTGTGATTTGTTAAAAGCATTGAGTCTCAACCAAGGCTAGGCAGTAAGAAATGCTAGCAGCACTTTTGCTGCTTCTCATATAACCTGCATCTAGACAAAGCAAAAAAGAGCATAAAAGACTTGATACATCCAGACTGCAATAAATCTGAAAGAATTTGGTGTCTGAAGGGACTGAAGCTCGTACCATTGCAGTGACAAAGCCAATATCAGGATGCTGCAGTTTGAGGTGCATGTACAAGTCACTATGTTGGAAAGGTGATCCAGTTTCCAGTTGGCTCTGTTTTATGCGTCGTGCAACAAATTGTGCTGCCACGTAGCTGACACAGAAGTAGAAGAAATTAATTTCTACTTTCTCCTCCATATTAAAGAATGGACTATGGGAGGAATGAAGCTGATAACTCCTAAGAAATTGTTAGCTGTGTCAACCTGGGTTGCTTCTTTTGATGAGTATAGTACAAAAGGAGGCTATATCTGCATCTGAATGACACATTTCCAGGCAAAGGGCACGTGGAAGAGGGTGGTGCTGCTGGGGGCATCTCAGGGAAGGACTCGAGCAGCTCTGCTAAGTGGGCTATGACTCCATCCTCGACATGCTCTCCTTTCCCTGCCTCCAGGGAGGTAGCACCTGCAGGGGATTTTTGTGAGGATGTGTGAGTGAATTTCGTTGATCTGCAGTGATAGTCTGTAGAAAGGATGCGTTTTATTCACTCATTCAGCTGCTGTGGTTCAGATGCCTCTTTCCTTTGAAACAGGGGTAGGCAGTCTCCGACACAGTGAAGTGGTGAAGTCTGTCCCCAGTTCAATTACTGACGCGTTTTAGGCTGCTGGATGAATGTGGAAAATATCTGCTGCAGCAAATGTGGGGACTTTGGTTTCCTTAGTTCATTCTATTAGCCAATAATTGCTACCTCTAGGAAACTTAAAGCCTCGTATTTATCTGTGACAGGACCACGAACCCTCTGAAGCTAAAATACTTAAAAGTAAATTTAAACTCTTTAAATAAGCACTGGAGAAAAGAAAAAAATTAGTACGTACTGACTTCACCTCAGGAAGTTTCTTTTAATTTCCCTGTCCAGAAGATATTTTGCCCCTTACCTTACACTTATGTAGGAAAGTACATTTTTCATAGCCGCCTTGAAGGTCATATTAGGCAAGCCTGGACCCATGCTTCAAGTCAAGGTGCTGTTTGGGTTGCTCCAGTTATACATAGCTAGCCAGGAACAGCTGTACAAGCGCATCAGAAAAGCCCCTCTCTTATGGGGAGCCTTTAGAGTATGAAGTAAATACAACTGGATCTATGCTGTGCGCTTTTTCTTCTTCTGACACGGGCTTGGAGAGAGCCGATGCATAAAAGCAGGGCCTGGCTAGCAGGACGTTTCAGGCTGTTGTGGGTGGTATCAGTTAGAAGAGGCTCTGTCTGGCCAGGTGTGGCACCCAGGGCTGTTTGGAGGGCTGGTGCGAGCAGCGAGCAGCAGGCTGGGAATCCTGCACCTCCGCCCCACTCTGCGCAAGCCCTTCCAGAGCTATTTCTGAGTCAGCCTGGGGTAACTCGGGCTGAAAAATTTCTGGCCTGACAGAACAATTAATTCAGCCCACAGCCTATTCCCTGCTGACCCCTTTCCTAAGGATCCCTAAGACACAGGCAGCACGAACACAGGCGGGGCGACCAACCATGGTGGGCTGCAGCTTCTGAGAGTCTGTGCCTTTGGCTGTATGAGACGAGGGGAAGCCTTTCCCTCATGGCAGCCCCCACTGCATTCATCCCACTGCTTGGCTGGCTGCTCTGCGCCCGGTTCAGGGATGCAAGAAGATAAAACATTTGATGCCCAGAGGCCCATTTTGGCAGCAGAGTTCCCTGGTGTCTGGTCTACACAGAGCAGTGCAGAGCTAGGAGGCCTTCAGAGCGATCCAGCCATGTCAGCTCAGCAGCGTGTGGGGCTAATTGGCCCTGTTAACCATGGGTACTAATTAGCCCTTGGGCACCCCTGTACTAACAGGAGGTCCTGGAGAGAGCTCATTCATGGCCGCTTGGCCCTTTGTGTGGTGGACACAGACCATGAAGGGTTGTCTCTGTTTTCCCCTGTTCAGCGGAGCTGAGTGGCAGCAAGCTCAAGAGCACTGTCGACCGCACCAACTTTTTGTGCTCCTAACGACACAATCAAGTCGAAACCAAAGATGAGTCGGTTTCTCCCAGTACTTGCTTTAGCTGAAATTCAGCTCACAGTGCAAGTCTGGAGTCGTTTCAGATGAAACCGAGTATGTGAAATAGTATGTCTGGCCCTTGTTTCAAAGCTGGGAATTGCATGAAACCAAATATTAATTTCTGTATTCAATAGAGATATCAAGAACTGAAAAGCTAGGTGAAGAGATGAATGAAGACTAATGAGGTCTCATTTGGCGGCAATCACTAGTAATGCCATTGCTGTGGGAGGAATGAGAGCACATCTTGCTGTCAGTCACACAGGCATAAATCAGGAGGAGGTCTTTTGAAGCCCCTGGATTCATTCTGCTTTATACTGGTGTGACTGTGGGCACAGTTTAGCTCTATGGGGTTGCAGAATGATAAATATGAGTCCAAAATGGGCCTCTGGATATGTGATGCTTTTTTTTTTTTCCTTTCTGCAGATGGATAGCTTGGAAGGAAAGAAGGATCCTTGATCATGTGAAAATAAGCAATGAAATCTGAAGGAATTGTTTTCTGACATCCTTTCTTAGTTCTTAATTTTTCATATCTACCTATCTGTAGTCTGCACTCATCATAGTGGTATCTGAT
Organism: Himantopus leucocephalus; assembly: GCA_003993805.1. NCBI lineage: Eukaryota > Metazoa > Chordata > Aves > Charadriiformes > Recurvirostridae > Himantopus > Himantopus leucocephalus. The sequence goes on from RSEF01000002.1 coordinate 79,220,437, forward strand.
ATTCTAGGCATGTAAAAACTTAATCGTATTGTTCAAAAACTTAAGCACACTAACTCCCCTCCTGCCCACTTTTTCCAGATTTGTCAATTTGGTGCAGATGAGAAGCAAACTTGGTGCTTTGAATAACAGCATCAATATTTTAAACAATTCAGATTCTTTAAAAACAGCCAGAAAACAGAAAAAGGAGGATGGTTATAGTGAGGCAGATTGTGATGGCAGACATCACTGGTCTGATTTCCATCAGCTTGTTCCTCAAGGAGCTACAGAAAAGTGCTTAGGGATCTATTGTACACTTATCTGTACTCATGCGTAGGTTCTTGGGGTATAAAGGATCCAAAAATAGGACCCTTCATGGTTGGATTTAATGAGTTTTCCCTCTACCCTTCTAGATCTGTAGCAACTTCTCTGTAGTCCACAGAATTAACCTGTGGTCAGGCTGTTGTAAGTGAGAAGATACTCTGACCATAGAGAAATGCAGAAAACAGAAGCTGAAATGTCAGTTTTCAAGAGAAGCTGGCTATTTAATTTTATTGTGAATTTCAGCTTCTAGCTGACTTGATCACAGACAGAAGCATGATCAAAAACTCTTCCTTTCTTTCCTAATCCTCATAGGTCAATATAACCTTGCTTTGCCTTGACCTTGTAGGAGTCGCCGAAAAGATCACTACAGATTTTCTAACACTACCTCCATTACAGATGATGATTGGTGCAGTAGATCTCTTTGAAATAGGCAAATACATTGAGAACCCCTTGAAACAGAAATTCTTCCCAAACAAATGTGATACTGGTCAAAAGCCCCTGGGAGCAGAAGTGAAATTAATGTGGATAAATTCACTGCTAGAAAGAAGGTAAAGGCAATAAGGGAAACTTCCCGTGTTTCACCATGGTCCGCAGATACATAGGTGTATACACTCTGCCAGATATCCTCCTAGTGTGGGTCTTACCTTCCCAACATAGAGAGGGTCAGTTCCAGTGTACTCCTCCAGAACGAAGAACTGGTTCCACACCCAGCTCCGCTTCATACGCTGATGCAGCTTGTCCGACAGGTTGTCTTCTTGCCCTTCAGTGAGGGGCCTGGCACTTCCTGACAGCACAGTTGTAGTAAGGTCCATCAGTCCCCAAAAATACAAGGAGACACCAAGTCCAAGCAAGTTCTTTGCATTGCTCATTCTACCTGAAGTCCACATCCGTATACTAGGGCTGACTTAAAAGTCAAAACACAGTATCGTAGGTCCCTTGTGAAGAAAGTAGGTCCTGTGTGTAGTCCTTTGAAATGGCCAAGAGAGATCCTGCTTCTGAGAATGGCAGTCTCCTGTAAAGTTAAAGGAAATTTATAGGAGGATGTTTTTTCCCCAAGGTAAAAGAGTTTCCTCAATAGGCAAATATGCTATAAAATATTTAATCTTCTATATAAAAATATAATATCAGGATGCACACCTTCTGAAACTAGGAATACTGTTACTGTATAAGCTGCAGAACTGGAGCCTTAGATACAAGAATTGTCAGGATTTAGTCAATAAGTAAGAGTTCTCTACTTTGCTAGTTTAGCTGTAGTGTTGCTTTATGGTATTGATTGGCATGAGTTAACTGCATACTCTTTAGAAATATTTATGACCAGGAGTCCTTAGAGAATATTTAAAAACAGTTCACTCTGGAAAGTTATAATAGCTGGTGAACACTTTTTGGTAACCGTCTTTCTGTTTGGAAACTATGTCATTGTCATTACAAACACGTGTGTGCATACATGTCTACATAAATACAACTATTATTGCTATATTGCAAACCTTGAATATAATTTCTAGCAGCTCCAAGCTATTTCTAATTTTAATTATTCTTTCAACCTCCCTGTTTCTTGAATTCAGGTTTCACACTCTGCTGCCTCCTCTCTGAGGAGCTGATTGCTGCTACAAATGCAACATTTCTAGAATTTGAATGGTCAGTTAATCATTTTATAACCCACAAAAGGTTTCACAGTGCTGGTGGTCACGTGCTATTGTGTGATATGTCCAAGCAAGTCAAGCTAACACATTTTTTCCTCCACAAGCCTGAAAGACCCGTTTAGGCAGAGGAATGCTGACCTCTATTAGAGGACACTTTCTCATCAGCCTAGGATCTTTTGTTGGCATGAAGTCAGTTTAGTTGGTGACCTCGCTCCAGGCTACAGATTGTAGCAAACCTTTCCTTCACAATTTTGCTGAGTTTAATGATGTGAAGCTGCACTCAAGTTACTCTGCCAAAACACTCCATACATCCTCTGTGGGCCTAGTACTTTTGCTGTTCTTTTTACGAACTCTTCTTTCTCTTTTCAGGACAAACAGACTCATTAGGAAGGGCGTATGGGGCTGAGGCTTAAGCAAGCATTTCACACTTCATTTTACTGCTGTTCTATACTTAAGTCTTAATTAATTGTTTTATCCCGTGGAAATAAAATGTAGCAGGAGATTTCGCTCAAACATTTCTAATAGAAATTCTTGAAAGACTTTAAAATCATAAAAAAATGTTTTAAAGAGTTTAATGATAATATTTTGAAGTGAAGAGTGAGACAATGCAATGTTTTCAACAAAGAAGAAGAGAGTGTTTGAAAATTCCCCAGCATCCAGGCTGGCACAACTGGAGGACAGGGTACACTTAGAAATCTACTGAAACAGAAATTCAGAATTTAATCCAAAAGTTGGCTGAAATCTGAAAAAGGCAGCTTAAGTCTAGAATAGATGTGCACAGGGGAAGTAAAGACAAAATAACTATCTATCTTAGACTAATTTCTACACAAAATAATGTTTCCAAGTATGAAGCCCAGAAGGAATGTGACTACACAGTGCTGCTAGTCTATACAGTTGCGAAGCATAGCAAACAACTAACAGGTCCTTTATCTTGAAAAGTTTACAACCTAAGGCTCAATAGATACAACACAGAAAGGACAAACTGTAAGCACAGAACATGGTAAATCTCTTCTAAGCAGAGCGATGTACAGAACTGCTGGTTGTTTAGGTGTTGGCTGCGTAATGTGCTAGGGCTTGTTGTCTGCAAAGCCAAAGAATGGGGATTTATCTGAGCAGTATAAGCCTAGAAGGACCACAGTAATCTCTGTGTGTCTGTCACTTCATGAAGAAGCTGGCAGCTCTTTGCAAAAAGCAGGGACAAGGCTCAGCTTGCTGGATACCCACAGTCAGAGGAGTCCAAGAGTTGTGTGTGGAGTGCTTGCCTCTCTCTGTCCCATGAGTCCTTAGCTCACACTAGCCAATATACATTTATACTGGGGAAAGGAGACAGAAGTGCTCTTCGCAGAAGGTACGCCCACCTTCTTCTGGACATGAGCCAACAATGTGCGCTTGCAGCCCAGAAGGCCAACTGTAACCTGGGCTGCATCAAAAGAAGCGTGGCCAGCAGGCCGAGGGAGGTGATTCTGCCCTTCTACTCTGCTCTGGTGAAACCCCACCTGGAATACTGCGTCCAGCTCTGGAGTCCTCAGCATAGGAGAGACATGAACATGTTGGATCGGGTCCAGAGGAGGACCACAAAGATAATCAGAGGGCTGAAGCACCTCTCCCATGAGGACAGGCTGAGAGAGTTGAGGTTGTTCAGCCTGGAAAAGAGAAGGCTCCTGGAAGACCTTATTGCAGCCTTTCAGTACTTAAAGGGGGCTTGTAAGAAAGACGCGGACAGACTTTTTAGCAGGGCCTGTTGCAATAGGACAAGGGGTAATGGTTTTAAGCTGAAAGAGGGTAGATTTAGACTAGATAGAAGGAAGAAATTTTTTACAGTGAGGGTGGTGAAACACTGGAACATGTTGCCCAGAGAGATGGCAGATACCCCATCCTTGGAAACATTCACACTCAGGTTGGATGGGGCTCTGAACAACCTGATCTAGTTGTAGATGTCCCTGCCCATGGCAGGGGGGTTGGAACCAGATGATCCTTAAGGTCCCTTCTAACCTAAACCATTCTATGATTCTATGATTTTGTGATTCTATGTTGTCAACAGCAAGTTTTTCTCAGCAAAGCCAGGGGGACATTATTGACAACCCCTGTTTTGCTGGAGAGTAAATGTGGGGAAGGGTCTCCCACAACCCCTCAACATGACTTGAGGGAACCCAGCACTGCCTCTGCCATGCAACAGGAAGTGAAAGCAGAGGCAGGCAGCTTCAGCTGCCTGAAGTTTTTAGTTTAAGAAATGCCATCTATTGTACAAGTCAGTTACATTTTTGTCCACGTGACAAAAGAGGCGATACAACATGATGGACCAATTCCTGTGGCAATGAGAATTGTGTTTGTAGGTGAACTCCCAAACCACGAATTCAAAACTAATGGTGCCAGATATCTCCTGCAATTAAGTTCAGACAACAAGGATCAACAGCGCTTAGGCAAGGTAGCATCAAGACATGGTTAAATAAACTTTCAGAGTTACCAGTATACCTGTAATGAGGCAATAGCAAAAGAAATCTGATCATCAGGATGTTTTTTCTGCACGTGTGCATTATATCAGCAGCAAGCAAAGTAAGTAGAAGCAGTGAACTAAAGGTCAAGAATAGGGTTATACATGCTTCAGGCTCTCTGTGATAACAGCTTTTGTAACTTGAATGTCACTTGTCATTGCATTGCAATGCAAGGAACCTTTCTTGAAAATAGTGTGCAACTCAGTGACCCCCAGAAGCAATATTCCTGAGAGCATTTCCTATTCCCAATGCAATCTCATTTTGGGGTATAGCAACTACCAGAAATCTTGCCATTAAGTAACATAAAATCTTGTAAAAGGATGTTCCTTCCCTGAGTACCAGTAATTTCTCCATTTAATGCCAGCCCACAGTGACAGAGTCATATATTTTTGTAGGAATGGAAGAAAGCACTAGTGGTGAGGTGGCACAGAATTTTTTTTAATGTTAATACCAGGGTTTCTGGTGTCTCATGCCTTTTGAAAACTGTGAGCAAGCAGGCTCAAACTTGTCACATTTTGCTTCTTGCCTAAAGGCAAATTACTACTATTAATAACAGTGTTTAATAAAAATGGTTCCTCTCTCTCTGCGGCTGAAGGAGAGTGATTTTTATTTTCTGTGTCAGGTCCTCAGCTGGTATTAAAAGAATGAAAACCACCTTTGTCAACTTCTGGCCTGCAGTGCTGGGGGATCTCTGGAGCTCCCTCCCTGCAGCTTCACCAGCCCCAGGTGTGTACTATTGGCCTCAGGATCTGCAAAGCCTACTGGTCAAGCAAGGTATTTCTCAGCACTCATGTACATTTAGGGTTTGAATTGTGTGGTGGTAGCACAAGTGACGGCTGAGCTACAGTTAAGGTCATGGGTGACTGAGTCTTTCAGAGGATTCATGCAGAGGGCTTCTTCCCCAGCTGAGTGTGATGGATGAGTATGGGGTCACTTAGACTGTAGGCACAACGGTTGGTTAGGATGATAGCCATATGTTTTGACTGTGCTAGCTTGGTGGGATCTCCAGCCTCAAGTAGGACCTTAGTGGGTTTTGCCGCAGATGGATGACAGAGGCTTTGAGGCAGAGTCATGTTTTTCTGCCTCAGGCTGGCTAGTTCCTTGCAGGGAGATCGGGAGACCAGTCATACAGGAAGGCATGGGCTGGCATGCCAGAGTGAGGCAGAACTGAACCTTTAATGTTCTTTTAATGCAATTTGTTTCTCGGAGCCCTCCAAAACAGTTTCTTAAGGACATCTGCAAAGATGGAATTGATGACCTTCTGCTTGTCATGTGAAATACATTATAGAAGCGTGTTTCATGGGGATGTGCAAAGATTTGAAGGCAGTAAAGGGAGGGAAATCTTGTTTTCCTTGCTCACACATAAAAATTATTGAGCCCAGGGAGACTGTACGACCAAGACCTGTGGGTTTTCTGCAGAGGGTATTTTATTTTTCGAGAACAATTTAAATGTTTCAGAACTCAGTTCGTTACCTACAGTTGAGTACCCCCTTGTAAAGGCTTAGCTGCATCTATGCAGTTTAGATCCCTGACCCAAAGTGAATGCCTTTCTTGCCCCCGCTTTTGTGATGAATATTTGATTACCAGCTTGGTTGTTTAGGTTATTTTCTCTGTTCTTACTTTGCAGACATTGCTGAAAATCCTTTTTCTTGTCACTCAACAGTTTCAAATATGGCTTTTGGCTTCATAAAGACCCATGAAGATCTGATTGAACTCTGTGCAACTGGTGGTCTATGCATGGTACAAAGGAACTATCTAATTGTTCTACACAAAAGAGTCACAATAATGCACTTTCCACCATTGCACATACAATTTTCTCTTTTAGCCCATATTATGAATTACAGTAGGCGTTTTCCAAGTGTGAGCTACTCTTCATGCTCCAGTTTTAAAGACCCCCCCCCCAATGCATATTTGTACTGTAATTAAACTATTCTTAATTGAATAGCTAATTCTGGGAAAAGATGAAAAGGAAAAAGAAATATCTGCCAGAACCAAGTTCTAGCATTTCTCGCAAGTTACCCATTTATCTTGTTAATTCTGAAGAGAACAGCACTTCCAAAGAAAGGATAAAAATATTAATAGTTTGGATGGCTATATGGGCATCCAAAGAGTTCCACTGGGAATGGAATGTATTGTGCTCAATACATATTTACATAAACACCAAGGTTTTATAGTCAAAAAGCTCAGACTTGGCTCAGACTTGAAAAGGTTCATACGCACACGCTTAGTGTATTTGTCATGTTGAGCAAGTGGTCTCCCAGAAAGTCAGTGGACTGTTTGCATTCATAAAATGAATTACATGTTTACATCTTTTATGCCTGGTCCTTGCAACGGATTTTTACTGTGTGGACCAGCACTCATGTAGAATGCTACAGACCCTAATGAAACCCATGCTGGCACATCGCCTGAATGGAAGCAATTAATTTGCAGGAAACGTTACACTGAGAAAGTGGGGAAGAAAGAGGCAATCGCTTTTAAACTCCCTCCTCCACTTTCTCTGTACATAAATACAAAAATACATGTGATATTTTTAATATATATATGTAAATGTTTCTTAGCAGCACATACACCGTACTAGGAATATCTTAATGGAAAATTATTTCTGTGTTTAATGACACATTTAAAGAGTTTTCCCCCACTAATTTGCCATAAGAAACCAAACAACTCAGTAATGAACATAGTAGGAAGAAATTAAATTTGAGTGAAAAGAATTCTCCAAGTGAGCTATTTACTTTGTTCCTTGAATTTCTTGTGATATTTTAAACCCAAGGTGGGGGTGTGAGCATTGTGCAGTTTTTTACCCCCCATTAAATGGATTATTCTTTTATGTTTTCACAGATTACTTCTTAGGTTGCCCATACCCTTAGTTGCTCACAGCTTTGTCATAAAATTCCTTTGCAATAATTCCACAGGAGCGCCAGTCCTGTAAGAAAGTGTAGGCTGTATTCTGCATGAGGCAGAGCCACCCGCAATAGGTGCCTAACACCAGCCTCCAGGGATGGAGGCTCCACCAAGTCAGGATCTAAAATCTCTTAAGCAGTTTATGAAATCCTTGTCTTGTTTTAGAAATCTTAATGCTTGCAGTACCTAAGTTAGGTACCTCTGAACAGGCTGTCTGATTATAGTCCTAAATATTTTTTTTACTACTTCCAGAACTTCCTATGTTTTATCTCTGGCCCAAGCCAGTCCTACTGCTATTATGGAATAGAAAAATCTAGGGACATTTGTTACTATTCTTGAAAATAGACTGGGCCTGAACATGTACTTTTATTTTTACTTCATTTTATTGAGATCTTCATAAATACAATGAAACTTGACAACATGCCATATGGTGCATAAACATTAAATCAGAATAAAATCCATTGTCATAAAATTACATCCACAGACCAGTCAACAATCTCTCCTGGGACACATCAGTGAACCCATTTTACTCAAGATCTGAAGTGCTTCAAAGCTACCGAGTGCCTGCAGAACAAAAAATCCCACAGAACGACAGAGGGAGTCCCATCATATAAATCCCAGCACTATGGTTATAGATGAATAAAAAGATCAAAAAGAATGAAACACAATCACAAAATAAACATTTCCAAACAAAATGATGCTGATAAATTACATCAGGTGAGGATCTGATCCCCAGATTTTACTCAGTGTGAGGTACTGTAAAAGAGCAGGACAGAAGGACAAGAGGGTTTCAAAAAGTTCCGTGCTGGTCTAACTCTGCTGAAGTCAGCCTCAATAGGAACTAAGTGAGGCATTGCAAATACATTGGACGATCCAAATAAATGCCAGATAAAACAACCCTTATCAAATTAAGGATGTGCAAAAATATATAATACATATGAAAATCATACTAATTAAACTTCTGTTATTAAGGAAAAAGTCCTTTTAATTCTCACAGTCTTCTGACTACTTTTGCCACCATGTCAAGGAACAACCTGTACGAGTGACTCTAAACTGCAACTTGATGTTCATGTAAACTGTGATAACCCTCTTAAACATGTACCTTTTAATAAAAATACAAACTCCCCCCCCCCCAGTGCCTGCTTTGCAGCTGTACCAGGAGCCTTTGCTCAGACCTGTCTCAAGGCTTCTAAACAATATAGGCAAAATCTGTAGTTTCCTGCCAAGAATGAGAGGGCTGGGTGGGAAGGGTGAAATTTCCTATGATATAAAAAAAAGAACAAGGAGAAGGATGGGTCAGGTGTGGGGTGAAGCGCTGGTGCCTGTCAGAGACAGGGTTTCTGCGAAGGCAATGAGAAGATGAGATGGTGAATACTGCTGTGACGACCTAAGCTCTGTGAGTTGAGAGGCTGGCAGGGATAAAGCTCAGGGATGCAGCTTGCTGCACTAGGCAGTGGAGCACTCATGCCCTGAACAGGACCTACGCACAACTGTTACAATCCTCTTTGAGACAAACGTACTAATGCCTTCCCTCTATTTCTCATTTGCTTCCTTCTGCCCATGTCCCTCCTCTCTTCCAGGTCCTGAGCAGATGCCTTGCCTGGTCTGCCGTTCCCTTGAAATGGGATAAAACCTGTTCCTGTTGCACACCTGGAATGCATTTTGAACCTGAGGTGTCCCTGTCTGTGCTGCATGGTGGCTATGGTAGCAAGTCATGTTCTTTAGCTACTAAACATTGCATTTTGGGTATGCTTGTCCCCAGAATATGACATATTTCCATGTAGCAGTGCAAACGGGACTCTTTCTTATCCCACTGCTGCTGGATAGACAACAAGGCTCTCTGATACCCCCTAAATGCCAAAGATGGAAAAAGTGTTATCTCCTATCTGGAGACAGATATGAGAAACAGCTGTCTGCCTGGAGCAGATACAGGTAATATTTCTTCCCATGCATGAAGATCAAAAATAATGATAGGTAAGGGCCTCTGTGCTGTTACTGGTGAATACAACTTCCTAGTTTCGTTATGACTGTGTTGCCAGTTAACATGGCGTTTCACACAGCGTTTTGACATATTAGAAATGGACCCAAAACAACCCACTTCCAAAAGCAGTTGTTGAAGACAAAGAAGTGAATGGGTAATTTCTTTTTCCAACCAGAAAACAATATTTGGCCATCTCTCATAATAATTGTATGCACCCACTGGCACACATGGTGGTTTTTTGGTTTTGCTTTTTTTTTTTTGCTAAAAATTGTGTCTGTATTCATAGAGAAAGAATTGTCCTTAACCTACAAAATAGCTGTAGTGCTCTAAGAGGTGAAAATATTTCCTCTAATTCATATTTCTTGAGTTTGACAGTGATTCAAATTTACAACACTGGCATCTGTACCTTGTATTGACCTCACTGATTGCCTTGTCTGAGCATGAAGACACTAACCAACAAGATGAACATTTTCAAGCCAGCTTCAAGCTGCTGTCTGTGAAATCAAACCAGCACAAGAAACAGAAGTCTTACAGCCTCTTTCTGTATCTGAACTGTTAGAGTCCATCTTGTTCTTATCACCTAGCTTCAAAGTGTTTCTAGAAATACAGAATATGAGTGCCTGGCCTTCACAGGACACTTTCAAGCTGAAAGAATAAAGTAAGAAGGAATAAAGACGTGCTGACCCCATTTGTCCTAGAACTGTTCTAATACAGCAGGAATAAGGTTTGTAAAGCCTGAAAGCCAACCTCAGATGCTTTGCATACCAGCCTCTAGATTTTGGTCTTCAAAATCAATTGTTGCAGGCTCCACAGGGAGTGTATGTGAGGTATTATCTAATTGCCTTCTATAAATGTGACATGCACTAACAATACCCCTCATGAAGAGGACTCCATGATCTGTTTTCCGTCTTCTTCATAATCCACTGCTGGGACATGTTCCCAGCTTCCCCAGCCCCATCCCATTTCAGAAGGTGAGTATTCTAGATGAAGCAGTTCCTCTGCCTGGATTACTTCATAGCTAAGAAGAACTAGCATTTACTAGAATATGAAGGATTTCTTAGGCTTTGTCTTGCTGGCAGACTCTTGGCTTGGCCGTTTGTTACAGGTGATTCTTTCAGAGGAGACTCCAAAACCCACTGCTCCATCTGTCTTAGTATTCAATATGTAATGGTGATGTAATAGCAGCTTTTGTAAGAGCTGAGGTATTCTTGGCCAAAATTCCCATCCTTCCATTATCTGCTGTGAGCCATCTGGTTGCTGTCCTTCTTCACAGGGGAGGATCTTTTGCAGCTGTTTTGAGTCTGATTTCCCAAGAAAATGAGTTTATGCAGTGATATAATTGAACTGATATTCCATTAATATTGTGAAAGACAGATAAAGATCCCAAGGATTACTGTATTTCTATCTGCTTCCTGGGAATTAGCAGGTACAGTAGGGAAGGGAGACCCAGACTAACGTCCACACTGAGGAAAGGACAGGTAGTTATACAATCTCTTTAGCCAAGTGATCATCTTCCATGTGGCTCCAGAGTAGTAACTGAGGTGTTTTAGCTGGCATGCTAAGGGAGTTGGAAGGAGCTGGAATTACTGTGTGCGTGAAGGAAGGGTTATGGGGAAAAGACATAACCATAATAAACCAGGCTTTGTAGTTCTGCTCCTCTTAGCTTGTTTGTTAAGAGCCTTATAGGAAAATTTTATCCATGTATAAGTTCCAGGGACCACCCCACTGCTGAAAGCCTTCTTAGTGATCCAGTAGTGCACACCAGTGCAAACTCTGAGTACAGGCTTGAGAGTACATGATGGCTTCCATTCACTGTGTTTCACTTGGTAGTCACCAGTAGGTCATTTGGGTCCTCTTTAATATCTAAGCACAGCACCTCTTTAGGTAGGAAGACATCAGTCAGTGTACAAAGAATTAATGACCCTGACCACAGCACATAAACACAGAAGACCCTACTGACAGCAACTGCATGGGACATCAAGGCCCATTTCTCCGACCGTCAGTAATCACTTCATGTAATCCCTCAAATAGTTTGAACATCTTTTCTTAATTCTCAAGAATTCAGACATAGAATTGCAAATACGCAATCAAAAGAGAGCAAGGAAATGCAGAAAATGCAGAAGGGCTTAAAGGAAAGCAAATTAAAATACATTGCAGAAGAACTTCTCAACTGAGATTGCAGCTTTGCTGTTAGCCCATCCATGTGTGCATTGCAGCAAAAAGATTTTTCTTATGTACCTGCTAAATCTATTATTTCTTACTTGTGGATCTGCATTTTTATTAGCAAGTTCTGCACTGTACCTTTTTGATATCACAGGATTGCCCAGCCAAACCAGATCTCTGCTCTAATGTTGAGATTTTTGCTTTTGGAAATTACCAATAACTAGTACTTCAAAATAGTTAAACTACCTCTCAGTATGCTTTGGAGGTGATAGTTCAGAAATGAAGGAAATTCTGACAAAAGAAACTTGACATCAGAATAGCTGTGATTAATAGCAGCAAAGAGGATTATAACAAGAAGCTGGAAAGATAGTACTTCCCAAGTAGAAATAGAGTGGGCTTCTAGTCTGACACAAGTGAAATCCTAACCAGAGCAGGTGTAAGAAAAGAAGAAAAAGTGGTATTTTTCTGAGATATTGAGCTATGGGTTGATGGGAAAATGTATGACACTTGAAAGACATATGCATGCAAACTTAAATAATTTGCCTGAAAGATGGTTGCTCAAGGAAATTTTGCTTCCAGGTAAACCTGAAAACTCCAGCCTTGATGTAGTTTTGTTTCTTTCTCTTTGTGGGAGAAATTTGATTAATTAAATATTTTGTATTTGAAGTTTCAGAGAGGGGAAGGAGAAGTGGAGAATAAAGAATAATGGGATTAAGTACCAGCACTCAATGTTGAGGTCAATAATGTGATACTGTTTGATACATAATCTTTAGATAATCATAAAAAGTAAGACTGTACTGTTGTGAGATGTTGGAAATGGTGAAAATTCATTGCTGACCCTTGTGATTGGTTTATGCACCGAAGTACAAGTTTTGATTTCTTCCTTTGGACTGAGAACTCATTTTATCTCTTTGAAAAATCTAGCAGTATAAATATCACCTTCAATTTCTCCCAGATTTTCAACCTCCTACTACCTCTTCCCTTTTTAGATTTGGGGGAAGCATGAAGAAATAGGATGGATCCATTTTTACTTCATCAACTTACCTTGATCTCAGCCAAAACACTGATCTAGTGCCCAGTGAAAATTGATGGGATATTTAGATATTATGTTCTGTCTTCTCTCAAGCTGTATAACCTACATTTTTGAAATCTCTTGCCAAATTAATCATTCCGCATAGAATTTACCCTCAGGTACTTCAGAAACCAGCTAAAGCAACAGCCAAAACATAGGTGATTATCGTCATGAACTTATGAAGATGGGTGAGTTCCTAGAGGACTGGCAGAGGAAAACCATTACACCTCTATTTAAAAGGGGAGGGGGCAGTGGGGAAGAGGAACCAGTGAATTATAGAGCCTTCATTCCAGCTTCAATACATGGAAAGTTATTGCAACAAACAACCAATTTTTCAATATCTAGGGGTAATGAGGTACTAAGGAATAGCCACCATGGATTTATGAAGAACAAGTTGACAACAGAACAGCCTGATTTTCCTCTCTTTGGTAAAATAACTGGCCTAGCAGATCCGAGATGAGAAAAATGCAATACATCTTGACCTTTGTAAAATGTTTCACACAACTCCACAAGTCATTGTCAAAGGCAACATGGGGCAATACGGCCCAGGTGAAATGAGAGTAAGACAGACTGGAAAACAATTCAAAGAACCACTATCAGTAGCTCAGTGTCAAACTGGGAGTCAACATCAAGTGGTCCTGCAGGATTTTGCTTCATGACCAGTACTATTCAATGTTTACGCTAACAGTTTGGATGATGTTGTATAGCTACAAAATGTGAGGATGACATCAGGCTGGGAGACGTTGTAAGAACTTGGGAAGATGGGGTTAGAATTCAAAATTATCTTGATAAATTGGAGGAATGGTAGGAAATCAATACCGGAAAATTTAATAAGACAAGTGGAAAGCACAAGCCTTGGAACGGCAAAATCAAATGCCCACGCATAGAGAGCTGAATAACGGCTGAGAAGTCAAGACTGTAGGAACAGAGCTGATCACAAACTGAGTAGGAGCCAACTCTTTGATGCATGCATTTTTGCAAAGGAGGAAACGCCTCTCTGAGCTGTGTCAACAGGATGTTGGGCAAGTTGCTCATGTTGCATATGTGAAGCACTTTTACCGGCACCCTCAGCGCAGAAAGGCAGCGCATCACAGCTTAAAGGAGAAGGGACAGACTCCCAAACTGCTGCCAGGAAGACAGCAAGAAATTTGAGCAGAGGTCTGGAAAAACAGGACATGCGAAAAGGCTAAAAAAATTGTATTTGCTCAGTCTGGAAAAATGAGATTTGGAGGAGGGCATAAAAGCAGACTTTAAAAAAATGTAATACATACTAACAGGTATAATAGGAAGAGTGGTGATCTGTTGTTGTTCTTAGTTTCCAGGGACAGGTGAAGGTGCAATAAACCTAATTTGAAGCAAAATTTATGTTACAAGTAAATCGATCCTTTAATGATAAGGTGGGTGAAATATTGGAACAGATGACTGATAGAAACTGTGAAATCTCAATTTTTTTAGCTTTTAAGAAAAAGCTAGAGAGTAGTCTATTGGAAGTTGTTTTGGTGACCTCTGATCTTGTACCAGAAGCAAAAGACAGAATTTAGAAAAGTCCTATAACCCTGATATGCACATAAAATCACATCTTATAATGTAAAACAAAAGGTTTGAATGCTTATTATGTCTAGTCTTCCTGTATCATTTCTTTGGGTCTTTTCACCTCTTCCCCGCCTCCTCCATTAGGCTGAATCCACACGTGCTGTGATTTGCCTCTACTGTGTAAGTACTCAGATAAACCAGTCAGTTTTACTAAGTGGTAGAGAGAAACCTTATCAGGCATGGAGAATATTTTTAAGCTTATTTGAACATACCAAGTGAACCCTAAAATGATTACTGCTTGCCATGATAATTAGGAAAAAACACAAAGGAAAAAACACAAAGAAAAAACCTCATGCTTTTCTTGATCATAAGAAATTGGTCTTTCCAGGAAAGAGGTGATCAGAAGGTGCTTGGCTGTGACTGCCATACTGTGGGGCTAACTGGGAATANTTGCCCTTGGGGGTCTCCACTTCTATAACAGCAATAATTTCATGACAGGTAAATCAGATCCAGAGCCTTGTATGCTTAAATGGCATTTTTTTAGACTATCCCTTCAAGCAGGAGGTTGTACCCTTGATCCCAGCATAAGGACTTCTCTTCCTAACCACACTGAATTGTCACCTTCAAAAAATGACCATCAAACGATGTTCTATTGATTCAGAAGGGGCTTCTGTTTCTGCATGTGCTAATTGATACTTTATTAAAGTCTAAGTTGGCATACAACAGTGCTAACTAGGCCAGAATCCCTGCAGCTTTGTAAAAGACCATTATTACTTTTCAAATTCCTATATGAGAAGATAAGGACTACCCACCCACTTTTCTCATTGATTCCTGCCTCAGAGTATAGGTTCACAGTCTGTGTATAGGTTCACAGTCTATGTATCCAAGCAAAAATAATTAACTGACCCTTCCTATTAAGTACAACATATTTTCAATAAAACAAAGTTTGAACCCCGGTGACTCCATTATAGCTTGCTGTACAACATCACGGGGCACAGTAAGACACTTTTCTTTGCATTAGTCCGTTAAGATATAAAAGAGACCCTGGCTATTTCTGCCTTTTAAAAATTGATCGACACTTACTGTAAGAGTAGAAGTGTTCTTTTTCATGCTCTATAAACTTAGTTTTCTGTTTACCTAAATCCACTTGAAGCTGGCATTGATTCTCTCACTTGTGGCCTATGCAGTCTTACAGCAATGCTTTACATTATTGCATTTGATGTTGGATTTGCCATGTTTCAATGGGAAGCGAAGGGTTTTTGATGTGCGTAAGACCAAATTTTCCCCCAAACGCTTCTAGCCTAGTCTCTAGATTTGTACAGATTTTGCACAAGGCAAATCTTACTTGCTTTGCTCATTTCACACCTTCCAGTTGACTTCAGTCAGAACATTCAGGTGAACAGAGCCATGAAGATATGACCTGCAGTTCTGAAGAGGCACATAAAAGGCACATAAAAGAATTACAACACCTAACTATATACTTTGTAGGTACAAATGTAGCTTTGGCATTCAGATGGCAGAGTTAAATGCCTATATTATATCATTTGTGCCCATTAGCCTATTAATTGTCTCATTAGCAACAATGAAGGCACAAAATATGTCTGAAGGAACTAAAATTTGATTCAGATGCTATTTATATTACTGTGACATTCCTTGGGATGGAAGTGCAATATAAATTCATAGTATTACCTGTCAAAAATCTATCACCTCTTCTCCAGCCACTAGAATATCTTTCCTTCAAGAAATATTTTTCCTGCCAATCACATGATAATAAGCAAAATACAGCTTAAATGAAATTTTCTACTTTTTAGTGTCAGAATGATCTCCCATTGCATAATATAAGGGGACTGAGTTTCTTAATCAATATTTCACTCACATAAAATAAAGTAGTATTATATAATATAATATACTATGAACTGATATAATATAATGCAATATAATATAACACATATGGAAAGCACGGTGTCCATTTTCCCTAGAAGCTATGACATGCTCATGAATATGCATCATTTGATAATACCAGGAAGGGCAAACCCAACACACACGCAGCTCACATCCATGAATAGCTGGGCAGCATTAAAGGGGGTGGGGTGGGTATGAGCCACCTTTAAGCCCACAGTTTGAGATGCACTGAAGAAATGATCAGATTTGGTTAAAGTCGGTTGCTGCTAATTTCCAGTTAAATATCGAAGGTAGAGTAACAAACCAGTGAATGTGACTGACTCAGGAAGCCCCAGCAAACAGTTGCATTTTCAGGAGGATTTAAACAAGGAAGTGTTATCTTGCAAAACTCATATAGGGAGAGCATTGCAGGCTGCTGGAATGGCATGGAGATGTGGAGGGCTGGGCTGTCCCGGTTCTGCACCGAGGCAGCGTCAAGCAGTGCCGGCCAAGGCTGGAACAAGGTCTTCGTCTTGTCCTGCGGTTTGGCCACTACACCCGCTCTGCCGCCTGCATCTCCCACCTGCCCCAGACGGCAGAGACGGTACCTGGGACCCCCGCTTTGAGAAGTGCCTACAAATGGCCGTGGGCAATCTGTGGGTGCCTGGGTTACACCCTTCTCCAGCCATTTTGAAATCAAAATGGAGATGAAAGACCCTCTTGTGGCTGCCCTGAGCACTCTGAGGAGTTTGTACACTTAAAATTTGGGCAGAGGAAAGCCTTACTCTCCAGGAGCTGCCCCAAGGGCTGCGGGTCTCTGCCCACTCTGGCCCAGATAGGTCTCACAGCCTCCCCGTGACAGTGCCACCCCACCATGTGGGGAACGTAGCTGGCTGGGAAGCTGGAGGGAAGGCTGGAGGGATGCTCCTGACTGAGCAGCAAAATAATCACTGCTCCTCCTCCTGTGTCAGAGGCGGGAGGAGGGAAGTGAGTATTTCCCTGTGTGCAGGAGCTGGACTGCTCCGCTTGCAGAGGGTTTAACAGGCATTCACCTGTCTCTGCAGCTGTTGTTAAAAAATGTGGGAGTTTTTTCTTTAATGATAATCCCCCCACACCATTAATTTCAGAAGGTGGACTCCGGAGCAGTAGTTCCTAGTCATTTTGCTATGAAGCAAAACTGAATAAACTAGAAAAATGTGAACAGTGAATTGGAAAGTGATATGTCAAGGACAATAAAACTTTTGATTTCTGGTTTAACATTCATTCAGTATTTCAAGAAAAGCTGTAGTGTCTGTCCAACATTATTAATTAGCATGAGCTTCATTCACTGTAACTCTTCTTTCTCTTCAAAGAAACGCATATATTGTTATATATGCCCCATTTTGTTTTCCCACAAGGCACATTTCAAAACAACATGTGCTGCTTCTGATGCAATACCATATCAGTCTGATTATGTTGTACATAATAAGATATGCCCTAAGATAGCGCACTGCATAGATATTTATTTAGAAGGACACCTTTGATGTTGTGTGAACTAAAGCAATCTTTAAATTCTACTGAAATAAAAGTGAAATTCTGTGTCACTGTAATCAATCTTGATCCATTGTAGAAATCCAGGCTCCGCACAAGTGCCATTCTAATCTACTTCCAAATATAAGCTTCCAACTAGACAGTCAAGACACGCGGATTAGCTCTTTGAACAGGAATTTTCTGAAAGCACAAATAGAAATGTATGTGCCTAATGCCTATTTTACAAATCAACTTTTCAATTAGAAGAGTCTTACAACTTGTTTAAGAATAACATGTCCATGTCACTGTCACTCTTAAGTAATGCCTGGGTTTAAACTTACAGCCTTCTGGAACAGACTTTGAGGAACAAATAAGGGAATTACTCCTAAGCCTTTTATATGGATACCAATAACTGCAACGGACAGCTACCTAGGATTTCTGAAGAACTGTTTCAGACAGCTTGTCCACATCTTAGAGAACACAGCATATTCATTTTTGTCTTACCAACACAAAAATACAATGCTATCTAAATCTTTCATGCAGCAATCCACTGTATTCAGCAAGAAGCAATATAGAAAATATACTTTATGCCACTGACGAAAAAAAATAGCGTTACAACATACCTTTCACTATGTTTGCGCTTCTCTCTTCTCCTGTCTTTTGCTAGAGCAGCTCAGTTTACATACTGCCTTTCTCTTGTGCGCTTCTGGGCAGTATGTGCAACAGGCACTTCAACAGCTCTGTTCTCTTTTTAACAAAACCCACTCTAAAGAAAAAGTTTATTTTGTATTATAGTATGCAGCAACTTTCGGGGGGAAAAAAATAAATAGGCACCCTCCCAAACCTATCAGAACACCCTTATTCTGATGATCAAGCTTCTTTCCCAACTGATGCACCAGTATGTGAATGGGTCCAGTAATCCATGAGCTGAGATATAGAGACGCCGTTCACTAGAAAGGATGCCGGGAGAACATAAGCTACATGGGTGGACGGTGGGAACAATAGCAAACATTTCATGTTGAGGTGGCTGGGAATGAATAATGCATGTGTTGGGGAAACAGTTGCCCCATTCTGATGTGGAGGGGGTGGAAAGAGTGGGCGTGGGAGGCACCTTCCCGATCAAGTTAGCATTTCTAATTAATAACATCATCTGCAGAGACCCAGAAGACACCGTATGACAAGAAAACAATGTGCAAATATCCAAGGGGGAACCAGTTACCGCTATATGGACCCACATAAAAGGCAGCTTGAAAGCAAAAATAATATTTTATGTAGGCAGGCAGGCAGACATACACAAATGAAACCAAAGTACCCAGAGAAATGTTAGCAGGCTACATGTTCTTTTGATCCGGTATTGTTTAGATATGCCGTATAAATGAATGCTTCATCTCAACTGAACCACCCTTTCAAATTATTGTTAATTAAGTAATAATCCCTGAGAAATCTGTCATTACCAACAGTTAGGAACTGGTTTATTATGTTTGCCCCAGGCTATTAATGCTCAAACACAATAGTCCCTAATTGCAATAAGAACTAATTTCCCTGGAATTACAGATGCATTTTCTAACTATCTGGTGGCATATTTTTTGTTTTTAAAATTTAGTTTTTAACTTGTCTAACTAGAGCACTGGTCAGACAGAAAACTATTCTCTAATCATCCCGCACAGAAATCACCATTAACAAAAAGAAAGACGATTTTGTTAGCTTTGTAAATTATTAAATTTTCGTTGCAGACAACAACAACAGCAGAGGTTATAATCCCTATAAACAATGCATCAGCTCCAAATCCAGCAAAGCTAGCAAAAGCATTTTCAATCAATGCAATGAGCTTTGGATCAGTCCCGACAGTTTCTTTAAAAACAAGATTGGGGGGTGGGGTGGGGGGGTAAGCCTGTTGTTTTCTAAGTTTACATTACTACTCTTCTCCTGTAACATATTATTAACGCAATGAGAAACCATTTCTGGGATGTCAATGACCAAACTTTGACATTTATTCCTGTCAGCTGTTTTCAGTGTAGACAAGTTAGGTGGCCACAAGAATTATTATTAAGTATTGTGAAAGGGATAAATTGAGAAAATTAATCCAGGGGCAGGGAAAAAAAATCTACCTGGAATTTAAAGTGATTTGCTCCATAAACACTTTTTCCCTCGGCTCAGGAGCAGAGTATAAGGAAAAAGCCTTAAAGAATAGCTGCCATTGTCATTGCATTTTAAAAGCATCCACATGACAATTTAAAAAGAACTGCCATTTCAGCTATTTCTTAAATAACCTCTTTCTTCCTCCATAATCATGTAATATATTTCTTTCACCTTTTGACTAGCACTTTGGTTTTTTTAATAAACTTACACACTCATTTTGCAGGAAATTATATTTTAAAATGCTTCTCAGAGGTGTTTTATCCTAACAGTTTCATTTGCGTTGAATTAATGTTGAATTCTGATTTGCAGAAATAGAGGGAGAGGAAGAGAGGGAGAGAAAGAGGGGAAAAAAAAAAGCAGCTTAGCTTGTATCCCAGCTCCAAAACACACTTATCTTCAATTCGCATTTCCAAATCAATCTTACGGTAACCTTTATCTGTAATAACAGAATTATTCTGATACTTCTAAAACACATACAGCAGCAGTGTAGTTATCTACTGGACTAGATAGTCAAAAAAGTTTCCTCCCCCTCTCTTCACCGGTGCAGTTTGTTTTCAAGTCTTCAATGCCAGTTCTCACTTGATAGTTTTTATTCTTTTCTTTTTTT
>RSEF01000002.1:79256530-79273188 GCA_003993805.1 Himantopus leucocephalus
ACTTGCTTAAGTCTCATCCCCTGGCATTTCAATGAATAAATGCGGTTTCTCTCAGAGCTGCTAAAGACCAGCCACGGGCAGAACCAGTTACAGCAGCTTAGCTCAGCTCAGTAACTCATTCAATATTTTCACTTCAGAGCACATAGCACCCTCAGATTTTACTTTGTGACCCAAAGTTGGTTCAGACCGGGGAATCAGACTAGCTAATTTTTCAGTTCAGGTTCAATGGCAATTGAAGTTATACCAATTTCTTTCCAGAGGATGTTCAAAGCAACATTTCTCATTCAGTATCACTTAAAGAAAATAGATAGTTTTCCATTTAGGTTCAATAAAGACTTCACAATAGTGACTCAAATTTGCTTCTATTTGAGGAAAAAAAACCAAAGCCAGCCAGATTAGGTTTTGGTTCAGGTTTTATTCAAGTCCACGGTACTTTAAAAAACTAAGTTGGACAAAGTCTGAGAGTACCACAGAAAGGGTCCTGAGCAACTGGGACTAAGATGACCATAAAACAGGCCTTAGATAGTGTTTTTCACTCCAATTCCTCCTTACTTCATTTTACTGAAGTTGCGTATTATAGTTAGCAGATGAACGTNGTTGCATATTACAGTTAGCAGATGAACGTTACCTTGCATAGCAATTAGTTGTGCTTACACCAAAAGAAATACACCACCCCCCCCCAAAAAAAAAGTGCCAAGACTGGTCTACAAACAAAGCTAAGCATAAGTAATTAAAGAGCTTTGTGTTGAGGAAGATGTACAGGTCAAAACTTCACTGTTTACATGAAAACCAGGAAGCTTTATATGAGGCATTTGTAACCTAAAGACCATGATTCACTACATAGTCCAGGGCTTTTTTTTGATTTTGTTACTAAGGTTAAATTCATCTTCTCATGGCTGTTTAGGAGCATCAAGCAAGAAGAACAAAACTGACCTAAGCTATGCATTTTTCTCTCTCTTACCTCCCTCCTTCACTTTCTCTTTTCAAAGCAGCCTCGCATCTAAGAAAACCCTTTTTATCTCAAACCTACTTTGCAAATTTTGGCTTCAATCTGGCAATATACACCTTCAGTCCCATCTACACCAGTGGGTACAGACCCAGATGGATTCTGGTTTGCCATTTTCCTTCCCTTCAGCATCTCTTCTGGACATTCGTGAATGACACACGCAGAGGAAAACCAGATTTCAGATGGCACCAGGTCCAGAACAGAAATATTACTCTAGCTTTGTATATTAATAGAAAAAAATATTTAAACTGAGCCTTTGCTCCATCCCCACTCTTAGGAATGCCTTTTCTTCCAAGCTGTACTGGAGAATTTAATGTTATTGTTATTAATTTTAAAATGTGTATTATGGTAGTGTCCAAGAGCTCTTAGAGATCAGATTCTTGATGTGGCACACACCACGTACCAGAGGATCTTGTGGTACTCACAATCTGCAACAACCAGAATGGTAAATCCCATGCAGGAAAACCGAGGCACATACCAGCTCCGTATTCATTTATTACTTTGTTGATCGGTAGGACTGAGAAAAAAAGCTAGGTTTTCTCAGACTCATTTTAGTTTCCTATCACTGGATTATGCTTCTCTTTCAAATTTTTTTGTGCTTTTTGGGAATGCATTCCCCCACCACTCAAATTTTTTGGGGCCGTTTACATTTCATAAGGAACAGGAGCGTGTGTCCCAGGGGGTAGAGAGGCAGAAAACCTGAGTCTTTCCTACTCTTCCCTTGTTTTGCTAGATGAACTTATAGATGCATCAGTTCTTAAAGATTCATGAAAGTCTAGCTTTGTATTAAACAGTCATATAGATACAATGAGATTCAGCTATAGAAATAACACAACCCTTAATTATTTTCATTGACAGCTCTACTTAACATCAATAAATATCCTTTTTTTAGGTTCCCCAGTCACAAAACATTTCTAAGGTTACACATAGCTATAAAATGTTTGGAAGATTAAGCTGTTAGGACTTGAGCTCTGAGGACTCTGATGGTTTAAGCCTGTTCCTAGTATACTGTTACCTTTAAATGTGTGTCATTAAAACATAGCTAAGTTAGTATAAAGGCTGCTTCTATGTTACGGTACTTCTAATTGTAGTATTTATTTTCCCCTTGCCCATTTATGAAATCTTCAAACATTTCAACAGGACCATGAACCAGAACTAAATTATTTTTTATTAAAGTATAAAAACGTCTGGCCTTTTTCAGCTATGAAAAGGGTCATGAGAATTGTTCTCACTTACCTTCCAAAAATAGGACCTCCCACAAGCTGGAGGACACCAAAGGTTGTCTGGAGGTAGCCAAACCCCACTGAATCCAAACCTAGGCTCTTTGCCAAGTACTAAAAAAAGGAAAAAAAAAGAAAAACAACAGGTCAGGGGAAACAAAGTATGCTATATTCCTGAATAAAGAGCTTAATGTCTGCATGGAGAAGCCTACAGTTCCAAACCAGTACTTCCTTCAGTTCCCCATACCTACAGATGAAATCTGTCAGACACATGCTGCTTAATAAAGACCAAAAGTCTCCATCCCACACCATCTGCTAATGAAGACCAGTGGCACGTGATCAAAACCGTCAATTTTGCACCAGGTGACAAATCTGATGCATGTTTTTGTTTTGTGCCATCTGCTAAGAGTTGTTTAAAACTGTCAGCCAAGTTCAGCTCTCAGAAGGTGTGGAGGTGCTCCAATCTTGCCTGCTTCCCTGGGACATGCTCTGCACCCAGGTCCCCAAACACCCTGCAATTGGTCAATGATCGACTACACTGACCTCCCATAAATAAACTTTCTCTCTCAGCCTACAGGCTCAGTGCGCCATGGGCTGGTTTAGTCCCAGAAGGGGGGAGCAGTTTGCCTCTGGAGGCACAAAATTAGTGGAGAGATCTCCCAGAAGGCATGGGCTCACCAGAGACAAGGGTGGACAGGCATATCATAGATCCAGGAGCTCATAAAGACCAGGAATGCTGCCTGGTGGAAAAGAACCTGAGGCTGTTGGTTGACAGCCAGCTGAATATAAGCTGGCAGTGTGCCCAGGTGGCCAAGAAGGCCAATAGCACCCTGGCTTGTATCAGAAATAGCATGGCCAGCAGGACTAGGGAAGTGATTGTCCCCTTGTACTCAGCACTGGTGAGGCTGCACCTCAAATACTGCATTCAGTTTTAGGCCCCTCACGGCAAGAAAGACATTGAGCTGCTGGAGTGTGTCCAAAGAAGGGCAATGAAGCTGGTGAGGGGTCTAGAGAACAAGTGTTACAAGGAGCGGCTGAGGGAACTGGGGTTTAGTCTGGAGAAAAGGAGGCTGAGGGGAGACCTTGTTGCTCTCTACGGCTACCTGAAAGGAGGTTGTAGTGATGTGGGGGTTGGTCTCTTTTCCCAAGTAAAAAGTGATGGGATAAGAGGAAGCAGCCTCAAGTTGCACCAGGGGAGGTTTAAGTTTGGATATTAGGAAAAATTTCTCTACTGAAAGGGTTATCAAGCACTGGAACAGGCTGCCGAGGGGAGTGGTTGAGTCATCATCCCTGGAAGTATTTAAAAGCTGTGTAGATGTGTCACTTAGGGATATGGTTTAGTGGTGGACTTGGCAGTATCAGGTTTATGATTGGATGCAATGATCTTAAGGGTCTTTCCCAACCTAAATGTTTCTATGAAGCCAGACAGAAGAGTCCAGTAATTGCGAAGCAATGATTCCCACTCACAGCTGGTTTATTAAGCTCTCAGAAAAACCCACCTCTGATCTGACATCTCTGATTTCTGCTGCCTGCTTATTGGATTACTCTCCCACTGCAAGCAAGAAAAGCACGGACTACATCAGCTTCATGCAGGGCCATCAGGCCAGGAAAGGGCTCTAGGTGCTACTGCAGTACAAATAATAAACCAGCTTTTACTGCCTGGGCATACACTGAACACAGTCACAGCTTGCCTGCTAGGTAGGAATACGCTTTCCTCTCTCCTGCTAGAAACTCTCTTCTGACTTTGCTGGTGAACTACATAGCCAGGCATTGAAGGCAAGACATACTATGAAGCAGGACAACCCATACTCACAGGCACGACTCCCATCTGCATGAAGAGGAAGGTCAGCTCTAGGGTTGCAATCAGGTAGGCAACAAGGATTGCTTGTCCCCTCTTGACCTCTCCTGAGTATCTGCTTTCCCCCAGGGTCTCAGTCTTCATTCCCAAGGCTTCTTCCTCACCTTCAGAGCTTGCTTTTGCATTCATAGCGCTCATGGAATGACTTGCTACAGGCTGACAGGCTGAAAAATGACATGAAAGTGCTTTCTAGCTCTGGGAACAGAGCATAGGTAAGGTGCAGAAGCTGTGTGTACAGTTCAAAGCTTAGTGTGAAAGGTGTTGAGTCAGCACAACAGGAATTTATTTTTTCTTTCTTTCTTTGTTTTTTTCCTCCCCTTCACTTACTTGCCAGGCAGGATCAAAGGTAACCATGCATCAAACCATTATCTTATTCTTCAGTCTTGTCCCAGGTGGGCTCATTGCTTCAAGGACCATCACAACAAAGACGAGCTTGAAAGTCCTAACAAAGTGAAAGCGGACATCGCCTCAAACAAGAGCACGTGACAAACTCTTCAAACTCTTTAACTGTTTCATTTCTTTCACTTTTATTGCCTCTGGTGGCTCAAAAGACATGACTGTTTTAATTCTTCTTCAAAGACACTTTGATTTTATTTCTTGAGATTCCAAGCGAAGCTTACAGCAGAACAGTTATTTTCCAAGTCCTTATGCTACTTACAGTAGATTTACACAGATCCTGGAACAAGCATAGGTCTTACATACAGTTAGAATTACTCTCATCAACACCTCTAGCTGAGCTATTTTCTCTTCTTCACCAGGTGTGGCAAATTTATAGGAAGACTGAGCTAGCAAATGTTCACATGTGACTCCACTCAGACTACAAATTGGCCAATACCAAAAACATTTCAAAAAAAAGTATTAAATCCATAAAAATCATGAGGCTGACTGCAAACTGGGGAATTAAATAAACAAAACTCATTTGTCCTTTGGGGGTTTTGATTGTTTGCTTACTTATTTACTTAGGGTATTATTTGTTTGTCTGCTTGCTTGTTTGCTTGGGGGTTTATTTGTTTTCTTACTTGTTGACGCCTGTAAGTCTGGTTGAGCATTATCTTTATTTTAACAAGAAAAAGAAAGCAGAGATCCCAATGCTCTAGTTTTGTAGGATCACAGGACTTTTGGTAGGAAGGGACCTTAGGAAAGCTCATCTACCCTCCTGCTTGAACACATCAGCTCAGCTGTAGCTTTTTCTAGACAAACTTTGAAAATCTCCAGGAAAAGAGGTTTGCCCCCTCCCTGAGTATCTGTGAAAGAAGTTCTTCCTAATGTCCAATTTGAACTTCTCAAGCTGCGGCTTGTGGCTGTTGTCCCTCATGGTACCAGCTGCCACTACCAAGAAGAGTCTGGCTGCATCAGCTCTGAAGCTGCTCTTCAAGGAGTTGCAGGTTGCTGTTAGATCGCCCCAGCCCGTCTTTTCCAGGCTGAACAAGCCCAATTCCCTCCACCTCTATCAAAGACGATGTACTCTAGACCCCTTACATTCTTGGTAGCCCCGCCATGGGTCCAATCTGGTTTGTCCACTTGAACTCCCTCTTGAACTGGGAGGCCCAACACTGGGTGAGCCTCACCAGCACCAAGCAAAGCTGAATAACAACTTCCCTGGACGTCCTGGCCATGCTCCTCCTCAAATGGCCCATTACATGGTTTGCCTTATTCCTGATAAGCGTGCCCCATTGGCTCACACAGCATCACCATCACCCACGGTCCTCACGCTAGGGTGGCTATGCACCCAGTCAGTCCCCAGCTGGCAGTGATGCAGGTGGATATTCTGCCCCAGGCTTGGGGAAAACTGTCGCCACTTTCAACTTGTTGAAAACCTTGAGGTTTTGGTTGATCTAGCTTTCATGTTTCGTGCAGACCCTCCAGCCTCAGTCTCTGTCATTGACCGTGTCAGCCAGTCCCTCTAATTTAGTAACACCTCCATTCAGAAACAGAGGCTTGACTTGCCATGAAGGCTGTCACAGGCACAGCAATACAGGGACACACACAGATGTTTGCTGGCTTGGATCCGCAGTGGTTGTTGGGGCTTCCAGGTTTCACAACCAAGCCTAGGGAGAGGGAACTGTAAGATCTCTGGGTACACTTTTTATTCAACACATGCCACCGCAGAGCGCCGGGATTTGGTGAGGGCTGCCAGACTCTACATCCTGGCAAAGGAGGGGGAAGACCAAAGGTTTAATANTTTCACAACCAAGCCTAGGGAGAGGGAACTGTAAGATCTCTGGGCACACTTCTTATTCAACACATGCCACCGCAGAGCCCCGGGATTTGGTGAGGGCTGCCAGACTCTACCTCCTGGCAAAGGAGGGGGAAGACCAAAGGTTTAATGTTTCACCAGGGGTAGGTACCGTATCTCTGGAGGCTGCAGAGAAACAACCCTTTAAAAACTCAGCCAGAGCATGAGTAAAAAAGCACCTTTAAAGAATGACATTCCTACAGTGATACCAGCACTCAAACAGACACAACTCACAATGCCCTAGAAGTCGTATTTGTTACCAAAGAAGGAAGACTGTGTACCCCAGTTTAGCAAAGGATCAGTGCTCGACATTTGGTTCATCTCAGCATGAAACAATGGATTTGCCTGCACTTTGAATGTCCTGCAGCACAGCACCAACATCGTCATTCCCTGGTTTGCGCTGGACAGGCACAATGTACAAATTACCAGCATTGAATAGAAGAGTAAAATTAATGACAGAACTGTTTATGGAGGTTTCAAGACAATCAAAAAAGCAACTCATGCAAATGCAATGTAAAACTGCTTACGGGAAACGTTGCTGACTTGGACTTGAAAAGTGTCAACATTTTGACTGGTGAGTTTGTCTCAGCAGCAACTGAAAACAGACACCAGGAAGGCGACCCGGGGAAGAAATGACTTGCAGATGCAGCCATTCTCCACCAGATACAAGCCTCATCCTGCCCAGGGCATGCAGTGCAGACAGCTAACCAGCCATATGCTCTCACTCAGATTTAACTTTTTTTTACTGGCATCGAGAAGGGAAACGGAGTAAAAAACCTGGAGTTTAATTTTCAGCCTCTGGGGCAAAAGACATAGTTCCGAGAAGCAGGGACCTAAACTCAGTGCCTGCTGTGGAGGTGATCACAGAGAATGAGCTACAATCAGCAGACACAGGTCCTGTACGTCACTGGATTGGATGCCTCTTGATGGCTCAGTGCCCAAGCCTGCTCCTTAGCATCCCAGATCAGGCTGCAAGCAAGAAGTGCCTTGAGCCCAACTCAGTGATCCTCTTCTAACAATAGTCTCTTTGAGCGGGATCATTTATCTCCCCATCCCCAAACTTTGGCACAGATGGGACAAAGGGAAGAGGGTGGCAGCCACCATTACAAGCCATGAGCTAAGCCATGTCCACTGGCTGCCCTGGCCTCAAGGATGCTGAGACGAGCTGTATTCTCTAAACTTGGCCAAGACGTTTGCAGCCCCGAATCATCTCAGTGTCCTCGTGCAGAGTCTTCTGCCCAGGAACTTGGACTTTCCTGACTTTCAGCACCTGATTTTTGAAATCTTGCCCCATAAATCAGTCGATCTAGGGGCTAAACGTGGCAAGATGAGCACTGATGGAAAAACAGCCAGTGTGATCGACACAAGGCTCCTCCTCCCCTGAGTGAGAAGCCCATCTGAAAATGTCTGCAGAAGCCTACGTATGACACAGATTAACTCTGTTCCCAGCTACCCGCACTGAACATCGCATTCGCAGACATCCAGCTAGGGGCCAGTTCATCTATACCTGTAACAATAATGCACCATTAATGACAGATGGTATAGGCTGGCATTGCATTTTTATCTAAAGGCTCCTTCTGGCTCAGTTATAGATTACACCATGGGTAGCACTTGGTCACTGACAAGCCATCTTTAAAAAATAAACATTAGTTTAAAAACTGGGGAGGAATAGCTTATGACTGGGAAATGAATTTTCTTGGGTAAGATAAATAAACTTTAAATGGACAGATATTCCAGGGAGACTACAGTGAAAGCAAGCAAGGAGATAAATGTCTTGTGATGAAACTGCAGATTAGGCCATTAGCTATGCATTAAGCCTTGACACTCACTCTCAACATTTTTTTGAGTATTTATAGTGCCTTCCCTGGTATATCTTTCCTGAGGCCTATTTATGTGGTGATCTCTGGAAAAACAGAGTGGGAAACTTGAGAACATCTTTAAAAAAAATAATTTATAAAGACTTACTGTTTATCTTACTTGGGCAGAAATCTTTTCTTAAATCACTGGAAATGGGAAACAGGGCCAGCATATGCACAGGGAGGGGAAATCCACCCACAGCAATACCAGCAGTTGAGAATGTTGGTTGAAAAAGAATAAACTGGGGAAATAAATCCCGAATCCTTCTCTGAACTTGTATTTTTTCACTGAGGAAGCTTAATATGATCTGTAGCAACGCAAGATATCCTGGGTGGGATTCACCTGCCTGCAGAGGGTCAAAACAAGCTTTGCAGCCTCAAAAGAGCTTTGAAGAGGGATGGAAGTGCAGATGTGCTGCCCAGCGCTGAAGGGCATCTCTCAGGCTTCAAATCCTCTATGAATGTGAGCTGGCAGGTCGCTCCAGCTACACGAAAAACAGTGGGATGAACCAAATCCTGCTGCAGTGCAGGTCAATCACAGATCCTTGCCCTTGTGGGTATGCGCTCATATTTATGGCAAGCATGAGAGCTGGCTGGGAATGCTGGGGAGGGAATCACTGCCTCTTGGGTCCAGTAAACTTTCATTTCTCCTTGCAAAGAGAAACTGCATTTCTATGGGCTGTGTGCTGGGGGGTGCGAGGAGGGACATGAGGTGTGAGATGAATAGTTAGGAGCGTACCTCATCTCCCTGCCCAAGAAGCTGTAAAGATAACCCTTCTCCTCCTTGCAAGAGCATCATGAGGCCACTGCATCAAAAGCAGTGAGGTGTGTGGATATTCAGACAAGGAGGGACATAAAAACCCTTTACAGAGACACAGCCCTCAGGAAGCTATCGTCCTGGTGATATTTCTTAAGTTCTGTAATAAGAGAGAGGAAATGGAAGAAATATCTTGAAGCGATTCCCCAATAGTGGGAATGCTGAATTGCCGTAATGAGGGAACTGCTCAACACCAGCCACGGTCAGCAGGAGCCGTCAAATCTGCAGGATCTGGCCCAATCCCTCTCTTCCCCCAACCCCGACACTGGGGGAACTGGTCTTATTTGTAGTCTGGTGAAAGATTTATATGGTTAAGCAAATAAGAGCATAGGCAGCCCGGTATTGCCAAAATTATGTCCCATGTTTGTTGACTGATTTATTCCTTTGTCTAATTGTGTTCACGAAAAAAGCCGCTCACTAATGAATGGAAAAAGACTCTAAATGGCCAGCAAAAAAAAGCCATGTTTAGTTTACAAAATAGCACAGTCTTCAGGGATTTTCATAAAAACTACGGAGACAGTCCAAATCGGCAATGAAATCAGATTCCTGGTGGCTGCTGAACTTTTTTGGCTCTTTCTATGTGTGTATTAAATTGCAAAAAGCAATTATTTATAATTTGTTTTTATAAAAATGCTGGTCCGCTTATTCTGCCTGGCAAATTATTTTGCGAAATGGAAAAGGCTATTGTTCATTCTTTTGGTAAAGTCTTTGTTACTTAGCATATTGAACTGCAAATCACATTTTATCTGAAATATGGCTGGTTATTATTAACTTTTTAATGCTAAAGCCCCAAAGCTCCAGCTAATATTAAGGCCCTGTTTGGTGCCCTGCAAACATAAAAAGAGGCTGAGACTCAGATGAGGGAAAAGAATTAGATCCTCCCTGTCTTGCAGATGGGACCTTAACAGAGAGGTTTAATGACTTCCCTGAAATCACAGAGGAAGTCTGTGGAAGAGAGTGGAGTCAGACTTGATCATCCTTTGGACGCCAGTCCCATTGTTTAACCACAGGGCAATTTCTCCTTTCTAATATTCTGGAAAAATTAAACCAAAAGAGAACATTTCTGAATGCTGGAATTTGACAACAAAATATGCAGATGGGGCAGAGACTGTGTCAATTGTAAAAGAGTTTTGGAAAAATCCTGTGGCCTGAATTCAGAAGAGTTACACCAAGAATAACATGACCAAATAGGAAGAAAAAGCTCAGTTCTTTGTACCCATCCAGTCTCATCGGCTCCAGCAGGACCTCGCCTGGGCAGAAGCCTCTCGTGTCTGCTCACACCAAGTGGCACCTTGCTTAGGAAGATTTCAGCTCAGCCAGCGGACTCACCTCTGGAGTCATCTCCCAGGTTCTGCCATGGCTGTGGCCCATGTCTACCCCAAAATCTCTCCTGAGCAAACAGAAATCCCTCAAGTTTCAATGAGCTGCTGCCATGCGGTGGAGAAGGGCTGCTGGGCTGCCCAGGGAGCAGCTGCCAACCTTCTCCTTCAAGTGAAGATATCAAAAGACAGCAACTGCTGCCAGCCTGTAGTGGTCTGCTATGCTAGGACATTGAAGAATCGGAAAAAAAAAAGACTCTTCCCTTATTGAAAGCCCAGGTCTGCTGGGTGAGGTCTCTCCTGGGCAAGGGATGATCTCCCCCAGACTTGCCATTCTTCTTCCTAATGCTTAAGCCACGCTTGTTTTAAGCAAGTGTGACACGGCCATCTGTGTAGGAAACTGTGATTAAAAGAGTGGTTATACCATCGGCTGCTGAGCCGGGTCCAGGCAAAACTGCACACTCTAATAAGCGATGGTGATGGCCCAGAAGCGATGGATACTTCTGCTGCCTTTGTGGTTGCGTCTTCAGCTTACTGGCATGTTGGCGTGACTGACCTTCAGACAACTTGCTGCTGGATAATGGATGAACCCTGGGCTCCAAGATACACACAGTGCGTTGGAAGTCCAAGGTTTATAGCCAAAGAATATGCTAGATGTGACAAAAATGGATACACACACACACAAATAAAGCCTCATACTTAGCCTGCAATATGCAGTATTTCATTCAGCTGGTATTATACAGCCACCTTCTGGAATCGCAGCAATGTCTGGAATGCAAAAGCTGTTTATTATTTAAATAACATTTAAGCCATTATAATTTATATGAGAATTGCAACTGATTGGGGCTGTATGGAGCTTCTTGTTGTGGTTTGCCCTAGGAATGCTGCAGATTTCCTCTGCACACATTACATTCTGCACACAATGGGAGCCCCAGACATTTTCAGCTAGTCTCAAGCCTCCTGCATTTACCAAAACATTTTCCTGTGTGAGAATCAAACAATTGCCTGATTTATAACCCTCGAGAATTCAGGAGACCACCAGCAACACAATATAACAAGAATCTCTCTGTCGGTTAGCCTTCTGACGAAGCTATACACAGCACAAACGAAATATGAATGTGTATTCAGTGTTTCTGCTAATGTATGTTTCTGCATAGAGCAACTAAAGAAGGGCAAAGCATGTGCCTGTAAAACTTTGCACATCCCAGACACAGCTTCCCTGCACAGAGCAGGGTCTGTGTTACATCCTCAGACAAATCTTTACCTGCTCAGCGCCAAGGGAGACATGTCCCCTCCCAGCCTTGCTCCATTTGGCTGGCTGGTTTCTCCACGTGGACTTGGGACCTATGTGGAGCCACTGTGAGATGTGGAGGAAAGGGGAAGGCTTCCCCCATGCCCAGCTGGCTTCATCCCCTACGCGTGTGGGGGATGACCCTACGTTGCAGATACTCGCTACCTATGGATGGAAGAGGTGGGATGAAGGTATCTATAGTCACGCAGGGCTGGATTTATCCACAGCTGAGAAGCAGTGAAATGCACAAACATGGCTAGACACCCCTTGACGTATCTTGGTTCTAAGTGCCTTCCAAAGCCTCATCCAAGATCCTTATTTTTCTCCCTCTAAGCAAATGACTAATCTCAGCTGAAGGCTTGAATGGGACTTGTAAAGTCAGAGCAAACTCCCAAGTTCACAGTGTTGCAAGTTGGAGCAGATCACACACTCCAGCCTGTCATCAAACTCACATGGGAAAAACAGAGTTTTTAAAGCTGTAGAAGACACCAACCCTTGGAGGTATCTGCTCTGCCAGCCAGGTCTGCATCCCCTGCATCAGTGATAAAGGCTATAGCCAGGTCTACTTGGGGCGAACAATTACAATCTTGATTTTACCTAGGAATACAAGAGGGATGACAGTCCCAAGACTGCTGGTTTTTTGTTCAAATGACCAGAAGGCTTTGGAGACCCTTCACTGCTTCCTCCTGGCCTTCCCAACTGCCCTCCACTTGAATTCACCTGAGACAAAAAGAAAGCAAACCTCCTTTGCTGGAGGTAGAATTTCCTTGTGGGTTCCTTGTGGGCTGAGGTTGTAGGGGGGGACCCACTAATGGTTCTCAAGTGGGATATCAGGAATCTTCACAGCAGTTTGGGGAAAATTTTCAAGGTCATTCAGTTAAACCAATGTTGAACACTGAATAACTCTAGCATGGACAGAGAGATAAGAGATGGAAAAGTTTAGAAGATACATCCCTATAGTCAGTCTGTGCTATCATACAAATAAATCCTACTTCAAATACATCTGAAACTTCACTGTTAAGAGGCCAGCACCTGCATGGTACCATTTGCTTCTCTTCTTTCCAGTTCAATCTCTATAGGCATAAGGACGCATTCCTAAGATGTTGCATGTATGTCTGACACACAAAAAAAAACCCCACACCTGCTCAATTGTGTCTTTAAAGCACTCTCTTGAAAGCTCATTGTTTACAATAATTCTTCAGAATTATTTTGGAACAACACCAGGAGCTATGAACGAAATTTGTCTCTCTGTAAATAATCAGAGCAAACTTTGTACACTATTAGGATCCAACCCTGGTGTTAGGAGCAATTTCAAGTGGGTGTCTGACACACAAAAAAAACCCCCACACCTGCTCAATTGTGTCTTTAAAGCACTCTCTTGAAAGCTCATTGTTTACAATAATTCTTCAGAATTATTTTGGAACAACACCAGGAGCTATGAACGAAATTTGTCTCTCTGTAAATAATCAGAGCAAACTTTGTACACTATTAGGATCCAACCCTGGTGTTAGGAGCAATTTCAAGTGGGTGTCTGACACACAAAAAAAACCCCCACACCTGCTCAATTGTGTCTTTAAAGCACTCTCTTGAAAGCTCATTGTTTACAATAATTCTTCAGAATCATTTTGGAACAACACCAGGAGCTATGAACGAAATTTGTCTCTCTGTAAATACTCAGAGAAAACTTTGTACACTATTAGGATCCAACCCTGGTGTCAGGAGCAATTTCAAGTGGGACATGAGTGACACACAGGAGTTTTCCTAAGAGAAAAACCTTAAAAGCTATTTATTTTTTTAAAAGATTTTAAAGTAATTTTTAAAGCTTGTCCCTTAGGTGACTGCAGGCTCGCAATCCCCCTGACTCTGTCACTGAGCAAAAGTATTAGCACCTGCCATGGACTTGCCACCAGAGAAGGAGAGAGACCCAGACCCTTCTGCAAGGACTGGCAAAAGCATTTATGCCCTGGAAAGAGCACAGAGTGGGATTTAGTGCTTCCAAACATGCCAAAGGACAAGAGTTTGTCAGCCCCAACTGGAGCTGTCTGCTGCTTATGGGAAGCCTGGATGATGGCTGTGACCAGGATGCGCTAAATATTTGTTTTTGAGGCTTTTTGCTTTGATATTGCTGCCTAATTCGAAGCCATTCTGAAGGCCAAATGCAAAGCTGGCACAAACCAGCAATGTCTTGGGCTGGACTTGCCAGTGTCAGTACCGTTTGGCATTCCTTAATCTTTTCACACCCTGGAGAGGCTGGAAATAACCCAAGAAGAGCTCACTTGGAGCACTGCTCTCTGGTTCATGCATTCCATTTCTGGAAGACACAACTCCCTACATCAAAGTCTTTATGCACTAAACTCAGGATCCATCATCTGGCTTTTCCAGAAATCAAGCAAGTCTTGCAAATTTTCAATCCAAACTGGTTAAGAACCAGTCCTGCCAAAGCAGTGATTGGACTTGAGCATTTTGCAAATAGTTAGGACATTAGAAACAAAGAAAAAGAAAAAGTGCTGCTAGAAAAAGGAGGTCTATCCCAGCTCATTTTCCTAACACCCTACCAGACAGCAATGGGATTACCTCTGTAAAACTGCCCTAGGGAGGGTGCTAGGAAGAAATTCCCCTGGCTTCCTACATTGACTGGGTCCTGGAGACTCCTATGAAAAACAACATCAAGCTAGTTAGCAGCTCTGCCCAGGCTCTCTCCTCATTACCTTTAAGACAAAACAATAAGTATTTATTCCTTTTATTTATTGCAC
This sequence comes from Himantopus leucocephalus, assembly GCA_003993805.1. Taxonomy (NCBI): domain Eukaryota; kingdom Metazoa; phylum Chordata; class Aves; order Charadriiformes; family Recurvirostridae; genus Himantopus; species Himantopus leucocephalus. The sequence continues at coordinate 79,270,887 of RSEF01000002.1, forward strand.
AGCACAGCCAGGGGAGTGGTGTGTTATATTTCTCCTGAGCCTCAGCAATTATATCATTTGCCAAATTCAGCCAGCTCTGCATAGATGAAGTGACAACCGCCTCAAATCCTGCCAGAGGTGCCCTTGCAAGCCGTGGGACTGCAGTGGCAGGACAGCGGAAAATCTTGCTTAACAGTTGTAGTGCATGAAAAGGAAAGGCTCTAGATTAAATTTTCAGGTTGGCAGTTAAAAAAAAAGGCCATTCTGCCATCTGCAAAGCGGGTGCATTTGATCTAGAAAGCAATGAGACTCCATAAACATAGCACCTCCAGATATATTTTTTTCCTCCCAGAGCAATATCACTACCAATTGGCCACTGTCAGCTTAAATGATTTCACCTGCTTTATACNCTAGAAAGCAATGAGACTCCATAAACATAGCACCTCCAGATATACTTTTTTCCTCCCAGAGCAATATCACTACCAATTGGCCACTGTCGGCTTAAATGATTTCACCTGCTTTATACTTTTCCTTCGAATACCAACGATGACCAGCTGGCTCATTTTCACTTTGAGAAGAGCTGCAAGATCTGGATTACTTGGCTTTAAGCTGAAACCCTGACCCCAATTCACTGGGAGTTTTGCCTCTGATTTCCATGCTGCCAGGATTTAATTTTCAGGTCTTTCATCCAGCTCCTTTTCTGCTTTTACTGTTAGGAAAACATTAGTTTCAGACCCATGCAGTCATGAATATGTTTGAGAATGTGACTCATGGTTCACACTAGAAGAATTTGTACCATGTCATTTTGAAATGCCTTCATGTGTGACTGCATATTCACTGGGGGACAGTTGAGATACCTGCTATCCTGCGCAGCATCAGTGTGTGTCTTTAATTGCACCTTTATGAAATTGAAGTTTGAGCAAGAGTTGGGTACAAGTGCATCTGTTTGTGCCTGATCCTCCTGTCCTCACTCAGTCCAAAACTTACCCTACCTGAAGCTGAAGGTTGGGCACCTGGAGCTCGCTGCCCAACAAACTTGTTTTAGCAATAGCTCCTGCAAGAAGTAGCAGAGCAGTTGGCAAGGGTAACTGTTAAGGCTACAGAATGACCTGAGGATTTTTCAACCTGGCCACAGCACAGGAAAAAAATGTAGCTTTCTCCTGGCCTCCACCATCTACCAAATGACATTACAATTGCATGTAATCAGGGCAACGGCCCAAGGTAGCAGGTCCTTTCAGATTCTGTCCAAAACTCAAAAACTGGCTCATTAAGAAATAGCTAAGTCAGTGGATGTAATGCAGACCATTAAAAAACCTTTAAGCCAGTGTTACCCATGGTCTTCCACCTCCTCTGCTCTGTTAGGGGATACAGCACTTGGTTTCTCTTTGGATCTGCGGGATGGTGAACGCTAGTGGGATTTGTGCTGACTGCTGTTGCAGATGGCACATACAAATGTTTAAATGCTGCCCAATGTATAACATAGGCTGAGCTCCCAGCAATGAGTCACAGCAGTAATTGTTCTGCATGACATAAATGTGTTTATAGTGTGCTGCTGGATCCAGGTACAATTAGCCCTCTGCTCTGTAGGAATACATACTGTATTGCGGGCAGGGCAGCCTTATTACAGTTAAACTGCTGTAAAATGAATGTGATGGACTCTCCCAAGGGAGCTCATTGAACCACTCCCTTTGCAGGTTCACCACTGGCTGGGTTATGTTTGGTCCACATTCAAAGCTTGCAGCAAAATTAATGCTATGAATCTAGCAGGGAGATTATAAAATGATTGCTTTTCAAGATTAAAAGCAAATAAAATTTTAGTGCTGTGCCTTGAGAAAGTTACTATGCTAAAAGCAAATTTAAAGCTGTAGGTGAGAAGAAACAAGAAGCCAGGGGGTGTGGAGGGGGGAGAAATTATCTCATCATGCTGCGTCATCACATGATATCTCAACACCCCATCACAGGGAAAGGAGGGAGCAAGCCCTGAGGGAGAGGCAAATAAGAAAAGGGAATCCAACTTGGAGAGTGAGAGAAGGAACAGCCAGATCCCACAGCACCGTATTACTTTGCCACCCACTCCTAAGGAGGGGACCAGCCACAGAAAGATGTAGAGGAGACAAACCTCCTGGGGCTCCCAGAGGCATGCCAGCCCTGCACAAAACCAGGTATGTGTCTCAAGGTCTGCATCCTCTACAACTGCATCTCCTTCTCTTGGACTTCAAGGGTCTGAGCTACCATTGAGCTAAGTCACCCTCCATCATATTTGAAAAGTTACAGCAGTCTGGTGAAGTTCCCAGTGACTGGAAAAGGGGACACCCCCCCCCCC